>VWZX01006814.1:3012698-3621081 GCA_013399015.1 Galbula dea | reverse complement strand
AGCTGGAGGACAACTCTGTCAGGAGTGCGCTTTTATTTCGGTTGGATGCCATGTAAGCCTTTAGAGACAGGAAATCTATGGGAGTCTGGAGGGATTCCTCGACTTCTGGATGGCAAACTTCAAATTAGAGATGACAACTCCAGTCTCTTAGTACTCTGAGAAGAACACTTGGATTTTCAGCATGATGTGGATAAGAAGAGCCCAAGCACCTGACCCTCACCTATAACACCCTCAGATATTTTCAAGTGGGAGTCTTGATTCTGGGGGAAGGAAGTACAAAGCATTTTCTGACAATCAGGATCTTCATGGGTTTCTTACACTGAATCCCCAAAATCAGGAGTCCCTCCTGGGACCATGTGTGCACAGAGGGGACCAACAGACATATATATGTGTCTCTCAGTTTCTCTGGTCTCCTGCTCATGTGGCACCTGCATTTAGAAACAAAGGCAGCCACATTAGGGTGAGACCATCAGTATTGGTGCTTTCTATGTCCACAAGCTTTCTGAGCAGCAAGACCCAGTCACCAAGCCTGAAACAGCCATAACCAGCATAAGAGAAAACTCAGCCTGTCTCACAGAGAAAAGTCCAAAGGCTGCAGCCCAGCCCTAGTTGTCCCTATGGGGACAACATCCTATGGGATATTGTCACACAATGGGCACCGCAAAGGCAGGAGGGAGAGCCCAGATTCAGACTTACCACAGTGGATGTCTCCTCCATACCCCACCAGGCAGAGGCAGTGGTATTTGTCCAGTCCCTCCGAGACACACGTGCCCCCATTCTGGCATGGCTGGGAGTCACAAGGGTCTAAATAGGACCAGAGAAGTGAAAGACAGGGAGTCAGCAGGGAGCCTGCCCCTTCCTATCCTGTGCCAGTGGGAGTATCACCATTAGTGGAAAAGGGGTTGCACTTCTGCCCTTCTTGCTGCAGATTTCAAACTCCATGGCAATTTCATTTTGGGATGGCTCTCCAACAGGCAGTGATGAAGAGAGCAAACCAGACTGTGATCTCACTTCATTTCCTTTGGAATGACACCAGTGAAGTTGGATTCATGTAAATACAGAATTGTTGAACTTAAAGTAAACCCCTATCTTTTTATTCTTTATTTATTACTTTTCCTGCTTTGTGAATAAAATTTTTAAAAGGGCTAAATCCTACCTGGACATATAGTTCGGAAACATCTTGCTGGGTATTTTATCAAGACTCTTTTCCATCTGAAACAGGAAAAATAAAACCTTCCATGAATTTAATGACAGTAACAAGGTATCTTCGAGGTTAACTTTACTGTGTTTTCAATGGAACAAATTTTCTTTTGAAATAGTAAATGGTCAAAACAAGTGTTTCAAAAGAAAATGTCCACTATGAGTGGAGTGGCAAAAAAAACTCCAACAACACTGTTTCATCAAATCTACTCTTTTTTCTTTTTTTTAAATTATACTTTTACATTTATAGTTTATGGATGTATTTCTGAGACTCCAAATTAATTTTTTAGTAGCCACAGAAGAGATGTTAATTTTTTTGCTCTAAATTGGAATGAAAATAAAATTTTACACTGAGAATTTCTTATTCAATATTAATACTGGCATCTAACTTATACTGCTGTAACTAGTGGACAAGCTTGATTTACACCAGGAAGAAATCCTCAGCCCTCAGCTGTGGATTTCGACTTCCTCCATCATTTCCTTACCCTAAGGTGACACAAAAAAAGTCCAAACCCTAGAGAAGTGTGTATTTGCCACATATAAGAAGGAGTTTAACATTCGTTCCTGACAGTGAGATGATTTCTGCTTGTTTTCATCCCTGTTAATGAGGTTTCCATTTCTCTTAATACTTGCAGATTCATCATGCCAGTGACTTTCCAGTGCTCTGCATTAGAGCTGCTCAACCTGTGGCCAAACCCATCGTTTTTGGGATGCCATAAGCAAGCCACAAACTGGTCTGCTATCCCACTTTGGCTCCAACAGACAAGCAGTTGGAAACATAGCCATCAGGACATGTCTGAAGTTGTCCACACAATCATCCCTCAGTATATCTAGGCAGCAGGCCATCAATGCACAGCCCAGATCTGGGCTGATGTTCAAGCATTAATCTGATTGCCTGGTATTAAAACAAACACATGAAGCACCTCTTCAAAGGAAGAACAGTCCTCTTACTATTTTCTGTACAATAGAACTTTCACTTGGCTCCTTTCATCAGCAAAGAGAGCATTCCCTCCACAAATAACTTTTTAAGCATTTCTCCTGCTGCACTGCCTGCAGTAACAATATTATTTGAAGGAACTCACATGATTTATGGGTTTTCAGCTCCAGTCTCCTCTCCCTCAGGCAAGAGGACATTTCTCCCATGCAGCTCACTGCCATTAACCTGACAACACAGCTCTGTGTCTGCAACCCAGTTTTGGAACTGTGACTAGGGGCATTTTCTGCCCGTGGCTGGAGCTTCTCTATAGGACAGTCCTTCCCAAGCCCCTCAGGGCAGCTGCGCAAAGGACAAGAGGCTTCTCTGAAAGGAAGAAAGCCTGAGTGGACAAAAACAGATCTAGCACCAACACAGGGAGGCAGATCTAGAAACCCTCTGCAGCACAGTCAGTATAGGGATGTAAATTTCAAAGCATCACAGTTCAACAAGTAGGAAACTAATACAATTCCATTTACAATATTTATGACACTTGGGCTAATCATCTTCTGCTCCTTTGTCTCAGTCCTTTCTCTTACCCCTTGCTTCTCAGATCAGCCAATGGTCAGAGCCAGAAGAGCCCCCCAGGTCTAGGGACTATGTTTGCATCAGTCTTCTGAGAGATCTTCATCCCAGCAAAGAGTCATGGTCAGACAAAAGCCTTACTAGTGTATCTCTCATCTTTGCTCAGCTTCATTGACTTCTGAGATGCAAGTGACTAACTCACCTGTAGAAAGGGCACAGTGAAGCCTGCACTGCATTTGGCTGCTTAGAGCCTTTCCAACACATATAGTTTCCAGCCAGTTCTTTCACAGTCTCCAGGGTCCTACGTTCACAAGGATGGGATTCAACTTTGCAGCCTGTAGAAAAGAACATATCCAAACTAGGATCAATTGCCTGAAAATACAAAGTAAGTGTGGGAGTGGAGCATTGTTTTGAAATGAGTTAGTCTTCCTCATCTGCCTGCTAACAGCAGACCACGCAGTGCCTCAAAGAGCCTCCACAAGACCCTAGAAGAGAAATTTTATGTCAACAGGCTGAACAACCTACCCTACCTTCTGGAGTGCTCACTCTTCAGCCTCCTTTGCTTTGCTATGAAACTTGCACTGTTGAGTTCAGAGTTCAGTGACAACTTTTCAGCCCCTCTGGTGTCTTCCTCATTTATGTATTTGACTTTCTTCTACCTCTGGACCACTCTAGTTCTATCTCTTCTATCTCTTGTAACACCTTAGCAGCCTCCCCTTAACACATAGCCAAGCCCATTAGCACTACTCTGTTTATCCCTCTATCCCCTATGACGTGAACAAGGACCGTTTACAGAGGAGAACCAAGACACAGAAAGATTCAGGATCCTGCAGCTTGCAGGTATTTGGAGAGGTAGCTGACAAACATGTCATCCAGTCTTGGTGCCAGAACCAAGTTTTCTTGAAGTGCAAAACCTGCTAACTCCCTTGCATGCTTTCTGACATGCCTCATCTTTCTCACCAGTGATATGGTCCAAGCTCAAAACATGGACATGAAGGTGGAGTCAGGAGAGAGGTTACCTGGAGCGGTAGTGCTGCAGACAGATCTGGTGAGGGTGCTGTACAGGCCGTTAGCAGCATCATCGACATCTCCAGCAAAGAGGACGTGCTGCTCAGTGGGCTCACTAGCTAGCACATGCAGCTCCTCCCACCTGCCAAGCAAGAGGGAGGTTCAACTCGTTAGTCATACCCAAATAATGGAGTATCAAAACAAACCCTGTGCAGCAAATAGAAAGCTGATGCAAAACCATGACACCTTTCAAACATCTTTCAAGATCCTGGTGTGTTCAGTCTCAGGCACCAGCATAGAGCTCCACTCAGTGGAGAGTTTTCTTCACCAACTCTGGTCCTCCTAATACACCAGCCACCAAATTAGTGTTTCCTCCATGCCTGTGTTACCCCCTAAATTCCACTTTTCCCAAAACTCTCATTCTCGCACTAAACTATCCCTATCTCACTAGGACATTTGGTTAGCTGGGCCTCCATTTCACACTCTGTGGAATGCTTCCTACCTTGGAAACCTGATTCCCACTGCAAAAACCAAGATGTGTCTCTCCTTCATCTGCATTGCAAGCATCGAAGTACTGCCCTGGGACTTTCCATCTGAAATGATGATCAGTACTTCAGGGACACTGGAGTTTCTGCCACCAGAAAATCCCTTGCGGAGAATGTACTTCAGAGCTCGACCTGTTTCTGTGCTACCACCTCTAGAAAGAAGAGAAATAAAAGCAGAAATCAAAGCTCTTCTACTACTGAATTTACCACTTGATTTTCAAATGTCCACTCTCTGGTAACAGGAAATTTAGGATGTTTCTGCCTCATGCCACAAAACATCCACAGAGGTGTCTAATTCTGTCATTCTTGTCATCTTCTTATCCATAGGTCCCATCTACTTATCCTTACCCACCTGCTCTCCAACCCAGAGTGGTCTCCAGAAGACTTCTAACACAGAGTGTTTCTGCAGTTGGAGCAGGAACCAGAGATCTCAGATATTTGAATATTTCCAGCTTTGACAAATGTCTCAACTGCTTTTATTTTTCCATCTGAAAACTCCGGTTACTTCTTTAAGAGTTGTGTGGAAAAGCTGTTTTACAACAACCTCTTGTATTACAGTGAGAAACACAGTACAAGTGGGCAAAAAAGTTTCCTTTCTCTTTATGCATAAACATCTATAAATTCTTGTCACATATCATTCCTTTCTCCATTGAACCTTCTGCCGTTCTTATACCAAGAGTTAAGGCAGTGTCCCAGCTTGTAACTGAGAGTCTGCAGTCCAGCAGTGCGCAGACTCCTGGACTAGTTCTCCCTGGTTGATCTGCAGTAATCTCAGAATCTAAATTTATTATGACTTTCCTTCTTACAAGTCAATAGCTGGTTACAGGACTGACTGTGCGCAATATATTTTTCCTTATGCACACCACTTTTGCATACCTCTTGCTGAAGTATCTGACAGTTTGATGACAATCTTGATGAACTCAGTAAACTGTGGCCATGAGAGCTCTGAGGATTAGAAAAAATTAAAAAAGACTCTCTGCACCAAAGCTCATTAAATTCAGTTTCTTACTAATTTATATTTGGACGTTTGCTGTTTTTTTGACACAGCAGATGTATGTTTAAGGCACTACTCCAATAGGGATTTTCTGAAGCTGAAGGAGATCTGGACTTTACCTGCTGCCTTTCCTCAGGAACAGCACTAAGAAAGCTGCTCTCCTGTAACCAGCTATTGACTTGTAAGAAGGAAAGTCATCATAAATTTAGAATCTGAGATTACTGCTGAATTTAGCTGAAATTGGCCAGTGAATTCAAAAGCTATTTGGATGGGATTCACAGAGACCAGCAGTCTCCGAACAAATCACAAAAGCTTCACTTCAATCTGGTGCTGCCTCCTTTCAAGTGCTCTGTGCCCAGAGCACAGCTCTGAAGCTGGGAAATGCCTTGCTCGCCAAAGGCTCATCAGAAGCACATCAAGGAGCTTCTCAAGTGAGACGTCAAACACCCATTTTTTTCAGAAGCCAACTGGAATTCATAACTTTTTATCTACTTTGAGATGTCAGCTTTTCATTTAAACTAGATGAAACAGCTGAGTACAAGGTCATTACTTCTGTTTGATCTGTCAGCAATAATGTATTGTCATCAAGGAATTTCAGTGCCAAACACCACCTTCTCTGTTCTCAAAGACTTTCAAGCAACAGGCAAAGAGTTAGTTTTTGCTAAGTTTTTGCCTGTAACATTACAGAAGAGGTCTTCTTGATTTGGTAAACTTATCCAAACCAACACAACAAATCTCAGCCATTTCATCTTGCTCAAAAAAGTCAAAAGTGATCACATTTGCTTGCAATATGTACGTCATGCTGAGAGCAGCAGACATCCATAAGAAATGCTGAGCCCTAATGGAGATCACACCAGTACTTCATCTATCATCAAAACAAGTGTTATTTGGAGTGGTTGTCAGATCCTATGTAGATCCAAATGTATTCCTCAGAGATTAATGTGGATTTTGAAAGGCTCTAAGGACAAGGCTTCTGGCTCCATTTCCTGAGCTTATGGGAAGACATCCAAGTCTTAACATTCAGGAAGAGAAAAGGTTTCTGTATGAAAACCTGATCCTCTTGAATGCAGCAGACAAACATGCACCGATAGCTAGGGACCAGCAATTCATCACTACCTTGTAGGACAAAGGGAATTGTAACTACCAAAAAATGGAGATACACTCTCCAGCATTTACTCAGCACACTTGCTTTTCTATGGAAGGAGGTAACCCACTGCCTGGCACAAATGGCCAGAAAAGCCTGCCAGGAAGGTAATGGAAAACTCTCCCCTACTAACCACAGTAAAGTGGGACACAGGAAACTTTCTCCCCTAACAACTTTCACTGACAAAGACAGACCACGTTACACATTTCTTACTGGACAGTAGATTATGGACCACAGACAGTGTTCACCCACTGCCCTTCTCCTCCTTGGTCTCTACACAGCAGAGGCAGAGATGCTTGGACCTCAAAACCTCTCAGTCCAGAGATCATTCATAGCCCAAAAAGAGAAGAGATGTAAAATAAGCTGACCTGAACACAATCCTCTTGATTCTCTCTTTCACTTCTTGTTTGGTTAGATACAAATCCAGTGGGAATTCAAGGTGAGGAGTTGAGCTAAACTGTATCATTCCTACACGGACCTAAAAGAAAAGGTTAAAGATTATGAAAGGTGTCTGTATCAGTTTCACTGTTTTGATTAATTCACAGATTTGGGAAGATTAAATCATACTGAGACAAACTGTTTTCCATATTGAGGCACTAGCACTCTAAATGAACTTCAAAAAAGAGCCCAAATGCCAGCATTACATATACAGACTATAAACAAGGCAAAAAAGTTCAGCTGCAAACAACAGGAGCTTCTGCTGCACTTACAGGCAGCTCAAGATCTATATTTATCCATTCAGAGCAGCTAGCAGCATCAAGGACAGTAAATTCACAAATAACAGCTTTTATACCAAGCCATTTATGCACTGTGCAGGCAATTTTTCCATTACTAAAAGCAGCTCCCTCTGGCACTGAGCACAGTAGGAAACACAAACCAATTATTTTTCCACTACCTCCTCTAAAATCATTTCCTATAGTTGAAAATGCCTGAAAATGCAAACAGACTAAACTGTCTGTATTAGCCAATAAATCCAGAATATTTCACAGAAGCTTTACAAGATGTTTTATAGAATGTGACAACTTCAAAGGTGCCTGATTTTCAGTCCAGTCTATGTGAGGATTAAGAGAAAGACTAAGGGAAGCATGATATTTATTTAAAAAAACCCAAACAACCTACCAAATCTGCAAATATTCAATGTTCAAATTCCTTTGCCTAAGCCTGCATTGCAGGTGGTTGCTAGATGCAAATGGCTACTTTCAAGTCAGTTCAGTATGAGCCAAAAAAAGGGAACACTCGTTTGACCTGAGCCACCTAGCATCTTTCCAAGCCTCGCACGTACACTATCACTCCTTCCATCACGGCCTAGGCTGCAGAGGGTTCCTGTGCTGTCTGTCTGTAAGCTGAGATCTGAAGATTTCTTAGATAAGAAAATGATGGAGGTGAATGGTGATTTCAGCTTCCAAAGGACCCTTGATTTTACAACCTAGGACACTGGTGGTACTTGGTCTGGAGGAGGTTTTTTGGGGTTCAAGTCTAAGCATCCCTGCCATGGGAACCAGGAGCAAACACCATACCTGCCTCCCTTCCTTTGCTTTCAAACCTCTATGCAGAATCAGACATGGTTCTAGAGGTCCTCAAAGCCACAGCAGTGGCCCAGACCCACTCTGTCCTGCCTCAGGTTCCTCTTCCTGTTACACAGAAACTTTGCATTCCTGTCAAAGACCTTACAGTTATTTGTCAGGCTCTGGCAGAGAAGCAAGCACAGCAGCCACCTCGGCCAGCTGCAAAGCCCCTTCCTAGGGTAGTGAGGGACTGGATGCACAGCTGAGACAACAGCTTGAAACAGCTTGATTTCTGGCTTGAAATCCTCTCAGCCAAACCCCAGGATGTGTCATCCAGGCCCAGAGGCGCCTCAAGGACGGCTCCAGGGAGCACTTAACACTTGAGGGAGCCCAGATTAAGGCTACAGTGGAACAGCTCCCATCACTCCTTGCAGACGTGGGGCACTCCCATTTGAGTAAATCATTTGAGCAATTCACTGATTTGAGCCCAGGCCCAAAGTCGGAGTGGACAAGAATGAAGTTGGCATTGCCACATCTGCCCATTTACCTTAGTATGTTTTATACTGGGTAACTGTAAACACCAGCTGCTTGGACTCCAGCTGGCAGTCTCAGCTAGCCAGTTCTGTGCTCTTCTCTCTGGTGAGCACCAGCATTAAGCTCACTGTATCACCAGCAGGTGGGAGTGTGGTGACAACTTGGGGACCTATGTCAGCATACAGAACCCAAAAACCTCAGACTGGTGAAATGCCTCTGGTGCCTTGCAATGAACGCCTTCCCTTCTGGTTTATTTTGAATAGAGACCTTTAGGAGAAGCAGAGAAGACTGTATCATTTACCTCTGTACAGAAAGGTGATTAACTTCCCAGAGACTAATTCTGCAACTTCCCAGGGAAAAACAACAAAAAGATCCAATCAGTATAATCTATGAGCATCTAAACCAAAATAAAATCATTAAAAAAACCCAAATGATAATCTTTAACCTGAAAGATATGTCTTTTCTCAAGACTAAATGGAGCTGCTTAAAATCTGTGAAAAATCAAGAAGTGTCCTCTAATCCTACTGCTTCAAAACCTCCACTGCATCCTCCTCAATAAATATTCTGACCCCATGGTAGCTGCTAGGTTGAGTTTTGCCATTTCACTCAGCACACTGTAACAGGCCTTTCCACACATTGCCAAGCTGCTTGAAACTGAGTCATTCCTGACACTCACCCTGTCGGGATGGATGTCCAAGGCATCACAGAGCTTGCCTGCAAAGTGCTTAGACCTTTCAAAGCTTCCTTTACCAATGCTGTAGGAGCCATCCAAGAGGAAAAGGACATCTAACGAGGTGGAACACCGCATCACTAAGATAAAAAGATACACACTATGAAACTGTACTTTATTAGTCTGACTCTCTAGAAGCAGAGAGACAAGAGCAGAAAGCTCAGACAAATGAACTTGCCAAGGATGGACTTGGGCAGCCTGGTGTTCAGAACCAAAGCATGCAACATTTTCACCTTAGGTTTCAGGCCTCTAGCCTGGCTTTAGCAGCTCAGTGAAAGCATGGGAGCAGCAGCTACAGTGAGCAGATGCAGTGATACCACTGACCACAAAGAGAGCTGCTCTGCTGGTGAGGATGCAGACAGGTGAGCAGCAAGGAAGTGCAGCTGTGCCCAGTGGGACCTGCAGCGTCTCCTAGCCCAAAGCACGGACGTGAATCCAGGAGGTGTTTGCAAAGCACAGTCCCAGCAAGGCAGATTTGTTTCATCTGCAGCATGAGGTTTTAAAAAAATGGGTAGATGTAGCACTTAGGGGGATGGTTTAGGGATAACAGTAGTGTAGGGCTACCGGTTGGACTTGACGATCTTGAAGGTCCTTTCCAACCGTGATGATTCAATGATTCTATGCTTTTCAAAATACGGTCTTGTTCTTCTAAATACAGACTCTCTGAACAGTTCTGAAGCACTGACAGATATGTTTTCACAAAAATCTGCTTTTTATCCTATCTTCAGAGATGGATGTCCTTGCATCACACCTGCCTGCATGAACACAACTGCTCCCAAGTACAAGTTCTTGAGGTGCTTACGCTGCAGTGGAAACCCACAAATTCTCTGACTAGGGAGAAGGGGAAAAAGAAAAGAATTTAAACAGAAATTTTAAGTTCACCTCTGCAGTATTTACTGGAACCAACTTTGAAGGGAAACTGAATCCAGAAGCTCAGTACAGGCAGCAAGCACACCAACCTTTTAAGAGCCCTTCTGATCCATGCTCTTTCTCTATTCCCATCATCATAATTTTATTATCACTACTTTTTCCCAAATCACCCCTGTTAGCAAAAAAGGTGTCTTTATAGTTGTTTTTCTAATATCAGAGTATGAGGGATAGAAAGCTGTAAAGCATTCCCTTCTAGGTCACTGGGTTTTCTAAAAGGGCAATGAGCCTTGCCCTGGAGCACTGTGCTGGGGATGAGCTGGAGCATGGCCTTGCTGACAGTGCTGCTCCAGCTTGTCAGCCTTGTCCTCACAGCTGATCTGAACATGAAGATGGAACAACCTGGGTGCTCACCTGCAGGGACTGACCATGACTACCTGTCTAAGCATGCACAGAGATATCTGCTGTGCCTCCATCCCAGTATGGGCTCAGCATAGAGACATGGCTGCTCTGGAGTTCCCTGGCCATGGCAGGGAGGTTGAAATTAGATGATCCTTGGGGTCCCTTCCAACCCAAATTATCCTAAGATTTTATAAGTTCAGCAGTATGAGGAGTGAGGATCTCCATATTGCAGCTGCACAGCTGCAGCAATGCAGCTCTCTTAAGGAGACTTGTAAGCAGAATGTCTGTAGCTCATCAACAGGCTCTTGATGACGTGCATCAGTGAGAAACATCCAAATTACAGCACATCAGGAGGGAAAGTCTGAGCTGAACACATGGTGCTATGGGATGGGGCTGGAGAGCATGCTTGGCATAGGAAAAATGTAATTTATCAGACAAACAATAGAAAATAATGGCTAGCAGGAGAATGTATGATGCAGCCTATAAGTAACTGATAGCACATACGTCAAGGGAGCTGTATGGGAACATGGTCTGCTGGCCAGCCAGAGCCCAACCATCCCTACTCATCGTGTAGTGGCTAGTGCTGGCTTCACAGCCTGAACAAATCAGCCACATGAGAGGTCTGATTCCAAGTCAAGTCTGTAATTAAACATGGCTCCTTAAATCAAAACTGCTTGAAAGAGACTCTGAAGGAGCTGACAGAAACACCAGCAGGTTGGCAAAAAGCCAATTTGGGAAAGATGGACTAGGTCCCAGAAGAGCTAATATCAATAAGGAGAAAAGCTAGGCTAGGACAGAAGCAGCCACAGCACTGTGCCTGCCACAGCATTGCTGGGGACATTACAGGCTGAACAGAGTCTGATAAACAAAAATCACAATAATAAACAAAAATGAGAAAAAAAAAAAGAAAGAAGGAATTCAGAAAGTAGATGACTTGTTTTAAGAAACAAACACTTACATTGGCCAGCAGCTGAAATCTTGTCAATCATCTCCTGGTCAGCATGAATTTCTTGTATACCCAATGCCAGCAAAACTGTGGGATCAAACACATAATCACTTATCAACACTAGAAACTGCCTTTAAATTAAAAAAACAAAAAACCCCCAACCAAACATGCAAGTTTTAATCTATAGCAGCAAAAACGTGTTTTGTTGTGTAGATTTCATACTTGCAAAAAAGAATTTGATGACACAGCACAGCAGTGTATCTATGGGAGGAAATTCCTTCTAGCAGGGACAGAGAGCATGAAAAATCTGACTTGAGGGCCCAGGAGGACAGTCCCTCTGCTCACCACAGGCAGGGATGCAGCATGAGAGCAAAAGACAGGCCAGGCTTAGGCTCCAATGTTTACAGCCATAAGCACTGGAGACAGCAAATAATTGCACTGGAGACATTTATGGACTTTTAATATCTCAGTAATATCAGTTTTTCCCATACCAGTTAGACACTTCACATAGAAATCAGTTACATGTTTGGATTATCAGAAAACCTGTTTCTTAAGGTATTGTTTTCTCCCCTTCTGCATGAAACTGTTTCGGATGTTTATCTGTTAACCTCCGAGAGAGGCCTTGATTTAGCTCTCATTCCTGGGAATGAATCATAGAAACATTATGGTTGGAAAAGACCTCTGAGATCATGGAGTACAACCATCCACCCAAGACTACCGTGCTTACTAAACCATGTCCAGCCAGAGATGGGGAAGCATCTGAGACAGAACCACTGATGCAAAATGATGACTTTAAACATACCTTGGGGAAGCAGGAAAATGCAGATGGACTTAAATGACAAAAGGCTCATGGTGACAAACCTCAAAGAAAAAGAAAGGAAGGAAAAAAAAAAAAGAAGAGAGGAATATTAATGCAGATCCTAAAGCAAATTTCTTTACCTGCAGCTGATCATCTCACTGCTAGCTGTGTCTTGTGATGAGTTCAGAAACATTTGGTCTGAGGGACAAAAGTAAATTCTACCCTGGGGAGAAGGGTGGAAAACCGATAGAAAAAGCATGAAAATGAGGGAATGATAGCATAGAAGGTCTCCCCATCAACTCATCTCCTTTCTTCTCAAACTGGAGAAAGCAGACTTTGCAGGAGGGACTGCTCAGCCTCTCCTTCCCTCCACAGCCACCTGGACCTCTACTTTCCTCCCTCTTCACTGCATCTTCTCAAAGCTGAGCCCCACTAGGACCCCCACCACTCTTGGGAACCCAGTGGAAAGCCAAACACAGCTTCTTTAGGGGTTCACCAAGTACAGGGCAGAGCCATATCCCTCCAACAACACCATGGCTTGGCATTCCAGCTGAGACATCCCTGCTGTGGGCTGAAAGAACCACGGGCTCTTTTGTGCCTTACATTTTCCACAGACTGGCTTTCTAGGGAGATGTTTTTATGTTTAAGTGTCCAGCGAAGACAATTTTCTGCTCATTTTTCCTTTGAAATCAGCCAGGCTGCCATCACATTGTAGGTGGATTTCAGTGACACTTTCAGGCATGCCCAAATTTAGACCAAGTATGTCTGCCAGAGGCCTTGGCTTTCTACTTAAAACATATATATTTATTTTTTCTCCACATTAGAAGTGCTGGGTGCACTCACAAAAGCAAATTTGACCATATTCACAATGGATCACTGCCTCTCTCATTGCAAATGCAGATTTTTTTTCAGATTTTCTGCAGCGAGCGGTTTTGAGAGGCGCTTTTCCCCCACAGATCTTGCAGCACTGCTCACATGGGGTACTGTCGAAATCAACACAGTGCAGATCAGGTCCTGTATGACCCACTAGGTACAGAATAAAAGACACTTTTCTGACCCAAGAGCTTGTGCTAAACTTACTGTGCAGTTTGTTCTGAAGTGCTTGTGGTACTGACTTTGCCTGTGGCTAGAGCAGTGGGAATGTCTCCATGAATGTCTCATCTTTCTTATCTTTTGCTGGATGCCATATGCAAGGCCACTGAAGGGAGCCAGCACCTGCCTCAGTATTGCAAGCACTCAGCACTTGCTCGCAGCAGCAAGGAAGAAACATTTTATGGAGTAGCTGAGAAAAGGGGTACTGAGATCTGCAGGAACTTGGTGCTTTAGGACAAACCAACAGCAGCATAAGAAAATAAATATGCAAACAATAAAATTATACTGAGGGTATGAAAGAATGCAGATAACATAGTCACATACCCTGCTAAGAACTCCTAATTCAAGGCTATGTGTTCTGGTGCAATTACTGTAATTGTCCCCTGTTGCCTAAAGCCCTGAGCTGTGCAAGTCCAGGAAGCCAGAAGCCTGGCTTGGGGCCTGATCTGCATTGCCTTGCACCAGCCAGAAACACCCACACCTGAGGTGAATCAACTTCTGATCTACTTACATCATGAGCAAGTGTGAATGGTTCCCAAAGTATGAGGCAGGAGAAGATCTTCCTCCCTGCACCCTTGCAGCAGGCAGGTTTTTTGTACTTATCAGCAAGACAACCTCTCTCTGCTTTATTCCTTAGATGTACCACCATGTCACACAGATACTAAAGTTTAAAAGCTTCCCAAAGGGACAAGAAGACCTTAGGTTTGTCACCTCATCTTACAAGACAAAAAACCCCTCTGTTATTTCACTGGGTGGTATCACTGTCCTGAGAGCCTCCCCTGAACATGTCCTCAGCAGTGCCAGAAGGGGTGCATGCCATCTGCAGCAGAAGCAAACCACTGGCCAAAGAGCATTAGGCTGGTTGCTAACAAAGCCAGGCCTCAAAGCACAGGCACCTGCTGGCTGGCTTCAAAGGACAAGACTCATAGTACCACAAGCAGGAATAAGGACTGCTGTCACGTGCCAGCAGCCTCTTTAAGGAAATAAAATTCTGGTCTGGCCTTCCCCAAACAGAAGAGCAGGAATTCTACCTTTCCAGGCCAGTAACTTGCAGTGATTACCTACAGCAGAAGCTGGGGAAGAGAGAAGAAAATTTTTTTTTCTTTTTTTCCATCTCTGGTATTCAATGTAGTTCTTAGAACATGAGACAGTGTCCTCATTTCAGCACCCATAATGCCAAGGTGTTCCTGATCATCTCACACCCAGTACCTTTTACAAAACAAACTCCAATTCACACCTTATCCTCCTGCTGCAACTCTGTGAGCCTGAGAACCCACAGCCTGGGAATTTTCTCTATGGCATCCCTCCTGCAAACACATACAAGCTGTAACGTGCATGCATTTTCAGGATAGCAGTCTGTGGGCCCTTCTTAAAGGATCTTTAGGAAGTGGAAAACTTCCATGGTTTGGGTTGGGTTTTTTTTGTTTGTTTGTTTAGTTTTTTGGAAGGTTTTTTTTCTTCCCAACTGGGGTAGGGTCAAAAGAGGGGGTTTTTAAAGTGATTTCATCTACTTATTCCTCTTAGAGTCTTCCAAGAATATCCAGACAACACGCACTAAAGATAATGCATGCAGTACATGAGGAGTGGGTCAGCACACACACAGCCCTCTGAAGAAAGTGGGAAAACATGGTTGTATGTGAGTCTCCTGGTAAAGCCTCATCTTCACTACATGAAATAAACAAAATGAAAGTTAACAGAAGCCCCCATGAAATCATTTCCATAATTTCCAGGTCACATTTTAATGTCTGTTCATGTTTTTCCTAGATCACTTGAAAGCAGGCTCCTGCCACCTCCCTGTTTCCTTTCAACTCCAGGCCACAGGACGTTGTATCTTCATCCCTCTTTAACATACTCAGAAACCAAGACACAGAGAGACAAAGTGACTTGCTCACAGGTGCATGAATTTGTAGCATAACTGGGAACCTGCCAGAGTCCTTCTCTAGCCATTACACTACATCAAGAAAAGCTGCTGTTCCATGTGCTCAAAGACAGGAGCTACTTCAATTTCCCTAACGGAGCACAGGTGTCTAGGTATATGACAGGTATCACTGCAGGTTCTCCAGTCCTTGCCTGACCAAGACTTGATCAAGTCATCTTTGTGTCTTCTGCAGAAAGGCTTTCACTAAGGACACGAGACACAGCCTGTCTGAAAGCCTGCCCTGGCAAGTTCACCACTTTCCCCTGGCCATACCCCAAAACTGCTAGAAACAAGTCGATTAAAGCATTAATAGCATGAGCTGGGTCCGGTTTCCTGGGTGGTGGATTTTTTGTTACTTTAATAACCAAATCCCCTTTACCAAGTACAGATGAAAAGCTTATGCTCTCAGAGGCATCGTGCAACAGGACCAAAGGCAAAACAGCAAGGCTACGGCTCCACCTTTCCCGGGTGCCAGGTCTTCTCCTGACCGGGTCACAGGACCTCGGCTGAGCAGTGGGGCTTTTGGGTGGTTTCTACCATCACCGCCCTTGATCCTGACACGGGCTTTGCCACGTCTACCGCAGAAGCGGTGTTCCACTCCCACCTCCCGTTGGCCCCCCAGCACCCCTCGCACCCCGTGAAGAGACCACGAAGGCTTCGCTGCTGTCGGAACCTGCCCGCTGGAGCCAGCCCGGCTACTCCGAGACGCCGTGACCCAAAGACTCACCCCTGTGCAATCACCGACCCGTTCGGCAGCCACCTCGCCCGCTCATACACTTCCCCGGGCTACGCGCTCCGCGCTCCCCGCCGGGCCAGAGGAGGCGGTGGCACTCGCCAGAGCCGGGGAAGACGGAGGAGGAGCCGGGCGGGACCTACCCCCCGCCTCGGTCGGCCGTGAGGACCTGCAGCCCCTGCCGCACGCACTCCGAGCACCGAGAGTGCTGCCAGCGACTGTGGTGTCCCACAGGGTCTCAGCCTACAACTCAAGAGGTCTCAGATGTTAACTAAAAAAGGAAAAACCCCTTATTTTGAGTTGCGTTTTACATTTTTTCTGCAACTCGGTGTCACGTAGCCCTTGTGCACGTGATGGATTTCTAAGCAGCCCTCTTCACACTTGGATTTATATTGTGTTCAGCTGTGGCAGCCCCTCCTCCAGCAGATCCTACCATCAACAATTACGATTTGGGGGAAACACCTAACTAAGTATCCTACACTTGGGTCACGACAACCCCATGCAACAGACTACAGGCTTGAAGTCACCATCCCTGGAGGCATTTAATAAAAGACAGGCAGCAGTGATACTCAGGGATATGGTTGAGTGGTGAGATAGCAGTGTTAACAGCTGGACTTGGATGATCTTAGGGTCATTTTTGTTGGAAGAGACCTTTATGACCTCCAAGTGAACCACCAACCACTGATTTCCAGGGTTTTTTGCCCAAATCAAAAAGGAAAGGTTCACTTTCCCTTTCCCCTGCTCATAAAGCGTAGACAAAGTGAGAACTTTGTGGTAGTCAAAAGCAATCTTCTCAAATAAAACAACTGGTTGCTAGGAGAGCTGATATATGGAAAAGTGAATAAAAGCCATAGAAGTACTAATGCATCAGCGAGATGCTTTACATGTGGGCAAATGCTTCTGAAAGTCACATTTGTCATAGCCACAATCTAGGTCCAGAACCTTGGGCAGAAAAGAACACCAGAGACCCAAGTGCAAGAGTTTGTCTCCAGCTACTGCAAGAGCATGAAACAACAAAAATTAAGAGGCAGGAAAAAAAGCTGAGGCAGTTTAAGTGTAATAAAACATTAAGTCAAACAAAAATATTTCTCTTTCACTACAGGCTTTTTCTCAAGCTCCTTCCAATTTGCACAAAATCTGAACTTAAAATATGTATGTCCTTTAAGTAGACAAAAAAACCTGACTGCAGTTTCAGTAAGTAAGTGTTTACTGTGCTGTATGAACAGTATTTTGGCATTCCTTAGTAACACTGTCACTGGGTTAGTCAGAAGTGACAATTAGGTACCAGCAACACTTAACAGAAATACTGCAAATCTGTTAATAGTTTGATTCAGTAGTTTCATCATATCCCAGAATGGGATTTCTCTATTACCATGTGAAAAAACTTGATGAGGTAGAAATCCTGACAACATAGATACAGACAAAACAGCTCTAATACAGTTTAATTCAAAACAAAATTCACAGATGCATATTACATGTAAGTAAGTGTAAATACAGAATTGTGCACGTCTAAGTGTTTACTGATTTTAGAGAGAACTACCTACATGGACTCCAAGACAAGATTCAGCCTTTAATGATACTGAAGCCAAGTTAAGAAAAACAACAATTTTTGGTCTTACTTCAGAGCGGAAACTAAGTCAAAAGGAGACTAAACAAGGTAAGATACATTTTTTTCAAGTTAAATTAATGGTACAAAAGTTGAAGTAAGTTTTATGATTACAACAATTTCAAATGTAAGTTTGCAGAATGAACTCCAAATGCAATAGCCATTTGATAATGTTATGTGCGTTCAGCAACAAAATAAAAGCAAGAAAGCTTAGCAGTGCACAGGTATATAAAACAAAAATAGAACAGAAAATTTCGCTTGCAGCTTTGAAATCCTTCAAGCTACACACTTATTTCACAGTAGCAATTCAAGCATACAAATACAGGTATGTAAAAGAGCAGAACATCTACCAACTGACTGTAATTTTTAACCTGATGAATACATTTGCTCTACCAAAAATGGAACAGCAACAACCTGCCACACATACAAATGAAATGGCTCATGTCAGAGAGTTAGTGGTTCAACAGTTTTTTCATTTCAGTGAATCCATCTGGATTTCCATACTTGTTTAGAAGGAAGTGCAGGATCTGTTCATGCTTTTTAAGCTGTGGAATAAGAAGAAAGAATAAGAAATACAGACTTCTATTTTTTAAATTGATTATTTCAAATTAGATCCTAAAACCATAAACACAGCTCAGTCCCACATTTGTTCAATGAATAGACAGATAATTTCTGCTGAAAAATCTCCTGGAGGTGGAAATAGCCAGCAGAACTGTAGCTGACTTCCCCTGCTTGTCTCCACCGTCCCTCCCCTTTTTTCTTAATCTTTCCTGAAGAATCACAGACTCATTACGGTTGGAAAGACCTCTGAGATCACTGAGTCCAACTGTCAACCCAACACTACCATGCTCACCACTAAACCATGTCCCCAGACACTACATCTGCACAGGTTTTGAACACTTCCAGGGATGCTGATTCCACCACTTCCCTGGGTAGCCTGTTCCAATGCCTAGTAACCCTCTCGGTGAAGAAATTTTTCCTAATATCTAACCTGAACCTCCCCTGGTACAACTTGGACCCATTCCCTCTAGTTCTGTCACTTGTCACTTGGGCGAAGAGACTGGTTCCTACCTCACTACAACCTCCTTTCAGGTAGCTGTAGAGAGCAAGAAAGTCCCCCTGAACCTCCTCTTCTCCAGACTAAACTTCAGTTCCCTCAGCTGCTCCTTATAACACTTGCACTCTAGACCCTTCATCAGCTTCACTGCTCTAGTTTGGACATGTTCCAGTAGCTCAATGTGCTTCTTGTAGTGAAGGGCCCAAAAATGAACATAGTATGCAAGGTGTGGCCTAAGGACTGCCAAGTACAGGGGGACAATTACTTCCCTAGTCCTGCTGGCCACACTACTGCTGATCCAAGCCAGGATGCCTTCTTGGCCACCTGGGTACACTGATGGCTCATGTTCACCTGGATGTGGACCAACACCACCAGAAAGAAACTTCCTTGAACCAAATTGATAAAATACTCAAATTAGGACTGAGATCAGAATCATAAATTTTTTTGTTCACACATGTCTATTTCCTGATGTGTCCAGTTATGCTGGAATCTTCTGTCTTCTCATCATCTGCCATGAAACTTTGACCCAAATTTATCCAAGTAAGGATGGTGGAAAACAGAAAGTGACCAGATAGAAGTCAGAAAAGACACTAGCTGGATCAAACTGAAAGATCAAATAGACACAGAGAAGGGAGAAGGAGGTTCAACAGCCTGTGGTGGGACAGAGAAATCAAACACATTCAGGAACAGCACAGATTTATTGCCTTTCTGCCACTAAACTGCTGCTAACTACACTTACTCTGAAGTGGTAAAGGTCTAAATGAACTTGAACAGAAACTCTCTTTTCCTACCTCCAAAATAGAGTTCATATTTTCGCTTTTGACCTTGCTGCCTCTGACTGGGGAGAGAGGGGGAAGGTCAAGCCAACCTTAAAAGGGGTTTATGTCTTTGAAATTCAAAATTTTGCTCATTACTCTGACAAAGATCCTCAGTTTGAGAAAGGCTGATGCATCTTTTCTGGTATACTTTCAGGTACTTTTAATAATCAAAAGTAAAGCTTAAAACCAGAGGGAGTTCAAAAATTACAGGAATATGCCATTTCTGTAAGAGATTTTATTTTTTCCAAAAGGAAAAGAAGTATCTTGCAACTGGCAAGCACTGTTACAAACTCCAGTATTCTGCTGAACATAGATTCTCAGCCCTAGTTCCATAACTGTAACTGTGGCACACACTAACCTCTGCTACCTAAAACACACACTGTAAGAAAACTGTTACATGCACAGCTGTTTGCCAAGTTGTATAGAATGAAGTCTGTGATCTATATGCTACCCTCAGTTTCAGGGTGCTCTAATTATTACCACCTATAAAACAAACTGAGAAAGCATCAGGATATTGATTTTGTGCATCTTCAATGTTTCAATTAGCCATTATCTCCCTACTCCCATCTGTTGCTCACATGGGGTTTCTTTTAAATTCTGGAAACAAAAAAGCTATTATTGCTTGGACTATATCTTACTTGCATTTTTAGTTCTGCACAGCAGCATTTAGTCTCACCTCCATTGTCTGCAAAAGAGAAAGCAAGTGAATGAGCAAAATTCATATAATCAGTGCTTCCCTAATTTAAGAGGTGATGTGGGGATTTCTCTAAGATTTTTAGAAGGCAAAGTCATTTAGGCATCCCACTTGCTCACAGTTCTTTAAATGAAATAATATTAAGTGTTTAAGTGAAGGTATGTACCGTGATGTTCACCATGCAAGTTTTCAGCACTGCAGGATTCGACCAACCCTTCCATTACAAGTTTGTCAGCTACATTCAGACTACCATTTTCACTGCATTTCTCCACTGTTACTAAATTAACATTTCCATTAGTCCCTTTCACTGTAATTGTGACGTATTGATTCAGCAACATTTCTTTCAACTTGTGAAGTAATAATGGAGACCACTCATCTTTCTTTATACCTGCAAAAAAAAAAAAAATAGTACAATCAAATTTGTTCTACGAAGAATTCCTTTATGATATGGCCTGAATCTGACACAAAATGCTACCCCTGCTTTTGAAAATACGAAATTTTCCTAATGTAAGCAGCTTAGGGTCTACAGATAATTAACTAAAAACACACTGGCCAAACCAGCTTTGACAGTAGTAAACAGTACACTACTTCAGCAGCTCATCATGTTGTTTATGAGCATTAAGGACTGAACACTATCATCAGAATAGGTACAGATTTACAATGTTCCAGAAAATCAGTCAGGAACTTTTGAGAGAGAGGGTTTTTTGGGTTTGATGTGGTTTCATGGGGTTTTTTTTCCCTTTTGTTTTATTTTGGTTTTGGTCTGGTTTGGTTTTTTACCTGCGAGTGAACATGTAACTGTCTGAAAAGGCAGCTTTAAGTAGAAATCAGTGATTGGCAGCACCTCTGACACTGGTAAAGTTTCTGTGTTCCCATAGTCCACATAGAGCACTTTTACTACAGACTGACAAACTTTTAGAACAAGAGCTCTGTACCAACGGCCATCACCTGAAAAGATTGGAACAAGAAGAATCACATGTGAAATACCACTCTATAAACACAGCTTATTCCAAGAACAAGATTCTGTAGAGTTTTCCAGATCTTTTAAATACTTTGGTATATACAAAAGACACCTTGACAAGAAGTAAGCCCACAGAACAAGGAAGTAGTTTCTGATTGCTGTATTTATAAAGATATGTTGCTTTCAGAATTTTGTAGTTTAAACACAGATAAGATTTTTACTACAATACTATTTTAAGGATGTCTGCAGACTGTATTTATAGCTCCTTTGTTTCCCAATGCTATTCCCTCTCAAAATGTAACCAAAATTGAGGGGGAAAAAAAAGAAAAGCATTTTTCCTCAATTATCCTGAAAAGCCATAAACAAAAAAACCCCCTAAAACAGCGTAATTAAAACCAACTGCCACTTAGGTATGCTCTTGTGGTCTGCCTAGTATTTTTTAATTAATCTATGCTTTTTCCCCATGATCTGTTATCTTTCCTAGAACCCAAGTCTATTTTCAGCACTTTTCAGCCAGATTTCCTCTAACAATCCATGTGCCACAAACATTTGAGTGAATGTTACTACAAAAAAACCCCTGAGCTGATAAGTCAGCAGAGTATCCCCTCTTTTGAAAGACTAAGAAAAAGTTCCTTCTCAGTTAAGTATGCTTTTGACTTGAACTAACAATTCACTACGCCTGGACAGCTTGTTAGGCTAACAAGCCGAATGATCAGTTGTCAGCTCACACAAAGCAACAACAAAAAAAAGACACTGAGCAACCACAAAACAGAAGTTAGGTCTGTATAGAAGCAAGTGCACTATTGATCTGCTATGAATTTCATGCCCCTGTGACTCAAGCACAAAAAAAATTCAGTTTAAACAGTAACTAGCTTGCTTTCTTATTAAAGCTTCATGCATTTTGCAGTGCACAACCTATTCTTTCTCTCACAGTCTGTCAGAAGGTTTCTTTGCCCTAAAGATACACCCAGGCTATCCTTTGTAACAGAATTAAGAGATCTGTAAGCACTTTAAAGTTGGCACTTTTCCTTCTTCTAAAGCAAAAAATGGAAGTTGTGTTTTACACTGGTCAAGGAAATAAAAGAATAAAGAGATTGCCTTACCTGAAAACTTAGCACAACATGCTTCACCCAGTTTTGGCTGGAAGGGCTGGTTCTTACAAGATTTACAGTAGTCTTCCAATTCAGTCAACTGCCTATGCAGCTTCTCTTTATCTACAGAAAAAAGCATTTGATAAATAACCACCTTTGGGTATAATGAAGAGCATACTTATGTTTAAGCTTCCCTCCTCCCACCTCTGACATTTTTTATACTTTTCTATTGCCAAAGCTACATTGCCACATGGTTCACAGAATCGCAGAATGTCAGAAGTTGGAAGGGACCTTAAAAGATCATTTAGTTCAACCCCCCTGCCACAGCAGGATTCCCTAGACCAGGTCACACAGAAACACATCCAGAAGGGTTTTGAGCATCTCCAGAGAAGGAGATTCCACAACCTCTCTGGGCAGACTGTTCCAGTGCTCTGGCACCTGAACTGGGAAAAAGTTTTTTCCTGTATACACACAGAACCTCCTGTGCTTCAGCATACAACCATTGCCCCTTGTCTTGTCATTGGGCTTCACTGAGAAGAGCCTGACCCAATCCTCCCGACACACACCCTTCACATATTTAAAAGCATAAATGAGGTCACCCCTTAGTCTGCTCTTCTCCAAGCTAAAGAGACCCAGCTCCCTCAGCCTTTCCTCATTAGGAAGATGTTCCACCCCCTTTCATTATCTTTGTGGCTCTGCGCTGGACTCTGTCAAGCAGTCCCCTATCCTTCAACTGAGGGGCCCAGAACTGGACACAATATTCCAGATGCGGCCTCACCAGGGTAGAGTAAAGGGGGAGAAGAACCTCTCTTGACCTACTAACCACACCCCTTCTAATACACCCCAGAATGCCGTTAGCCCTCTTGGCCACAAGAGCACACTGCTGGCTCATGGTCAGCCTTCCATTTACCAGCACCCCAAGGTCCCTTTCCCCTTCACTGCTCTCCAACAGCTCAGTCCCCAACCTATACTCATACATGGGGTTGGTCTTTCCCACGTGCAAAACTTGACACTTGGCCTTGTTGAATCTCATTAAATTTCTCCCTGCCCAACTCTCCAGCCTAAGTCTCCCTGAATGGCAGCACAACCCTCCAGTGTGTCAGCCACTCCACCCAGTTTAGTGTTATCAGCAAACTTGCTGAGAGGACACTCTGTTCCCTCATCCAGGTCATTAATGAACAGACTGAAAAGTACTGGTCTCAGTACCGACCCCTGAGGGTCTTCACTAGACACAGGCCTCCAACTAGACCCCACCCCATTGACCACACCTCTCTGACTTCTGTCCTTCAACCAGTTCACAATCCATCTCACTACCCCATCAGCCAGACCACACTTCCTCAGTTTAGCTGCAAGGACACTGTGGGAGACAGTGTCAAATGCTTTACTGAACTTCACTGTAGTCATTCATTTTATTAACTAGCTTCCAACAGTGACTTCTTAGTGATATTAACAAGAGGAAATACTTTTGCTTACCTTTAGTTTGAACTGGTACAGCATAGAACAAGTCTGGGCTTTCAACTTCTGTTACATAGACAGATATGGCTTCACCTATAGCCAATTCAATTGGCTTCCAGTGCCCAAATGAAGTTTCTAACAGAAACATCATGAAAATGCAATGTACCACTTTCCTCTAAGCACATATGTATTACAAGTAACTGCTATAGAATGTCTTTTTGAATTTTAGATATGTCTTCAAGAAGAGAAATCTAAATCAAGATAATTCTTGCCTAATTTGCTGTTCATAAACTACGAGCATATCACAGAATCACAGAATGTTAGGAGTTGGAAGGGACCTCAAAAGATCATCTAGTCCAACCCCCCTACCACAGCAAGATTCCCTAGACCAGGTCACACAGAACAAAAATAGCTAAAGGAAAACCACCTCAGAAAAATTAGATATCAGAAAGTAAACATGGGAAAAGTTTCAGTCACAGCAAAAGTGTAATTCCCTACTATCAGATATTGCAATGGCATACATTTCAGACAAACCCTGCAGTTTTTATCTGTCTATAATGCCACCTGCAGGGCAGCTGCTGTCTTAACTGTAAAAACTGATGTAATCAAAACCAAGATCACAGTTAAAGCTGGAATACAGAAAATTCTCATTCACTCTAGAAGTTAACATTCATGTAATTACCATTTTTGTCAAAAGACTTCCTTGAAGGGTTACTTTTAACTTGTAGAACTTCCTTCACAGCCAATTTTTCAGAAGTTAACATCTCATTAATCACTTTGGGATGACCTGTGGAGCTGTCAATAAGCTCAACACCTGCCCCATCTCTGGAAAGGGAAGTTACTCTGGCTTGAAGTTTTACCCCTTCAGTGTATGTACAAAATCTTGCTGTAGCTTCTGGAATCCAGTTGTTACTACCAGGCTTTATACCTAGGAAGCAGGAGAATTTTCAAAACAGCTGCATTAAGTGACTTTCAACATTATAATTTCTTTTTGAAAAAAGTTCCTTTCTGTTGTTTTTAATTTACTTAAAAGCACAACTTGAAATACCAAGGCTGTTTTTATTACCTTAGGGATACACATTGTACTTCATCCTGTTAACTGCTCTCCCTCATCCTCCTTTCTTCTAACATAACACATTTCCTCAGTGCTTCCAAGTCTTGTTTTCTACATTTTATGACAGCCTACCAAATCCTTGTGCCTTACCACAAACAACACTGTTAGGACTGTTTATGAATCAGTTTAATATAGCCTTTTTATCAAAGGAACAGAAGCCCAAAGTGCTATACGCCACAAAAAAAACTCCCAGCAGAAGACACCTTGGTTTTGAGCTTCTTCCTGTTTCCACATTTTTTATTTTTAAACCAAGTAGACTGCATTAGAAACAAAGAATAAATCTGTACAATTTTGAGTGATTTGGCATGGAAAAGGAAGAGGCAGAGAACTGGTAGAACACGAAGAAACAGCATTACGGTACCAAACTCTGCAAGAATCAAATGAAACATCACTACAGAGAACAGAAAGGTCAGCTTGCTTCATAAAAAAGATGAGCACCCTTGCCTGCAAAAATTTTGAGAAATAATTAAGTTGCACATAAGCACAATTACTCCTAGCAAAGCAGCAACCAGAAGCTAGTAAGCTCTACAGATAAAGCAGAACTACACAACGATTTTCTTTTGACTGGTGCATCAGTAAGTAACCTCCATGCAGATCATTCCACAGCACTGCCAGGAGCTTGGGGAAGGGCCACCATCCTTCTGTTAAATGCCAGCAGGCTGTGTAGTAAGGCTAAAACGACAGGTCCCACAGCTTCCAGAGGCTGGAAGCAACATAGACATTTTTATAAAACACAAACAAAAAAAAATGTCCAAAAAGCAGAGCTCTGTGAAGTATACCCTGTCATCACCTACTTCCCCAAAGCAGCAAGTCTCTAAATGCAATAGCTCTTATTATAGAAAGAATCTATAAGAAGATCTACCTGAGAGCCAGCATTTAACTCCTTGAAACGGAAGCGTTAGGAATGAGGATGAGATCTGCCGCACTTTATCCAGTGGCACTTCCTCAGTATTGCCATAGTCCACAAACTGCACTTTAACAGTTCCATGGGAAGTAACACTTTGCACCAAAGCACGGTACCAGTTGCCATCATCTAAGTTTTTAAAAGTTAGGGGAAAAAAACAAACAAACAAAACCCCACACATTTAGTAAGTTTACCAGAATTTATATTTTAGTAAATAAACCAAATTCTTTGCTATCCTCTGCCACTGCAAACTTTTTTTTTAGTTTATGTTCACCCTGTAAAAACAAAAATACTTCAGTCTCTTACTTACCAGAGAAAAAAGCACAGCAAGGTTCTCCACTCTCAGGCTTAAAAACATTTGCTGGAGTTTCCTGACAGTATTCAGACAGTGATTTATTAAGTGAATTTAGAGCAAGTAACTCTGAAAATTAGAAGGAGAAAAAAGATGAGATCAACAAAATAAGCTGACCTGAATTTCATCAATACTGTTGGCTGTATAGTGTATTTATAACAGATTTTATGGGAGATTTACATGAATTTTAGAATTTAATAGAAGAACTGTTACATTGAGTTAACTATTTAACTTACTAGATAGATTTATTAGCAGGAAGCGGTGAGATAGCTGATATTTACTGACAAATTAGGTCAGTATTATAGGAAAACTACCCATAATTCTTCCAGCAAGCATCCTTCACTCCAAAATCTAAGTGTATTTTACAGCCAGATAACACCATGGGAATTATCTAGTTCAGCCAGTGAATGTGACAGATTATGGGATCGCACCCTGCTTGCTTATTCATTTTTTATAAAAAGTTCTTCAGCCTGCTTTATAACATCACTTTTAGGGAGGAATTCGTTCATGTTTTAAAAGGCGGTAACAAAGAACCTATACTATACCCCGGCAAGTCAAGGAATAAACTTCCCCCCCTTTTAAAGACCTACCTTATACTTTTGGTTTAAATGCATTTAGCCTCCAGTTCCAGCCACTGAATTTCATCACACTCGTTTCTAGCACGTTAAAAAGCAACTGGCTATCAGAAGTCTTTACAGATGCAAATAGAGAAACAAGACTTCTTTTTTTTAGCTTATCCAAGAGGAAGTCAGGTGTCAAAAGCTGTGTTTTCTCATTTTCTCTCTTTCGAATCGCTTTAAATTTTTACAAATTAGAACAGGACAGAGTGCTAGGAAAGCCCTAGTAAATAATGTAAGGGCACACAGAACACATCTCTTATTGGCTATTTTTTGTTTAGATATCCTTTGCCCAGGTCATGGCAGCTTTTTTCACTTTTCCCTACATTCATTCAATCTTATTCAACTGCTTCCCTTCAACATTTTCAAATTTCAGTTTCAGAATCACTACATACCATGATCCAATTTCTTCATCATTCCACTTGTATTCTCAGATACAAAAACTCAGAAGTGAGCCTTGGTGCCATAAGCTCACTTGAAATAATAATGCATTAGAACTATAATAAATGAAAAATCATTTGAAAAATGGAAGCAGAAAGAAAAAAGCAGAACAAACTTACCATTGGTATTCGAAATGTGACAGTAGAACTCTCCAGGACTGTACACTGTACACACCATGACATCTACTGTTTGTTTAAGAGTTACTTTATTCCAGCTGTACATTATTTTGTTCTTTGTGTCCTCTACAGAGGACAGAGAAGTAGAGAAAGGAAGAGAAATTAAAATAATTTTTTCAGAAAAAAATAATAATTATACATCCTGAACACTCACAAATATCCTCAAACTTCTTGTTATAAATAATCTAACAGACTAATAAGCAGTGAGAGCCTCTTTGCAGAGAGAGATATAAGAGAAATGTGCCAGATGCTTGATGTATTTCATCACTACTGAGAATGACAAGCCACAGATGAACCGGGAAAGCTTTAGGATGCTTAACAACTGCGAAATAATAGTTTATTCTTGTATGTGATGGTGAGACTGCCTCTAGTTCTCTGAAATAAAAAATACACTGTTTCTTAATTTCTGCAAGTTGATTACAATCTACTCTTATACCATGCCAGATCCAGAAATACAGATGTAAACACTAAGTTTAAATAAAGCAGACGAGTTAATGAAAACTTATTATTCAAGTTGACAGTGGTGTATCTGCTCAAATTCCAAAATAAAAAGCACAAGTACTAGCTAGCTATATCTTACTTGAACTGGAAATTTTAAGACTTTTAACCAGACTAAGTGAAATACTAGTTCGGTCTTTCAAACATAAGCGATTCCAACTTTAGTATGTATGCACACACACACACATATATATATATATATATATATATACACATAGAGACACATAAGCAAACAACTTCTTCATGGCAAATTTGCCATGGCTAATCTTCATGAGCCAGAGGGAGTAGTTCTTATCAGTTAAGATCTTGCATTCTTTGTACCCATTCTAGTTGGAGGTTAAACAATGCTCAGTTCAGCAGGATGTGCTTGTACTCACCATTTGGTTGCTTAACATCACTCATTCCAATTGCCGGTATGGCCACCCTTGATTCCTCAGCTGCACAGCCTCTCTCTAGGAGACGGCTTGATATATTTATTACTGGAATAACTGATGCATCTACAAGCTCCACAACAGATCTATAACTCTCTTGATCCACTACTTTTATTGTGAACACTTTGTGTTGCACCATTTCCTTCATAAAAGAAATAGCTTCTGCAGTCCAGACTCCTAATGGTGGCTTTACACCTAGAAAATCACACAGTATGGAAAGATTCCAAGGACAGCCCAAATTTCAACAATATGTGAAAAGGTAAAACAACACTGTTTAAAACAACAGATTAAGCAGCAGATACACTAAATAACTCACACCCACTCCTCATGCTTGTAACAAGATTCCAAACCCAATTATTTAGATTCTGAACTTTTGTAGTATTTGGATTTATTAAAAATCCCACAAAGATCATGTACAACTACTCTATCACAAAAAGAGAAGTGTAAATTCATATTTACTACTTCTTCAGTACAAAAATCTATAATAAAGTATCAGTCTTTGGATCTCATGGATACAACCTACAGTTGGAACACTAACCATCTCTCCGGCAACATATCTGCTACTACAAGCTTCTTCCTCCTTAAGTATTTACTCTTCATGCTACTAAGTGTAATTCTAAAATGCAAGTTATACCCAGAACTTAATAGTAACACATTGGCAGAAGTTGCCTTCCAGAAAGATGTTTTATGCAGCAGTAGTCCTCGACTCTGATCAGGACACATGTGACCAATGTTTTGTGTCCATTTTGCGTTTAGGACCTTTCTTAGTCTTAGGACACTTGTTATCAGCTATAGGCATCCTGATTTGCCCCAGGAAAGAGATTTCTTTAGGTCACATTCCATATGGATTGGTTCCATCTCTACATACAAGAGAAACATTGCTTCACATTTTCCTCCAAAGAAGCTAGATTCCTGCTCTGAACTTTACCAAAAAGTTAAAAAACAGATTAAACTATAAAGTGCTGTGAAGGAAGGAGGCACATCAAGTATTCTAAAGGATGGGTACTAAAGCAAAGGGGTGGACTGTCTTGCACAGTGAGGAGAACAGAGAAAATAATCAATTTCCAACAGCAAGTTAAACAAGTATGTAAAAAAAAAAAAAACCCAAATCCCAAACAAGTTATGATCCTGGCTCGAGACAGAAGGATGAACCAGGAAGCATCAAGATCCTTTACAACAGGACAGATTCCACAAGCCTGCAGAGAGGAATCTGACAGTAGTTTCACCAGACTTGCCCCAGGAGAAAGGGACAAATACAGTTCTGAACTTTAAGATATAAAATGAAATTTTACCTTCCCCTGCAATGCTAGAACAACAACAGATTTAAGACTACCACAAATTCACCAGGTGACTGAATTTTGTTTAGAACAACAACATATTGTTAGGCTTTGCATGTGTTTATATAACACAGTTTTCCAAACTGCAGGTCACCAGATACGTTAGGAAAGGTTTGTTATGTTTTGTCGATATGCCACAACAATTAAGAATCTGGAGATAATGCCTACTGTTATCTCCATCCTTCTTCATACTTCAATTTATGATAATACAGGCATGATTGTTATCTAACCCCACTTACTTTGCCTCTATTCAGTATAAAACAGCTTATAATTTACTCCATACCTGCCAAGGTACATCTTATGGCTTGGGCTGGCAAGTCCATTAATCTTGGAATCATAGGACGAAGTCTAGTCAGTGGAAGAACTTCAACATTCCCATAATCTATATAGCCTACCATAACAGTATCTTCAGAAACATAGCTTATAACAGCAGCACGGTACCAAAGATCGTCTTCTAGAAAGAAAGATACACACATTCACTGTACTTGCTTTTAACTTCTGAGAACAGAATGATTTTGGGCAAACCAATATAAAAGTGTAACATCAATCTCGACATACAACAGCAGCATTACAGGTCACACAAATCTTCACAAAACCTTCATGGATGCAACCTCTGCCACCGTCATCCCTTGTATGACCCGAGTGTTGTAAACTCATTCTTTTCGGAAAGAGCTCCCTCCCCTCAAACACATATTGCAACAAAGCACTGACTACATTATGTGGATATAGTGCTTATGTTCAAACACTTTAAACAGCAAACAGTATCTCAGCTGATCACAATGACATGCAATTCAAAGGCCACACAACAGATCTAATAATTCAATTATTTTAATTCAATTAAAATGTGTGAGAAATAGAAATACAAGCTTACTCATGTTTATCAAGACATCTGAAGTACTGAACCAACAGCTTTCCCTAGCTAGGCACCCAAATCAGTGCCCACTTAAATGTCAAGACAGGTGATTGGCCTTACTGGCTTTTTCTGGACATGCAAAAAAGCATTTCTTTCAGCTTATATATTCAGTCCCACAGCTGATTTCTTCAAAAGCAGCAAAACCACAGGAAAAGGAAAGAAATAAGCAATCAGGAACGTTTAACAATCACAAAAGTTATAGCATCTCTGACCAGAAAAAAATGCACAAGAACTGCAGCAGGTGGAGGTCTTTTTCTTGTTAAAAGCTGGATGAAAAGGAGAATGATCTGTGAGGAAAAGAGATTCATCTTCATCCTACAGCACTCAGGCAAACAGCACTTTGTATTCTATAGACTTACCAATTCCTAGCACAAATAACTGTTTTATGCAAAATATCAGCCTATGTTTAGGCAAGATTCAGTTTTGTGATGAGACTTGTAAACAGTTGGCATCAGTGATCCCTGTCAGGTGGGAACTAAGTTATGAATATACAATTCAGGACTACCAGGTCTTGGCTAAATAACATTTTGAGAAGTCTATCAGAACAGCACTGTTACATTTCTCTTTTGCCTTTTGCATGTGTGGGGTGTCTATATTTACTTCCAGCCACAGGAAATAATGCTCACCAACATATTTAAAAAAAAAAGTAATTTCTTCATGGTCTTTTAAAAAACTCCTTCACACTAAAATGAACCCAGTGTTGCTTGCTCAATGAAAGAACCATTTTTATGGTCTTTTTTTCTAAACTACTGTTTTATAGATGTCATCATTTACTTTTTTTTTAAGCACTACCAAATGCTATCCACAGCCAAAACCAGATATAAATACATATTTCTAAACATAATTTAAAAATGAGGGGGGGGTTGGAACAAAATGACATAAATTAAGAGCCACATTTTCACTCCATTTTTACCTGTGAACTGGGCACAGCACACATTTCCAACAGCAGGATGGAAAGCTGAACTACCAGGAAATTTGTCACAATGTTCATTAAGAGACACATGAAGCTCAGAAAGTTGACCTGGTGTTAAAATATATACAATATATATTACAAAATTACACAAATCTTAAGTTCTAAGCCTAGAAGAACATCCTGCAGTATGATGGTGATTATTTCACATAATATTTAACACAATACCAAAATAGTGATGAGACTGGGTCTCTTTGATCAGTAAGATCCCACAGAATCCTCACGCGAGTCTGAAGAATCACAGTTGTAATATGGGAAATGACAGAGAAAACCAAACAGATTTTTTCACAGGAAAAAAAACTGAACCCAGCAAGATCTGAAAGCAAACAAGAAGGCATGCTAGAAAAAAACCAGGAAGACAGCTCTTCAAGCAACAGGCATATGATGAGTGTTACTTCTCGCTGAAGAACATACTATGCTATGAGTCTACCCAGAATTTAAGAGATGTGTAAGTACACACAGGAAATTCAATGCAAGAGACATACCAGATTACATCCAGCTGCAAAAGCCCTTTTGTCTGGGGAAAAAAGGAAAAAACTCCCACCCAACCAAACAAAAAAATCTACTAGCTCATACAGCACTAGGAGGATTTATAGTGGCCTTTCAGTACCTGAAAGGGGATTATAAGGCAGAAGGAGAGAGACTTTTCTCCTGGTCTGACTGCAACAGGACATGAGGGAATGGCTACAAGCTGAAGGAGGAGAAATTTAGACTGGAGATTAGAAGGGGGTTCTTTACCCAAATGGTGGTGAGGCACTGGAACAGGTTGCCCAGAGAGGTTGTAGAGGCCCCACCCTGGCAGTGTTTAAGGCCAGGCTGGATGTGGCCCTGGATGACCTTGTCTAGTGCATGTGGCGTCCCTGCCCATGGCATGGGGGTTGGAAGTAGATGATCTTTATAGTCCCTTCCAACCTGAGCCATTCTATGATTCTATGACACAACTGACAGGCTTACTCTGTTCTTATTCTCCCGACACATCTGTTTATGGGCACTGTGGGAGACGTACCAGAAGCCCCTGCAGCCTACCACTCTGCCCCACTATGATGTTACTTACAGTCTTATGTTTTACTGTATCAGAAGACACCAAAGCAGGATTTGGACACTATTATCTGGCCTTCTCATACTCTGATACTCTAACCACACTATGTAAGAAAGAAGTTCAGTCCACGCACCTAGGCTAGCCTATAAGGAAACACCTCACTCCAACGGTAGAGCAACGATGCATCATAGGAATAAACAAAGTAATTAGAAACTCATATTCACTTCTGGAACATGAGAGAGATATTAAATATTTGTGACACAAATTGAGTTCAGACTTCTAAAATCTATGCCACACCATCTTTCTACTTTACACTACCCAGACCACCCACAAATTACCGTCTTACAGGTTAGTAAGCGATATTAAAGGCTAAAGCTGCCAAAAACATCCTCCACAATACCACAGCTCTTAACTGGGTGAGGCATGGCCTAATGCCACAGGGAATCACCATTTGCAGTCAAGCTACAAGATCAGTAACATCTGCCATACGAGATATCTTGCATCCCATCTTCAATGCAACACTTACGTGCATGCTGCATGTGCTGACAGAAAAATTTTTCTGGATTTTGAACGCAGGAAACCACACCAGAAAATACATCTCCGACACATACAGAGACATGCTCTGTATCTGAGTTAGCACAGGGAAGAAATTCTTCATCTTCAGGACTTTTTTCTTTACTTCCCTTAGAATGGTCTTCTGATACTGCATATTAAAAAACAACAATAACAACCAAAAACCAACCAAACAAAAACCCCCAAACAAAACAAAACAGGTTACTGATTAAAAGCTAGATGACTTTGAAATGTGCAACCTCACCAGCTAGGATGCAGAGATTAGATTTTCTAGTTAAGGGAAAGGGAAAGTGAACATGAAAGACTTAATTGTGTTCGTTTCCCACCCTCCCTACTACCAAGTACTTACCAACATCTGGAAAAATAACATCTACAGCAAAACTCAACATCATTTCCTCCTGTAATATGTCAACAACAATTACTGAACAGTGCTTTCCCAGGAGTCGGGAAGAAAAAGTGCCTTCATTCCATCCTTTTTCTTTAGGGTCATAATTGGCAATGGAACACTTAATGGCCTACAAAGAAAATTACAATTAGAACGAGAGGGAATAGGGGCTTGTTTGCCCTGTAGAAAAAGCAAATAAAGAGTTAAGGTTGTCAAAAATACCAACTTGCATGTAAAAGTTAAAGTCACTGTTGGAATTCGAAGCTCTATCAGTCTAACTAACTTCTTTACAAAGAGTTAAGAATTAGGAAGTACAGTTCAAACTGTAAACTGCATTTCCTTTGATTGCCCCATTATTTATGCTGTCTTATGTAAGGCATGGTTGTATCACATATCACAGCTGACCATAGGTGCACGTCTTAACTTGACCTCTGCAGACACCAAGGACTTTAAGCCAAGATTCAGAGCTCTCAAAATCTTTTACAAACCCAGCAAAAAGTCATATGAACAAGTTATGAAAGACTATTCCAACAGTGGCTAGTCATACTTGCCATTAGTTAAAAGAGTGCTTCTCTGTTCTTCTTTGTGTGTAGTTAAACATATTAGTTCAACTCACAGATTAAAGCTACAGTATCTCTTTTGTAATGAATGACACTCACATAGTATGGCAATGAACTCAGACCAGCTGGCTTTACTCCAAACAAACTTTGCCCAAACTACAAGTGCATTTTCACTACTATATGAGACCAGATTAGAATATGCAGGTAGAATAATTCCCCTGCTGTCCTCTAGCAAAGGAAACATGTGAACCTAACTACTCTGCAGGGTTCTTTTTATAAGGTCAGAAACCAGGAATTCTGGGACTAGGAAGAAAAAAGCCAGGTGGCCTTTCTCACTCCTATGGAATAGCTAGGAAAGATTTCAGAAGGTGAACTTAGCATAGTATAGCAGGTCTTATGCATCCCTTTCACTAAACACAAGAATACTGTAATAATGACAGATACACTGAGATGCAAGTTACACTCATTTTGGAGCTCTTCATTTAAAATCTCTCATTAAAATACACTGTCAGGAAAATGAAACTCACACATGGAGGAAACAGCAGTTCCATGTCTTTTTGCAGAGTTTTAGTCAAGGAGAGTGGAATATTTTCTTCGTTTCCATAATCTATGTAGAATACTTGTGCTTTCTTTTGCACTATATCCACATCTTTTACCAGCACTCTCTTCCAGGTCTGCGCAGGAATAAACAATAATCTTAGTAGGACCACAACGTATTTTGCTTTACCTCACAAGGTCTGTTTATCAAAGGCACTAACCAACTCTAAAACAACCCAAACACAGCTCACTATGGTGTTGACTGCTGTTAAGATAAAATTCTATTCCTATGGATATTGGCTACCATACAGTGAATTAAAAATCTGTTAACTATGGAGGAGAAACAGGGGAAGAAATATAAAAAAGAGGTGGAAAGGGAAACAGGAACTATATGCGGCTGTAGAATTGAAACTAGAAAAGTCAGGCAAGAAATGGAATAAGAATAACTTCCTTTAGTAAGCAGAGTCATATTCCAAACTGTTCAACATAGAACAGTTATTTTATGGACAATCAGACGTTACCTGATCCAAAGAACACCTTACAACACAGATTTCCCCTTTGACAGCAATACAGTGCTCTTGAAGAGCTCTGTTAGCGTAACAGTCTCGCAGTTTCACCGAAAGTCTGCTGATCTGCTCTAAAACTTCTGGAGAACTCATCTGCATATAAAATTCACTTGGACTCTTGAACTCTGTTACTTTACCCTAAAGAGAAACATCATAGTAGATGATAATTATGCAAGAACAATGTACATTGCATTATTCAGACTAGTGTTCATTTCAATAAACGCATTTCATACTACACCTGATTCTCTTCTTTTGATTTGAATCTAGCAGTAATTAACTGCAGGGAACAAAACCAGTGACGTTCAACTTCACAGAAATAATCTTCATGACCCTAGCCCTGCTTGCATTTACTCATCTTTATAAAAATAAAGGGATTTTACAAGTGAGAAAAATGAGACAAAGAGTCGAGGTGACACACAGGTATATATGTGCTTAATAAAGCTTCAAATGCAACCTACCAAAGCATTGTAGGATTCTTCCAAAATAAAACGTACCTGTACTTCCATAGCTTTTTTGATCCCTAAAGTCTGGAGATTTGAAAACATTACTTTCTTGATGTGCTCTTCTGTCTTGAGAGAATCCTCAGAAGCTGAATTACCCTAATTTTAAAAAAAAAGCTACAAGTTATGTTTAAACTGGAGTTGTTCACTTGTGGTTCCTCGCAGTAACAAATGAAAAAATAACTTCTTGTCATTTCAAGAAACACGCAAAAGTGTTTTTGTTGACTTTCAAGTAAGAAATCTTACAGGCTTTGTATTACTGTTGAAAAAACATTATCACAGAGATATACTGAACAGAGAACGAAAAAAAATGCTGAAATCTCACATTCACCTCTTTCTTTCACAACTCTTTTACTGGACAACTCAGCTGTATTTCCTGCTTACGATGCTCTCATAAGTATGAGGAACTGAATTCCACCTGCTTCCTTTTAGCTGTAACACCTCAGAGTAGATTGCAGCTACCATTTTAACTGCTAGGATACATTCTTTAAAAAGTCTAAATGTTTAGTGTAATAATATTTAAGGTACCTTATCCAATGCATATCAGCTGTCTGTGATATCCCAAAAACATCCAAAAAAATAACCTCGTATGCATCCTTAGGGAAAAACTCTTTCACATTTGGAGCAAGATACTGCAACAAATGTATGACAATTGTGATTACTGTTGTAACTGCCAAATTAATTGTTTACCTGCAACAAAGATTCTTCCAGAACATCTTCCATAAAAAACCACATCTATTTTGCTGTCACAGTACAATAGCAAAATACATTAAATCTTGTTCAAGATGCAACATAAGCTCTCTTACTTCTGCAGAACATACCTGAGTTTCAGAAGAACCATGGAAAAATAAACCCATCTGTTATTTCAAAACAAATCGGCTACAAGTTGTTTATTCATATTGTGTGTCCTTGATATAAAGGTCCCTCACTATCAGCTGATCAGTTTTATTAGAACACAGTCACAAGCACACACACAGGAGACCAATCAGGATGAACTAACAGAAGTCTCATGACCCAAAATGAAGCCTCCTCTCTAAACTTCCAAACACATGAATGAGCTACTTCAAAGAAGTGCTTGATGGTGGAGTTTCTTGTACAATGAAAACATGAGGCTAGTTGGAGGTATGAACATCTACTTGCTTTCATAAATATCATCCCAAGAAACCATGAAGACAGCAAAATTATGTCCCGCAGAAGAGTTTACAGAAAGACTACAGGAAATGTTTGGCTGAAAGTAAGATCAAGAGAGGCTTCAAAACATTACAAGTGAGAACCGCATCATTCCTGCTACATTAAAAAAAAAAAAAAAAAAAAATCTTACCTACATCTGCTACTGTACAATGCTATATCACATGTGTTTCTCCAAAAAATTTAAAAGACTCCAAGCAGAAGCTTACAAAGAAAACAAGAAATGAGACTTTTTCTGAATTGGAGAAGCTGCATTTGTTTCCTTCCCAAAATATTTCTTTACTAACATCATACGTCTTGATTTTTAACTTTTTCACAAGTATTGTTTCAAACAAAAACCAAAAAGTTGTCTGATAGTGCTGCTAAGGGCTCTAGAAGTAATGCATCTTTGAATGCTTCTCCCAGTAACTCCTGATTTGAAGCACTGATCTTTCTAAAAGGCATTGATTATAAATTTTGGAACTTGTTCCTTTCCTGTAAAGGTTAAATTAAGTGTATTTGAACTGGCTCACAGCAGATCCATTCAAGACAGTGAAAATTCCATTCTATACCTTAAAATAAATGCCCTTCTTGGTTTTAGCAGGTAAGTTGCCTCCGTTGTTATTATTTACACTGTAATCAAAAGAAAAATGTGAATTTTTAAGAAGTAAAGACAGACAGGTAGCATTCATAACGTATACATGCAAACAGAACAAAAGAGCTATGTTCAATAGTATGTGGGGTTTTGTCAACCTTTGCTCCTCCAATAAAATGTAGAATGCAAATTTGTTAGTTCTGTGCCAAGCAACATCTTGTGTGGTTTTCCTCATGTCATCAACAAAAAGTAAATTAATTTTTATTAAAATGAAGAAATCTTTGACTTTTATTCTGTGGTTCTGCTACCACTAACTCCAAAGCAACTGTAAGAACTAATGGCAAAAAAAAAACCCAAACAACCAGAAGTTGCTATTTCAGTTGAATACATAAGTAATATCCAGATAACATATAAGCCAGATTGTTCCTGTGTACCTTCCATTCTGTCATTGTAGAAAAACTTTTAAGGGAAAAAACCAAACAAACTGTTCTAAGTTTTGACTATGGACACCTGGTTGCAGATTCACCAAACTGCAACATCACTCCTTTCGAAAGACCATCAGCTTAAATGCTCAGATCACTCCCCTAAACTGTTTCAAAGCCAACTAGTCAATTCAAACTCTGCCACAACCTAATGGTGCTCATTTTAATTGAAACAGATTAGGGTGTGATCTCTTGAGCATCTAAACTGGCATGTCCAAAAGTGATAATGAGTAGCTAGAGAATGGCCTAACAACTTCTTCTAATTGCAGCTGGGCTCAAAGATAAAATATCCACGAAGTTACTGAGGCTACAGTTAGATCCAAAGGGCGCCTCTTCAGTACCTGTTAAATGTAATCCATTAACCATGCCACTGCCAAAAAGCACACAGTCTCATTTCTCCCTCCTTCCCTACATCACCAACAGCAATACCAAAGCCATGTGATAAGCTGGTATTCTTACTGCATTCTGAAATTAGTTCTGAGGCAGGTTAAGATACTGCTTTTGCTTTAAGTGACAATACAGAACACCTTCAGAGCTCCAATAACATCTTCTGAGTCAACCTTCTAAGGCAGCAGAGCTGAGTCTTCTGACAAGTATGAGATAATGCAGTATTAGCCCAAGTATAAGCAACACGTTTTACTGTAATAGCGCTTTACATGGTTATTTAAGTTGTACTGAGAGGGAGACTCTCTTTCTGCAAAGATTATTCGGAAGAACTTTTAACAAACTTACTTCTCTTTAACTGGATCACATACAACCTTATGTGCTGGCCAATCTTTTTTCTGACAACTTACAGAGCAATAGTGTATTTGTTTGCATTGTGAACATCTGAAGGATCCTAAAAAAAAAAAAAAGTCAGAGAAATATCTGTGTCAGAAGATACAAGATCTGTTAAGATAAGACTCCATGTATTATTTAAAACTGCTTTACAAGACTTTTCCACTACAATTCTAAGTACAAATAACTATTTGCATTCACACATAGCTATCAGGCACTACTGTCCAGTCATCCCAAATTCCTTCTACTAAATTTAAGAAGGAAAAAAAGCCAAAACATTCTTTATTAAGGACATGTTCTCTTCTGTTTATCAGTTCTGTAACTCCCTACTATGTTCTGAATAGTCACTATACTCACATCTGAGAGATAAAAAAAATATAATTATTTTAAGATACTTCCAAGCAAACCTTCTGATCCGGTTTCACTGATAAATATACAGACATCACAGACTACAGGACAACAGGCACTTACCAGACAAACCACAATGATGGCAAGTCCTCACTTGAGGGTGTGATTTTAATGTACTGAAGAGACTGCTATCATGGCCAATAGAGAAAACGTTCTCAGATGAACTTTGCAATTTCTTTGGCTTTTTATGACTCAAATCAGAACACAACACCTGTGGAAGAAAAATCTCAAGTTATTCCTACTACAAAAAAAGCTGCCCATTAGGGTAGAAAATATTCTAATATACCAAAATATGACAAAAAAAAAAAGTCAAATTTCCAAAGTTCTATAAAGAACAATACATGCTGATCATTTCTGCTGTGTAGAAATGCTCAGAATATTTGGGGTAATTATCAAGTGCAATAACTCACAGTATTTCCTTTATCAGGTGCAGCTGCCAACAGCAAGCTCTCGCTATGAGTTAAGCGTTCCATGGAACTTCCTAGAAGTAGAATTATTTGCAAAGTTATCTGATTAACAATGCTAATGAATGCCTGTGTTGTGGAATATATGCAGGAAGACACTATCCTGCTAGCACATTTGAGCGAATGGTGATGCTAGGACCACGACACACTCTGGAAGTCACTTCTTGTTATCATGCTGATACTGTGTTTATTCAAACCTACCATCAGTGGTATTATTATAGCAACACTTTCATGCTCTGCACTTATCAGTCAGTATAAGTCTTAATGTCTTCCATTCATAACTTGTCTCAATTAAAGTTCTTCAGCAGAAACAAAGCCAAACAGAAGTAGTTTCCAATCCATACAGCAAAATATCAGAATAGACAATTTTACAGTAGATGAAAAAGTACAAGTTTGTTTCAATATTGCTGAAGATGTGGCCTATGTTAAGTTTTTACTAATGCACAGTTTTGTAACATCAGCAAGTATTCGGAAACGACAAGCTCTGAAACAAGATTCTGACTTTCAGTGTGTGCCTTATAAGCCTTGCAGTCTTTCCAGTGAGTATATTCTTTATCAAACAAGTCTTAAGACAAGCATGCAGCTAAGGCTGCATACCAATATACTAGGAACTATGTTCCTAGGAAGCTTCCTAGGAAGCTGGCACCTGTGATTCTGCTGCTTTAACCTCCAGCTACAACTTTATCACATTTGCTCTCTGTGTGGAGTGGTTTCATCATGTAAATGCTCACATGAGAGTACGACCAAAGGTGGCTGGAGGTCAAAAGCATGGATTTAAAGATTAATTTATGCAGGCACACAAAGTATTTTATATCATGTTCTGAAGCTATATTTAAGCATGAATTTTGGAAGGCTAATTCTCTACTGTCTCTTTCTTCAATTTGAACAATAAAAAGTAAAATACTTCCTGCACTAAAGCTCTCAACACTGAAGCTTAAATGATACAAACCCCTTTCCTTTAGGAGATGAATGCACTGATAAGCAGGAATGGCTGTCACGACTGGCACATTAAGATTGCTGAATGTGTCTCCCTGGAGGAAACTTCACTCTGGTTTACATAAATCAGTCCTCCACAGAAGCAGAGGCTGTACCCACCTGTTCCCCACAACTGGGAGCGCAGCCAGGGTCCAAGGCCCAAAGCCTTGGGACAACCACCAGGGGCTGAGCAGGCAGATCCAATTGGAACTGCTGCACCAGGCTCTACCAAAATGAACTTTTGGCACCTGCTTTCCAAATGTTAATATGCAATAAAATTATTTTAAATATAAAAATACTCTCTTAGAATCATGTAATAGTTTAGGTTGGAAGGGACCTTTAAAGGTCATTTTGTCCAATCCTCTCTGCAGTAAAGCAGGGACATCAACTAGATCAGGTTGCTCAGAGCCCTGCCCAACTTGACCTCAAAACCTGCCGGGGATGGGGCATCTACTGCCTCTGTGGGCAACCTGTGCCAGTGGTTCGCCACCATCATTCTATACAATTTTTCCCTCATACCTAGTCGAAATCTATTCTCTTTTAGTTTAAAACCATCACGCCTTGTCCTATTGCTACAGGCCCTACTAAATAATGTATCCCCTTCTTTCTTACAGGCTCCCTACTGAGAGGCTGCAGCAAGGTCTCTTCAGAGCCTTTTCCTCTAGAGCCTCAGCAAACCGAACTCTCTCAGCCTGTCCTCACAGGAGAGGTGTTCCAGGCCTCTGGTCATTTTTGTGGCCCTCCTCTTGCCGCTTTCTATAAGAGAAATCAAATTAAAATGACCTTGCAAATAAACCAGCACTATCTTCAACTGATGTTGCAATCAACCGCAACAACCAGAAATAAGCTTTCATAACCTCAACTGAATATTACCTGTACGTGCTATTTTAAATACCTCAGAAGAGAATTCACTATCCCCACCCACGGCTCGGCCGCCACAGCCCTTGCCCCCAGTTCCGCAATACTTCCACCAGGCCCCCTCCTCCCTCAGAGCAGAGCTTCCCCCTCCGCGACCCGAGCTGCGCCACAGACAGACCCCGGGACAGACCCTTACTGGAGGCTCGACGGCGGCTGGAAGGGAAGCCCTTGGAGGGGAAAATTGACTCCTAATGGCGCCCGGCCCAGCCCCAGGAGGAAATCTGCCTCGGTCCCCGTCGGCCCGTAGATGGGCGCGTCGGGTAGGGTAGGGTAGGGTGGGGTGGGGTGGGTCGGGTTGGAGCTGGCGGGATCCGGCGCAGGCAGTCCCCGGCAGCGCTTAGGCAGAGTGCCGTTCTCTTACCGTGAAAGTAAGCGGCCAGAGGACCCTGATGGCTTTGCCTGCTTTAGAGCAACACCTGTGCTATTGAATAGTAGGTACAAAGGCCTGAGGAGAGCCCCCGCTACGGGCGGCAGGGGGCGGCATGGGGCGGCATGGGGGGTGGGGTCGGTGTCGGTGTCGGGTGTCAGTCAGTCAGGCCGGCCCTCCTCAGCAGGGTAGGTGGGCACCATGATTGGCATTTCCCCATCAGTGCCAATCGGTTCATGTCATCAAGCCCTAGGGAGGGCCACAAAAATGATCATAGGGCTGGAACACTTCTCCTACGAGAACAGGCTGAGAGAGCTAGGGTTGTTGAAGCTGGAGAAGGCTCTGGGGAGACCTTACAGAGCCTTTCAGTAATTAAAGGACCCTATAAGAAAGATGGGGATAATCTTTTTAGCAGAGTGTTTGGATAGGATAAGGGGTAATGGTTTTAAACTGAAAGAGTGTAGATTTAGACTAGATATGAGGAAGAAATTTTATAGAATGATGGTGGTGAAACACTGGCACAGGTTGTCCACAGAGGTAGTAGAAGCCTTATCCCTGGAAACATTCCAGGTCAGGTTGGATGAGGCTGTCAGCAATCTGATCTAGTTAAAGATGTTTCTGCTTACTGCAGGGGAGTTGGACTGGATGACATTTAAAGGTTCCTTCCAACCCAAAGCATTATATGATTCTGTGCTAGAGAGCTGAGGCTGTGTGATTTTCACTTGAACTGTGCAAGGTTGTCAGAGCCCTGGCCAAAACCGTCCTTTTCATAAAGAGTGTAACACCCAGTGTGTTGCAAAGACTGTTTTTATTTTACTACTCAAAAGCACTACTTATTTTCTCATGCTTATCTTCAGCAAAATTCAGTGAGGGACGGTAAAATATCCATGGTTGCACTAGTAATGCCATCAATTCCCTGTGGATCTGTGTACGTTGCTGTTGTTAGTGACACAAAAAAGATGAAAGAATAATTAAGAGCTACAAAATATTAGCTACAGAAAGCAATGAGTAGCACTGTCCTTAGCTCCTGATTTCAGAAAAATCTATGGGTTATACTCCCAACTCTTAACTGTGTATGAGAGTCCTTGGGCTTCTCCTTACTTGGCCTTTTAGTTCATCACAGCAGCAAGCATACCTGCACCTTGGGCCAAATGTACATAGTTCTGCAGCAGGAAAGGTGGTTCTCCAATAAAATGAAAATTCTCTCAGGCCATCGGTTAGACAACCTGGTTTCATCTAAACTCAGAAAGTGGCTCTAAGATCTATACAAGAATGGTGACATTTGATACATCAAATTGATACATTTGAATTTTAAAATACTTGAATTTTGCCCTGCAGCCTCAAAAATACATCTTCATCTCCCATTTCCAACCTATTCTCTGCTTTCATTTGTCCTTTCTCCACTTTCTTTTCTATAGAAGGTGTTTTCCCCTTTTCTTAGTTTCCTGTCCTCATGTCGTTTATCTACACTGGAAAACGTACTTCATCCTCAACACTGCTGCAATTATTCTACTCCTTAGGCTCTCAGGTGTTCCCACAGCTGTGCAATTAAACCTTCACCAAAAGTAAAATAAGCTTGTCTATTTTAGTGCCTACCTACACTGTTGTACTTATAAGTGTATAAAGTCAGTGATGGATTTTATTTTTACAGGTTCTGTGGGGCAGGGAATAATTATCTCTGTTTGCAGAGGAGAAACTGAAACACAGCTATTTTGCCTTAAAGTCATTTGGAGTCTGGCTGTGACAGCATTTCAATCTAGATCTTCTGCATTTAAGTCTAGGATCCTATCTGCAAAACTATTTGTCCCTGCTAAGCACTCTCAGAAGAAAAGGGAACAACACATCAAAGGTTTCCTGAGTTTTTTCTGTTTTGTTTATATGCTACCTACCAAAGTTAAAGGAAGTCGACTCCTGGCTCCGGTGCACCTCCAGCCTTCAGCTGCAGTCTGTAGCAGCTGACTGTATCAGAGGCTGCTTTGAAAGCAGGAGTGGAAATTAGGTAGGATTTGAGATTTCAGGAAATCCATCTGCCAGATTGTCCAGTGTTTCACATCAGAGTAGGCACAGTTGCACATGGGAGGTTGCAGGGAGACAAGGCAATTATGATCATACAGCCTCCCTGCACCTTGTTCTTCTGTTCCCAAGGTCAGCCCAATAATTCTTGTGCCTAGGAAGCACTAATACCAGTGAGACATTACGTACTTACCTGACATTCAAACCTCTCGAAAAAAGAATAAATGTGTACTACACTAGTGACTGAATATATCCACATTCCTAGTACCTTTATCTGGCATGCCATTTTGACCCCCAAGGCCTGTTGAATGCTGCCAGTCTGAACAGTCTTTTGAAATGACACTAATTAACACTATAGACTGAGCTGGAAGCCTGCTGACAGGAGGCAATGAAAAGCAAAATCAAGTATCTCACTGGAGAGAGAATTTTATCAGCATGTGAACTGGCACGAAGTTTTCTTGCATTTAGAAGTTGCAAAGAATGACTGAACCAGGGCAGATGTTTCCATTGGGTTTTGTTTTTGTTTTGTCAGTCATTTAGGACTCTTCATGCCTCAGGATACTACAAGAAGAAAGAGCAGGGAGTGATGGCAGTAAAACTAATTCTAAAAACTAAAAATAGCAAGTCTGGTTGCAGCAGTGGAAAAAGGATAAATGTGAAGGGATGTCAGTGATAACTGGGGAGAGTGCTGTTAGCATGGATGCTGATCAGGAGCAACAACATCACAGGAGCTGCAGGAGGTTGATTTGGCTTGCCAGCAATTTTTAGCAAGAGCTTTGGGCTTGCCTACATGTAGGTTTTGTAATAACTGTCCCAGTGTGTCATTAACTCTAATTTGTAGGCTCTAAGTGCCCAAGAACTAGCTGGGACACCACTGTGCTACATGCTGAACAGAGGACGGTCCAAACAACACATAATGAAAATAGTTTTTTCCAGGTATAACTTACTCGGAGCACTTGTGTAATCAAAGTTACTGTACTAGAATTCAGCAAATAGATGTATTATGGAGTGTGCAAGGGAATTTGCAAAAGTTTTAAGAAAAGGGGGGATTGAAATAGCAGCTGTATTTGGCTGTGGCCTGTTTGACTTAGAATAAGGCTGTTGACTGCTTGACATAAGTATGACTAAGCAAGTGTGACTTTGCAAGTATGGCTTTGAAAAATGTGGCTTGGAAAAACAAGTATAATTCTGCAAAGGACTGCAAGGCTTGGACCTACCCTGTGCTGGTAGAGTAATATATGGATGTTTTTAAGACCCCAACACATAGGCACCTTCGCCTCTGCTTCTATAATCACATTTACTTACAGGGAACAGAAATTACTGACTTAATAGATAAGTATAGTGGACAATGGACAGGGGCAGAATGGCCCTGGGGTAGCCACCCAAGGTCCACCCAACCATCATGCACTGTGTTTAAGATAATATTTGGTAAAATCTTGTGTTAAGGTATAAAAAGCCATGTAAAATCTTTGCTCAGTGGACACGTGTATGGAGGTGCTAACTCTCACATGCTCCCAGCACCAATAAAGGTGTGTGCCTTACTTTACAGTCCCTGCTGTGGAGTGAGTCCTTTGAATCAAAAGTGAGGCTTAGGATTTATTGTCCCTAGATCAGACGTTACAGTGATGGCAAGACCTTAGCACTAGGACTGCAGCTTCACCAGAGATGCTGTCCCTGCCTGACATAGGGAGGGAAGATGGGGCTCCTGGGGCTTTGCGGGTGGTGCTCCCTGAAGACCCCTAGCAAACCATGCTTACTTAGAATAAAATAGTTAGACAATGAAAGTGATTCCTAATGAAGTGAACAATAGCTTCATATAATCTTGCTGTGATGCAGGAATAAAATCAGCCTGCAGTAATTACATTATAACAGACCAGCCTTCTAATGAATGCAGAGGATGAGAATCAGGCAACCTGGACTCTGCTCCCAGCTCATCCTTGGCACTGCCAGTCATGGCCCTGCAGCACCAGTTGTCCCAGAGGAGTATGGAGTGTCAGCAGATCTGCTCTTTTCAGCCCCCTTGTCATTCTCCCTTGAAGTGCAGCTGATAACACTTTTGGGGGTTTTTTTAGTTGAAGGAGAAAGCATGGGATTGTAAGCCCCTTCAGTGGGCAAAGCTATAAAAATGCTATGTATAATTTAAAAATGTCACCTGGAAATTGACCAATTACATGAACATTTGCTTTTCTTTTTCTTAGATAAAAACATGAGCCAAAAGCCAGAACTACAACATTTTGAAAATATGGGCCAAATTCTGCTTCTGCCTCTGCAATGCAGAGCTTACGTCTGCAGCAGAAGTCTGTTGTGTCTAACTGTCTCTACTTCAGATGATAACTTCTCTCACTCAGAAATTGTCTCCTTAAGCATTTGTACGTTCCAAATGAGAGCTATGGCTGGCTAAGAATTACAGTCATTCTTACTTAATATGAATGCAGACAGTTTGGGCAAAGGGCTCTCTCTACCTCCTTGTCATTATTGTTTCTTAAGTATCTGTGCCTCCTGGGGATAAGATACTATTTAGATGAAAATTTGGCCTAAGCACAGGTATTACAAGAGTCAGAACTATCTGAGCATCAGTGCTAGGACTGGAACCGTGGGGAGTCCAGCTGAATACAAAAAAATCCTTTTTCCGTGCCTTTAAGGAAGAACTTTGCTAACCAGGCTCAATTTTCTTAACCTGATTTCAGTCCTGGTGAAAAAATATCCAGAATAAAAGGTGAAAATCAGCTGAAATTCTGCCAGGTCTGGTACGACACGCTGAGCCACAGAAGATTAATGTCAGTGGGACTGCAGAGAGAGAGTACAGCAAAGCAGAAGCATAAATCTTAGAAGGGCTGGGGCCAGAGTACACCATCAGTAGTAGTGTCTCTGCAGTTGCCTCTCAGTAACTAGAAGAGAATATCAAGAACACATTTTGGCACTGAAGTGGCTGTTACAGAGCAGCAAGTCTGGGTGAACTTTGCCATTCCATTGCAGAACAGGAGTAGGAGTGGCAACAAAGCATTTCAGTAAATGAAGCTTAAGACTAGGGCTGCTTGGCAATTAGCTGACGTGCGGAATAAACACTCTATAGCAAGTAAGTGTTGTGTGGCACTGCTTTATGAAAACAGATAATCTCTGTTCCACACCTAATTTTTAATGTATTTTTAGCAGTATGGAATGCACAGCATGTTACGAGCAAAGCAAAGGCTGGATTTTTGCCTTTAAAGTATTATTTGGAGGTTAAAGCTGAGGCCATGAGTTACCTCCAGAGACATATGCCCTCATCTGGCTCCTTCACTGCTTCAGAGGTGATGGTCAGGATATTGTTTAATTGTCTGAAGCAGTATTATCTTTCCCAAAATAATGAACATGCAAAAGATTATAGTTATGATAGCTCTGAGTGATTGGCCGACTGATTTTCTCCAAGATCCCAGTGTTGTTTTTACGGATCTGTAAAAACGTTGTGACCATCTCTCTGAAGGAGTGAGGAATTCGTCCTGTATGGCAGCTTCTCAGGACTGAGGTCTGGGTAAGCACCATGACATTCCTGTACGAGATCCCTTGCCCAAGAAAGTTCTATGTTTAGATAAGAACAGAAAAAAACCCCACCTCCCAATTGAAATATTTATACACACGCTCTAAATTATCTGAGGTATGAAATTCCGCAGCTTCAGTTCCTGGAGCTGTTAGCACCTTCAGCTCACGTCTCGCTTCGTTCCCCTCAATCTGTCTGTCATTAGCCCGCTCTTGGCAGCGGCTGTTCAGGAGGGAGGCGGCGGCCAGGCGGGTCACGCCGCCGCCGCGGGGCGCTCCGGAGATATCCCAGCCCTGCCAGGCCAGCGGCTGCAGTGCCCGACCGCCAACCCCGTCAGCAAGCCGCAGAACTACTCCTCCACAGCCAGTCCGCGGCATCCCGCAGAGCAGGGCTGCAGCTCGCCGGGGTGGAGCCAGCCCCGAGGCGACGCTGCCCTCCCCGGGCTCTCCCCGCCCACTGCGGGCAGGCCGCCGGGCAAGCCGCGCCTCCTCCTGCCCCCGGCCCGCAGGCTGGAGCACCGCCCGCGCCGCCATTTTTGTTGATGTGTCAGCTTGTCGGTACGGTGGTGGTTAGTGGGGTGTATCGCAGGTATGGGGCAGCTGCCGCCTTCCTAGCGACCGGGTAAGGAGTCGCGGCGGAAAGGAGGGCGGGTACGCGGGTGGCTTGCTGCTGGCGCTTCGTAGTCCCGTGCGGTTCTGCAAGCGCTGCCGGCCTCCCGGAGGGGGCGATGTTGGGGCACCCGCGGCCGAGGGGTTCGGGGTAATATGGGACTGCTCGGCTCGGAGGCGGCGATTTCAGTGGGCCGCCTTGACCTTCTCCCGCGACGTGCTGGAGGCAGCAAGCGATAAGTCCCGGGGGGTACGTGTTGCCATCGGCCTGGCAGGGGCCGTGGGGGCGGAGGGAGGCTTCCCGGGGGTGCCCCGGCGCCGAGGAGGAGGCTGCCTGTGCAGGTGGGGGCACTTGTCTGGCAGCGGTCGCGCCAGGTCCGTGGGTGAGGCTCAGGGTCTTCAGGGACGAATGGGGCGAAGTGGCATGAGGTCTGGGAGGGCGGGGGTTAAGTCCTGCCTTAGCAGCGCCTTCTGAGTCAGGACCTCCGAGCCGATAGCTCTGGCTCCTGTGCCGGCTTGTGATCTGATTTCTTTGTTTCTTGATAGCTTTCTTCTCCACGTAATTAATTAGGTTGCCCGAGTTGGTTGGTTGTGTGTTGATTTCGATATATGGTTAAATAGATACAAACCCAGTCACTGTTAGAGCAGTATGAAGGTTATTTTTTAGAGCAGGCTGCGGTGTTGCGGTAGGGGGTACATTTGTCCTTGTTTTTGCAGCAAAAGCTGCATGCCCTTCTAGGTTTGAAAGCAGGAAGCTTTGCTGCAACTTCAGCGAGGTGATTATGATGTAGACTTGCAGATTTTGGCTCTTGTCCTGGAAAATAGTCTGCACAGGTGAGTCTGATACGTGTGTACTTCCAGTGAGACTGTGCAGACCAGGAGAAGATTCCTAGTGGAATTGAAATCTGTACGCAAGATTAGTAGTCTGGCTTTATTCTTGATTTGCTTTATTGTAATAAAATAAAATTGCTTTTCGGAAGTTAAAATGTTGAGAGCAGAATACACTAGAAAATCATATGTGACCAGTGTCTCTGTGTTCTGTTGTATAAGGAAATTGTTGAAACAGCATGACCCACAGCTGCATTGTAATATTGACAAGGAAATATAATTGCAAGTTACTGGCTGCATGAATGCTTCTGTTGCTATTGTCTTTAGAAGGAGATGGTAAGCTGTAAATATGTGAAAAAATGAAAGTCTGAAGATGTTTCATTAGACTTAACAGTTTGGAATGTCATCCATTTTATGAAAAAAAGAAAAAAGTAAACTTGTTCTGTACTGCCTTTTGAGTCCTCTTGGTTTTTTTCTGAAAATCTTCATACATCCTTTCTTGCCTTGGCTATGAAAAAGTATTTTGTTTTATAAGTCTTGATCTGGGATTGTTGACAGATGTTTGTTAGTATTGTGAGGGTCACTATTTCAAAGTGTTAAGAAAAGTACTGGAGAGCCATATACAGAGAATTATTTCTTTGGTCCTAGTTAACAGGGATGTTGCTTATCACTACCCAAGATTAATATTGAATTTCCTGAAGCTGGCTTTCTAAAGAGCTGTGGAAAAAAGCGAGCACTTTTCTGGATTAAGTGGTGTTATTAGGCAGGACAAATATGTTAGATTAGTATTCTGCAACTTTTCGTAACATTTGGGCTCCAGTAGTTGGCAGTATGTTGCACTTAGAATCATAGAATCATCTGTATTGGAAGGGACCTCAGAGGTCATCTAGTCCACCCCCCATATAGTGAGCAGCGACATCCCCAACTAGATCAGGTTGCTCAGAACCTTGTCCAGCCTCACCTTGAACACCTCCAGGGACAGGGCCTCAACCGCCTCCCTGGGCAACCTGTTCCAGTGTTCCACTGCCCTCATGGTAAGGAACTTTTTCCTAATTTCTAATCTAAATCTACTCTTCTCTAATTTAAAACCATTACCCCTTGTCCTTTCACTACAGGCCTTTGTGAACAGGCCCTCTACAGCCTTTTTCTAAATTCCCTTTTGGGTACTTAGTTCTGGGTTGGCTTGTTCTGAACTTATTTTCCTGTTGGAAAACACAGTATTGGAAAGCCTTAAAGGTAATTCTTCAAGTCGTAGACCTGCTGCCTCAAACTGATGGGTGGTGGGAAGAAATCTCTTCAAAAATAAATTGGTGTCAGAAGACAGGAGAAAAGCAGAGTTGAAAACTTTGTTCTAAAGTCCTGAAAGGTTACAGTAGTGCTGTTGCTGGTATTGTAGCAGTTGCTGAGTGCTGTAGGTGAGATTGGTTTTCTTGGAAGAATAAGAATTGTTCTGTCTTGAATATACTCGTTCTAAGAGAAGATTATGACTTTTGTTTGTAAACTCTTAAGTATCCAAGTCTCACTTGACATTCTTCCTGATCAAAGGACGCTGATGCTAGTATATTATTTTCCCCTGAGACAGATGCTTCCAACCTTGGGACTAGTATGATAAAAAACCGCCGCTCTCAAGGCATACTCCATGACTTGTGATGTGAAGAAATCCAGCCCCACTCGTTAAACCTTAACTGATGAACTTTATTTTGAAGTTTTTCTATTACTTGGCTCCCTATGTGGAGTTAATATGATTGTGTTATTAACGAGTTGCATGAGATGGGTAGAAAACCTAGTGATGCTTGAAGGAATTCATACAGTATCGCTCAACTATCTAACTTGTGAGATAAGCAAAGATAAAGTTTGAGTAAACCTTGTCTTGTAAAGTACTTGACTCACATTAAAAGAATTGGTAGTAGTGCTGAGCTTTGCACTTTGGCACTGTGTGCAATCTGTGGTTATATAAAGTCAGATTAAAAAAGGGAAAAATAATTGAGATAAGTATTAAACTGCTAAAAGCCAGGAAATCCTGAGAGCACCTGCTGTGTATATGCACTGTTCTGCTCCTCTCCATTCAAGCATGTGCATCAAAGCAAGTCTTTGTGTGAGCTGAATCGGGGAGCTGTGTCAAGTTATGCCTGGGCTGGAGGACTTCATGTCCCAGTACACAGCCAGCTTTACCTCTTGTGCTGGTGAGTCATGGTTGTCCTCTCCGTATTGCAGATGTCTAGCTTTTCTGTGTAGATGGAGCCATGCTATTGTTGCATCTTCCTTCTGAGCAATACTAAGTGATATCCCAGTAATCTTTTCTTAATTAGAGCAATGTCTTTTACTCAGTCTTGGGGAAAAGCAAATTAATATTGGGAGGGCTAGTGTAGGTGGGACTTAGGTGTGCTTCTTTTGTTTCTTCTATATGTGACCTGAAGACTATCACTGTATGAAACATCATGGCCACCCTCTGTTTTGTGTGGAATACAGACAGTGGTGATCAGCTTTGTCTCTTCTTAAGATGTTCTCTTCCAAACTTTTTCTTAAGTATTCTGATGCTTTTCAATCCAGTTCATCTCCTTTTATTGTGTTTCATCACTTCAAAACTTGGGTGGCTTGCTGCTCTGATTACCTTTACCTGTGGAGCTGTAACTGAATGCATTTCAAGCAGTCCTTCTGGCTTCATGTTTATACATCTCATGCTAGGTTATGTAAAATAGCTGGTTTTGCGGATCTTTCTATCCCAGTCCCTTTGATTTAGTTGAAAACTTTGATTTGTCTCTTTACACAGCTGGTATATAGTAGAGCTGCTTTTTGTATCTTGTCATGTAGAACAGAACTTATTTAGCTGAATCTTAATTTCTTTATGATCTTCAGTTAAAAAGATAATTATCTCTAGGATTTGAGTTTCCTTCTTTTGCAGTGTTACGTGGTATCATGGGTGATGTATTGGTTAGACTGAGAAAGCCATTCGTGATGGAGTTCGTATGAAAGATATCATGCAAATTGCAGATAACTTCGGTATTGGAAAAAACAGGAAGGTTTGTTTTGCTGGTCAGTATGATGAGCAGTAGACAGTAGTTGAGGATAGTTTGTTTTGGAAAAATAAATAAGAAACCTCACCCAACAAGTGAAGTATGAATCATAACTCAGTTGCAGAGCAATAAAATGCCACCAATTCCTGTCCATAATATCTCACAGTTAATATCAAAGATAAAGCATAACTTTTGTAACAAATGCATGGGGAATTTGAATAGTGACTGTACAAATCAGTTAAAGCATGAAAAATAATTATGATTTAGTGTTCCCTGTAGATGTGCTCTAATTTTTAAATTTCTAATTTTTGTTTTAATATTTTTTTCTCTTCTCACAGTTATTTTTATTTCTTGGGACCTTGACTGTGAGTCTGTTTGCTTATAGAGCTATCCAAGGCACACACCTCTTGTCATTCTTTAATCTCTTTATTGTAAGAGCCCCATTGTGATAGTTACTAGGTGACAAAGCACACACTTTCTTTTTTTTCCTTATTGTTAGTGAATTCTTCCAGACAGTCATACCTCAGAAAATACTTCCTATAGCTATAATGTTTCTTTAGATGTCATCCCACACATATTTTGAAATTGGCTGAAACAAAGCCATTTCCTCCTCCTTGACTACTTAAAATGTAAGTGTTGAATGGGTCAAGCTATGTATTGTATGAAATTAAATGCTAGCATTAATAGTTTGTCTGCTTAGGAAAGTTCTTTGTAGTCGGGGATTTGCAAGAATCACATTTGTGATTTATAAGAAGATTGAAAAGACAGGCAGTTTGAAATGACATAATATTGAATTAAAATGTTCCAGATTCTCAGTGCATCCCGCCAATAACAGGCTAGCAGGTTATAGCTGGGAAAGGTTGTGTTCCTAATTAGATCTGTGCAGACAGTAGGAAGCATACAGGGAATTGCTTTCATCATGAATTACCTTCCAGTGGCTGGGAATTAGCACTACTGAATGGAGTGGAAAGACTTTCAAGTAATATAATGGATAGCCTGATGGGCAGCCAAGGGATGAGTGTGTCAGGAGCACCCTGGAGAAGTAGGAATGCACTTTTCAGCAGAGGGCAGGGGAGGACTGACTGGTAGAGAAACTGCTTTCTTCATGCTCGGTGAATGGACTCTGAAATGCAAATTCACTCTGAAAGCATGTATGGAAGGGAACAACTCTAATATTCTTTTTTCCCCGCCCTCATTCTTCCTTCTTTATAGCTGCATTTCACTTTATAGTTGGTAACAGGTAGAAAGAGAAAATAAGAGAGATGGAGGGAGAAAGGGCCTAAATTTTGAGACTAAAATGATAGGACTTAACTGCCAATGCAGTTTTTGAAGGGTGCAACTTGTGTTCATCTGCAGAGAGGGCCCGTGGGCCTGTTACTGCTGCAAGGGAAGCTCCACTGAGCTGTGTTTCTGTTCCTCATTCTCTGCTACTCACATCACCAGGTTTTGAACTGATGCATTTCCACTTGCTTTGCTTTGTGTTACTGCATTGTGGGGAAACGCAGACGGCTGCCTCCTGAACTTTAGAGTAGGGGCAGGAACGCTGGGAAGGTGTGTTAAGTGTCAAAGTAATTGTGAGAAGGAGGAGAGCTGGTCATACCAGTTGTGTGAGTGCTAAGAGTCCTGTCACAGCAGCAGAAAGCGTTACAAACCAGTGACGGAAAGCTTTCCACATGCCATACTAGATGTGTGGCAGTCTCACAGGTGGCTAGTTATTCAAGGTGTGCAGGCAGGCAAGCTTGGGCTGGGCTAATCTCAGAATGCTCATTTAAGAAGTTCCTGCCCTAGGTGGCTTAAGTAGTGGAAGGCATCTATACTGTGAGGGTGAGACAAATATCACAGGGAGGGGACTGAGGTGCAGGACACTTGCCATACTGTTCAGGTGATGATCAACACCGAGGAAGGAGCAGAGCAAGTTGTTGAAGGTAGAAGCTTAGCAAAACAGCACAACAAGGTCAGCCAGTGCTCACCTGGCACTTCACTATCATGCTGCGTGGTGACCCACCACAATTTGCTTGTCTGATGCATAAACATGATGTCATTACATAAAACAGTTGATCTGCTTGAGTCAGGATTTTCCTTTTTTGATTGCTTTTGACAGCTTATGAAGATATCATAAGAGGCACTAAGCTGTTTTGTTTTCTTAATGCAGTATTTTGTAAGAGTGATACCATTGCCTTATTACTTCCCTAATTTTGGAAGAGTCACTTTTAAGGATAACTAGTATAACAGAAGATGGATGTGAAGCCTGGGAAGATGAGGACCTGCTATCAGATACGTATCCGATGTCCAAATACTGTCTGGGACTTGCTCTATATGTATGTTTGATGTGAAATAGTCAGATACTAATATGTTTCATTTCAACTAGCTGCTTCCAGGCTGGCAATGCTGATCATTTTAAGTTACTTTGACACAAACCCTTTTGCTTACAAAGCAGGGCCTTTTCTTTAGTATCATTACTGCAGTTTTCTGTCTCTGGCCTTATAAGGGAGTTGTCTGCTATATTTGTTGTGCCTGAGGTAGGCACAACAAACTTTGGGTATTCAAGAGAGATTTGAATATCAAGATGAACTTGCATTGACAGCTGCTCATGGTTTCTTTGTCTGGGTATTTCTGGTGTGAAGATAAACTGTGATCCTATGACAGTTAAGTTTTATTTCTGTTTAAAAGTTAGTAATTCCAACATGAAATGTAGTACTACACGGTGGCACTAGGGGGGGAAAAAACCAACCCCACCAACCAAAACCAATTAAAAAAACCCCCAAACACATACAACTTCCCCCTCCCCAAACCAAAACCAACAACAGCAACAACCAAAAAACCCCACCAAAAAAAGAACAACAAAACCCAAACCAAAAAACCACAAAGACAAACACATGCTTAGGTCATGAACAGTTTCCAGTAGATTTGAGCAGATCTAAAATGCAGGATATTGGAACTGTAAAGGCTGGCAACATTCTTAATGTGTTCAATTATATTCTAGGTGAGAATGAAAGTTGGAGCAAGTCTACAGGGAACACTAAATCATCATAATTAATTTTGTATGCTTTAACTGGTTTGTATAGTCGCTATTCAAACTCCCCATGAGTTTGTTAGAAAACCTACGCTTTATTTACAGTTGATATTATGGATATGGAGTTGGTGGCATTTTATTGCTCTGCAACTAATTGAGTTATGCAAATAATTGCATTTCTGCTTCCATATAGGTTAATCTTTCTCTCTAATACTAATTCACTGTATCAATTATATATGGAAGGAACAAAATAAAATGAAAACTTAGGATCGTTTCCTATGTGCTGTCTTAACAGGGCTGTATTTTTCACCTTTTGCTTTCATATGAAGAGAAATACCATCCAGTTTGCTAACTGAACTGGAGATTTTAGGTACGGTAGCCAACATGGAAATTCGTGTATCTGATTTTACCACTTCTTTTCACGTGGGATTGGTGAACTGCAGCAGCTGGGCAGTAATGAGCAGCTTTGAGGCAGTAATACATCAAACAACTGCACATTTTTGGAGGTTTTATAACAGTTTAGAAAGTACTTTAGAAAAGGCTTGAAATGAGCCAAAACCCCCTCTCATCTTTACAGAGAAACTGTCAGAAAGAACTGAGGCTACAGTAACTGCTATAGAAAAAAGTTGTACCTCAGTTTTATACTGATAGTCTTTCTCCAGCTGAGTGTGTGGATTGTAAGCTACCTGTGACAAGAGGGAACAGATACTAGATGGTGAATTTTTCTTCCCTCTTAACTGCATTGTTGCAAATTACCTTATGTGTATTGACTGTATTAAATGCAACAGTCTCAAAACACTGTTGTTTTTCACAGCTTTTTAATTAAGAAGGAACTAGTGTGTTTTGCTGCTCTCAAACTGTGCTTTTTCTTGGTTGTATTCATTCTCTTTGCTTGCAAGCTGAGAGTGTCAGTGGGGGTTGTTTCTTTATTTTAGAATATCAGTAGTACATTATGAAATTTCATTACTGGCAGAAGTTATCAAAAAGTAGCTACATACCAAAAAAGCAGTTGTTTGGCTGCACAGACAAAGTGGATGGATTAGTTGGCTCCAGTGTTGGCCTAAGCATAAATCCTTTGAAGCAAAGGGAAATTGTGGATTTTGTTAATATGAGAGAATAATCTGTAAAATGAATCCTCTTAGAAGTTTCATATTGTATTTAAACTCTCACATTCACCATCTCTATTATCATTTGTAGCTTTCCTTACCATTTGATTTCTGGTTTCTACTGATTTGTACTGGTTTAGGGGCTGTAGGATTGAGGGGTTTTGCTTTGAAACCAAAAATGGAAAGTGGTCTGCTTGTTACTTAAAAATATGTAATTGTCATTTGGTTTGTGAGTGTTATCCATTTGTGGAATGTTGCCTTTCATATTCTCAGCCTTATGCTCTGTTTTCTTTATGCTTTCCTCTTGTTGGTTAATTGGCAGTAGTAGCCCATATGTTGGTGTCAGTTAGTAGTGGTAGTATCTGAAGTGGTAGTACGTGGAACTATGTTTGGTATTTCCTGGTAGAAACAGCTGGGCTGAGACTGCTACATTTTTTTTCCTTATCTGATTTTTGTGCCTAATAGTGAAAGGTGATAGTGGTAGCAATTAGTCACAGACATAATGGGATTCATGTATCCCTCTGTTTTAACAGTGCCTCAGTACTTAATGTTGGTTAATAAGGCAGGATTCAGGTGGAGTGGAGCCAAGCAGGACAAAGGGGTTTGTTTCCTTTCAGGTTCAGTCAAAGCACAGGGTTTGGAGCGTGAATGACTTGGACTGTGTGACTATGTTAGAGAAAGCTAAACAAATGAGAAAGCAAGTATGAAAACAAGTTTGATATTTAAAGATGGGAAGGTTACTGTTTCCTTTGAGATAATTGTTGAAATATCAAAGTTGAATTTATAAAGAAAAAATTTCCCTTGTTTTTAAATAGTCTGATTTATCTAGTGTCGGGGATAGGGTTGCATCTACAGCAGTCATAACTTTTAATGAATTTCTCCTAATGGAAATGATATAAGGACTTGTTGTGCCTGCTAAAAATGCCAGCAGTCTTTCCAGACACCTGACATCTGGGATTCCTGAATAAAGACACAACGTTATACTTGGGCTCTTCCAGAATTGTTCTGGCTTTTTGGATCTTAGTGTGCTCTCTTACTAGTAGAACACATTCTATGTAGCTTTTCAGCGTCTCAGATGTTTGCTCTGCAGGCTAATTTTTGAGTGTGCAAATCTGCTGCAGACCATCTGTGTTCTTCCAGAAAGGGATTTTGGCTGCTTGAAAGCAGAAGGGAAAAGAGAATCTCACCCCCATCCTCCTCCAGACCCTTCCTTTAGGTTGGTGGGTACAGATACGTTTTGCGTGGTGAGTGAGGATGTGACAGTAAGGAAGTTGAATATTCTGGCTGGATGAGAGAGTCACCCTATGTTGTGAAAATGAGTAAGCCAAGACATTATTGCTTTGAAATCATGTGTAGGAAAATGAAAGCTGTAAGGCTTTAGATTCTCCATAATTTTGTTATGTCTGAAGCATTTTTCAGAGGTGATTACTGGTTTTTGTGGATTTAAATGATAGAATTATTAATTCTAAAATGCTCTACAGTTTTATTGGGGTATACTAGTCCACTACTTCTTGTTTGCTATCCTTCATTCATCACCCTCCTTTAGAGAAACTTGGAGCTCTTACTTAAGTCAGGCTGGAAGATTAACAAACTGCATAACACTTAAACAGCAAAAATATTTAGATACATGAGTTTTACTTTCCCATAGCCTTTCTTTCCCCCATCTCAATCTCTTTTCATTTTGGTTTTTAATATAATGTTGTATAATGTGGATTCTACTTCTAGATTTCCAAAGGGAAATGATGGAAGAATATTCAACAGAAATCCAAAGCACGCTGGAGCCATGCAATCTGTCAGACGATGCATCTTCCAAGTCCCCAGATAATGAGAAGTCTGATAAACCATCTGGAACCAAGGACTGCTCAAGCATCAGTTCTGGTGGAGATGATGTTGGTGCCTTGGAAAGGGAATCGAGATTGCTGTCCTCGAACCAGGATTCAACAGCTATTGGCATAAACAGCAATGGTACCCTGGCAGAAAGTCGGGACCAGCAGTGTGGAGGGACAGACTGCTGTGCCACTATCTGCTCTGGGAAAGTAGAAGGTTCTGCAAAACCAGATCATTTATCTAGTGAAGAATTAGAACGACCAGATCCCCAAACTAATCAAACAGAACAATCATTAATGGAAATATTACAGGAGCTAAAGGGGGAGTCTAACTTTGTGAAAAAATCGAGTGATAAAATCTATTCGGAAAGCCTTTATGACACAGACTGCACAAAGAAGCTTATTTCCACAATACAGCAGACTTCCTCACAGGAGCTTTTACTAAAGGAAATAGAGTCTGAACTCTTATCTACAGATTTCTCGAAGGAACAGAAATTCCCAAATGGTGTGCAGAAGGGTGAACATGTCTTGGCTGTGTTTGAAAAATGCGTGCAAGATAAATACCTGGAGCAAGAACAAACTATAAAAAAGTGAGTATTTGAGTATGCTGATCACAGTTGGAGGTGTGTACTGGTTGCATGTTGTGTGCAGCTGTGTATGATGATTTGGTATGAAACAAGTAGTCTCTAGTGAGTTGTTATAAGGACAGTTTATGATTTTTTAAAAAACTTCTTTCAGTGAGGAACTATTTTTACTTGTGTTAGATACTTGTAAATAAAAGTGTGTGCTTAGATCTCTGAATTCTTGTGGAATTTGACAGGAACTAAATAGCCAAATGTTCAGTTGAATTTGAATAGCATGCCAGTGTTTAAAATTACTTAGCTACTGTAAAAATAATGGTGATACAAAAATAATCCGTGATTCATTCAGTTCATATATTTCTTTGGAGGAATTAATCTTTATAATTACTAACTCCTGCAATGTGTGTTTTGTTTATGAGTTTGAAGTGACTTTTTCAAGTAGTGTTCAGTCTCTTGTCATAGCCTAGTGAACCTGCTGGTTAGTTGAGACCTATTCTTCGAGTTGGAAATGTCATATACAGATAAACTGCTGTTTTACTACATTTTATGGGAAGACTTTTGAATTGCATGGCTTATAAACTTTGTTAAACTCTGTTTATTCAGCAGTTGTGACAATGTAGCTTCTGAGTTTTGTGTGGTTGTTTTTTTGTTTTTTTTTTTACAGATTGATTAAAGAAAATAAAAAACATCAGGAGCTGATTTTGGAAATTTGCTCAGAAAAGGACAACTTCAAAGATGAATTGAAAAAACGAACAGAAACAGAAAAGCAGCACCTCAGCATTATTAAACAGGTACAGATAACAAACCAGAAGTGCTGTTTTGTTCCTCATCAGTATACAATGTCACTATTGCCACCGTTCAACCAGACATCCTTGTTTGTGCATCTTGGCTTCCTGCTGGAGACAGTGTATGTTGAAGGCCTCTTAGACCTTCCTACAAAAAATAACACATTCAGTCTTTTATCTGATAAGATGATTTATTTCGTGTACATAGACATAAACACATAAATCTTAATTTGTCATCTGTTAATTACTGCATTGACTAATAGAAGTAGATGGGAGTGTGGTTACAGTAGTTAAACATTAACAGTATGTTTAATGTATATAAAGAGTAGAGCATGTTAACTGTGGTCTTGCATGTTATTTTGGTATTATTGGTTACTATATACAGGCATTTTCCCAGTGAATTGTTAGAACCCTGACAGGCCAAAGAGGAATGTAGTGTGGAACATAGAGGAACATGGTGTGGGCTGGTTTTAGTGTGGAAAGAAAAGGTATTAGATCAGATGTCACTGCTTGTCTGTTACAATTACTTCCTAATGTTCACACAGATGGTTGACCAGCGTTATAGACTGACTATACAGATTACAGTTTAGAAATCTGGCATGAGATCACATTTAAAATACTAATTTCAGTTTGTCAGAGTACTGGTGATAATACCCTTATTGTCAGGTTTCTCTGTTAATGTCTACATTGCACAGAAATCTGTTCTCAAAGTGGTGTGTTGGGTTTGTAGTGTTCCAGAGGAATGTATTCACCTATGTAGAAGCTTAGTCTGTATTTGGTTAATTTCGAAGACTCTGAAAATCCATGATGTGATTGAAATTGGAGTTGAAAAGTCTTATTTTTTAATCTACAAATTGGAATTGCGTTTGCCTCAATAAATCAGTATGAGCAGCTTATTCATTCTGTCTTGTCTGTATTTCCATGACAGCCCTGTAGGACTTCATGAAGCTGTATCATGCAGCAATTGCCTTAACCCATTCTGGAAAAAAAAAATCCAAACACCAAACCCAACAACAACAACAGCAAAAACCTTAAAAAGAAAAACACCAAAAACTTGTGAGGGAACTGCACTCACAACTGTAAGCAAACTGTATGGGCAATGATTCACTTTGAAAGGTGAACAGGGTGTGATAACTCATTCTGTGGTAACAGAAGCATGTAGGTTGTTCTTGCCTTTTATGTAGCAGCTTGGAATTGCACAAAAATGTAAGATACTGACCCTGAGATGCTGTGCCTTTTTACACCTGACCCCTTTTCCAAAACCAAACCAAACTATAAAACCTAACCTTGGTGAACAGAGTTTCCCCTAGAACAAGAGGATAGTCGCTAAGGCACAATTTGAACAACCTTTGGGCAGAACTACAGCTTAGGTAGCCATCACTTGCTCTTGCCCTAGTGCTACTGCTTCATGTACTGGACTTGCGTGGCTGTGCAGTCAACACATTCTGGGAAGTGTTCCAGTTGAACATTAGTAATTATTCTTCAGCTGGATCAAGTCTTTGACTTGATTCACATAGTGCCAGCACAATGACTAAGTGCCTCTTTATTTGCTGAATTATTTTTCAATGAATTAATTTCCAGTCCACTTCAGTATGGATGCATGAGTGCTTTGCTGGCACAGTAGAGGTTATAGCAAAGGGGTAGCAACAAGAGTACAAGGTGAAGCAACTTCAGATAAGAGCCAACTCTGCTCTGGCATCTCAGCATTTGCTGTCAATCTAATTTTTTTGTGTAGTAGGTTACTGTGCATAGTGTTGCACTTGATTTGAGAATTATCTTTCATGCTTGTACTGTAACGTAAAGCTGGATGTAGATACGGATGGTTGCAGCTTGGCAGGTGTAAAATACAGGTAAATATCTGCTGAAGCATCTAATTTTGTTCTCTGCAGAACATGATCAAAGTCTTATTCTTTCTGTGATTATGTCATAATATTACCTTTTAGCTGGAAGCAAGAATTGAAGAGCTTAATAAAGAAGTGAAAGCTAGTAAAGACAAACTTTTAACTCAAGATGCAGCAGCCAAAAATGCTATTCAGCAGTTGCATAAGGAGATGGCCTTTCGAATGGAACAGGTAATATGAAGAACCTATAATTACTGAACATCTTATGAACAAGCTGGCTTCTTGTAGGAAACATGTAGCCTTGGTTGTTAGACCAGTAAGTAAGGTGGAATTTTCCAAAACTGAGAGTACTAGCATGCAGTTCTGTATGCATTTATGATAACTGGCATCAGTGATTTTCTAAATAGCTGTTAACATTCTAGAGTGCCTGGTAACTCTTTTTAATGTGTAGGTTAATATGTATGGATTCAGCCCCCAAGAAAATGTCCTTTTCGTTGCCTGTAAGCTGATCTTTATTTGAAAGGAGGTAAAAGCCAGCAGTGGCTCTTTTCAGACAGGCTATTGCTAAATTAATATTTTTCTCAATTGCAGCACAAAGATAATTTTGTCTCCTATATTACTTAGAAGATTATTTTTTTTGCTTCCTAATATCATATTTTGCCAAGTATTTTCTCCGTTGTATCAATTCAAAAGCTCAGTGTCTGACTTTTTATTTGTTTAGTACGGGAGGAGAGGAATCTGTTAAAATAATCCACTGAAAATAAGCCATCTGAAAAATGAGCCACTGAACACTGATTGTGCAGTTGGCATGTGGATGAGGGAAGACAGAAGACTGGTAGTGGGAATTCACAAAATTATTTCGTTACTAAAATTTACCAAACACACTTCTTTCCTTCTGAAACAAAAAATTACATTCCAAATTGCTAATGTGTTGATAACTCATTTGAGATGTTTAGCTGTGAAACTGCAGCTGCTTAGATACATCTTTAATCTTCGAAGTATGAGTAATGCCAGTACTTAAGTGGGATCATACTTTGTTATGCTATTGTACTGCAAAACTAAAAATATCCAGTGATGTCTATAAAAGCTAATTATAAAATACCAAATTGATGAATTGTATTTTAATATTTTTCAAGGCAAACAAGAAATGTGAAGAAGCACGCCATGAAAAGGAAACAATGGTGATGAAATACGTCCGAGGGGAGAAGGAGTCCCTAGACCTCAGGAAGGAAAAGGAGATACTTGAGAGAAGAGTGAGAGATGCAAACAAAGAAATAGAAAAGCATACTAATAAAATCAAACAACTCTCTCAGGAAAAAGGAAGATTGCACCAGCTCTATGAAACTAAGGTACTCTTGGTATTGCTGTAGGAGTGAATTGATGAAAAACACTACCAATACATGTTTGCTATCATACTTGGTCCAGGCAGTCTGTTTTAATTTGGATTTGCTGTATAGTTGTGAAAACCCCTTTCCTTCAAGGGAAGGGAAAGAAGTTGTTAAGTTCTCATTGTTGTCTTTTTGAAGTTCCTTTTAACATTTTCCTGAATGTTAGTTTGTGGAACATTAGATGCTTTTTTGACAAAACTGAAAAGACTGCTTGTTGCAGATGCCTGGATTTGTAGGAAATTTCTCGCTTGTTTAGATTTTTTTGTTTTAGAGGCTGTAATGGCATTAAATTATTGCAGGGTTTTTTTGCTATTTTTTTCTGTGTTTTCACTCTGTATTTTCTCTTTTGTACTACTAAAAAATGGTAATAAAGCAGTAGGATTTTTCAGGCCCAAATCCAAAAAATTGCCATTCTTTTTAAGAGATTCCTAGCAGCCTTTTAAACTATCCATGTCTTTTTGTATTGTGCTTCATAGCTGTGCTTCACAATTTTATTTCATGTGAAAGATCCAAAAACTGATAAATTGAATTCAAACTCTGATTTGGGCCTCTTCTGAGCATTTATACTACACGCAGAAAGATCAGAAAAAGATATCTTCATGCGAGTTCTAAAAATTATGCTTCTGAAACAAAAAGTTACCTCAATGTCCTCTCACGTGAGCAGGAAGTGGGAGCTTTACTTCAGGTTTCCTAAACAAAACTTAACATACTGTCTGTCCTTGTAACTCCTGAAGGGTTGCACTAGAGCCTTACAGGAACTGTACTGCCCTCATATGGTGCTCCTTTAAACTTTTTTGCTAGGCTGAGACTAGGACTTCAGAAACAGTTTGGAAATTGGGCTTGATGTAGTGGTTTGTGGATACTGGTGTAGAAGATGATGCCAGCAGTGTACTTTTATTAAATTGCTAACTTGTGCCAGGAAAGGATGTTGACTTGCATACATTTTGCTGTCAGTGCTCACACTACACTACCCCAGTGTACTTGGTAATACCATTCCATTGGTGTAGTGATTTTTGTCTGTATATTATATGACCATACCACATTCAAACTGGTATTTCCTCATCCTTTTGCTCCCCCCCAAAAAAGGGGGGAGAGGGGGAGCAAAAAAAGGACTGTGTAGCTTATCCAGGAGATAATTATTTTGGATCAGAACACTAGACTATGCTTTGCCTTTTAACAGATACATAACATTCATGTGTATTAACCGGAGTGCAGCCTTACCTTTCTGTTCAAACCAGAATGCTAATGGTTTGGGGCTTTTAGCTATATTATATAGGCTAAAGCATTTATTGAGCGCTCTCAAGCATGTGCATGCTTTTGTAAAATCCAGACATGAAGGGAAAAAACAGCTCTTCATTTGACACTGGAGCAGGAATTTTGTTGTACAAGTACGGGATGATTTAAATAATACAAAGTCTGTGAAATCTTCTTAGGATGGTGAAGCCACTCGACTCAGCAAAGAAATAGAAAAATTGAAAGAAGAAATCAATTCTCATGTTATCAAAGTAAAATGGGCTCAGAACAAATTGAAAACAGAAATGGATTCACACAAGGTTAGTGAAGTACTGATACTATGACATGAAAATACAGTCAGAAAAATGTAGTTGCTATACTGCTTACTTTTTATAGAGTATAAAAGTGTTTTTTGTTTAATTTGAATTCCTGCAGCAAAAGTCAGAATTTTTCTATTAAAGATACTGATACTAAATGGAAATGTTGAGAGGGTGTGAGGGGAAGATGCATAGGGGGATTCTGTTTAATCTGGTGACTTAATTTGTTAGGTTAGGTTTTTTGTATGAACTGTCAGTTTAGTATTTATGTGATAAAGTTAAACTTACCATCTGAAAATGTGCATAGCACATAACCAAGAAATCCTTTTATTGTGCTTTCAGGGTTGGAACAAATGAAATTGCATAAAGTGATAGTCAGGTGGAAGGAAGAGCTAAAACGATGCTGGATGTATTTTCTTCTTGTTGATTCTTTCTACACTGAAACAGTTCTATTTTGAGAGATGCTTTTCTCAGGTTAAGTTAAGATAAATGTAACCCATGTTTTATTACTGTTTCTGTAGGAAACCAAGGAGCGCCTCAAAGATACGGTGACAAAGTTAACTGAAGCAAAAGAAGAAGCAGACCAGATAAGGAAAAACTGTCAAGAAATGATAAAAACCTATCAAGTACATACATTTTCTTAAGAGACTAATTTAAATATTTAGCATCTGAGTTGTTGTATTTTTCCTCCCTTTCTATCTTAAGATGCAGCAACAAAGCTGAGGTGACTAGTCACTGGTGTCTTTACTTGAAAAGCTAAATAAAAGGGAAAATGGTTGTCTTGATTGGCATTCAGTGTAGGGGTCTTTCCAGGCACGTTCAGAATTATTAGATAGGTACCTGTGGGAAAGACTCAGTGATGTGAAAAGTTGTCTGTATGCTCATTAAACTAGAAAAGGGAACATAAAACTCTGAAACTCTTCTTACCTTTCTTCAATCCTTTTAGGAGTCAGAAGAAATTAAATCAAATGAATTGGATGCAAAACTCCGAGTAACTAAAGGAGAACTAGAGAAACAGATTCAGGAGAAATCTGATCACCTGGAGGTAAATATGTGGTGTGTGGAGACAACACAGGTAGCAACTTAATTATTAAGACTTCAATGAGTTTTTAATTGAGATTCTTATTTTAAGCTACTTACATTTTTCTTTTTGGCCTAATACTACATCCCAAGGGCCTGCCTCCAGCCCTGCGTTTTTGGAGGATGTTTTTAACTATTACCTTGGGCTCACTTTTTAAAAACAAAGTTATGGGAAAAGTATGATATAATAAGGATGAGATAACTGGTCTTTCATTTATAAACATGAATGTTGCTGTCATTTAGAGCACAAATTCAGATGATATGTAGGCTTTTCTCTGACCAGTATTTTGCCAAGTTATATGGCAAGGAGAGACAGAAACAGCCGCTGTTCTGTGTAAAGATTTGCTAGCCTGAAAGCGAAATTCTGTAATGATTTAGTATCTGCTCACAGCTCATATATGCACATGCCATATTCAGAGTTAACCAGGTGTCAGTTTGCCTAGAACTTTCCCCAGGGGCTGTTGTGGCATAGGTGTGTACACCTAAACCCAGACTGTGTAATCTTCTTTATTCTCAGAAGAACTGAGAACAATAGGAAGCTTTTAGGCTTGGCTTTGTTTTTTGAAGAAGTAAAACAAGCCTCATGCAGTCTCAGCTCTTGTGGTGGCCTGCGTTGGCCTAGATCTTTTTGACATCCCAGGAGATGCCACCATCCATTCAGATTTCTCAAAGAGCTTCTCACTCTTTCAAAAGGTGCATCATGCGAAAATAAAAGAACTGGAAGACCTGAAGAGAACATTTAAAGAAGGCATGGATGAGCTTCGAACACTGAGAACAAAGGTAATGTGCACTACATTGGATTGCAGTGGGGCTAAAGGCAAATGTTGAGTTTTGGAAGAAGACTAGACTCAGTCTGTTAACTATACTTTTACTTCCTTCAGAATAAACAGTGTGACTAGAGAGTGACTGGCATGAGACTAGAAGGGATATGTAACTGTTGACTCTGGGTGGCCTTTCTTATCTGTTGATCCATAGTACAGCGATGTTTTGTTTCATGGTGCATGCATCGTTTGACTGAGAAGTTGTGAAGAGCATTTTAGTAAACATCTTTTAAGTTTAGTAACTTTGAAAAATACTGATAAGTTTTTCCTACCTGTGAAGCTAGTTCTGTAGAGTTTGTACCTCTGGTAAGGAGTATATGATATCCCTAACTTCTGAACAGTCTTCACGTTAGTCTGCCAGTCCCTCTATCCAGAGCAGGGATTTAGTTCAAGAAGACCTGAGAAGAAGGAAGGAAGATATAATACAGGGTTGCCTTGGTAACTGGGGAAAGATTGTCTTTGGATCCTGGTCAATTAGACTGATAGTTTGAGACTTAGAACAGAAGTAATATTAATCACACATGTTCAGTTTAATTTGGGTTTGCTTGTTGTAGTTTTTCTTCCTGTTTATTTTCCTGTCTGCATTTGGTATGCAATAGTTGTGTTATTGTTCTAAGCCACTTGGAACCACCAAAAAATAATAGAGAAGCTTTATACAGCAATCTAGACATTTGATTAGAGTGATTCAACTCTGAAGTTTGGGAGAATAAATAGTTTCTGTTTCCTGTTTTGTTTTCTGTTTAGGTAAAGTGTCTAGAGGATGAGCGTTTAAGAACAGAAGATGAATTATCCAAATATAAAGAAATCATTAACAGACAGAAAGCTGAAATTCAGAATTTGCTGGACAAAGTCAAAACTGTAGATCGTCTGCAAGATCAACATCAGAGGTACAGCTATGCAGTTTGAGGAATGATTTCAAAGACTGTCTGGGATGTAAAAGTTTTCCTTTATTGAAATTATTGATGCTTTAAAATGTATTGTAGTTTGAAGAATCCCTGTCCTAATTTAAGTTTTTCTCATCTGTGAGATTTCTAATTCTGTGAGAAGGAGGTGAGGATTTTTCTGCTGATGTTGGAAGGTAAGGCTTTAGAAAGGTGTAGAAAACCTATGACTGAAGAACCAACAAAATAATATTGCAAAAGCAAATGAGAGGTGGGCATTTCTAGCCTAACCTTAACAGCTGCTGATTTTGGAATTACTTTTAATCGCTTTCTCTAAAATGTTGATCATAACAGAAGATACTGCCTTTGTCACTTGAATGGGTTGCAAGTGTTAGATCCTAATGGGAGTATTTCAGTAGAAACAAGAACTTGTTTTGTAGAGGATTGTGGGGAGGGATAGTGAAGACAGGTCCTTGGAATCAAAGCTACACTACTTGGATAAGAATGTTTCAGAAGACACCATACTGCTGTGCTGGAGAAGCTCAAAATTGGAGTATTTCATCATCTCTAGAAGTCCTTTTAGAGAATGACCACCTTTATTAGATTTGAAGACCTACCTCTTATTTACAGGTTCTGGTCTCAAGGTTTTTGTTTATACCCTTTACTGAAGCTCATGAAGTTGAATACAGAGGGATTATCTTCCTTGAGGAAGCTAATGACTGCTAGTGTCCTTCTGTGGGATAGAGATATCTGTCACTTCATCACTGCAACATGTCAGGAAATGGAATCTGCAAACTCCCTTGGCATTAATCTAGTGACTAGCAGATGCTCAGGGTCATTAATTGTTCCTCTGCCTTATTTGGTCTTGACCTGAATGCTTTTATTTCAACAAGGTTTCATATTTTTAAGCTCAGGTTATCTACAATAACATACAATTGTTTTGACAGAGATGAACAAGAAATCAGTGCTTTAAAGGAAGAAATTGATGGTTTCAATTCTCTGGTTGCTGATCTCCAGAAGGACATTGAAGGTAGTCGGAAAAGAGAATCTGAGCTATTGATATTCACTGAAAAATTAACCAGTAAGAATGCACAGCTTCAGTCTGAAAACAATTCCTTACAGAGCCAGTTGGATAAGCTTTCTTACAGTGAAAGAGAGCTGCAGAATCAACTGGAATGTGTTCAACAGGCTAAAGATGATCTGGTGAGTACAATGTGCAGCTTATTTTTTTGCACTAGGTAAGATATTGTTTCGTACTGACAAAAGATGTGGCCCAAAAATTCCACCTCGTGTCTTTGCTTAACCTGACCACAGTTTCTCATTGAGTTTGCCAGTTTGATAGAATAATAGCAGGGAGATGTGGACACCTCATGTGTCCAAGGGGAAAGAAATCCTGAGGCACACTGCAGTGAAAGGAGGGGATGTTAGCATGTTGCTTTCTGTTTTTCTGGGACCACAGAGTTGTTCTCTGTGCAAATGTCACTGAAACAGTCAAAAGGTTGTCATTTGTCTGAGAAACTTATTACTGTAAACTGTTTCTTAGGTCCTGTTTGTACTGTGAGATAAGGTAATTTTTAATAAACTTAGTGTGTCATGGAAGGTAACATGACTGCACAGTACAGCTCTGCATGGCTCTGTTTTGTATCATGTAGATGTTTTGGGGATAGTTCAGGAGTCTTACTGCAGTGTTGCAGTGTGTTGTATGTTGATTTGGAGTGGTAGTGTTTAGCTGAATAATAAATGTGAGAGATTCTCAGGTGAAAAGTGCAGAGTTAAGACTGTTGAGCATACAGTATGGTCAGCCTGGATTTTTCTTGTATGTGACTGAAAATAAAACTATAATTTCAGGCCGCCAAGTTACAAAAGGAGGAGGATCAACAAAAGCGAGAGATTGAGACACTACAGACTCAGCTAGCTTCAGAGCAGAAAGAACTAACTGTGCTGAAGACCCATGTGGATGAACTGAAGGATGAACTGGCTACTCAGAAGCGCAAGCATGCAGCAAATCTGAAAGATCTCACAAAACAGCTTCAGCTAGGTTGAAATTATTTTCAGATATAAAATGGACTTAGACGTACAAGGAAAGATTAATTTCAAAAGAGCATGGTCTTTGTTATTGTGTATGTGGCTACTGAAATGTCACTGTGGGTATATGTGGATCCTGTTCTGTGTAGGAGTATATTCAAAAGCTGCTAGAAGTTTTCTGGTTGCTGACTGTGTCATTGCTGATGACAGTTATTTTGTAGGCTGTTAAACAAAGCACTTCAGTTTTTAAAGACTGATATGGAGAGACTGATGACTCATTTTGTCAACAAACAGAAATCATTAGATACCCAATAATGCATATGTTCTGAATGCAAATAGATTTCAATTTAATCAAAAATGTTTGAAATGTATTTGAAAGAAGAGATCCTGTTGGCATTGTGCAAGAGAAACCTCGCATCTCTTTATACATATATGAACAGCTGTGCACTTTCCCTCTTGATCCCTGCTGAATGAGTGGTGCTTCTGGCACAAGTACTGCACTCAGCTCCCAGTGATACAGTTATGAGATCCTGGAACAGAGCTGCCATTCTTTCATTTAGTAGTTATTTACATGGCAGTCCTAACCAAAAGTAAAATCAAATTTAAGTCTCCTTGTTTTAGTCCTGACTATGTCTGGCATTTGCCCTCTTCAGCTAGCAACTGCTGGAGGGTGTAGGGATTGTGGTGGATGTTGCATCAAGGTGCTTCATGGTTGGGAGCAGGGAGAGAAGGTGAGCTGTTTGGGTTTGGAGTTTTTATATTTGCTACCACTATCTTATCTGCAAGCCATGTTAAAGTAGTGCAGATCAGAGAGGGTTAGAGTTCTTGTATATTGTGTAACACTGTGATTTTGGGGGTTTAATCTGCTGTTGGTAACTATTATTTCGTTACACTTTTAGCACGGAGGAAATTGGAACAGATGGAAAATGGTAATTATGACAAAGAAGTCAGCAGCATGGGGAGCCGTTCCAGTTCATCAGGTAATACAGCACGTAGCAGGGCTGCCAAAACAGTCCTTCCACCTTAAGGTTGCCATGGCATGCTGCTGTGAGCCTTGCTCTTTCTGTGGCTTGTGCCTATGCAGTGTGTTGGTAGACTCCCATTAAAGATGACGAAACAACCTTAAGCACCAAAATGCTCTTGGCTGAATGCAGTTGTATGTGCTTGTTGTTAGTACAAGACTAAAGTTTAATGTTTATGCATTTTGGTTCTATTTAAATGCCTACTTTTTTTGTTCTGTTGCTTTTATGTTTGGAGGAAGCTCAGAGGACTCCAGTTTATAGAGGACCCTCTTAAATGGTGCCAGAGGGAAAGCAAAAATGAGCAGTGGTTTCCAGCATTGTTTAATTGCACTATTGGCAGTAGCAACTTTGTAAATGATAAATCAATTGGCATGGTTAGAGGCATTAGTGTAGTTGTGTAAAATTCATTACTTTCTATTGAGTTAGAAGTAAAGTGGTTATCTTTAGCCCTGAAAGCACCACCTCTTTTCTTCCTCAGTATCTTTTGGGCTTCTGTCAAAGTGTTCTGCAATCTTATTGTATGAGAGAGATAAATACTTAGAGAGAAGAACAGAAAGAAAACAAAAACTTGAAGCTCTAAGCTATCAGTACTGCAGAGTGATACATTGGGCTTTTGCCAGTCTGTACAGGTTTCAGTGTTATAATTTTAGTGGACTCCAAAACAGATATGTTTAAAATCAGGTCAGTTTTATACAAAGTAATATGAATGAACATGAAGGTACTTACGCAGGAATAAGCATTACAAGCTCACTTACGCTAAAGGAACTATTGCCCATGCTGGAGGACTACACTGCTGTCTCAGCATGTATCATTTAAGTGGTATAAGGATTGTTTATATAAAGCCCCACTAACATATAAGGGAAAACTGACATTCTGAAGAAAGTTTCCTAAGCTACTGAAATGTAATGAATGCTGCATGCACTGCACTAGTGGAGACACTTTATCTAGTATAAAGGCAAAATGAGCTTTTACAAATATGGATGTATTGGCAGGATCCCTTAATGCGCGCAGCAGCAATGAGGATCGATCGCCTGAGAATACTGGATCATCAGTAGCTGTGGATAGCTTCCCAGAGGTGGACAAGTCTGTCTTGGTTGAAAGAATACTAAGGCTACAGAAGGCACATGCTCGAAAAAATGAAAAGATGGAGTTTATGGAGGATCACATTAAACAGCTGGTGGAAGAAATCAGGAAAAAAACAAAGTATGTTCTGAGTTCTGTTCATACAGTTTTCCAGTGATGAGCTGGTGCACTAGACAAATGTTCTGGATTTTATGTGAGACAAGTAATTGCCTGAATTAAAATACTTAAGAGGATCAAAGCATTGCAGGGGCAGTAGATCTCAAAGGTAGGGCTAGTCTTGGGCAGGTTGGTTGGTTGTCCCGTCCCCACCCCCGTCTTTCCCCAGCAGTTAAAGTAATTGCCAAGCTGTTCATTAGTAAAATTTTTCAGGAGGAATAGACTGGTGCAAGTGCTGGTTTGATTTTTGTTTTTTAGTAGCAAAACGGTCACCGGGTGGGTGATTTGAGGTGGATGCTGCTGCTGGCTAACAGAAAGAGTACTTTTCCTGTGCTTAAAAGGGTGCTGATTGTGTTTGTTTTAGAATGTGAATCGTGTAATTCCAGCTGGTGGTCTGACACGCGTATCAAACAAACAATGTATCTGAGCCAAAGGTGGTTGGGTTTTAACATGGGAGACAAGATTCCACTTACATGGAAATACCATCTTACAGGATGGTATCTGAAACTTTGGTTAGGAGGGGAAGAGATCATGGCATATAGCTTCCTCTGGAAGTACAGTTGCCTGTTACGTATAGCCCTTGTTTAATGAGCCTATACATTTGTGTCCATCTGGTAGTATTTCATAGAACACGATCACAGCTTGTGAAGACTCTTCAGCAACAGCTTTGTAATTTCTGCCTCATTTGTTGTCAAAGAAAAGTAAATGCTTTTATTTTTAATTATCTTTTTTTCTCCAGTAGTAATATTGCTTTCTCAAAATACTTCCAAGTATGTGAACCTTGCACGTTGTAGTGACTCAGCTTACCAGCATCTTCTATAACACTTCTGATATCCTAGGATTTCCTTTGACCTAGAAATTGCAGGAGTTAATTTTTACTCCCTTTTCAGTAATGCGGTACTGCTTGAAAATAAAATTACTCTTATGTCAGGAATCTGAAATTACTTCACCCTCTGACTTTTCACTGCTTTGTAATGGTGTGACTTTTTTTTTTTATCATTATTTTCCCTCAGAATTATTCAGAGTTACATTTTGCGGGAAGAAGCTGGAACACTATCATCAGAGGCCTCTGACTTCAACAAAGTACACTTGAGTAGACGAGGTGGGATTATGGCATCTCTGTATACATCTCATCCTGCAGATAGTGGTCTCACTTTGGAACTCTCCTTGGAGATAAACAGGAAGCTGCAGGCTGTGTTAGAAGATACATTACTGAAAAATATTACATTGAAAGTGAGTAGCTATGTCAGTTCTTCCACACATTCTTACGGTTCTGAGGTACTCAGAGAGATGCATGCTGTTAAGGAGTCTTTTCAGAAGTTAGCACATTGTGAATTGGTGCCACAGATAGGGTTTGATTAATCACAGAGTTAGTAATATGATCTAGTTGGATCTGTTTTGGGACCCTTGTCGTATGCTTGCACTAATGGCCTACTTTTTGAAATACATTCTGGGCTGCCTTGTGCTTTCAGTGGGTAACTGCTCCCCAGTGGAGCCAGGAGCATGAGCCTTGTTCCAGCAGCTAGATACCCTGTTGAGCTGTGTTGGATTTGCATGTCTGCTGCACAGGAAAGGTGGCAGGGTGGAAAATGTTGTGCAGGCTGCCAGCTGGATTGCAGCATTTTGCAAAAGTTGGAGATTTTGTCCTGTAATTAACATTCCCTTTGAACCGTATACTTTCCAGACAGCATGTAGAATATTAGTAACTTCAAAAAAAAGACTTGCTGAGAGCTTTGCATCCTTTATTAAAATTAGCCTGTTTTTTTTCCAACTCTAATCATTTGCACTTGTTGTGGATACTTGAAACTACCAACCTGCTGACATAAACATTACTTTTAACTTGTTAGTGCATTTTGTGCTGATTGGCTTGTTTTCCCTGTAACTTATCCCATCCTTTTTATTTTTTCCCCCCCTCAAAGGAAAACCTTCAGACTCTAGGAACAGAAATAGAACGACTTATTAAACACAAGCATGAACTGGAACAGAAGGTAAAGCAGACATAACTAAAACTTTTATGGAATAACCAACATGAAGATGCAGGAAAGGCAGCTGCTACAGAACACTGGTTTTTACATTTTTCATGAAATTTGATTGCCTGCCAGCACAAGCATCCAGTGTTTTGCATATACAGCCTTTAACCATACCGGCTGTCCTCACTCCTGTGAGAGACCTGCAGGATTTGGCATCAGTGTGCTTCTGTCTACAAAATGCTGGCCTGAGGTGTTGCTGAATTTTACTACACACTACATTACCTAAAACTTTTATTTGAAATGGCATACAGATACTTTGCAGTGCGTAGTATGTTTTGAGTGAGTTGCAGTGAGATTTTAATTTCTGCACTGTATAATTAAAGTCTTTTAATGAGGGCCCTTGAAAAAATAAAACTAGTTATGTCATAGTTGCTGTTGAACATACTGAGTGTTACAGAACTTTAACTTTTCAGATACTAATTACTTTCTTGCATTTTATTTCTGATATTTAAGTTCATTATGCATTTTTGACATGCATGGAAAAATGCTCTGTCAAAAAATTTTTTGTTTTTTAAGTGGTGACCATGATACTGCATATTTTCTGCTTTAGATTAACATTCAACTGATTAGTTTATTCAGAAGAAGTAAAACAGCAGTAAAACTAGGGCATCAAGAAGCTTTCTGACTCAGTTGTTGAGTATATGTGATTGAAATGTATAAATTCAGCAGACCCTGTAAACCCTTGGTCTTTAGACATACAGATCTAAAGAAATCTGATATCACTAACTGGTTAATAAAGTTGTCTGGCCTTCTGCATAGCTGACAGCATTTAAAAAGTAGGAGCTGTAACCACCCATGAAGAGGTAGACATTGTGATTGCCTCTCTTCAGATGATCAGAAAATCTGGTTTCAAAGACAAATAGAACATTACTGAATTTTCTATTATCTGTGGCTAGACCAGCTCGTGAAAGTAACAGTAAGAAATGGGAAATACATCCAAATGGGATTGTATTCCATGGGTTGTGCTGTGAAAGTGGCACTGAAATACATGGAGCTCCTTGATTTTACTGTTGTGAAGAATTAGTTAAGTCAAAATTGCACGAACTGAGGACTGTTACTTAGTCCTTCAGCGGCTGAGAGGGTGATGGAGGAAGAGTGTCAAGGTGACAAGACTCTAGTTAGTCACTGCATTATGTTCACACTTTACTTCCAGGATAAGTAATTTACAGAATCTGAAATATCTCTATTCCAGCAGTAAATGCATAGATTTCTGGATTTATTGCCTTTTGACCAAAATTAATCGACCAGATCACAGTGTAAATATATACTTAGGGTTTTTATTAAATACTTGAACTTCGTGTTACCATGAAAGACTCACTGTACATTTACAATAGCAATGCTTTAGCTATTTTAATTAGAAAGGATACTTGGGGGTGGGAAGGGGAGTGGAATCTATCTACTGCAGGCACCATTTGCATCATGCACAAAATAAAGGGCCTGAATCCAGCAGCACACAGGAGGATAATTTGTCAAAGCATCTGGGTGACTTAGAGGTGTGTACTCCATTTTCAGGTGCCACTTGAGCAGTATAATGAACCAAATTGAGTAAAAGGACCTGATTTGGTTTGAGTAGTTTGACTCAAGACAGTGAGACTTTTCTTTCACTTAAAAGACTGAAAACCCTGAAAGTCCTTGCAGGATCAAGACCTGATTTGTGGTCCAGACAGCTTCAAGAGTCTTGGATGGCAGGTCCCTTCAGTGTCAAAGGGTGAAGTATTTCTTTCAAATTGGGGGGTGGAAACAAATTACTTGAAACCTGACTTAGCATTGTAGAAACTGAGTCTTTAATCTGCGTGGGGTTTTATACATATATTTTTCTAATTCCTGAGAGTAGTGGTTATCTGAAGTGTTAGGGAATTTGGATCAGTCCAGTCATGGGACTACCTCTATTGTTTTGAGTGCTGTGAAGAGGAGAATACCTGGCTCTGCTGAAACAGATTTGTCACCAGCTTCCAGGAGGTGAACAGACAGTTGTTTGTGACTGAACTAGACCTTCTGAGAGAAATATTTAGAACAATTTGCATGTCAAAGCATAGCTTAGCTCTTGTTTGTTTTCATGCTTTAACCAGATCTCTGAATATTTTCAGGCATTCAACTGAATGACTCCAATATTTTAGATGCCATTTTAATATTGTAATCATTTAATGTATGTTCTCCAGATGTACAATGTGAATGAAGGAGAGGTGTGGTGCAGATGGAATAAGTGCAATGACATTGTGGAAGTTCTTTCTTCTTTTTGGCATGGTTGTTTCTCCTTTTAAGTTATTTGATAAACTTAGTTAGCTGTCCTCTTGCCCTACTGGAAATGCTGATTCCTGTCTGTAGCACTGCTAACTTCTTGGACTGTCTGTTCTTGGTCATGGAGACACACAAAGCAGCCAAAATACTGCTTTTTTCATTGTGCACAGTATTTTCATGGTCCAAAATCATCTTGTACAGGCAGTATTTTAAACATACCTAATAGAAATGGAAATTTCACTCTAGCTCACACATTGGCAAATAACTCTGTCCAGTAAGCCTGAAATGTGATGAATACATGACAGCGTCAGCCAGCAACTTTGCATGACAGTGCTGCTCATTTATGAGAGGCAGTGGTGTATTAGCCATAAAAACGTTGCTGGCAAGCCACCTGCCTGTTGTTTCCATGGAGTAGATTGTCAGGAGTGTAATATTGTTGGTGGAGGTAACCGGAACAGGTCCTGTAAAAAGGTGTTCTGTGGGGTGGCTCACACAGGTGAGCACTAGCTGGTGCAGAGTGGGTGCAAGGCCTACCTAGCAATCACGCTTCACTTACCCTTGTTTTGCAAACTTTATGAACCTGAGACTGAAAACTGTTCTCTGATAAATTGAATTCTAGAGAGAAACTAATTTTGAAGGCAGCCTGGAGCAGTTAGCTACATACCTATAACTGAAATTCAGTGTCCATTAGGCATGTCATTGCCACAGGCTGCTTTTGAAAATTTCCAGCTTGTAGCTAGTTGTAGCCTACAGGGTTAAACAGCTGTTCCTTAAATGCTCAGGGTGCTCTTTTAATTCAAACATTGTATATCCAGATGTTTTTGGAGGCCCTACAGGAAAGCTGCTGCCTGTGCTTTTCCACCCTCTATAAAATCCAGCACTGTCATTGTCCAAAGCCAGACCCTCTAAACTGAAGAATACCATTTTATGCTATAGTAATCACTGGCTTTCTGCCACAGAGGCTTGTGCAATGCGTTTAATTTTAGTCTCCAGAAAACAATGGACATTGTTTTGATTTGTTCCTCAGATACATGCTTGTCATCTCCACTTGCTGCTGGCAACACCTGCAGTATCTTCAGCTAATAAAACTGAAAGTACTCGCTCTTGAAATCTTTTTTATTACAATATTTTGGTTCATAACTACAAAAAAAAAAGATATCTGGCTTCCAGTCAATCGGTTGTAAAGCTGAGTGCCCCCATTCTACAGCGACCCGAATCTAGGAAGGGTTCCAGGAGCAAAGTCTGTCCCGTTACCTTTCCTGCTGTCAGTGGATACAACGGCTATGGTGAATGTCAGCAGCAGGTGGCACTAGTAATCAGCTTTACTGTGTCTCCACAACGACCTGGAACCAGTCAAAGGGCAGGTGGTTGTTTGCAGAGGGAGATGGATGGTATTTAGAGCTTTTCCAAGATGGATGTGGGATTCCTTCCCATTTTCGTGTTCTAACTTGAAACTATGTTGAATCTTCCAATATATGTATGTATGTTGTCTGGATGTACACAGAATGTCTATTGATTTAATTTTGTAGATACCTGTTTCTGTATAAAGTTTTTGAAGATATCACTGTACCTTATGTATATATTGTACTTTGAAATAATAAACATACAAATGTATGAAAGTTTGGTTTGGGTCTGTGGTTTGTACCGTTGCTGATTCACTGCTCCCTAATTCTGGATTGCACTGGCAGCTCTCTGAAGGCCTGTGGTCGTGGCAGCAAGGTGCTTCATGTTGGGTGGTCATCTTTAGGAGTGGGAGTCTCCCCTTCTCACAGTGCAGAATTGTCCTCACGATGCTTGTGAGCAAATGCACTGGGCTAGAAGCAGCTTAATTGCCAGCAAACTGTTCTTGCCAGAATGGGTGCTGGGGGGGCACCATAAAAGCCCATTCTTGTGGCACCGGCTTCTCAATATCGGGGTGAGGGCTCCCAGCAAATTTTCAGATTACTTTTACCTGTCTGTTTGAACTACTTGAGCTACCTGTTTGCTGGAATTGTTTTGCAGTTTCTCATAATTTTTCTTCCAGCCTTTTTCACTGTTAGCAGATACAGCTCTTGCTGACAGATATGACCAAAAGTCCAGATTTATCTATGCTCCTCCAGTACTTAGCACTCCTGTTCGGAAACAACAGCCTGGAGCTAAACATCCTCATGTACAAATCTTGTTGCTGGTATTTGCAAGTAGAAGTGGCTACCTAAAAATACTGCTAAAGCTAACAACTTCTTGCCCTCATCTTACAGACAGGTCTTTGTTGCAGGCTGACAGCACAACTGTATGTAGAGAGGAAGGGTTCTCACAGCACAGTACTGTTGAGTGCTCAGTCCTGAATCGAGTCAGTCTGATAGTGGACCTGTTGGTTAATAAACATATAACCCAGTGCTACCAGTTTACTTGTCTGACGGAGAAGAGGAAATCAACACTGCTGTTTTAAGGGTTGGGGTTTTTTTAATATCAAAGTATGATTGGGGTTTTGTTGCAGGAGGTTTTTTTGTAGGCTCTTTTGCATTAAACCACAGTGGGTCTGTGCCAGATTTTTACAAGTTTTTTGCATACATAAATATAACTGTTGCAGTAGAAGAGTGCTGCTGAGCAAGTTGTTCTCCTGTGGTGTGTGTATAAATATGCCATTAGATGTCTTTGTTGCTGTTCTGTTCTGGTGGATGCCCTATAGTCAAGAAACCCTATGGCCTTCCAGTTTTGCAGGGCTGTTTACCACAGGCAGCAGCCCACTGATTAGCAGGGCTGATCTAATGCCTCAGGTGAAGCACTCAGACTAAAAGGATGAATCCATTCTGGTTTCAATGCCTGTGGACTTCTTAATAGGTTTCTATTTAAAAATAATCCTACACACATGCAATAAGGAGAAGCAGCAGATGAAAGCACAGAGAAGGCTGCAAGCAAAATCCTGGGAATTGACATGAGGCTATTCCCATCGGGGGGCTAGGGAGTCTGTGAATGCTGCTCTAGTCCCTCCTACTTGTGGTTTGGTGCTGCCTTTGGAGGTGGAGATGGCTTGGTGGATGTGGTTGCAGAGCTCCTGCATCCTCCATGCTCTGGAGATGGGAGTTCCTCTAGTGAGGCAGGACACCTAGCAGCAGAACCACTGCATGGTTCCAGGTAAATACTACCCCCAGCATCCACAGCCCCTTGTTTCATTTGGTGTTAACTGGACATTTCTGGGCTTTAGAAAGATCTGACCGGAGCCAAGCAGGCCTTTTTGTAGAGTTATAGAATCATAAAGGTTGGAAAAGACCTCTAAGATCATCAAGTCCAACCATGTTTTCCATTAGCAAGGACTGGCAGAGGAAAGCCTGTGCTTTGTAAACCAATCTGGTGAAGCAAGCAGCAATCGATCTGGGTATCCATAGCCCTGGATGCTGTGTTCTGAAGTCCTCATGGTTTTTCTTGGGCCATGTAACCTCAATACCAAATGCATTTAGACAGGCTGCTGGCAGGGAACAACTACTGGTATTTAAAAATGTAGGTGTATCTCTAAACCAGGACCTGACAAAATACAGCTTGGATCAAGTTGCCTTTGCTTCTAAGGTAGGTGAAGCCCTTGGGGAAAGAGATGTGACAGTTTTGGCAGCAAGCCTGTAGCACAAGGCTTGCAGATTACATTTTTTTGTTACCTGAATTACGTCAAACCATTTCCCTCTCTGAGACTTTCCTTGTAATCTTCCAAGGCTGCTTGTTGACAGTGAAAGACCAGTCAACAGTTTCAAGCTGGTTTGACCTTGCTTGGGTTGGTGAGAGGGCCTAGACCTTGCTGGTAGTGGTCACCTTGTAATGCCAAATCCACTTGAGTGTCTCTCGTTAAAGACAACGTTTAGGCAACCACAAGCCATGCCGAAGCACGGTGGTGGTTGAGCTCCCTCCCGTCATGCTGAAGGAGAGTGTGATTTAGTTTTCCTTGGCTTTGGTGGTAGCTGAAACAATAGAAATGTCCCTAAAGGCCAGGGCACACAAGCCAGCAGTTTCCCTAGAGAGCAATAAATAGAGGCACTTATGTTTAATTAATTGTGTATCAGAGCAAACACCGGAAAAGAACCCAAACCAATCAACCAAAGCAGCGAGTTTACTACTGACTGCTGGAGGAGGCTTCTGCCAAGAAGCCTTGGATTGAGAGTAAGGAAGCGAGGCCCTTCCAAAGAGTGACTCAGAGCAGCCTCACAGGCTCTTGCACAGGCTTCCCATCCCTACAGTTCTGGACCCAGGGCATGGAGGAGCAGCTCCTGTCTGGGGACTATCCTGTGTGCAGGTGCCTTGTGACCAGTGACGAGCCTATCAGACACAGCTGCCAAGGAGGTCAGCTAGGGTCCTGATCCCTCACATATATATATATATATGTGTGTGTATATATATATATAAAGATGAAAAAAATCTTATGTTTTCCAACATTCCTTTGATTTTTCAGTCTTTTGGCCACCAGGAACTTCATATGTGCAACAGCACAAGGATGAGTCCTCCTGTTCCCTTACCAACCTGCTGGCTCATCAGCTCAGGCAAACCCTTGGCTGGGGACACAGTCAGCTGGAGTACTCAAGGCAGAACTGGAAAAGGAGCCAGTCTTCCCTGGAGAGAGACCAGACCTGGCTTTGTTAGCTGGGTCCATGAAGGCAACTAGAAAAGCTGGCTTGTGCTATCAGGAAGGTGGTGCAGACTCTGTGATGAGCTTTTCACCTGTGGGACTTTCCTACTTGCAGTTTGCCCATGAATTGAGGATTTGGGCTGGTCTGTGATGTGTTTACCTGAACCAAAACTTAGTTTTATCAAAACATCATGCTTACAAAAAAATACTCCAGGTTCAGTATACTTTTGTGCCCTTGGTGGGTTTTGGAGGAAGGCAGGCTTGAGCTGGGCATCGTTAATTACAGTTTCAGGAAAAAGGGCTAATTAGGTGTGCAAAAACACTGAGAAGAAGTGGTATGAGCAGCACCCACATGTGCTTCCCCCTGGCCAGTACTGCCTTGAGTTCTGCCCATGCTGGTTGTTCCCCTGTCCAGTATATGCAAAGAGGGCTTAAAATCAACATATGAGGGAGAAGAAGGGACTGGGAACTGTCTAGCTCATAAAAGGCTAAGAGATGGAAGAAAAAAGAAATACTTGTTTTAAAAAGGTCATCCTGGCATGAGACTTGACATGACAAGACATCCCACTTGCTTTTGGAGTGTCATGGCCTCTCCTTTTCTCTACAGAACAAACTTGAGGCACTGCAAGCCCAGATCTGGAGCACAGCTGAGAGCATGATCTTCACTTGTCCTTGATCAACCCTAGTGCATCCAAAACATGCACTTTTGAGCAAATATATGTGGAAAAGAATCAGAAAAATCTGTCTGTCTTTGGAACCATGGCACAAAAATGGCTTGCTCAATCATATTTACTTTGGAGGTTCCTTCTGGGAAGTGGCTGCCTGAGTTGGGCTGTGTGTAGGCTTCCAACCCCATCAACTTTCCCTTGTTTCTTCTCCATGCTTCTGGAAGTTTGCTGCCTGTGTGTGAGCCAGGGACTCCAGCAGCTGCCAGACCTCCCTCAGCTTCATGATTACTCACGTTATGTTTCCACCAAGGAGCAGGACACGACAACAGCGCAGAGACCATCCCCTGAATTAAACCTTGTGCTTCCAGTACCACTCTCTGGCAGAGGAATCACTGGGCCAACTTTTTTCCTATTTCTTCCTACATCCTATGAGAAGAACTCATGATGGTGGCACACTGCTTGTGTTTCTAGTTTGCTACTAGGTTCCTGGAGGCTAAGAATCTTGCAGATTTGCTTTTTGTAGTGGGAAGTATGACACATATCATGCTTGCCCTTGGCATATAGGGCTGTCCCGGATGCCAGCATGGGGCTTGCTGGGGCCAGGAACTGCAGCCGTGACAGCTCAGAGCTGGGAGTGCAGGGGCAGAGAGCACAGAAATAGCAATATATGGGCAGGAGGAGAGAAATATCACCATCACTGGGGGTATTTAGAAGATGTGTAGATGTGGTGCTTAGTAATGGACTCGGCTATGCTAGGTTAATGGTTGGACTTGATGGTCTTCAAGGTCTTTTCCAACCTAACCAATTCCATGTTTCTATGAAATGATTCTACCTCAAGGCCTTTATAGGTTTTCTGGTAGGTTAGGAGAAGAGAAAGAATGTTGTTATGGCATGATTGCTTTGATTTTGTTTTACAGAAAACGCAAACAAGTGGTATAATTGGTAATATAAGAAAATACAATTCTGTACTGGCAAACTATACACGTCTGACTTGACTGTCAGCTCTTACAAGAAAGAGCTAATTGAAAAGTATGAGGATTTGAATGAACCCACCAAGACTCCTGCACTACTATTTTGGGAAACTGAAGACACCTTGAAAGCAAAACTTCCAGGACTAAGGAATGGGATTTGCTAAACAGCCCATGGAAAAATACAATCCTAAATCCATTCTGTTTGGAAGGTGTGCATCCAGAGAAGGACAAGCAGAATGTGACAGTAAAGCTGTGGGTCCAGTACAAAACCCACTCAAAAGTATCTAGTTATCCTTCACAATTTGACATCCTTTTTCACAGGTGCTGACAAAGGTCTGAAAACAATCAGTGCCAAGCACATACCTCTATCATGCTGGGTAGTGCATCATCATTCTCAGATGCTCCTGTTTTCCTTTCTATATCTGTCTGTTTTCCTGTACAAAAGTTAGAGCAGAAGCACTTGAGGACCAGCAAGTTGGGTTTTGCCTGTGCAGAACCAGCACAAATTGTTCCTGATCTTTGCCATGATCTTCTAGGCACTGTGTAAAGATTTCATGTAGTATAAGGACAACTTCAATCCAAGATAAGTACTGACGTATGAAAATTAGAGAGGAAGAGAAATTGCGTTAGCTGTTCCAAACAAGCAAGGAGAGAATTGCAAAATAAAGAGTTTGCAGTTTGGATTTGCAGAGACAAGAGCAAGGTGCACAAAAGGGGAAACGGACAGTGCAGCTAGCAAGAGTACTCCTGCAAAGATGCCCTAACTGCAATGCCAAGAAAATCAAAAGCCAAGAAAAACACTGTTAAAATGATGCAATGACATAATCAAAATGCTGCTAGTGGAGTCTAAATTACATGCAGAACAATCAAGAAGGAAAACACTGGTGATATTTGCTTGTGTAACAGGGATGTAGATCTCACAACTGGCAGGAAAAAGGAGAGACACAAAAGCAGATGCAAGTAAAACTAGTGTTTGAACAGAGGGGCTTGACCCTACAAAAAACATCAGCTTGGTCTGTCCTTGAGGTGTGATACTGAAGTAAGCATAAAGACTGCATGCTCAGGTTTGGAAATTTTTAACTAATTAGTTTAAAATACACCAAAAATCCCACTAGAATAGGCACACCCGGTAAGCAGAGCAAGCCAAGAAAGCTACAGCTGAGCACTAGGACACTGCATCTTGCTCAACATGTTTAGCATTTTTTTAAAAAGGATTAATACACTTCACCAAAGCCTTTGAGATCTCTGATGGAAAGATGTCCTACCTGTAAATACTGGTGGTTGAGTTGCAGATGGGAGACAGATGCAGGGTATGTTTTCTAGACTTCTGATCCATGTTTTTAATAGGCTATGAAAACTTTGTGGTGCCAGCCCTACTTATACCAGAAATGCAGTCAGGTTCACAGAATCACAGAATGTTAGGAGTTGGAAGGGACCTCAAAAGGTCACCTAGTCCAACCCCCCTGTCACAGCAGGATTCCCTAGACCAGGTCACACAGAAGTGCGTCCAGACGGGTTTTGAATATCTCCATAGAAGGAGACTCCACAAGCTCTCTGGGCAGTCTGTTCCAGTGCTCTGGCACCTGAACTGTGGAAAAATTTTTCCTGTATTCACACAGAACCTCCTAGGCTTCAGCTTACAACCTTTGCCCCTTGTCTTGTCACTGGGGTCCACTGAGAAGAGCCTGACCCAATCCCTCTGACCCCCACCCTTCACATATTTAAAAGCATAAATGAGGTCACCCCTTAGTCTGCTCTTCTCCAAGCTAAAGAGACCCAACTCCCTCAGCCTTTCCTTATAAAGAAGATGTTCCAGCCCCTTCATCATCTTTGTGGCTCTGTGCTGGACTCTTTCAATCAGTTCCCTATCCTTCTTAGACTGAGGGGCCCAGAACTGGACACAATATTCCAGATGCAACCTCACCAGGGTAGAGTAAAGGGGAAGAAAAACCTCTCTTGACCTACTAACCACACCCCTTCTAGTACACCTCAGAATCCCATTGGCCTTTCTGGCCACAAGAGCACACTGCTGGCTCATAGAACTACACATGAGAAAATGCAAATATTGATCCCCACAGAAATAAACTAAAATCTAGTGAACAAAAATGGCTTAATCAGGGAGTAAAGGACATTCTATTCACTCAACACTTGTTTATTAACAGGACATGCTTCTGGGGTATCTACTGATGAGTGGCATTCCTTATTCATGCTCCCTAGCTTTATCTGTATTTTAGACTTCAATATAAGCAACACGATGCAACCCCTGATAAATGGGAGAGGGGAAATGCATGCACAATACAAGATGTTCCCATCAAAATCTCAGTTCCTCTTAAAGCAAAGAGGACCTACAGGACACAGTGTTGCTAGGGCTCAAATACAAACTTCCTGTTCAATGAGAACCCTCTCAAATTGGAAAGGAGAGATGGTCTGGTGTTTTTAAATCCAGCCCTCAGTTACCATGTCCTGAGAAACACCTGAGTGACTGCCAACATCACCCTTGGACCAGGTAAGCAGCATGCAGATGTGGGCTCGTTCAAGGCCTTTTGTGGTAGACCCCAGGCTGGACCCATAGTGCTGCCCTCGCCCCACACCCAGGCAGCAACTCAACAGAGAGGCCCTCAGCAAAGATCTTTCAGTGTGAGCCTCCAGGCAGGCTCAAACCCACAGACAAGGCACTTCACACCCTGCCCTGCCCTCCTCTTCCCCTCCTAAAATGCCTCTTTGCCTGCAGCTTTGGGACCTCTGGGTCTGCGGGTGAGAAGGGAGAAGTAGCATCTATAGTCACCAGGCTACAGAAAGTAGTCAAGAACAATAGATTAATTCCAATGTCCTAGCTTTGAGCAAGGTTGGTCATTAGCTTCAGGAAGTCTTCATCATTTATGTAGAGAAGGAAGCAGATGGAAATCATAGAATTAATTTGATCTGAAGAGATAGTGTTGTGGAAAAACACACATGTCAGAGCCCATTACTCAAGTTTGCAGGCACGGGGATGGGATAAGCCATGCATGGTGTGCAAGTGTGAGCATGCTGGATGCCGACCAGCAGTATCAGCTGAACCACCCATTTCCTCAGGCAAAAGGACCATGACAGCTTTATACAAGACTCTGGTGTGCCCTGGGGTGGTGGGCAGGGAGCCACCCCTTCCCCATAGCTATAACCAGAGAGGATAGGTGGGATTGGAAATAACCAAGGGGAAAAGGGAGAAGAGGAGGGTCTGAAAGGGCAGCTCTGGGCCTATCCAGGGATGAAGATCCCATGTGGGAGCTGAGTTCAGTGGGAGATGCAACTCTCCTCTCCCCAGGTCCCTGCAGGCCATACCTGTGAGCTTGGCAACTTGTGCTTCATTTAACATCACAGGTATCAATTCTGCTTCTTACTTCTTTCCATTGCATAGTAAGAGAAAAAACACAAGGTGACAGCTACAACTACCTGATACAGAGCTGGGGCTTTGCAGCACCCTGGGTTTTGCACAGAGGTTGACAGAGGTCACAGGAACACAGCCATGCTGTGTTCCTTGCTCTTTGCAATTGCTTTAAAAAAGAGTTCAAGGATCATTTATTCTGAGCTTTGTTCCCCAGGCTGCAGACACTGACCCTGGTGACTTTTTAAAGGGAAAGTATCCAGTCCCTTTGGCCAAATTTACTTGTGGGTCTTTTCAGTCAGAAAGTCCACCTGGTCTTACAGCTCACATTTAGGCAAATGCAGTGCAGCAAGGAGACTGGAGAGAGCTGCAACCTACCTACCATGGCCAATTGGGTCCCCACTTGAGGCTGCCACCAAGCTGGCAGCTAAAATTACTCTTGTTATGCACTTAGTCCTATGGGTGTTATTGATGGTTTGATAGAGAAAGAGTTCATTGAACTTTCCCATCTTCCCAAAAGCCAGACACTATGTTTTGTTGTGTGACAAGCAGACACAGGACCTCTCCATGATGCCTTGGCGTCATCTCTGCACACTGTGTTGCAGCCATACTGCAGTGCAAACCAGGACAGGGTTTGACTTTTATTTTCAGTGGACAAAAACTCAGAAGCAGCAGCTCTGGGGAAATTTAGAGCCAAGAGACTGGTCTAAAGGGGGCTGAGGATATGTCCCACCATAGTTCAAGTGATAGGTCAATGACCAAGTGTCAAACTAGGTCAGGGAAGGAGGTTTGATTTCTCCTTTCAAAATGGGATAACATTGCAGACCACAAAGCCTTACAGACCATAGCAGGTCTGAATGCAGAAATGTCTTTCCTGGCCCTTGGTCTATCACCATGCTGTGTCTGAGCAGTGCCAGATTCCCACATGGAGTCAGCTCAGCTGCAAATGCTGCACATGCAATGGAGCCACAAGCCTCAGAACAAAGCTAAACACCACGTACATATTTACCATGTTTATCACCCTTGTGCTCTGAGTGAGTATAAATAGGCTATTCATCAAATCACATAAACAGGCTGACAGGCTTCTAGCACAATTTGGGTTATGGCCTGTTGGGCAGTTGTAACTCAAGTGTACTTTCTAACTCTCCCTTTCCTGTGCGAGGACCTACCATAACTGCCAACCCTCCAGAGAGAAGAGGTGTTGCTGCAAGTCTGAGTTATGTTAGACAAAGGAAATGTGAAGAAAACCCCTCAGTTCATCCACAAGCCTGGTGTCACCAGGCAAACTCGGTTTTTTTGAAGTTCTACCTCTGTAGAGGTGTGTGGGAAGAGGAGGGAGAAATGGTGCTTTTCTCTGTCAAGTGGAAGGACATCCAGATGGTGGCTGAGGCCACCCTTTCTCCTCTCAACCCAGGCTGTGGACCCACAAGTGTTCAGCATATTGCATACAGCTAATGTGGAGGGATGGGGCCTCAGGGAAGGGCAGTGTCAAGATGCTCAGGTGTCTTCTCCCATTTGGTATGGTTCAGAGCACAGTGCAGGATGAAAAAGGGGTAGTAAGTATGAGTAGCCTCTCAAGCTGCTCTAACCTGAGCATCTGCCTCTTTCTCAAAGCAGAAGCATTTTGTAAAATGCAGCCACTATCTTGAAGTGACACCACAGGCAGATAGATAGTCATCATCATAGTCTTGAAGTAATTGTTCAATTACTGGAACAAGTGCATGATAAAGTCCTTTCCACCCCCATCCCTCCCAGCACCACTTTTGGATCCCATGGTTTCTCCCTTGTTTAAAATAATTCAGCAGTAGACTCTCAGATAGTCTCTGTCTGGTTAAAAATAGTTGCTTGCCTCATATAGCTTTAGCATGGTCCTGTCAACTGTAAAATGTTCCACCTTCCAAAAAAGTATAGTGAAAAATGAAAGTGAGCTTTCACACATCATTAATCTCCATAGTTAGACCTCCAGAGCTCATTCCAAACCCATCAAAGGAGGATAGGCGAGCTGGGAGGGTGGGCAAGCAAGATGCTTGTGTTACTGCCTGGTGCCCTGCAGGTCCTTGTGAAGCTTTGTCCCTCATGTGAAAGCAACTAAGCTGATGGTTCACTCATTGCCCAAACCAAAACATTAGCTTATTTTCAAGAAATATTTATCTGTTGGATTTCTGGAATGTACGAAGAGCTTAGTCATCACAGCTGGATGTCTGCTGGTGTCAGTTATGGGAACATGCTCCAGCAGTAAACCAGTATAGCTGAGTTAGCTGAGCCATATTCAAGAGCCAGCCCATGAGAGCCTGAGCCCATCAGCTATCTTACAGCTCTTGTGCTCTGTATGCATGTGGATTAGTGATGGACTTGCACAGTGTGACCAGCTGTCCTGAACTGCATATGTTTAGGGGGAAAAGGGCTAATATGATTGTAATAGTGGACAAGTGATATAACTGGGTGATTTCACTTGGCTCTCTGTATTGCTTGAAGCTTGAATGTGTCTGTATTCAGGTCCAGCTGCTGGTGTATTGGGATCCTCTTGATACAGAGGTATCACAGGGTGGTGGTAATGAGGCATAGCAGAGTCATAAATGGAAAGTGCTAGAGGTTTGGTTTACAAGGAGACAGACAGTGCTTCTTCAGTGCCTTCAGCCAGCTCTTGATGCTCCTGCCTGAGGAGGGAAGCATAGCACAGAGGGAAGGGCTGAGCTGTAGTTTACCCCATGGTCTCAGGTTAGAGGAAAGAGCCACCTGCAGCCAGAAGCTGAAGCATTCATGGTGGCTTCTCCCATTTGCTGAGCAGCAAACAGCCTCAGTGGTGTTCAGCTTGTCTCAGTGCCAAAGAACTTCACAGAAGCTAGAGGAGAGGCAGAAGTATCTGTTGCTCTTCACTGCACACTTGACAGCATCAGAAGCTGGCTTTAGAGGCTGTATGACAAATTACTGGTTAATATATGCATTAATTCATTTTTTCCCCAATGAATTACATTTGCTGTGCATGCTGAGCCATCCTTTGCTCTCTTCCTCAAGGTGATATACTAAATCCTGCTCCCTGGACCATGGCAATCCACTGTGGCTGGAATACAATGAAGACACAGATGGAAGCTGAGGGAATCACAGGGACTCTGCATTGCTGAGCATCACAGTCAAATCCTGACCAGTATCAGTGGGTCAAGAGTTGACCACGGAGTCAGACCTTCCACAAAGACCTAAGAGAGCCAGATGCTGCAACCTGCCCATAAGGTGTTCTCAGCACCTGTCTCTGCCCCTGGGTTGCATTCACTGGTGCTGTTGCTGCTGTATTTACGAGGTCTTGAAGCACACCTGTCACACCACCACATACCCTCATACTGATAACTTTATCATAAGCATTTGTTCTGGGTTACTCTTGACAAACAAAAGAATGAGCCTGGAAATTAATTAACTGCTACAGAAAATGAGTGCTCCAAGGGAGTGCAGAAGGGGTCCCAGTTTTCTAGCTTCAACTGCCTACTTGTGTACCAGACCCCATGTTTATGGGAAGGGATATTTTTTGCATGCCAATGATTTTAACTCACACCAGGCCTTGTGCAATTTTTCTTTCCATCTACAATATTATATATTTTATATGATAAAGTTTCAAGTGTGGCTTTTGTGCATGAATGCTACAGTTTCCATAATATTTTTTCATATGCAGAGACATTTTGTTTTGATTTCACAGGGCATGAGTCAACTCCTATTTGAGGACACTGGAGCCCTTCCAGTGACCTTCCTGGAGCCTGCTAACTGGGCAGCCAAGGCTTGATGCGTTGTAGGTGTGACCTAGCATGACCTGCAGAAACTCAGAGCAGCTCAGAAGAGCAGGTCAATCAAAAAAAAAACCCCAACAAACCTTAAATGAGGAAATTATGCTGGCAACATTCAGCCTGCAAACCAAACCCTGGATGAGGAAATTACACTGGCAACATTCAGCTTGCTCGGTACACAAACAAAGTCTATGGCCCAGAAATGCTGCAGCACCACAAGCCCCCTACCATGTTGGCAGCAGTGGGCATTCAGCTCTTGAAGTTTGCCCATCCAAAGCAGGTATTGAGTCCAGTCTCAAGGCTGCAGGAATCAGGGTGAGCTACAGGACTCATTCAGCCAACCACCCTGAGAGGAACAAACATGACCCCGGATCACCTGGATCACACGGGCCAGGTCCTGCACCCTCATAAAAGCAGCAGCAGCAGCTTGTGGACCCAACTTGGCTGCTTGGGAGCGCTGCCTGCGAGCCAGTGCATGATTGCAGAGAGATGGGTTCATGCTCTAACACCGCTTCTCATGAAGACCACTAAGTATGCAAGGGTGCTTCCCATGCCTACCCTCCAGACCCTTTCATACAACTGTGGGATTCTGCACAAATCCAGGTGTGTGCCCATCCAGTATGCAATAATTTTATTCCACCTTCTTAAAGGCTGTTTGAAGAGTCATTTCTTTTTTTAGTAGGAGCAAGTTTCAATAGAGAAGTGTAAGGTTCCCCAATTCAGTAATATGCTAGCAATTTGCCTCAGCTCAGAAAGGTTGCCTGTGTTCTGCAGGGCCAGCAAGGAAGAGAGCTCAGCCAGACTCTGAAAAACACACTTCAGACCCTGAACAAGAAACAAATAGGTCAGGCCCACAAAGCTACAGATCGAGCATCCTCATTGTTTACATAGCTTACTCAATCTCAGTAGCTCTGTTATTGATGAAGAGCTACTGAGAGGTGTTTGTGACATGATGCCCAGCACACAGCATTTATGCAGTTGCCCAGAAAGCAATTGGTGCCATCAGCAAATGGCACTGTGGAGAGGTTCAGAGCAGGGAGCCCATAGGAAAAATCCAGCAGGTGGTAGCCTCTGCCTGGCTCTGCTGACAGCTCTGACAGGGACCAAAACTGTTCTGCCGGACCTGCATGGGTGGTTCCTCCACCACCAAGCCTGCTAAGGAAAATCATGGCACATGATTTGGAAACTAAACAAAATATTTTGTGTTTATGAAACAGCTCCTAAGAGCTTTAAAGAGGGACTAGTGGTGTTTACACACAAGCTTGACAGACTCTAAGGTGGTGCATGCTCTGTTGTGTCAACTCTCACACCTGCATAAGGTATTGTTTAAAAATTCCCATGAAATGAGGGAGCCAAACAACTGAATGAATCAGACCCATCTCAGTGCTGTCACTAGAGCAACATTTTTCCTAACAGAGCTGCAGGATGCTGTGGAAAACCTTCTCTCCAAAGAGTCTCTGCTCATATCTGAAGTTAGGACTGCTGAAAAGCAGGGTGTGGAGCTGTGAGGGAGCTGGTGCTGAGGCAGCCTGGGTGCAGAGCCCTGCCCTCGGAGCTGATGGAGCGCTCCATGGAAGAGGAGAGACCTTGGAGGGAGGCCAAGCCTTGCAGGGCTGCAGTCCACTGCTTGTGTGGTGCAGGAAGGGGAGACAGCAGCTCCGCTAACAGGACCTCAATTCTATCTCAGGCAATGAGGAAACTTGGCCAAAGAAGAATGAAGGTGAAGCACATTTTCTTGTGCTCTCCCAAGCTACCAGAATAACCAAATGTGCTTTTAAATGTGTGTTTTGGTTTCCTGTGCCAGAAAGTTTCTGAACCCCTTCTTAGCAGCACAGGTTCTCCTTTCTCTCCTATCACTTGCAGAAGGTCCTTTCTGGATCATGTTTGCTTCTAGGATGACACAAGGATTCAGTCTGTAAAAGGTTATTGACTTGGGAAGAGAGAGTTTCTAGAACTTCAGGGCTGGGCAACTTCTTGGAAACTGCCTTATCAGCAGGGCTACAAGCTGGAGCGTTAAGAAATGTTCCTAAACTGCACGTCTCTAGTTCCTATTCCTGCAGTTTGATATTTGTCTCTGTGCATGTATGCTTATTTTGCAAGTTGTTGTTTAAAGCAGCTTTGGGCCAAGATTGCCACAAACCCATTCAGCCAAGCTTGACTGCTTTGCTGTTACTGCAATTAGGTGTCAGCTAAGTCCCGAAAGGGACAGCAAAGGGAAGCAGATGCCTGTGCACAGAGACTGCGTAAAGGCTGGTGCCACAAACCTTACATGTTGTCCTCCTTTGCTGGTGGAGTGAGGGTGACAGAGCACTGGAACAGACTGCCCAGAGAGCTTGTGGAGTCTCCTATGGAGATATTCAAAACCTGTCTGGACACACTTCTGTGTGACCTGGTCTAGGGAATCCTGCTGTGGCAGGGGAATTGGGCTAGATGACCTTTTGAGGTCCCTTCCAACTCCCAACATTCTGTGATTCTGTGTGAATTGCTGGGAGTGCCAAGGGTTGTTATCAGCAGAACAAAAAGGTGGTAAAACAGGAACAAGAGACTCTGACTTTGCATAACAAGGAGTGTCACCGTGATCCATGCCAGTCTCTAAGAGCAATGAAGGACTAAGAGTGCGTGAATGTGTTCAGCGCTCCAGGGATTTAAAACAAAACCTGATGATACAATAAAGTCGGTCAGAGGCATAAGCCCATGCTTACACAGGGACAGATTCACTCTGAAGTTTAACAGAGTCAGGAGAGGCTGGTTCACCATAAACCTGAGGTGTGTCTGCAGTACCTCAAGCCTTCCCCATCAGAGAAAATCCGGCAGCCCGGTTAGAGCTGCCACCCCTTGTTCTTCCCCAGCTCCTCTGTCAGTGCCTTGGCTCAGCCCAGGTTTTGAGGTGATGCCATCAACTACTTCATGGCTGGGTAGTCTCCATCCCACACACAGCTCGGGGGCTAGGACAGGCATCTTTCTAGGAGAGCTCTAAAGAGCATGGGCTTTGCATCTGGGATCTAGCCCTTGCCCCCAATGGGCACGGCTCAGATCTGAGTGAGGAGATGGGCAGCAAAGCCCTTTGGTGTTGATGGCTCACCCACTCAGCTGCTGCCCTTACTAGGCTGCTCAGCAAAGCAAAGGTCCACAGGGCCATGGATGCACAGCATCAGTAACCTCACCTTCTGAATCACTGCTATGATAATCCTGTTTGATCAGCATCAGTGACTGAAAAGAACCATAACCCAGAAAATCAGCAGGATTATCCTCCACCACCTGTTCCCATTGAAAGGATTATCACAGCTGGCCACACTGGATGCCATCGTCTAGGTATCACCATGAATGCAGCCTGAGCAACATGGCAACCCTCCAGATGAAGACCTCTCTCCCTTCTGCATGCCCCTTTCCCATGTATTTTCAGCACAGCATCTGGAGCTCCTCATAGGTGGAGGCCAGTCCATGTGGATACAAGTGTCAGTGTTTGCATGTCTCCAGCATCATCTCTCGTTTGACTGTCTAACAGGGAGCTGGCATGAGAAGTACAGGTTGTAAGCTGCAAGGCTCAGAAGACAGACAGCAGCTTTACAACACTTTAAAACAAGTTGTTTTTCCTGCTCATCATTGTACTTTTGTTATTCAAGCACAGGATCTGACCCACTCACCTCACAATATATAAGGGCTCTCCTGTGCTTCATCTGCATCCACAATAAAAGGTAGTTGGTGTAGGAGCTATTTTATTGCAGAATGAAAATGTTTGATTGCAGAAAAGGAGTTCTTTGTCAGAGCTGATTGTTCGCATGGGAAAGCAGGATAAAACAGAGATGGTCCAGAGAAATTTTGGAGGGACTCTGCTCACCAGTGCATAGTTAGCACAGGCAACAAGAATGCAACACTCCTGTAGATGGAGGACTTCTGTTTAACCTCACTGTTTCCTCTTGGTTTTCTTTTTGGGATCACTTTGAATATCAAGGTAAGCTCAATTGCCAGGAAGTTGCCACCAGCTTTGCAGCAGTGCCCTGAGGGCTGTTTCTGCTACCAGTCTCCAAGCCTGAAAAGGAGACTTTGGAAGACAAGAGGGATGCTCTAGAGGGGAGGAGGTGACCACCATCTTCGCACTTGGGGGAATGTTTTAACTGGAGGAGTCTGAGCGCAAAAGAAGTTCCATGTGCCACTGGTACCTGGTGCCAGGCTCCTTTGGTCCTGGGCCATTGTAAAAAAGTGTGATACCCTGAAGCAATGCTAACATACTGCTTCGTCACACTGCTGTGGTGGTGTAACGCAGGCCTGGGAGCTTGGGCTGTGGCTGAGCACCTTTGCTCCCACTGTATCAGCACCGGATCAAGTGTCCTGAGCCCCTTCAAGGTAAGGTATCTCCCGGTGATGGCAACTTTTAGTCCCACGTGGAGCTGCAAGGAAGGCACAGTGTCCCTTGAAGGTGCAGAGGTGCTGTGACTGCCCCAAGGCCTCTGTGACAGAGAGCTAATGCCTCTCTCCATCATTCTCAAGAGCAACCTCCCATCACTTAAGTAGAGCCCTTGGTGAGAAAACACTGCAGTCAAAGATTTATTTTTTTTTCTATAATGGAATGTAACATTAAACTAAACAGTGGAGCATGGAGACAAACAAAGCAAAAAAAAATCAAGGGAATAGTCCTCAGCTTGTAATGATTTCTGCAAAACATTGCTGAAATTAGGTTTTATTGGAACAAAAATGTATTTATCATATCTGTCAGCACCAGAAAATTAGGTTTAAATTAAAACTTTATTTTAAAACCTCAAGATGACCCAGAAGTGATAGGATATTTATAAATAGCTTATCATACACCACAGTATAAAAAGTACATTTATCCTCCTGCTATTGAGTTAAATTCATGAGATTGGAATTAGTTTTATGCCTCTGACCATCAAAACAGAAAAAAATGAAAACCACAAGAAGGAGAGTAACAACAGCCCATGGGTCAGAGTCTCCTGTGAAAAGGACCATAGGAAAATGATCCCCATTGGAAAAGGCCTAGTGATAAGTCTTGTCTTGGTCTGGACCATGACTAGGCAGTACCAAGCAGCACAGACCTCTGATCCCTGCCGTTGTGCACAGCATGTCAATGTCTGATGTAATGAAAAGCTGTTCTCAAACCCTGAGCCAGCCAAGTCCCCATTTAAACTCATTTATGCCGTGGATGGGTGGTTCTTTCTGAAGTCTGTGCCATGTTGGCTTTGGCCATGGCTTTGACAGAACAGCAGGACTGCAGACATCTTCTTGTGCCAGTGTATCTTCAAAAAAAAAAAATATCCTGTGGCCTTGATACCAAGCACTGCAAAAGCTCTTCTGACAAGGCTGAGTACCACATTGTGTGAATTGGGCATAAGACTAACTATGCAGATGTTTTACCCATCCAGGAACCCTCATGGGACTGATGGTGCTGGTGCCCTCCCTCCCCTGGCCATGTTCCCAGTGCATCCTGGTGGCTCACGTGCTGTGCTCAGCTACCAAAGGGTAGAGCCCACATGGCTTTTCAGGGGTGCCATCTGACATCTCAAGCAGCCCCACTGTAGCAGTGAGGATGCCTCAGCCAAAGGGGACCAGTGTCTGAGAGGTAGTGAGGGCTGACGTTCCCTTCTCCCCAGCCCAACAGCTGGGATTTAGGAGACTTCTTACAAAATCTCCTTTTTACCAGAAAGGGGATCAGAAATATTCTCCTCAGGTGCTTCAGTCTTTGAACTTCAGATAGAGGAGACTGCATTCCTATATCTATGCTTCATTAACATTCCATAAAAGAGGACAAATGTTCTCCTTTACTGGGGCCAAGCAGAGTCAGTGTGTTTGGCTCTGCTTGTGGCTGTGGACATAACTCAGATGGCTATGTATGTGGGAGGATGGAGGGGATGGAGATAGTGGGCTGAGATACAGCACCACAAACGCTGCCCATTGGGATGCAGGTTGGATGTAGATCATGAAGCAGCCCAGGCTGGTCAGTCCTGCATGCAATGTAGAGTCCATCACTGAAAAGGCAGGGAGCCAGGGAGGTGACTGGATAATGCCACAAAGCTGTTTGGAGAGGGAAGGTGGGAAGCCAGTGGGCAGAGTTGAGTCCTGGGTGGCAGGAGGCTCTAAGTGGGAGCAGCTGGGAGCTGAATGGTGACATGGGGAGATAAGGCTCTTGATGGATGGACCTCAGAAGGCTTGAAGGTTTCTGTTCTGTTTGGATAAGCAGTCAAATATTTAAACAGATAAGCTTCAGAAATGCATCTGATCTGAAGCCCCTTGTATCTTAAAAAGCACAGCCAGAAATAGAACAAGAGAATTACTCTGGAACTTCAGTGGCTCCTGGGCTTCCCTACACCAGCACCAAGCTGTCCAGACCTACTGATGGGGGCAAATCAATAGTCTGGACATCAATAACAGCCAGACCCTCCCTTGAACCTCGGGCATTCAACTGTACCTAGGTACCAAGCTTACCCACAGCCTGGAGCATAGGGGAGATGGTCCTTCACTTCGTGACTGTTTGCACTTTGTCATCCTGGTCCACATAGCTGCTATGGGTGGTTTAAAACCTTATTAAGGAAACACCTTCACTAGCATTTGTATATATCTTAACATATCTATTGATGCAGAGTTTATATCACATTGCCTGGTGCATCTTCACCAGCAGAGTTACCCACATCAAGCATCTGCAATAACCTGCTGATGAATTGTTGCTGGTGGCAAGACCAGACAGCAGCACAGATGACCTTGGCAGACTCCTGCCCTCCTTGTGCAGTACCTAGATGAGGACTGCAGGTATCACTGAAGATGGTCAGCAATTACTCTGCAACTTTAAATTGAAGTGCTTGAGTGGAGATCTTTTGGCGAGTACATCATTTCCTTGGAAAAAAATGACAATGTTTTACTTTACTCCAGAGAGTTTCCTTGTACCTTATGTTGTTTAAACAGTTTCTCATTGTGCGTTTCCCATTTGTACAAAAAACAGACAGTAGGAAAACGGAAATCCTGCTCCGACCATCCAAGCAGCCAGAGAGCAGCTCCCTGGCTCTAGGCAGACACTGGTGAACCCAGAGAAGGTTTGGGGCAGGAAGGGGAAGGCAGGAGCATCAGGAATTTCTGGCTCTGCAGAAAGTCTCCAGATGACCCAAACACCATCCAGGGTCACCTTTCAACAAATATGATCAGTTATGTAGGTTTCTATCTGAGCACCCTGACGCTTTGGGATGCCTTAGGGAGGACCCAGGTTCAGACCTTGAGGGCAAAGCAACAGAGGGCTTTCAGTAAGCTGAGGAAGTCCATCCCATCCGGGGTCAACTCATTGCTTCTCATTCCCCCATGTCCGTCCCTGGGCTTCCTAACTTGCTATATATATCTTTGTCCTAATAAATCCCCTCTCATTTACCCCCTAGTTTTAACCTCTTCCTTGCCAAGCAGTGTTTGGAGTTTACATGAGAAAGTTGTTTATCTTACATAGCTTTGTAATAGTTTCCTCCTTCACCACCTCCCTTCCTTCCCTAATAAAAAGCCCTATGGTGCGCTCAGCAAAGCCTGTAAACAAAGGAGGGGTTTGGATACCCAGACAGTTTTTGGTGAACCCAGTGGGGAAATAATGTCTATCTTGAAGGATGTTAAAGCCTGAGCTTATAACAGTAGGAAACTAATGTCTACCCTAAGTAAGGAATTGCTGACTTGCAACTACCTAGCATAAAATTCAGATGTCCACACAGCAGGCCATAAGTCATCGTTGGATGTAAGGGGTTAACCCTGGGTGTTTTCCTCACCAGTGAGGATGGTGTTGATGGTAGCAAATCAATGTGTCTGCTAAGCTCCAAATACTTGAAGTTGTGACAAGTGAGCAGGGAAAGGAGAGTACCAGTCAGCAGTGTTTTGAACTCACCTAGATTGATGAACAGAAGCACAAGGCAATGAAAATCCATTAGCCTGACTGATCCCTGCAGAGGAAAAACAGGCACACAAAATCCAATTCATTATTCTCTTTCTTATTTAATGATAAGTAAGTCATTGAACTTTACTACTTCATCTAACCATTTTCTTTAGCAGTAGGGCTGCAGGAAATCTCTCCCTTCTCAAAGGGGGTTTCAAGTTTCTCACTGATATCATGTAAAAAACACTTGGAGCGTATGAGTAAAAAATATCCACATTTCAAAGGCAGCTTGAGCCATGCAGATGATGATAATTTTTCTCTTCTGAAGCACAGAACTGAAGACTAGAGGTCCCTGGGAGCTCCATACCATTGTTCTTCTTCCAGGCCGTTATCTGGAGACAGGCCCTGTGATAGACTCCAGTGAGGCCACCAAAGGGATTATCTGCTCAGAGTGCTAATGGCATGCATTTGACAACATCAAACATTTAATTTATGAGGTGCCTCAAAATGTAAAGGCAAAGAAATCCATGCAACAACCCAAGCACATCCGGTGCAATTAAAAGGTATCTGATTAAAGCTCAGCTTGCTCTGCAATGCCACTTTCTTAATTATGGCTATGTAGAAATGTTCCACCTTCCTAAAAGGCACCTTAGCAGATTTTGTATAGTCATGGCAGGGTTATATAATGGGAAATATATTAATGGAAACTATCCAGCACTGAAACCATTCCAGCCTTTTTATCACCACATTCCTTGCTCCCACATGAGTGAAGTGTGCAGGAATAAAAGCAGTTAAACATCATCCACCAGAAGACATGCATGATGGGGATTACTCACAAGTCATTAACAGCTCAGTGGTACCTGTCACTGTTGGGATCCACACAAAGACACTGGAAAAACAGGGCTGGTCTTCCTGAAGAATCATTTTTCCACTGATCATGGCTTGTTGCTATGTCACCTACTTGCCATTGGGGACAGCTTAGTGCTGTCACCTGGTATGTGAGTTGATCTTTCAGCTCCCCTGGTCCTGATCTCTGCCAAAAGTTGTGGAGTCTGTCCCACTGTGCTCTAGCTATACAGCAGATAAACAGACTTCAATCATGTTTTTCTTCAAGTGCATGAATATTTGTACAAAACTAAATTTATTTTCGCTTTTCACATGCAATGTAATATTCAGAGCAGCCCCTGAAGGGAGGGGAGGTTTGGGTGGTGAGTCTTGCTTTATCAATGCAGGTCAGTCAAAAGCAACAGGCCAGAGGGTGCTGCTCTGGGTCTCAGCTTCTGCAGCATCATTGCTGGACACAAGGTTTGTGATCACAGCTACAGATCCAAACTGGGGCCACTACCAAAACAGACAATCTCTGCATGTTCCCACGCCCCTTATGCCATTACCCTTGTTCATGTAACCCACATAGATCCGCCAAAACAAACCTTTTTTTCTGAAGGGGCTCCTCAGCCAGAGGACCCTGTTGCCTACACAGCTGCACAGGCAGCAGAGCCAGTCTGGACAGAAGGACAGGCAGACAGATGTGGCTTGGATGGGCTGTTGCCAAAAGCTTCAGACATGCATTTACCCTGTTGCCAGCAAGCTGGTAACTTAACTACCTGGCAATGAAAGCAGAACAAAACTTCTCCTTTAGACACTTTCAAGGTGGCTCAGAGCATTGTTACAATACCTGTTGCTACTGGCAATTACTGCAGCAGCAGCTGCTTCATGCTGGATATCACATAAAAAAAGCCTATTTGACACATGCTGATTTGTGGGTAGGCTGGACACTCCTGTGTCACATGTGGGACTTCAAGTGCAGTCTGGGCACACTGGTATTGTGACTGTCCTACTCTGGTGACAGGAACCTGCCAGGCTACCAGTGATGCTTCAGTTGTTGGGAGGGGATGTGAGCAACAGGTCCCTCAATCACCTCTGCTGCCTCCCCCTCACCTCTGCCACTGTAGTGCAGTGAGGGTGGCTGCCTGCCAGGGAACACAACCCACACCACACTTCGTATCATAAGCCAGCTAATAGAGATTTTATTTGATGGCTCACAAGTAAGTATTTAGGGGAAGGACAGACAAACAAAACAGCCCTCGCTGAAGACAGTCTCTGCAACTGGGCAAGCTCTTAAACAATGATTCATCTCCCACATAACCTGGTCCAGTCCAAGAGGTAGTGCTCTTCCCTCCACAGCACAGTGCTGGGTTGGTGAGCCCCACAGGGGATGGAGGCTGTCACACAGCCTTCTGTCACAGGATACATTCGGGGTCCCCTCTGGCACTCAGGCAGGTGAGAGGGGGACACATTATACACCCACATGGGAGCAGAGAGAGGGCAGCTGGGAGCACTGTGTGCTGCCCTCAGGGTGGCTGGGGTGGGCAGCACATGTCCACCACCGTGGCTTGCACAGGGTGCCAGTGTCATCTGCAGCTCTAACTGGACCAGTCAATGAAGGGCTTTTCATCTGTATGTGAAAACAATAACACAGAATATTGTTCTCTCTTTCCCACTAGGAAATTCTGCCAGAGGCTTGTCTTAATGCTGTCTTAACAAATGCTCTTTAAATTTTGGCCACAAAGCACTGTTTAAATTTTACCACCTGGCAAATCTTTTGTCATGAGCTGTTGTGTTGTCCCTGAAATTTTTCCTTACAGTGGCAGGGTATTCTGCAGTCCCACTTTGAGGAAGGGCATCTGACAGCCTCTGAGAGGGCTGCAGCACTCACCTGGCCCTGCAAAATGACTTGCTGATAGCTGAAATATTTATACACATAGCAGCTGCTGAGATTTTGAGCTCTTTAGTGTCTCTGATTGCCGCTTTGGTGTATACACTTAAATCTGCCTTTCAAAGCATTGTGCCCATGAGCCTAAGGCCAATTACCAAAATAATTTTGGTAGGAATAAGTCTAAATACGATGGCTTTGAGAGAGACACTGGGCCAGGCATGCAAAGGTACATCACTGCCTAGAGACATACAATATTGGCTAATGGCTGGAGCACTGAACTAGTAGAAAATCCTCATTTAATCTCATTAAGGACAACAGGATTCAGTGCATTACACAGGATCAGAAGGGAGAGGCACGTGATTATATCTGAGATGTTCTGCTAACCATGGCAATGGTGAAAGTCCGACTAAGCTTCTATTTTCTCCTTCAGGTTGTGAACCTGGAGGTCGAGACTCATTTCCTACTTATCAGGCACTTTTCCACTTTGGTGCAGCTGGTATTAACAACTCTGAGCATCAGTCCTGGAAGAAATGGGTGCAACCAAAGCCAGACACTGCCTGTCACCTGGTACCGGGTATGTCTGGATGCAGACTGCTGGGGCACAGCTGAAAAACCTGTGCTGCTGGGTGCTAAGGCCAAACAAGCAAAGACTGCCACCAAAACCCCAGGAGCCAAGTGGGCAGGAAGACAAAATGGCAGCTTGTGAAGCGAATGTGTGTACCAAGCTAACAGTTTTTGTGAACCAGAAAGCTGATCACCAGTTTACATAATAAACTCTTCCATTTCCAGCTCGGTGGGCCCAGTTCTGTCACTGGTGCTTGCAGGATGGAGCAATGACTCAAGGGAGTGGTGTGGCCAGCACCTTGCACCAGCATGCCCAGCACAGCCGAGGCAGTTCGGGCACAGCCTGCAGTACCCACACATCCACCCTGCAACAGTATGAACCTCAGGGTGCCACAAGGCAGCTCCTTTTTGGGACTACACAAGAGGATGACAGCTCGCACCTGGGGGAAGTCTACAGGTCCTGTAAAACTCAGTGTAAGCTGGAGCCCCTCATATGAGAGGGGGAGATCCTAAAGGGGAGGAACTTGTCCTACGAGCCCTGGATAGCCAGGGAGCTGCATGGCTTTGCCTCAGCTGAGAAACTACTCAGGTGCGGTGTAGTCTGCTGCTGTTAGCCAAAAAGAACAAGAAAAATTTCTAGGGATGCTTGCAGAATGTTTGAGCTGCCAGTCCCTTGCTGGCACAGTCCTGTATTGAAAGTATCTTACCTCTCACACTTCTTAACCTGTGTTTCTGTAGTGCATCTGCCTGGTACATCACTATCCAAACTGGTTAGACTTTACCAGTAAACGGTAATGCTTAGAGTATTGATGCCACTTCATTTTTGATGTTTGCAACAACAACCCTATGTTTGCTCACCAGCATCACCTTCTTTGTCCTTTTCCTATCTTGGTCACTTTTTTGAGCACATTTTGACAGCCTGAAGTTACGAATAAATCACCCGCTGTTACCAGGGCTGCTCCTTGCAGACGAACAGGCATACAAACATCTCAAATAAAAAGGGTATTGATTTCTTCTGTGAGACAATTATCACAAATATTGTTGATCTTATATTATATGGAATTGTTTATATAAAAAGAAAGACTTCTTACTTCCTCCTGAGGCATTCAGGAATTTGGCAGGCTGTGAAAGCAAGTCAGTGGTGCATAAGGTAATGCTCCTCAGGGGAAGTGTGCTTAATGCTATTGCAGGAGATCGCATTAGTGCTTTTGACACGATCAAACAGAAAGTTCCAGCTGAACAATGAGGTTTTTAGGACGAAAAGTGAAATGTTAAGAAGGTGTGTACATCTCTGTCAATTTGCTTCATTTCACTTGTTGATGTGGCAGTAACAGAGCTATTTTTAGGTATAATCCTTCAAACAGAACATGACTTCTCCTTTCTGATTAGTACAAAGCTGGCTGCTTGTCAAAGGATAATTATTTCCCAACACATCACCTAACACACACACACCAGCAAACAAAACATTCATTATTTGAGCTACCCAACGTTAACTGTTGTTTAGCAGTTAACATTTTCATGACAGCTTTGAATAGAATTAATTGCTCCAACTTAATTAACAGAGGTCATTTACTGCTGGTAACAATACTTTTCTGGAGATAGTCTCTGGTATAAGATTAGATTAGTGGGTCAAATTCTGCTCCCAGTGGCAATGATGCCTGACCACATTTGGCCTCAAGAAAAGTCTGCTCTTTCACTTCATAGCTGCACCATTTCTAACCCTGCATCTGATATATTACATAAAGGAAGTAAGTGCACGGGCAATCACAATAAATTAGGAGACCGTGCAGCACAAGAAAGGTTTGCAAAACAGGCACTTAAAAGTTATTAATAAAACCTCAACTTCAAACAGGGTTTAGGGAAAAAAAATAAGCTGATAAAGAAGTTGTCCTTATACTCGTAAACATGTGCATACCCAAAAGGGAAAGCAGCATTTGCAGCTGAGCTCACAGTGCTTGCTGTATCACAAACACCCGACTGATGCTGTTGAATGCTGTGTGTACCATAGGCATGGTTCAGATCCCAATTTTAAGACACACATTTTGCACATAGTTTCATTTGTTCATCAGTTACTGCTTGGAGCTACAGTCAGTTGATGCTGTGGGACACAGTGTCAAAACATCCTTAACTTCCCTGAACACACACACCCACACCCACACCCAACTGAAGCCAGGCTTTCAATCCGATATATTCCCATTTAAGCATGTGGAGAGCGGACCCTTCATTTCAGAAGTGCTGGCCAAACACTGCTTAGAGTGCAGCCGGCGCCTTTGAGAATTGAGTGTCTTGTATGTGGAAGTCTCAGGCACCCTTGCCAAATAATTTTGGTCCTGGCAGACGCAAGACGTTTTCTTTGAGTGGATTTCTGTTTTACCTGTGTCTCCCTTTCCTCCAGGCCTGTGGCTCTTTGCTGTTACTTTCCTGCCCATGTACGTGTGCAGCCACATGCCTACCACCTATACTTTCTGACTTGCAGCTCCCATTGCTAATCCATGTCTGGTTTGTGTCAGAAAAAAATATTCACCGTGAGTGTTTGACTCATTGCCTCCGGAGTATTTCAGCTGCCCCGTAGCACTTTTCAGAGTATCCTTCTTCTCCACAGAGAACAGCCTGTTCTGAGTGTGATCCATGGCAGACTGCTCGCCAGCAGCCTCCCTTTCCTCGCACACGTGCGTGCCATATGTCTTGCTCTGTCTGCACTGTTACTGTGCCACCGTCATTTTTACACCGTGCAAGACAGATTGGTGTCTTCTATGCACCCTGCCAGGTACATTATCTTAGCTGTCTACAAAGGGACTCGATGTCACAGCCTCTAGACTCTTCCAGCAGGTCCTCAACTGCCCAAAACTCAATCACAGACAAATCCTGACCACTTTGCTCACACAGCTGGCCAACTCATCTACCTTTCCCTTTCTCAATGCCATCACATTAATCCAGGGGAAGCATGATTAGCAGAGCTAATCAGCAGAGGACAACCAAGACAAAACCCTGTTGAGCCAAAACTTTCAGCACTTTTAAAGTCTAAGGACACAAGTGTTTGGATGGTTGAACTTAAGTATGTGAACTGGTTTAAGAGACAAACAGCCAAGTCCATTAGACCACTCCACCCCATGCAGCAGGCACCATGCTTGCCTAGGATCTGGGATCCTACTGAGAACAAGGGCTCAATGCCCCTGCCAGGCACTGGGGATGGATATTTTGCCCTGCTCTACCTAGCAGGCAGGGACTCGGTCCTGTCCTGGCTCACTGCGATCCCCAACATGAAGGAGGAGGGCAGCACAGCCTCCCCATCACATCCTGACCCCATGATGCACAGCCAACATCTTCCTGCAGCCACTGGCATCAGACATCCTTGTCCCATGCACTCTTTTGGTCCTGTTGCTTTTGCTGGAATCACAGACAAAATCAGATTTTTGAAAAAAAAAAGGTTTGGTGGCAGAGTCTACTTCACTTAGAACCTAATCTGAGGTTGCCCCAGCATCTTAAGGAGCCCATTTCAATATCATCAATGGATACACCATTAACTGCAGCTCACACCGAACCTCACTAACATCATTGGAAAAATATTATTTACTTCCCTGGTCCATTTTGTCCTTGCATAAAAAGCACAACATTTTTTCCCTGAAAATACATCATTAGAAATTGCAAAGGACAAATTCCTTTATTTTTAATATAAAAAAAATGAACAAATGGGTTCCAAAATTAACTGCTGGCCACCACCCTAAAGAACTCACTTTGGGAAGTACTCTTCCTGGGATCTGATGTCTAATTTAACTATATTTCTGAGTTTAATAAAGCTAAAATTGGCTTCACTTTTATTCTGTGCTGCCTTTTTTTGCTCTATCTGCCATGTATTCATTGCAGTAATGAAAAAAATTTATGAAACCACAAGGATACAGTGTACCTCCATAAAGAAATAAAGGAAAACAATCTTTTGGACCAGGGATGCAAATCTGCAGCCCTTCTGTTCACAGCACCTCCTTCCTTGGATCAGTCCACAATATAACATTTGGCTATCATAATCTGGCCCTCAGGGAATATGTGACAGTTGGCAGCACATTGAAGGCATGCTGGACATGGCCATTAGCTTTATGATATACAAACTAGGTAGTTTTATTTCACCCAGTGGCACAGAAGAGGTTTCAGCAGTGTTTAAGTCTGTCCCAGAGTCCAATCCTGCTCCAGCTATGCCCCACCCATTCCCTCAGAGGTTAACTCCTTTTTTACAGTAAGAGGGAACCAAAGTCTGGAGACTTGTGACTGGTTCCCAGGCTGCCACCTCCCCTTACAGGGCACAAGCCTCCTCAGGCTGCTCTTTGGGCAGGTTTCTCCCCTGGCTTCCATGCTCAGCACCAGGACCTGGTCTCATCAAGCACACACCACCACCCACCTAGCTTGGGCAGGATTAGGCCCTCCATCTGCACAAGGTGGACTTACTTGTGGGGTAGTGTGTACAGCATAGGTGGATTTCTTTCTACTAAAGACAGTTTTTAGCTTTCAAATTAAGCATCCTCTGTAATCTTAAACATTTCTGGTCTGTTGACTCCCAGCTGAAACTCCTAGCAAAAAAAAAAAAAAAAAAAGAAAAAAAAAAAAGAAAAAAGAGAATATATTCCAGAAAATGAGTGTGTTCATTATCAGCATGGAAACACCTTGTCTCTAGCCATTAATTTTAAGGGAAGTCAGAAGACCTTGGTGCAACAGGAACACAACATTATTGGGTTTTAAACACAGTTTTTACAACACTGTGTCAGGAAAAGCCATTAGATAGAGTTGTATTAGTAATCTGAGCCATCTTTGGAGAAAAACAAATGCTGTTCTTCCCATTATAGGTAGGTATTGTTTCAAAACCTATAGAGACACACTTGCTTGTGCTGCAATGGTATTTATTGCACAGACCAATTAATTACACAGTAGTAAATTGCACCAGAGTTATAAATACGTTATAAAACACACAGAGAGGAAAATGGAAATGACACACAAGTGCTAAAATAACAGCAGATTCACGTGGGCATTTGGCAATAAAAATAAAAATAATAAAGTCTCAAGATATTTTAATTTATATTATGGATATATTTACAGTACCTTCATAAAATAATATTAAAAAAAGTCACTCAATAAAACTATAACAGATCAGGCAAAACCAGAAATCAGTTTCAGGGTCACCTCTGTTTCATTTTTAATTTGCGTGTGTGTACATGTGTGCAAGTAACATCTCCAAATAACTTTACAACTCTTAACACTGTGCAAAAAATGGCTTTGTTGCCATTTAAAAAAATGTGCAGTAAATTTTTGTTGTTGCCAGGATTTTTTTTCTCTCCTGTTCATCTGTAATTATAATGAACAAGCTGCAGAAGGCTCCTTGCACTGCCCCCCCCTTTTTCATAAAATACTATTAGTGGCATGTAAATATGCTGTTTAATATAAACATGGTCCGTTTACTCCCCTGTACAATATGCACAGTTTGAGGTAGAAGTTTCTCAGCCTGACTGCTATTGTCTGGCTGAAGGTGATAAAGATAATAACTCACTACTTGCTGTTGCAGAGGGGGAAAAAGCACAGGAGTGCGAGTTCGGTTTTTTTAGCCCCTTTCAAAATACACCTGTGCTCTTCACTACTTTTACTCATTATTTTTGTCCGTTGCTACTCTGCGGGAGAGGGGAGCACTGCTACTCTGAGCTTAAAACTCATCCTGCCCGCGGGTCCGTACTCTCCTCCTGGAGCGCCTGCAGGACAGACTTTGTGCCTCCCCAAAATACACCCGAAACTGTGGGTGAGGGAAGGAAACCTGGGGTGTCTGACAGCTCTTGGCGGGTGGGGGACAGCTGGCACCTCGGCTGTGGCTGAATTCAGCAGCCAAGGGCCAGCACCTCCACGCTCCAGTTCAACCACCACCCACAGTCCTGGGACAACTCAACCAAGCAAGTGAAGCATGCTGTGGCCACGGCCCCTTCGGAAAGCTCCTAAATACAAGCTGGCTGACTTTGGGATGGGCTGTTTATTTTCTTTGTTCCCTGGTCAGTGGGCTTTCTGTTTGCTGTAGTTTTGGATGAGGTATGTCATACACGAGTTCACCTGCTCTTATTCCTAAGTAACCACTTCCTCTCTTCCCACTAAGACAGGGATCAGTTTTGCTTGGCATCAGCCTTACCATCACGCAACTACTGGAGATTTCTCGGCTCCTCTCTGTCTCCCTGTCTGCCTTTGCCCCTACACAGGTTCCGGTGTGGTCCCCCATTCCCTCCCCTTATACCTTGGATTCCGAATCAGATGTTTTGCTATTTCTCTCTTCCAGGCTGGACTCGCTGCCACCCTGTGTGCCCCCATTGCAGTCAGACCAGGTGTCTCCCAGGCTGCGCTCGGGGGAGCCCACGGTGCTGATGAAGCCCCCAGGGAGGGGTGCCAGCTCCCCACCGCTGGCGTGTAGCCTCCGGTCAGCTTTCCGAGGGCAGCTGAGCAGCCTCTTGAAGGCCTTACGGAAGTCGGGGCTGCGGCAGTAGATGATGGGGTTGAAAGCAGAGTTGGCATAGCCCAGCCAGTTGAAGAAAACAAAGAGCCAGTCTGGCACCAGGTCCCTGTTGAAGACATTGACAATGTTCACCAGGAAGAAAGGGAGCCAGCAGAGGGTAAACACTCCCATGATGATGCCCAAAGTCTTGAGGGCTTTCTGCTCCTTCATGGCCATGATGCGGGAGGTCTTCCGCTTACTGCCTCGGCCGTTGCTGAGGATGGGCTGGTGGTGAGGGTGAGGTGGCTGGGGCGGCTGGGGCTGCTCACGACTGCCATAGAACCGTCCCTCACACTTATCGATCTTCCTAATCTGCTCCTTTGCCTCTCTGTACACACGGAGGTACACAAAGATCATGATGAGAAGGGGGATGTAGAAAGAAATGATGGATGAAGCGATGGCGTAAGCCCTGTTGGTGACGAAGTCGCAGCAGCCTGGGTCCTGGTAGCACTCCAATGCCTGGGGGTCCTCGTCCCGCCACCAATGCATCATGATGGGTAAGAAGGAGACCAGGGCAGAGATGGCCCAGACGGTGCAGATGATGCCTTTGGCCCGACTCTTGGTCATGAGGCTCTGGTAGCGGAAAGGCGAGGTGATGGCCAGGTAGCGGTCGATGGCAATGACGCACAAGGTCTCGATGCTGGCCGTCACACAGAGCACATCCAAGGAAGTCCAGCACTCGCAGAGGAAGGATCCCCAAAGCCAGGTGCCCCGCACCACCAGCGTGGCCCCGAAGGGCACCACCAGCAGCCCCATCACCAAGTCGGCGCAGGCCAGCGAGGTGATGAAGAGGTTGGTGAGGGTCTGGAGCCTCTGCGTTCGCCCGATGGCCGCGATCACCAGCACGTTACCGGCCACGATAAACAGCACCACCAGGGTCATCAGCAGGCTCATGCCCACAGCCCACTGCTGCGACAGTAACTCGGCGGGCAGCTGCCTGCTGCCGGGCGGCGGCGCCGCGGTCACCCCGCCGCCGGCCACGGAGCGGTTCTGGGGGCCGCAGTCGGGCGGCAGCCACCCATCGCCCATGGCTCTGCGGGGCGCTCCGGTCGCCGCCGCGCCGCGGGCTGCAAGGCGGTCCCGCCGCCGCTGCCTCCGCTGCCGCCGCTGCCGCCACCGCCTCCCCGAGCTGCCGCATGGCCCCGCGCCGCGCCGCCGGCCCGCTCCGCCCCCGCCTCCCCGACCGCCAATCGGCATCGCGGGGGCGGGGCTCTCCCGCCCCGCCTCTCGCCACCCGTGCCCGCAGACTTGCCTCTTCCATGCCCACGGCCTGAGGAGGGTCCGTGCGGCGGGGTTGGGCGCGCAGGAGCTGTGGGGCAGGCAGGGGATGTGGGCAGAGTGGATGCACCGCCGGGAACCACTGGGGACTGCGCTGCTTGGTGGGGGTGGGCTGGGAGTAGCAGTCGGCAGCTGTCGCATGCTGCAGGATGGGGCTCGGGAAAAGGTGGGTTTATATCCCAGGTATTCACTGCCACCCTGATGCAAAGCCAGGCTGTACCACCTCCTCTGCAGCCCCAAGGGAGGTGGGCTCTGAATCCCCAGTACCTGGAAGGTGGCATAAGTGCTAGGGGGCGCGTCTCAAGACAGCTCTCCGTTCCCAGTGCGAGCTGCTGGAGCAGGTGCTTCGCTTCCTATATACCAAAGTACCAGCACTGTCGGCATCAGCCTCCGTCAAAAAGCAATGGACACCGTCCCATGGGATGTCACTGCCAAGGACAAGCCCCACACCCGCAGCCCTGTGTCACCAGTGTCTCCTGATCCTTCCCAGGTACCCCCAGATACCCCCTCACCAGGACCCCGCGTAAAACCTGCTGGTTCAAGGGATGATGCTACCAGCTCCACGCAGGACTGCAGGCTTGTCCCTCTCCATCACAAGCCCTCTTTGCGCCGGCTTCCCCAGCCCTTCCAGAACAAGCTATTGCAAGGCTGGGAGATGGTAGTCCCAGCTCCCGTTTCTTTCCTCTTTTGCATAGACTTTCCTGTGTTGCATCAGACAGATCTCTCTGGGCTTTAAAAAAATGCAGCCCGTAGCTTTTACCCAGTCTGGTCAAACCACACTAAAACTAGGGACTGCGTCTTAGTACTGTTCTTTGGAAATGAGCAATAAAGTACTTGAAGCATCCTGGGTCTGTAATGACCAGATAACAGACTCAGCAAATCCTGCCTGGCTCCCATCTCCTGCCATTAAACCTGCTGCTAGGAACAAGTTGGGCTGGATTTTTATTTGCTTGCTCAGCCCTCTATTTGGCTCCGATGCTGGAAGATTACTCCTGGGTGTATTTAACTGGTTTACTCCCCTTTTAAACATCTTAAACTAATGTGAATCATCTATTGGGTAAATCAGTGTGACGTCCTCTCTTTCCTTTTTCTTAATCATTACCATGTCTTACAGCAGCATCAAACGCTCCCCACAGCAGTCTGGGAGCAACTGGAAGGCTCAGTTATTTTTTTTTCCCTATATATATTTGTTCTACTAAGACTGCTCTGCTGTTCCAGCTGGACCATAAAAATCCCTTCCAGGCTTGATTTACAAGGTCACAACCTAGGAATGATTTATTTATTTATTTACATGCTGTTTATTTAACCCTGACTAAAGGCCACACACCAGCATGGACCTGCTGCTTGGCAAACCATTCCCTCATGTTCCCATGGACTTTGCTTTGCTGGTTGTCATTTGCTGGGCAATTTTTTATTTTCTATATCTTGCTGGAACATTTAAAGTAGGTACAAGCCCTGCGGTGCATCACCACATGGAAGCCTTCACAGCTGAGACGCTTGGATGAACTTTGTGAATGTGCATAGTCCATTTCAGGGCAAAACTACCCATATAAATACCTGATAAAATCTTAAATACTTTTCCCAAGTACACTGACAGTGGGAAGCAGTGTTGGGGGAACCATGTAGCTGTTTTGCTTGGTCTCTCTGGAGCATCATCCATCTGTTGTCTGTTCAAATACATTATTGCTATAGTATATTTATATCATTAATAAATACTGTAAACTAATCAATTGCCAGATCTCTGCCTATCAAACTGTCCTATCAGATCTCCAACTGAAGATCCTCATCCCACCTTAAGAGAAGATAAGCTAAAGGTTGGAGAAGTAAAGGAAATTACTTGCAAGAGCAAAATAAACCAGAAGCTACATAAATGTGCATTGCTTCCCAGTATCTTCGCTGGTTCAACAAGTGTTAATCTGGAATGCTAGATCAGAGCTGGAGCCAGAATGTCTTTGGGAAACAATGCATCTCCAAAAGAAAAAATAAGCAAATTTACAATTTCTGTACCGAACATCCCTCTGGCCCTTGCAGTACAAAGCAGCCAAATAATCACTGTAGGCTTAACCACTTTGAGTGTTACCTTTTGCAGATCTCCATTAACCCAAGGTTTCCTTGTTGTTTTTGAATTTCAGGCAGCTCCTTGAAATGATTTTAATATATCCTTTTTTTTTGCATGTTATTTAAGGATGTCAGGCCAAGAGAAAAGCTTCCAGAACTGAAATGCTTTGTTTCTACTCGCTTTCTAGATCACAGTTTTTAATGAGCAACTAATTTATTTTTTCCCTTGAAAGCCATTAAAAAAAAAAAGCTGCCAAACTCTCAGTAGCTATTAGGACAGACCAGTAGTATGTTGCACAAAGGATAATGGATTGATGCAGTGAAAATCAAACCGTATTTCATTTGAGGAACTCTGTTGGCATGAGCTGTGAAGCTTCAACATTTCAGGAACTGAAGTGGGTTATCTAGATATATTTTTAAACCCAGTCCTTTGAGATGCTTTGCACAGCTTCCTGCTTGTCTTGCCTCTCTCTCCAGGCAAAAAGATTGCAAGATGGGGGTCCTAGTGCATGGGCATGCATCTATTCACACAGCACTGTCCTGGGTAATGTCAGCAGCACCCACAGTGGGCAGGAGTTTGGGAATGGGGCTAGGCACTGTGGCTAACCCGTTCCTTTGTTGTTGCAGTGGCTAGGGCAGCACTGGGGGCAGAGGGTTTACTGTTGCCAGCTCTGTGTCCTGAGGACAGGTAAGTGACTTGCTGCTGGACATCATCCCTCGGTCTCCAGGGATGCTCTGTGCTCTGTGTATCATGTCTTGGCACTCTCACATGGTCTATGAGGTTGGTTGGAGAGGGAGGGTGCTGGCAGAGAGGTGATGAACATTTAAAGAATTATGGTTAAGGGAGTGGAACCTCTTGTTTATGAGGAAAGGCTGAGGGAGCTGGGTCTCTTTAGCTTGGAGAAGAGCAGACTAAGGGGTGACCTCATTTATGCTTTTAAATATGTGAAGGGTGGGGGTCAGAGGGATGGGGTCAGGCTCATCTCAGTGGAGCCCAGTGACAGGACAAGGGGCAAAGGTTGTAAGTTGAAGCATAGGAGGTTCTGTGTGAATACAAGAAAATATTTTTTCCCAGTTCAGGTGCTAGAGCACTGGCACAGACTGCCCAGAGAGCTTGCGGAGTCTCCTTCTCTGGAGATATTCAAGACCAGTCTGGACACGCTTCTGTGTGACCTGGTCTAGGGAATCCTGCTGTGGCAGGGGGGTTGGACTAGATGATCTTTCAAGGTCCCTTCCAACTCCTAACATTCTGTGATTCTGTGATTCTGTGATTCTGTATGGTGTGGTTAGTGGATGAGGAGTCTGGAGAGGCAATTTTAGTTTGTTGAAGACGATCTCTGTTGGAGGCAGAAAAAATTGTCAGGGAGTGAGGTGAATAATTTAGATGAATACAAGGAGATTTAATGAGTGTTAACATGATGAAAAGGAAAATTTGATACGAATATCTGAAAGAGCTTTTAGGATGTCAAAGCAGTTTTTTTGCCAGGAGTAGCAGTGGATGTCTCATCACTTAGGCCTTTATAGTTAGGTTTGATAAAACTCTAATTCCCAACTTCAGATATGTTTAATGTGGTTTCTTACCATATCTCAGCAACTTGGGTCTTGACAAGTAGCCTTCAGTTTTCTCTTTTAAAAAAAAAAAGAAGAAAAGAAAATTGGTCATCTTTGCTACTGGATAACAAGTTGGATTTAAGGGAGCTTTATTGAAGAAATGAAGTGCATCAACAGTTTCTCTGTGGCTATGAGGCTGGTGTGGACAGAGCAGAAATCTTCTGTGGGCTAACAACTGGGATGAGCTATTACCTGCCAGAGGAGAGGGGTGACTGTCTTGCCTCTTATGGCCCAGAACAACCTTGTCTTCCATGTCCAGCCTTGGTCCAACCATGCCCTCACTGCAATCAAATTCAGACACCGCCATTATTAGCATAATATCCTCTTAAAATATTAGCTGTTCCTTCTCTTAAGGCATTAGTCAAAGCCCACTGAAATGCCTGGAATGCCTCTCATTGACTTCAGTGAGCTTCATGTTATTGTCATTGTTTCTCTGGAGAAAAAGGACTATATAAAGGCAAATTTTTCTTCCTGCTGTCCTGTAAATCTCTTTGTAAACTTAGTATACATCTGAGAAACCATTTTGTGTCTGTTACCTGGACAGTTTGACTAAAAGGAGAACTGAAGGAGAGCAGATGAGAAACAATTCTGCAAATCTTCATGTGAAGTGATCAGGCTTCAACCTTTCATCTTGTCCCAGGAAGAAACTGTCACTTGGCTCTATTCACACTGGACATTTGTTATTAGAGAAATAGAGACATATTGGGACACTGCCACAAGATCCATGTCTCTTGTTTTTAAAATAAACATTTTGTCTTTGACTTGACGTTTATTTTCCATAAATGCCTCGACTTCAGTTTGGCATTTCAGCAACAGCGGGAGGCTGTTATCCTGTGACAACATGCAATTCCATTGACATTATCTCTCGATTACACGTGACAGTGTGCCAAATACTGAACATACTTGCTTTGAGTTAAACAATGCCATGAAAATATAAAACAAAAGTATTAAATAACAGAGGCAGCCCCACTCTCCAGCCCTATACAGTGTGTGCGAAACCATAACTACATGAGGTACGCTTTGTAGTAGTGTGTGCTATACTAGTAGGCACACTGAGTTTGACTTAGGGGGTCCAAAGTAGTGAATGCCTGTTAATTCCTGCTAACTCGAGAGTTGTGGTTGATGTGTTGATCAGCATATGCAGGACCAAGTGTATCAACATTTTGAAAAGCACTAAATGAATTTGAACACATAGAAATAACCCCTAATGCTATGGAATACCCTGCCAGAGTAACTCAGCCTTTGTTTAGACAGTTTTTTCCATCTGAAGGCTCTCTTACAAGCATGCTGATTCTCTTTCTTATACACTGTGCGAGAAGATGCTGAGGAACAGTCAAGCTGAAGCTTTGTTGTCTCCTGAAATCTGTGTTGCCTTGCTGCTAAAAAGTCAAAACTCAGGAAAAGGCTGACTTTGACCAGTGAGATCAATTCTATTCAACCCTCCCAGAATGAACTGAGGACTCTTTTTTTTTCCTAGTGCTCTTTAGAAGTGCCTAGATTTAAAAAAATCCTCTGCTTTCCACCACAGGATTGAGGTCAGGTCTCTTTTTTCCTGTATTTCATGAGAATTGCGAAGAGCCCTGGACTGAGGTCTCATTAGGGAGTGAAGGAAGATGGTGTTGTGGTTCTGGAAATGTGTCTCAGAAAATGTGTTTGGTCTTGTACATGCAGAAGAAGTTTGAACTGGGAGTAAAACTTCTGACTTGTGCCAGATGTGTTTATTTGTCATACAGGAATCTAATACAAAAGGAGTTGCACCAATTTATGCTAGCTGAAGAGCTGGCTCTTTGCCTATCTAGCTGATACTTTTCAGCTTTCCCTTACCCAGCCTCACTCCATTCCTCTCAGAGGAGGTCCGTAGCTCAGCTTTGAAGTACCTCACCCAGTCACCTTTCTCAGTGACACTTTGCTATCTGCATGATCTAGATTTGCTGTTGCTGGTTGGGGCCCTGACTGATGGCCCAGTTCAAAGAGTGCGTTTGCCATTGTGTTACCATTCCCTGCAGGAATGAATTCTCCTTGGGCAAAAGCAATGTTCAAACTTTGCCAAGAATGAGCCAGGTTTGGTGTTTCTGGAAGCGGACTGTTCTTTTGCTGTCGATGTAATTTTCATAAAGTTAATACCCATAATCATTTGACAGTAATTTTATAATCTGAAATAATATTAATCTGGAACAATAATAATGTGGTCATTAATCTAAATTATAACTAAGAGTTGCCTTTAAATGCTCTGTTTGCTAAGTTTCACTGTCTGAATCTCCCTGTACCTTCTTGACAACCAAACTCCTAGGCAGAGACACTGGCACTGTGAGAAAAGCCTTACTAAGGCTGCCTCTTTTTTTAAGCACTAGTGGTTCATTTGAGAGAGGTAGTGAAGCATTTTATAGTAGGCCAGAAAACACTGCAGTGGCCAGAGCCTCTGTTTATACAGCAAGAATGTGGTTGGAAATCAGGGCAGAGGAGTGGACTAGAAGTCCTGTGAGATTTTAGTCTATTCCTGCTTCAATGCATACTGTCTGCAAGAAGTTGGTTTATATCTTCATCTTGAAGTTTACCAATCCATAGGAAGTTAATTGCATGTTCTGGGAAATATCATCTCAAATTCTAATTAGAACAAAAAGCTAATAAGCACCCTCTGAGGTGTGCATGTGAGGTGCAGTGAAAAGATACAGTGACAGTGTTTTGATGTCAAGCAACATGCTGGTTAGTGAAGTAAGTCAATAAACTGTTTCTTTCTCTTTCACATCATGGAGGACTAAAGCACATAAGCTAGTGAGTGGACTGTGCAAAATGAATAATTCAGATGGCTTGGGGTGGAACCAACATTTTCAGATGTGTAGGAAATCTGTATATATGTCCTGGACAGCAAAAGACTGACTTGAGCAGCATGGCTAGGGGTTCAGCTTTGGCTGGCTGTGATGGTGGGTACGTGCCTAAGACTGATTTGGATGTCTGGGCAGCCCAGTGTTGTTGGCTGAGTGTCTCTACATGTAGGACTGAAGCTTCGGATGCTGTAGGGAAATGGGTTAGGGCTCCCACCGGGAGAAAATGTATGCTGGATTTTTTTAATCAAGAAAAGTCAATTGCAGTTCATACTAACTTAGGGCAGTACCCTGGGAAAGAGCTCTGAATAGTTGAGATCATGTCACAACATGTGAAAAAGCTGAATGCTTATTCCTTTTGGGGTGCATTAAGAGTGCCTTTTGAAGCTTTTGGGGAATGCCAAGTTGCAAATTTTAGTTTCTAAACCTGTCTTTCAGTCCTCCTAAGTGGCCTTGGTATCTTTAAAGCCAAATTTTTATTTTTTCTGGTTAAGAGGAAAAACATGTCTTGCCTTAGATTTCATAAGCAGTATTTGCTGCCTGTTAGCATCCACCTGTAACCCCGTGTGTTCTCTCAGCTAGCTCAAATACACACCAACCTGTCACGCCACATGCTCAGGTAGATATTATCTTTACTACACTCAAACAGAGCAAAGCTACTTTAAAGCAATAACGGATGGACCCCTCCAAAAAATGTGGAGATCCTGACTGCTTTCATTTGGTGTGAATAATCATAGTTTATTTATTATAAGAAACCCCAAAATCTGACAGTTTTCTTAAAAAAACTCTCTCCATGGAAATCTATTGCAACAACTTTGGTCTAATTCTGTGGGTTTTTTTCAAACCTGCTGCTTTGGACTTCTCTGGTAAATGTCTTTGATATCTGGTTCTGGAAACTGCTGAAAAAGCAGCTTAAACATCCTTAACATCAACCTTAGAGATAGTCAATCCATGTCATTGAGTGAAAACTGCTGTGGTTCAATTGTTACATAATAAACGGTTGGCTTGCACCTACCTCAGGTAGAGGTGAACTAGCCTGCCATTAATTAATGTACTGCCCTGGCTGAATTGGAGTCCTCTGCCAAGTGGAAAAGGAAAAGTGCTGGAATCCTGTTGTACCTAGTTCTAAACACATTCACTGTGTTTAAGCCAATGATTACAGCAACATATCTGCTTCTGCTAACCTTTTCTAACTGGCTACAAGACACCTGTGCTGACCATTTCTTGGTGGCCTTGGTACTGCTGTTTTTGGATTAAGATATTTGTCACCTGTGCACATTTTGCTCTTTGATAGTTGTGGACTAGGTCATGAACATTTTTTTTCTGTTGATCTATCATAAAATCATGCTGAGGTAATGATAAATTGCCTCACTGTTCACCAGTTTGCTCAATTTGTTATAACGTATTAAATTATGATATTCTGACTCTGCAGGCAAAAAAATATTTCTGATGGCGAATCCTTTCTTTAGGCACCAGACACTGAGAAGTCTCTCTTCAGTTTGCAGTTAGCACCAAACACCTGGCATAAGGTGAAGTACTCAACATTCCACAGTTTCCTGGGGGTAAAGGGGATAAACACATGCTCTGTACTTCTGAAAATATGGCTGTAATTAAAGCTACATAACTACATCTTACAAGAAAATGATCATAGTCTTAAAGCACAGCGATAACTAGAAATAGAGCTGAAGTGACCCTGGGTCTGGCTTTGGTCTCAGTGTCTTTCTTTTCATCATAACTCATCTCAAAGTCTTTTCTGAGCAAAATTACTCTCCTGCATTTAAAACCCTGTGTTGTGTTGACATTGGAGTCTGACAATAATCTTGTCTGACTCAGAAATCTTCAGAAATTTATGTCTGATTTTCTCTCTCTGTTATGGGCTCTGTAAATTCCCAAGCAACAGACCACGATTCAGATGTCAGCCCAGCCTTGGCAGCTCCAGTCCATCCCTACACTTTTCCTGACAAGCTGTGCTGGTGATGCCAAATCACCAATGAGTTCAGGGTTCCTTCATGGATGATGAAGCCACAATAAAGGTGAAGAAATAAGGTTAATAGTCTTAAAACTAAAGAGACAGCAGAGAGGAGGCTCTGATCCAGCCTGGTAGCGCTAGATCAGATTCCTAGGGATTTGGAGAAGATTGAAGGGTAATTAGCCCCTTGCAGGATTAGGTCATCAATGAAAGCCCTCCATGAAAATTACAAAGCCTTCTTGTCAGACTCCTCTGTTTGTAATTAGTTTACTTTATGAAAGAGGAAGGAAACAACATTCAGCATTATGTGTTAGCAACCTCCTCAGCATGATGCTTCTTCATGGGGATGTCCCAAGTAGAACAAAAGGTATTTATCTTGAAATGACATTACCTTTAACAACAGATCACAGTATTTGCCACCTTAACCATTCTACCCATTTTTATGCTTAGAAAAATTTCCCAATTTCTAGAAATTACATCTTTTTCATTAAAAAAGATGCAGTGAGAGGGGTAGTTAGTCAGTGTGAGTAAATTACTGGAGGCATTTAAGAGAGCTCTGCCAGTCCTATGCTTCTCTAGTTTTGCTCAGTGTCTGATGAAGCCAAGCCATTCTTGGGTAGTATATAATTTTTCATTGTAAGAGCCTAATTTTGAATTTGACTTAACTAGAACACCTTTTCCCCCTCCTTTTCAATCAACAAGACAATAATATACAAATATGTCACTGTGGAGTTTGGGTTTTTTTGTTTTCTCTGTTAGTTGTTCTACTTAATGTATATAACTCCCTCATAAACTTGGTAACAAAAACTTACACTTGCCAATAAATTGGTAATGGACTAGTAACAATGCCTTAATTGTATCTAACATGTACTCTCTCTACCCTCACTGGGCTTTTGTGAAGGTGAATAGCTGTGAACCACTTTGCAGTCCTCATTTGAAAGGTCTCCTGCAGACAGAATGATATTGCTACGTTAAATAGCAGACATGTTGTGGAGACATCTCAGAGCTCCAGCTGTTCTTGACAGTAACCACAAGCTACTCACTGTAGCCTTGAAATCTGAAACTGCTAAGCTTGTAGTTAACTTTGCTATTCTCACTAAGCAAACATCTTGTTCCTTATGATTTATTTGTCCTTTTATTCTGCAGACTATCCAGGAATTAGATTGGTGGGGGGGTTTACACATTAATTATTCATAATGATTCAAGGAGTTTGTTTATGCAAACATATTTCAGGCCATAGGTTCTCTATGAACTCTCTGCCTTCCTAATTGCTTTGCGTAGTTGTTGTTCATCATGAGTTGTCTACAGAACTCATGGATTACTGCAAACCACATCATGTGGTATTGCTTTTTTTCCCTGACTGATGAGTCTCAGACCCAGGAAAGACATTTTTGGAAGGCACAGGAGGGCTTCTGGCACAAACATTAGGGCATCTTGCTGTTTACTAGGTCTCTGCAGCTCACAATCAACTGTTCCTGAAATTGCAGATTCACTGTCATCTATTTATGGAGGCTGGGTTGAGCAGCTGCCATTAACTCTCCACTTTTTACTTGAGTTGCTACTAACAGTTGTACTACAATGGAGGTCAGAGATTTGAGTGAATTAAGAAATGACTGAATCTGGTATGTGGTGACACATGTGCTCTCCTACAGACCTAAACCAAGCTAGTTAGGTCAAAGTTAGGAGAGAAATCAAAGGAACAGGCAGGTTAAATCACTTTTCCAGTGGCACCCTTCTGGACTGTTATGAGGCTGGACTGCAACTTGCAACAACTTCAGCATCTTCATCAGAGTTTGGTCTGTGGGATTACTGCCTACTGATTCCAATGAACTTGTCTTTTCCTCTTTATACCCATTTCCTGCTCTTATTACTTTTGGCACCAGTCACTGTACCATGAAAAGACATTCTTGTGGGAGTAGGACTAAGCGGGTAGGGCCCTTGTTTCTCTCTCAGCGAAAAGGTCTGATAATCCCTGATAATCCTGAGATGTTGTAAAGTCTCTGGGGAGTGGTGACCACTCTTACACAAGCACCACAAGCTGCAGTCACGTGCAAGACATAAAATCCCTCCGCTCTATTGAAAACAGAGTAGCAAATCAATGTCTGGCATTATTCTACTGCCAATGCTTGTGTCCAGGTTTGAGTGCCAACTTTTAGTGGCATGATCCCAAAAGCAAGCAGTGAGAACAACCAGAGGCCTTGACACTGTGACTGGAGTGGAAAGACTGAAAGAACTAGGTTTGTTTATTCCGGAGACATCGCTAAGGGGACACAATGACAGTGTAAAATGTTCCTGCAAAGAAGAGAGGAATTAATTGTTCTCTTCTGGATATAGGACAAGAAGAGGTGGACATACCTTGCAGTAAGAGCCAAGTAGGGTGCAGTGGAGACAGCTGGGCTCCAGTCAGGGTTGCCTGAGAAGAGAGTAACTTTGTGCAGTTAAATGAGGCCTCCAGGTTAGAAGCACCATTCAATTTTTGAGTTTAGACTTCTTTCATGTGTAATAAGGAGAGATGTTGAAAAGAAGCTTCCTACAGTTTTAATTTTCACAGAAGTAATTGTTTAAAATAGATGTGGTTGGAGTCACAACACGTAGAGGCTCTGCCGACACCTACTCCTAGTATCCCCAGCCCCAATTACTTTGAATCTCTTTGCTTCCTATTGACAAATTAAAAAAAAAAATTACATTTCTATGTCCTATATTTGTTCCTTCCAGATAATCTTGACTTCATACTCACTGTAGTTATTGTTGCAAATCGGGATTGACTTTTTTTTTCTGCTTGCCAGAGTGATTGATCTCAACCAGATCAACTTGATACTTTACAATCAAGCTGCATTCTTCTTCCAGCCCTATAAACAGCAAAGCTCCTGGACTCAGCTAGATCATAGCTACTGCTCTTACACTGCTGTAAAGGCATGAACTGTGTCAGAGCACAGCTTGCTGCTGCAGCTGCTTTGGCTCCAGAGGGGTGTTTATGTCAGTAAGCTAATCACACATGACTTGGACAAGAGGCAGGCAGGAGCAGATAAGGGGCTGTTTTTGCAGAGTCCATTCTTTGTCCATGACCGTGTTTTGGTGAGTGAAATCATCACAGTGCAGACAGCAGTGTGACTGTACAGGAAAGGAGCCTTGGTGCACCTTAATTACAGTCCCCAGTTGGTTATGTGCTCCTGGACTTGGACAAATCATTTAACCTTTGTGTGACAACTTCTATGAGCAGTAAAATTTTGTGTAAGAAGAGTGGCCTGATGGCTGGAGGTGATGAACTTTAATTCCTTTAAAAATAACATATATACTAAGGAGTCAGGCAAATGGGAAACATGCCTTAATTTCCACTTGGAAAAGAAGTCTTCTTAGTGATTTCCTTATATGTGTGACGGAATAGGAAGAAATAGCACATCTTTGTGGTGCAAGATTTGTCCCTCCAGTATGAGTGGTAAGCTAGTAACTGGGACATTGTTAGTACTGGTGACATGAGCCACTTAGGGCACAGTGGAGTTCCACTACAGAAAATATATGCTGTCTCTCCTCTCTAGATGCAAAATGAATACATCAGTAGTTTTCTAGATGTGAAATTCCCACATTTGTTGTTTTGGTGAGTGAAATGGAGATGGTCTGTCTGTGGGTGCTGCTCACAATATATCAGCCTGGCTTTTCCCCTCCAGAACAGAGCCCTTGCTTCCCAGACCCTCTTTTGAAAGAAGGGAGTCCCATTTTGTTTCCCTGGGTAAACTCCATGACCATTTGTAGCTTGATGTCCCATTTAAGTAACGATCATTTATTCTTGCTTATTTTATGATGTGGTCACAGTAACCTTCTGTCTGTCCTTTGACCTGTTTTGAAGCATCATGAGAAGAAATATGGCCAAGGAGGAAAATTCTTCCAGCCATATTGGACCTCCAAGTGCTTGAGATCCTGCACAGTCAGCAGAATGGCATGGTTGTTAATGGCTACTGGTAAATAAAATGGAATTTCAAAGAGAGGAATCAAAATACCTGGTGGGCTTCTGTGGCCAAACTGAGAGGTAAAACTCCAATGTTCACTTGCATTGTCTAAGACACATCCTCATTGTGGAAATTCTGGTTTCACTGGAGATGAAAGCTTACCTCTGATTGAGATCAGAAGAGCTGGGAGTCCCTCTCTGGTGCCTGGAGGCCTAGCAGGAGCCATTCTCAACAGCTGCAGCAGGTGAACTATGGTGTGCCCTGCTGGGCTTGAATGCAGATGTGTCTTCAAAACAGGACCTAGCTTTGAAAATGTTATTGACATCATGTGTTCTTGATTCTGCAGGAAGATGACTGCCTGAAGGAAAGAGGTTCAGGTGAGCTGTGAAAGGAAAGAAAATAAACAGTATTTGTTAGATATCAGTCTTGTTGTGCTGTTGAAGAAGACTGCAGTGAACGCAGATGGAGAACTTGTTGGAAAGGAATTGGGATTAGAAATATAATGGGAGGTGTCCTGGAGAATGGCTTTGAATAAGATACCTGAATATACCTAGGCCAGCTGAAGAAGGAGGAATATCAAGCAAAACTTCCTGCTAGTGTGAGTTAGTAAGGTATGGAATAGTCTTAGAGAAGTGGCATAGATCCCCAACATTACAAAGCAGGACACAAATGTGATCGTTCATGCTTAAGCAGAAAGGTATGGACTATTCCTGCTTTTTAGAGTTCAACATAGCGAGAGATGTCTGCTTTGGTAGAGAGAGACAACACTGAGACTAGGGAAGGCTAGTTAGAGATTTATTTTTGTAAAAACAGAAGACCCATGGACAGGCTGATAGACAGTTTGTTAAATATGACAAGCTGGCCTCCATAGTTCCTTATTGTTTGATATGTCTTCCTTGCAAAGCTCAAAAATATGATCTTCATCAATTAAACTATGCTGGGTGTAGTTTTAAAACCTTGTTTAAGAGCCACATCCAGAAACTCAAGACAGCTGGCTGGCTTTGAGCCAGTGGGTTTTGACTTGAAAACAAAGAAAACCCTCCATGAACCAAGAAGTCTATTACTATCTGTTTGTCTTTGTTCAAAAAGAACCATTATCTGCTTCCTTAGGATCAAAGGTAAATAGTTCATGAACACAAGAGAAAAGGAAAAAGGCATCCTCTAGCCAGAGAACTGTACATTTTGAGGCAGACTGTTGTCAGATCATGGCATGGTGTTCCCCTTATCACTGGTCTAATTAAACAGGGAATTTGGTTAAAAAAAAATATAAAGTCAGAATTCTTCATTGGCACCAGCTTCTTGTGGTGATAGGCATGCAGTCTTCAGGCTGTGACTGTTGGACTTGTACACTGTCCCTCCAATTTTGACACACCCATCTTGCAGGGGAGAGCAGGCTGCAAAGAAAGCCTGGATGAGTAGTGGAGCTGTGAGAGATGTGGAGAGTACCGTGCTAAGACTCACACTTACTGTGGTGTTTCTTGCACTTTTGTTGAGTACTCGTCTCCTATTTCTCTCCTTTTCCCACCTCCTTTGCAGTCTTAAGGCATTGGACTGTACTATATGTTTGATCCAGAGGTACTTATTGTATCTTTGTTGGATGGGTTGAGTGTGGCACTGCAACCATGCAGAAGAGTCAGTCTGCAGGTGTTCTGTACAAAATGGATACATGAAGAGAGAGGAAAGGATGTGTCTGTAGGTTGTTGGCTTTCATGTCTGCCTTATCTAATTCATCTCCGTTTCCCCATATCCTGCTAAGGCAGGTCAGGAATTTGGGATCTTAACTAGGCAGCCTCACTGCATGGCTGACCCTCCCTTGCTCTGATCAGCATGGGTTCTGGAGCATCTTATATGTCAGGGACTCTCTTATCAGCAGAAGGACACAAAACTGCTTGATACTGTATAAAGTGTCTCTGGCTGAAAGTGCTGGAAGGACATGAGGGAGGTATCATGCAGTTTTCTGTAACTGATGGTGCAGCAAATGTTGCTTGCTGCCTGAAACCAGGCAGAAAAGTAAACAGAAAATCCAACTACTATCACAATTCCCCTCTTAAGCCCATTTATAACCAGCCAGCCTGAGGTTTGCCACATGATACTTCCTCTCCAAGCAATTATTTTAATCAAGGAACCTGTCCGATGCTTCTTCCTTATAAGCTCAATAATTCAGTCCACATCTGGGCTGGAAATTTGCATGGTAACACTGTAATCCTCATAGCTCATTCTACAGACTGGCACTCAGTCTGTAGAATAGGGTTTGATTTTCTAGAGAAGCTCTTGCTAATTTAGGAGGATTTTGGGTTAGTCAATGAGACCTAGGCAGATAGTGGAAACAGCCTAAACAGATCCTTTTGTGTGCTGTGTGGCACTAGAGCACTAGTGCCCATCAATACAGATAGGAAAGTCTGGACCGTTTCATCAATAACAGATAATTTGTCTCTACTGTTACTACATTTCAGACTCTGTTACTTTGCTCCTCAAGACAGTAAAATCCATGAAGTGTTTATTGCTGCAATGATCACCTTTCTCTCAATAGTTTAACCAGCAGAGAAACCACATTTTTTTAGCACACTCATTGTCATGACAACATGTCTGTGCTCTGCTGCTTGCCATTCTATAACCTCTAAAGCTGACACTGCTGCAGTTCAGCTCTATAATCAACAGTAGTTTACACTCTTGCTCTATTCTGGTCTCTTTCCTGAGCTCATGTCAGCTTCTGTTTACTTCCCTTTCTCTGGAGCAAACAAGAGGAAGAGGCTGTAGAGTTGAAGTATGGGGTGATGCCAGGATGAACTAAAGGGAGAATGAAGGGAAAAGAAGTGGCATTAAAGTGACTGAGTCAAACCTCTGCTGTCATAAAACTGATACGTGGGACAAATCTGCCCATCCTTTTCTCACTTTGGATGCATAAACATGACAATGTATATAGGTAATTCATTATCTCCCAGTCTTGCTTTTGCTGCAAGATGCTACAGTCTGATAGAAGAAGGGGATCCTGTTTTCTGAATAACTTTTTTTTTTCTTATTTTCACTTTCCTCATCTTTAACTGAGGAAGCAAGTTTAGCCTACTTTAATGTGCTATATGAGCCAGGGATTATGTTCCTATGGACAAAGGGTGTCTTCCAATAGTGGGATCATGGCTAGTGCTATATTCTGGCTGCTGTTCTTCTAAGCACTAAAGACACCATATATATTATAGAAAAATCCCAGTGATTATGTTAATAAATATGACAATCCCAATGGATTTTAAATAGCACTTCTCATCTTTGACAACCCTGCCTCAAAATTTCCTTGTAAATGAGAAAGTTAACACCTGGCTGAGGAATTTATTAAATTTGCAAATGTTAATTTGCTTCTAGCTTGACTTGGGTCACTCATCTTCTGCAAAAAATTTGCACAGACAGATTTGACCCAAAACACTGAATAATTTGGAGAATACTTCAATTTCAGGAATACCAGAATGGCCGAAAATTTTAATGGAAATAAGACTTTTTTAGAATACATTGATCAGAGCCTACCTTGATGCTACAGAGGTTTCCAAAAGTGATGTGGTGGATGGCTCCAGGGACTTTACTTACTTTACTGCATGGAAAGTTCCTGTTATACAGCGATTATGTTTTTCCCAAAACAGAACAGAGGCCTCTCCTAGCACTTGCAGTGCTGTAGCAAAAAGCACATGAGAGTACCACCTGTGGTGAAGCAATGTTGTGTTAGACACATAATGATAACTGGAAGTGGAGTTTTCTCTGGGAAAAGAATCTGCAGCCTTAAACTTTCTCCTGAACGACTCATGACCCATAGGGCTGCTTTCCACATTACTAACATGTAACAGAAATATTTGTGTTACTATATAGCCAGTGAAAGGGGACTGAAAAACCTTTCAGCCCTTAACAAATGAAAGATGCCACACAATAAGATCTGGATATTAAGTTGGATGGAGTGTTTTTTCTTTGGCCTGATGCCGTGAGGATATAAATCAGTAACATCTCCAAGTTTCTTAATCTAATTCTGTACCTCAAGCCATGGTTCAGGACAGATCCTGGAGTACAATATCTGCAGCTGCCCTCACTTCAGCTCTTATAACTCCAAGTCTGATCAGGTTGGCAGACTGGAGCAAGACAGGTGGACTGCGTCTCCTGGTGAGGGTCTTGCCATCCCCATTTTCTGTTATTCTGTATAAATGACAACAGAGTTTGGCCCAGTACAGCTTTGTGTGTTGAATTTCCCCAGCACACAGCAAGTTCTGCTCTTCCTGGTACAAGACCTAATTTATTCCTGTATCCCAGGGTCACAGATATCATCACAGTGGATCTGTCCAGATCTCTTCAGCTCTGTCCCTCTGCCAGCTGAGGCTGCTTGGGTGCCAAGACTCACAGATCCTCCCTCTCAGAAACTGATGTTACTTCAGCATGAAGAGAAAACATAGTAGGTTAAGGTAGATTTTAATTAAACATTTCCTGCTTTCACAATGAAAGTGGAAAATGCATGTGGGTGTCTCCTCACTAAGTATGATGGACGAAACAATGCTTTATGGGAATGGTGCAGATGGTAAACCCTTTGGCACATCGTGTTCAACTCACTTTCCTTTGAAGTCAGACTGGAGTGATTTACTTAAAATGCATCCCTCCTGCGTATGTAATAGAGTCCTGTAGATGATGAGGAAAAATGAAGACATCCTTAGCAAGCATGCTTTTTCAAACAGAAAGGAGTCTTCAGAGAAACAGTCTGTTTTCCCCAATTCCTAGCTGTGTATGGAACGATAGGATGTGAAATATAATTTAGATTCAGGCTCAGAAGGAGCTGTATTTTGACTTCAGGATGGCTGGAGAGGATTGCTTCTTGTAACTCTGTGCATACAAGTTACAATGCTTTTACTTGGGCACAAACATTCATGACTGCAAGATGCCACTATCATCCTGCTGTATTCCTGCTGCTTGCTGGTATCTGGAGCTACCTCCAAAGTTGCCTTTTCAGAGGAATGAGCTGATTGCAACAGAAATACAGAGTCACAGCTTGAGTACCTGGATGGGCTATTGCTCTGACTCAGTATGACACTTACAGGCTTGCATATCTCTCAGGTGTGATAATACATGTAAGTCTACACTTCCTAGAAGACATGCAGTTAGTGGTTGCGTCTATTGGGGTTTTTTGGCTTAAGTAACAGAACCCAAACTCGTTGATCATGTGAACTGATCAGTGCTCTGGCACTAGGTTGGAGTAAGTCAGCCTCTTGAGCAGATGGATTAACTGTGGCACTGGAAGTCAGTCAGGGATGTTTTTCTGATGAAGTGCTGCCTTCCTCTTTATGTTGTGCAGCCCTGTGGGCAATGAATTAAAATGAAGGTGCTCTGAGGAAGTACAGGGAAAACACACTGTTCTCATGCCCAATCCACTTATGTTTGATTATTTCTGCCATGTTCTAGTCCCTACAGAATTATCTTTTTTACAGACTTCTTTTCCTCTTTGCCAAGATATTTGGTACTTTAACTGTGTTTGACTTGCAACCCCTCTCAGTTCAGTGGCTTCTGCAAATTTAGAGGTACAGTCTCAGTGAAATTATGAAGCTTTGAAACTAGAAGTGAACCTGGCAACCAAATTGTCAAGGTCCCCCAGAAACCAAGGGGCTTTGGCTGAACTTTTTCTTTTAACAGCCTATGTTATCATTGAGGAATACAGTTGTGGCCTGACACAAAGCTGTTGCTAAAGATGTTTGGCTTTCCTTATAGAATATAAATGTCCTCAGAAAACAAAAAAAGGAAGCTTTATTAGAGCAGGCTAGTGAAGCTCAGGGCATGGAAAGGTTAGCCAAAGGCTTTCAGGTGTATGCCCTTTTTCTCGTCTGTTTGCAGTTTTATTCTGGTGTTCATATTATGATCTTGGCACAGATTAAAAACCCATTTGTGTGTGACCAGGAAGCAATACTTAAATACCTCATTTTTGGACACTGCTGCAGGGAACAAAATTGTATTTCTTTCTTATGCACACAGACAGATGTTTCTGGATAAAGTAGATTACCCAAATATTAAGGTAATAACTCCCAAGACAAATTTCTATTCTTCCTGATACTACTCTTCTTAGTATTTGTTTTTCTTTTTTTAAGTCAAAAAGGTTATTTACTATTACTTTGACAAGGTTTTGTGAGATACGCAGCCCTGCACTATGAGACATGAAGAGGTATTGTGACAACACAAACCATAATGCTATCCATCTAGCCCATCAATCACTTTTCCCAAAACACCCAATGAAAGAAAGCAGTATTCTATCCACTTCCTGACTGGTCTTACTCAGAATAAGCAGAAACTAGATGAGAATTTCTTGAGGTCATGCAAACTGAGTCAATACAATCCTGTCTCCAAACTTGTTGCTGTTAAGATAGATCTGCTGCAACTGCAGATGATGATGACATTATGATAGCATTCACTTCTGTTAAACAGCACACTGCCCTTTTGCTCTCTTTCGCTAGACTCGACTCTGCCTCTTAGTAAGGCAGGTCCAAGGGCAGGAACAAAGACCTGGATTCTCTTATCAGGTTACCCTAATGCCTTACGAATCTGCTTGCCAAGTGGCAGAAGAACCTGACTTGGAATACAAATTGTCAGAGCTCTGTTGATTTCTATAGAGTCAGGGTAATTTATGCCAGCAGAAGTTTTCTCAGGACTCTTAAGAGGGAAGAAACAGAAGGATTACAGGGAAAACTGTACTGGTATTCATGGAAAAGGCTAATCTTGTCAATGAATATGGTCATGCTCTGGCTAAAGTAATTGCTGGCACCAGAGAGTAGCAGAAGTTAGAGTCTGTCATTGAGAACAATCTGTCCTGGCTCATCTTGCAGTGGTTATCATGAGAGTTGTGGATGGGGGCAGATTATACTGACCCAGTCCCATCTGTCAGGGCTGACTTATCCATGATTGAGGTCCTCTGGGGACAGCGCTGGAGGGATCAATGCAGGAAGCCTGTTTGCCCTTTTAGAGCAACTTACCTCTCTCTCATGTAATATTCTGCAGAAGTCTGGAGCAAGCAGAACAGAGGAGAAAGCAGAGGATGTATGGTGTCCAAAGACTGACAGGCTGTTATCCATGCTTCATCAATGGTTTTAGTGAGGCCAAGCAGATGAAACTTGTTAGGAGGTCTTGGGAGCACAAAATGAGATAAGAGAAACTGTGGCAGTATTTACTAGAGTAGAGCCCATCTGAGGTCAGAAACCCACCAGTGTAACACTAACACAGACAGGGATAGCTATAGCTTCTAAGTGAGCTGGCAAAACAAAGGCTTAGTAAATATCCTGAGCTACCTCAAATCCCATCAGAAGTCAGCAGCAGAGCCAGGAAAAGAACTTTTCCAGTGACTGATGGTTTTGTTTATTTAAAAAAATTATTAAAATCCCTCCAACTCCCCACCCCACGAGTTTCTGGAACCTGATGTAAAGAAAACATTTCATTTCAGGTTCAAGCATTGTAGGATGTTCTAGCATCTACTTTCTTGACTAAAAGGGAGTGAAATTTCTAAATGAAGAGCCATTTCCAACTTGAAGCCTAATGTTCTGGCTGGAGTTGCCAACATGAAAAATTTCAGCTTCCACCATTTATTGCGGTTTGTTTTTCATGGACGGTTCAGCAGAACTGAGACCAATTCACAAAACATTTACGTTGCTGGCAGGTCTTCTGATGATCTGCTGAGTCCCACCATGAGGCCTGCCAGGAGAATTTGCTTAATTTACCATTTTCTAGTTGGCACCTTTTCAATATTATGACCTGTGCCCTATATCACTAGACACAGTAGCAGCAGAAGACAGGGGTGCCTATATAGCACCTTTCTAGGCCTGAGGGCTCTAGAAATCAAAGGGGTATTAGTTCTCTGTGTGTACTCAGTAGGTATGGTCACAGTGTGAGGTTGGGCTATGGCGTATTGTCCATGACAACCATCTACACCAGATGTACTACAAATCCTGGGTGGTACTGTATAAATATGTGCTCTACTAGAGCACCTGTCAGACACTGCTGTTGTAGTTGAAGCTGATTTTCGGTCAGCTGGAACCTGCAACTCATGAAAGTCCCCGGTTTGCTTGACTGAATCATTCCAGGAGCATCTTCAAGTTGGACTATCCACAGGGAGGTTTAGCTATGCCAGTAATTATTTAGTAGCCAGTGAATCTCTCCTAGGTATTTGAGAAGCCTTCAGTTTCCCAGTCCCTGGAAAGGAGACATTAGCACTGAGTAGCCCATATTTTTATTAGTCAGTTCCTAGTCACCTGTTTTTTAAAACCATTTTCATAGCTTTCTTAGTTTAAGAGAACCTGATTCTTTTTGTCACAGACATATCACCATAGTGCTAACAGAAGCTTATTAATCTGGATATTTGAGTAGAAAAAAATGTTTAGTGGTTGTTGGTGTCTTGAAAGATATTAAAAAGATACAAAACTGTCTCCTCCTTCAGACAAATTTTAATGTTATTTATAGCTGTTACCTATTTATCTATTATGTATTAGCTCTTTGTAGCTGTTACAGCATCACATAGTGCACTACAGGGACACAGGACTGCAGCACTACTGGGAGTTGCCATGGTGTTTGCAGGGAACAGAAGATGAGAACCTGAATTTTGGTAGTTTTTGTTTTGCAGCACACACATACACACTTCTGGTGCCAGTTACTTACTAGTATAAAAGAATGAGGTTCCTTGGGGTGCCTAGAGCAGCACCCACTTACATTAACAGGGAATTTGACCTGTATGATTTATGGCATGCAGCTGTAGGCAAGGAGTTGTAAGGTATCTGTTGAAGATGGGAATGAAAAATCATATATGACTTGCAGTAGCTGCAAGAAGGTATAAGCAGAGTGCATTAAAATTTGCATGAAAGCTTCAACAGCTTCACTGTTGAATGGTGGTCTATATATCCTCTTGGACTCCTAGGATTTGTGTCATTAAGAACATCAGAAAATTATGAAACAAAAACCACAGAAACCTTCACCTCTGCATGGAGAATACAAAATCCTGAAAAGGGGGAAAATGAGTTAACTTGTACATCCAAAGCTCAAGCTGCTGTCTGCTGAAGAAGAGGAGGAACTCTTTTAAAGACGGACATTCATTGTCCATTCATTGGCCTTCCAGTACCTGAAGGAGGCCTACAAGAAAGCTGGTGAGGGACTTTTTAGGAGATCAGCTAGTGACAGAACCAGGGGAAGTGGATGTAAGCTAGAGGAGAGTAGATTTAGATTAGACATTAGGAGGAAGTTCTTCACCACGACAGTGGTGAGACAGTGGAACAGGTTGCCTGGAGAGGTTGTGGAAGCCCCATTCCTGGAAGCCTTTAAGACAAGGCTTGATGAGGCCCTGGATAACCTGATCTAGTGGAAGGTGTCCCTGCCAGGTGGTGGGGTTGGAACTAGATGATCTTTAAGGTCCCTTCCAACTCTGGCAATTCTATGATTTCCTTCAGTAATGCATTTGTTTGTTTGTTTTTGGTTGGTTTTTTTTTAATGCAGAAGGAACTCAGAACAGAGAGATTTAACCTGCAGTGGTCTCTGTTGTAGTTTTCCAATTCTGACCATTTTAGGTAATGACACAGATAAACAGAATTTACTGATTCACTGGAGTCTGGGTATAAGCTCCTGGCTCATGTTCCCAGGACTGTTGCCAGCTTAATGAACTTTGTCCTAAGTTCTCTTTGGAGTTTTTAATGATCTGATGAGTTGGTGCTTTTTGTCTAAGATGCCAATGTTATATCATCAAGCTTCATAAACAAAAGGCCAGATTCTTATTTAGTCAAGATGCTTTATGGACAAGTCGGAATGTCATGCACAGAAACAGCATGAAGATTGCTGCCATATTCCTCCAGTTTTGGTCCTGCTTAGCATAGGCTGGTTCACCTGTGCTGTCTTCAAACTGTTAAAAAATTATGTTAATTATTTCTCAGCTTTATGAAAAAGATTGTAGGATTGGTTAACTCAAGGTGTAAACAATCTTGTATTTACATCTCCTCTGAAATGTGCTATACATGAGCACTCTCAGAGGCTTGTTTTCATGGTGAACACCATGGCCAATTGCCACTTGCTAGAAAAAAAATCTTTGTTAACATATTACCAAGAGGGCAAAATCCAGGCTCATTTCTCTTATAAGGGGTACAGTCAGGTCAACTTATTTTCATTGCCCAGTTAGGTAAGGAATTGGCTTTGTCCTGGACAGAGGGCAGAGCTACTTGGGAAACTGCTTTTATTCCCAGACACACTCCTTGGATGATATTTCTATAATTATTAAAAATGAAATAATCTCAAAACCTTCTGAGACAGGTAACATAGGCAAATCTTTCTGTCATGCAATTATAAGTAAATCCAGGACACATGGAGTTAAAACCTCCTAAATATCTGGAAACTGCCACCAATAGGGCCAGTAGTGGTTTGCACTACGCTCAGGGCATTCGAATGGAAGAGCCTTGAGGGAATGGCATGGCCCTTTCTAGGCAGCAGTGGCATTACAAAGACCCAGACTTTTATCTCTTCTTTTCCTTTAGGATAAAGATAATTCAAAGATACCCTAGTGTGTGAGGCATAGCTGAAAGAAGTAATGGGCCTTCTGTGACATATTGTGAGAGGATGAGAGGAAATTGAAATATTTAAAATCAGTAAAAGTTGGTGTGACACAAAACCCATAGTCCCAGGAAGACTTGCAGTGGCTGCAGGGAGCTCTGCAACAGTGGTATCTCTGCAGAGCACATCAGGACTAATGTTGCTGCAGGATGCAGTTAGAAAGGAAACTGCTGGGAGCCCTTGATGACAGATCTGATTTTGTTTTTAATTTAATTTTATTTTTTCCCCTTTTCCCCAGCTTATCTGCATCTCTGGACTCGTTTGTTTGGAGAAGGGGAAATAGAGCTGGCACTTTCTGTTGTGTTTTCCCAGCTTTTTTTAAGCTGACCTGTGATTAAGAAAAAATAAAAATCAATCCATTTCAGCTTAGAAGAGCTGAAATGGTATCAAAGAGTTTACAGACAAAAGAAACTGTTTTAGGCACAATTATCTTTAAATGGATTATTTTCCCTAAAGCAATTCATCCTCTACATTTCCTGAGAGCAGCAAGCGGAGGTGTCTTCCCTGTGTAACATGCAGAGTGGAGGATGCTGAGACAGTGCTTGCCCTGAGTGCCATGTGGCTACCCATCCATTACTGTGCCAGGTGCTTTTAGTAGAACACAACTGTATTGCCAGTTTAGGAAAAGCAGTGCTCACCAGAAACTAGCAAATATTTGGGAAGGTGAAAAGATAAGATGATAAACTGGGAACTAGAAGAGGACATAAACCCTGACAGACACAAAGAGGTCCAACAGAGATTTGTAGAGAGTGTTAGTGAGGACTTCAGTACACAGTTTCCTTCCCATGGTGCTGTGGTACATAAAGTGTTGTACTGAAAGGTGGATGGCCTGGGTGTACCTGTCCTCTTACTAGAGAAACAGTAAATCTCCATCTTCTAGTGCCTTTGCTTTACCTCCCACCTGTGGTCTTAGGAAAGATTTTGAGAATAGTTTGGAAGGCTCTTCTTATTTCAAGTCTTCATAGAGCCTAGAAGAAAAGGACCACAAGCCACAGCTGGTGGCTGTCATTGCTAACTTAACTCTTCCCCTAAATATAATACAGAGTTTCAAGACTCTTTGTCAATGAGTTATCTCACCTCCGGTCACACTCTCTTTATTTAAACAGCACTTTGTGTAAATGAAGAAGTGTGTGGTTTTATCAATGATTATGTGGGTAGTAAAATTTTCACTAGCACCAAACATCCAAGTCACAGATTTCTTTTTCACAGTTGGTTTCTGCTCCTGATATCTTAATTTTTTACATAACATTAAACCTTTAATTTCTTTCAAGAACCAAAATTATCCACATAAATATTTATGTAACTCTAGCAATCACAGGTCTTCACAAAGGAGATCAAAAAATGTTTAAAAAGCAGGACTTGGCAGAGAGCTATGTTAGATAACCTCCAGATCTACCTATATAAAAGTCCTATGCATGCACATACATTTGGATACCTATGTGTTTTCCATTCATACAGTACGTCCCATCTAATGCCAAACTTTGCATGATTCCATTCTGTTAACGAAGAGTTAATACATGGGACATATTTAGATTCATATTAGAAAGCTAAGAATCATGAATAACAGGCAGAGAGACATTAAGTTACATTGAGATGTGTTTCTATGCAGAATGAGTATAATGCCTGACTCTTTCACTGTTGTTCCAGATGTAGGCACCTCTAAAGTATCCTGGATAATCTTTTGGTCAGGATTTTCCATGGAGAGGAATCAGGCATCACACTTGCTGGGGGGCTAATGGTTGAGAAGTGGCAGCCTTAGTCTGCATTTCTAATGCATTTTGTGTGCAAGACACTTTTAGCATTCAGGAAAGTCTATCCCAAAGAATTTTCTGCTTTCAGTCAACTTACAAACAAGAGAAGGAGAATTAATTGAATTCAGCTGTAACTCTTAGTAAAGCGTGGCTGGCACATGTGATCTGGGTACCCTTACTATTAAGGATCATAACACAGCAAAAATCAAACTGTCAGCCCCCTTCCCCAAAAGACCATTTATCTAATTTTTGTGATTGTAGAGAAATTTGAAAATATAATCTATGGTGATAAAATATATAGTTTTTAAAAATACTTTTTTGATTTTAAGTCAAATTTTTGACAGGGAGAAAGTGTGAGAGGGAATGTATTGCATTTTGCCTACACGATGTCTGTATACTTACTGTGAAATTATTTTTTTTGTGAGAGAGGAGAATACAAATCTACTTTGGAACATTTTTCTGATTTCTGTTGAATTTGTGAATTGTGCAACAGGAACTGGGCCCTGTCAACTGGTAGGCTCTTTGAAAAGAAACAAGTGTATTTCTCCTATCTAGTTCTATTTATAAAAGTACCCAGCTGCTGGTGAAAAATGAAGTCTCTGTATCTCACACTGCTCCAGAAGTTGCAAACAGCAGCTCAGTGCAATCTTGACTGGCCATGGAGATGCTGGGAGCCAGAAGCTGCATCTGTTCAGTTCCACCCTAGGAAATAGATGAGTATGAAAACAGGTAGCCAGAAACCTGTTCTGGCCCCTTCTTCACTGTTTGTTCCAAAGAAGTGATGGAGGAAAACAAATTTCCTTAAATTTAAGAGGGCAGTTTGAAGGTAGAAGAGTGACAGGGCTGAGTCTCTACCTACCAGCTGAGAATTTTGAGTCTTTGGAACAGTGCTGCAGTTAGTCCAAGAAGCTGAATTATTTCCACCCTTGCAACACTGAAACAAAATTAGAACATAATTTAGAAGCCTTAATTAGAATCCCAAGTGGCTGTGGCCCACACAGCCTCCTTGAATTGGCAAAATTCTCAGAAGAGCACAGAAACACAAACCAAGGCAGGAAAGCCTGTGAGGTGTCAGTAAGACTTCTTTGGTCTTTGCCTTACCTCCTCCCACAGCAAAAAAAGAAAGTTAATTTGCAGGTTTTTTTCCATTAGCTAGTCATTATTCACTACACGTAATTTGTAATTGATGGCATGGATTTTACATTCTGCAAAGTTAAAGTATCTCTTATTTCCCTAATGATTATTTTGTGAAGATTTGCAACATCACTGCCTGCCATGTAAAAAATATTCAGGACTCCTGAACACTTCTTCAAACAGAAATCAGAACATCTGTGTAGAGTAACTTGCAATTACATCTATTACATCTATATAACACAATAATACTGCATTCTTGATGTTTAAACTGCAAGTCCCAAGAAGTTAGAACCAGAACCCAATGCCCTTCACCAACTGTAAAAAATGTTATTACAAGTGTGTCAAATCCTCACATGTTTTCCGTGCTGACGTACAGGGCAAAATTTATATCCTATGGACAGAATGCAATAGAGCTTATAGTATTGCAGGGAGCTGTTTCCATCACATTGACTCTTCTTGCAACCTGGGACCCTGTCTGCTGATTTATGTATGCAAGCAGAAGCTTGGAAGATTGGCAGTTGGTCTGTAGCTCCTTGGGTCATGTAGCTCAGCACATGGGCACAATGCCCACCATGTAACTCGGCTCTTCTGCTGCAATAGGGTGAAGCTGAGGAACTGAGGCCTGGATTCAGAGTGGTATGAAAGGCAGAGTACCACTCAGGAGTCATAACTCTGTTTCTAACTTTGAAGGCATCTCTTCATGTGAGACTTCAGCCAGGTCTACAGTGAATGAGGAGGTGTGGGGTGTGGTTGAAGGCTAATTAAATACAAGAACTCTCATGACTGACGCTGGGGCCTTGCCGTACTGTATGGTTCTTGTGTCAAATCCGTAGACCACTGTTTTCTCACCCACCTACCACCACTCAGATAAGCTTTTTATTAACTCACCTCAGCTGTAGATCTAACAGCTGCCAACTGCTGCGTCAGCTGCAACAGTTACAAAAGCATTTTTAATATCTAGAGCTGGCTAACCCACAGAACAGTCACAGAACAAATCACAAAAGGATGTCTGAAGACACTTCACTCCCTTACGGGTCAAAGCTGTTCCTGGGGAGGCTTAGGCTGGACAACAGGAAGCATTTATTTATTGAGAGAGTGGTCAAACACTGTAACAAACAGGTTTCCAGAGAGGTGGTCAATGCCCCAAGCCTGTCAACTTTTAAGAGGTGTTTGGAAAATGCTCTTAACAACATGCTTTAACTTGGTCAGCCCTGAACTGGTCAGGCAGTTGGATCATTGTAGGTCCCCTTCTATTCTGTTCTATTTTATTCTATTCTAGTCTAGTCTATTCCCCATAAACCAATTAGAGCTAAGAAAAAAAGGCTCAATTAAGTATATGTGGAAAATATGTTTGTACTGATCCACTTACATCATGCATGTTGAATAAAGAAATTTGGTCTCACCCCTGGTTACCTGACATCTAAAGTATTTGTTTTCCATTTTTCATTCACAACATGGAGCCTCCTTTCTCTTTTCTTTATTTGTAGTTGGCTTCATGGTACCTTTATTTACCATTACTCACAATTAAAACCATATGAAGGTACACAGCATAATCCTTGCAGTCAACATAAGCTTTTGACAGCTTGTCCCCCCTCCAAGTTTATTACTGACTGAGTTGTGCTGTCATGTCAGATGACTTCTGCTCTCCAGTGGTATAGAGCTGAAGCAACTTCAACATAGATTTTCACACACGTTTCTGACACATTTAGTAGGTGAGAATTCATCGCAACAAGCTGCAGTTTCAGCTAAGAGTGGGATACTGGACCTCTGTGTGGATAAACACCGCCACCTCAAGCTATACTAAACTTGTACAACCCCAAGATGCTAGAGGAAATATCAACTCTCATGTTGAGGCAGTGTAATCTTTGATTGTGCCTCTCCATGAGACCTTACAGGAGGCAGAAGTAAATTCCTTGTAACTTCTGTACTACCAAAAGATTAGTACCAAGTCAGAACTGGCAGAATGTGAAGCTGTGATGTAAGGCTCCAGTTTAAGAAACCATGCAAATACAGTTGTACTGGTTTATACACATAAATCCCTAGGAACAAAGGGCCAAATCCTTCTCTTCTCCAGTGTAAGCCTTGTACCATCTGAGGTGCCAGAAATCCAGTTTCTTCAGATTTGTACTAGACAAAGCAGGATTTGCTGGGTGTTTTTAGTCTGAGATTCATTTCTTTCTCTTGTTTGATACATCTCTGATGAGAGTTTAATATGGTAAACTGAATAACATAAGAAAAAGAGCTGCTGCCCAAACTGTTCTCAGATCACCAACTTTCCCATTTCCTTGACCCTTTCACTTGGTATTCCTGTTACGGTAATATTAATAAGGGCAAACTTCTGCAGCCAAGGTTTTAAAAGGCAATCACCTTTAACAAGTTGAAAGAAAATTAATTTGTCAAGCAGGCTGACAGACTAGTCAACCCAAGCAGCTGTGTAATCCTACCAGGGCAAGTTCCCAGCTCTGTGACAGCACTAGTAATGTTGTATCTGCTGAGCTGATGACATTTTCTGGTATGTCAGGCTTAACTAAAGAAGAAGAAAAAAAGAGTAGAAATTTATGTTGGCATCTGCCTGCTACAAAGATCAGCAGCAGAGCATTAAGGAGCAGAAAGGAATAGAAAATAACCCCAAATTGATGTTGCCTGGGTTGCTCATTATAATTTAAGCAGCTCCCTCTAGTCTCCATAATCCTCTCCATAAAAAGCCCTACGTTGACACATAAAAAGTAGCACACCCTTACAGCAACAGATGTTATTCTTCTAGCACTGCATTTTACTCCAGAATGGGAAAGAATTGGAGACTGAAGCTTTCTTTGTTATTTAAGCAGGCGTTTGAATCATAATGGGATTCTCTGTAGATGGGCTTCATGAGGGCTGCAACTGAATTTGCCTCTTTAGGGTTCTCTGGACACTTCTTTTGAGTGTGGGTGTCAGTAGTCAGTCAGTCTGTTACAAACATCTGAAAACCTCCTATAATTATTCTCTGATCCCTCTCAGGGAATTGTTTTCTTTTTCCTTTAAGGAGAATTAAGGTTTAGAGGAATGAAGTTACTGCTCTGGATGGCCCAGGGAATAGAGATGGGGGTGAGAATAGACCCCACAATTCAGCATTCAGTTCTGTGATCTGAATATTATTGATTTTTCTGGGACAGCTTTCTTTTTTCATAGTGCAGCAGTGAAACTCAAAGACATTCCACCACAAATCAGCTACATGACTTGTCCTGGAAGAGAAAGACAGGATTCTTATCTTTGATGACCCTGACATGCATCTAGGTAATCGTCTATATCTTTTCAACATATATACCTTGGCCTTTGTTACTATTTTCAGCCACAGGAATTTTCTTACCTGGCAGAAAAAATACTTTGAAACTGTACGAAAGTAAACCACCTATCATTAGAAGATACATGAGAGAAATCACTTTGTTAATGAGAACCAGGTAAGTTCAACAAGGATTCTAGTACTTCAGCCCCCTGAAAAGCACATCTTACCTTCAAGAGAGAATTTTCATGCTGTCTTTAAGAGACAATTTACAGCAAGTTTGTGATTTAGTCCTCCCACAGCATTGTATACAACCAGCTGCACATGGGAAAATTCTCCAGAGGGTGACTAAACTTTTCTTGCAGTACCTGGGAAACCTTTAGATTCTTAGCATTAGAAGCATGGATAAAAGATCACACAGCAATTAGCTTACTGATGAAAATTCAACACCTCCTGGATATTTGATGCAATTTTTGGCCTGTCACTGAGATGTTTTGGATGTGGAAAAATAATCTCTCCAGAAGCACTACCTACTGTAAATGAGCATATAAAAAGTGTTTCAGAAGCTTCTTAAATTTGAGTAGTGCCACATTTCCTGGATAAAGACAATGTGTGCAATACTGAAGATGATCTGTGAGAAGAAACAGAGCCTAAAGAGATTTGAAGATATAAGTCAGAAAGCTTTGGAAGAACAGAAGGGCAGGTATCAAAGAAAACAGCCTTGGAACAGAGAGTCTCAGGCTGAACAACTCTTTTATCTGCTTGACTGGCACTAGGGATGTAATCATACTGTAGTTATATGGACACTTTCAGTGAACAGAGAAAGGTTTGATATTCCTTTTCCTTTACTGAGAAAAGATACTGTGTAAAAAAATAAGACTGTAGGCAGAACAAGCCAAAGTCTGAAATATTAAAAGCAGTTTCCTACTGTAATTAAAAAAGGTACTGTAACTGAAAAGAGAAGAAAACAACCCTCAGCTGATGCAGTGATTAATTGAAAGAGGTTAAGAACCACACAGATACCATTAATTTTCCTTCTACCTTTTCTCAATATAGTTTTAAAATTCACCCATATATCCAGCATTTGTTATAAAAGAGAAAGTGAATATGTCTGATACAGCAAATTTCAGACTAGAGATTAGAAGGAGGTTCTTTACACAGAGGGTGGCGAGGCACTGGAAGAGGTTGCCCAGAGAGGTTGTGGATGCCCCATCCATGGCAGTGTTCATGGCCAGGCTGGATGTGGCCCTGGGCAACCTGGTCTAGTGTGTGACATCCCTGCCCATGGTCCCTTCCAACCTGGGCCATTGTATGATCTTGCCAGTTTTAATTAAACTAGAACAAGCAGAAGTCTTTGATTCTTGCGGGGAGATGGACATCATAGAATAGTTAAGTTAGAAGGGATCTCTGGAGGTCATCTTGCTCAATCCCCCTGCTCAAGCAAGAGTCACCTAGAACAGGCTGTTCAGGACATTATCCAGTGGATAATGTTCACTTCAGATACCATGTTAATTGCTACAATGGGGATCAATACTTACATAGAAGATTTCATCCAGTTTCTCACTTGAGTCTTATGGTCCATTTGTGTCTAAACTGCTGAGATAACCAGGTATTCTAGATCACCAGAAGGAACAAGAATGACAACACAAGTGAATGAAGTTCTAGGGCATTAAAGAAAACACAAATCTTCTAATTTTCAGCATGTAGAGCAGAGCATGCTAACCCTCACATAATTTGTTCATTCGTCCTTATAAAAGCACACAGTAGGATTTATTCTGCGTCAGCCAGTCCAGTATGCTCCATTTACAGTATCAAAGGGACGTGAACTTGAACCTCAGCTGAAACAGAGACCATTCTAGATAGTGCCCCAAGATTAAGCAATGTTTTGAAATCAAGTTTAACGTAAGTCTTCTGTCCTCTGTGGAGTAAGTTATCACTAGTTCTGCAAACAAAAAAGAATCTCTTATGTTTCCCAGAGTAAAAGGGATCCCACAGGCTAAGAATCCAGCCAAAATCAGAACAACCTCATTGTATATCATGTTTATTTTAGCTGTATATCTTGGGCTAATGAACTAATCACTTTTGCAGCAGGCAAAAGGATAATATTTATAAAGCTTCAGGCAACCAAGCATTTATGATTTTACTGTAGGCACATACCTCTTTCTGAGGCAACAAACATAGAGCAGACCGAATATATATTTTTCCCACTTGAAATGGGAGGAAAGCTGAAGAGGCTGAAGAGCCATTGTGTTTTAAATACCATGAAATGGATGGGTGCTTTTCATTTCTATATTTAGTAATGATAAACACTGCACACAGAGATTCATAAACCTAAAGAGGGTACTGAAACCCTCTTGTGCTCTTGGAAGAAATATAGCAATACCTGTTCTCGCTCAGTGAGGCAAAATGCAGCCACTGTTTAATGTGAGAAAGGAGACATAACAGTTCCCTAGGAAACTATCTTGTGGTTATTGCAGGTATTAAATGACACTTTTAGTTCATAAATCCTGTTAGAATCATACACCATAAATCTTCCTTTTTATTCTAAAAGATGATGGGAGTCAAAGTCACTTCACATTCTCACTCAATTTGAAGATCCTAGTTATCCGAAAATTGTACCAGAGGCCCAAAAAAGACAGACCAAAAAGCTGCTTACCTCTGACACCGAGCCCAAACCAGATCACTTGAAGTCCTATGACAACATGTACCATTTCATGTGACAGTGTATTACAAAGGGTGCTACATCTCCCACCAACCTCAAAAGGCTGGTGTCCAAGATGTCTCTTTGTTCTACATGGGTGCAGATAGGGCACTTCCTTGCATGCCTAAATTGATTAAAGAAGAATATAGAGTCACGGGCAAACCAGCACTGGCAGGTGTGTTTACTTGTTTTGCACCTGCTCATCTTCAAGTATGACACAGAAGACTGGACATGTCTCCCAACATTGCTGTCAAACTAAAGGCATCACATCTGAGTAACAGCTTGAAGTAAAAACTTCTGCTAAATTTAACCACACATTGGTGTTCAGTATTCTTCCTCCTTTGCCTTTGTCCATGTACAGAGGTATAACCAATGTGCCTGGTGACTCACCAAGAGACAAGAATAGCATCAATGAATTACTTGAGTGTTTATGGCAGGACTTGCCAGAAAGGTGCCTTGTTCACAGATTTAGATAAGACTGTGGCTGCAGTTTGTCATATGAAGACCAATTGCCCTGAAACCTGAAAAACTGGGACTTCAGGAAGCTAATATCAGCAAAAAGTTGCTGCTTCCCTATCTTACATTAGCTGTACTTCCACATGGATATCATATTATTGCAAGACTGTCAGTAAATGCCAGTGAACTGTAGAAGTGAACCATCCATTTCTAATAACAGACTGAAGGAGGGTGATAACTTGTTGAGTAGATTATCAGGAAACTTTCTTATGTGATAAATCTCTTTAGTCATTCAAAAATGCAGAGACTGAAAAAGGTTTGGAGAAAACAACTTATGTAATGCAGAACTTCTCAGAACCATCAGACATTTCAGCAGGGTTTTTCACCTATCCTAGCTTTATTACCAGAGTGTTCTTACAATTCTCTAGAAAAGGTTGTGCACACTGTATACATGAATAATGCATAATGCAATTGTGAAACAAGGCTACTAGTCCAAATATGTACCCTTGTTTCTGGTACTGGAACAGCAAGTTTTCTGCAAAGAATATTTTGTTTAGATGTAAAAACACTTTTATTAAATTTTAATTTGAAAAATGCTTTAAATCAAGTTAAGTTTCGTGGTAACCATCCTCTAAAAACGCAATGGGTTGCAAATTACTTTATCTGTGAGATGTACAGAGCTTTATCTTTAGGTAAGGAGAGAGTGGCTGGAAACCTCTTAGAAGGAAAAGTACATCCACAGATGAAAAAGAACTACTGAATTACTCCAGAAATCTCCAGGAAAAGAGTGAAACATCTATCTGACATTTTAAGTGGGTTTCAAATGTACAATTTGCCCTTCTCTTTTTACTTTCTGTGGATTATTATGAAAAATGCTTCACTTTGAATCAACATTTATGTGATGGAAAACTCCAAGAACTGCAAAAATGCATCTTCATTCTCTAATGTCTCTATGTTCCCACAGTCTGAATTGCTCTACATAAATATATCTACAGGTAGAAACACTGTTCAGGCATAACTATACTGGCTTGTCTATGTCTGCCATGTATAGCTGAGCTCCTCTTTTTCCTATACATTTTCTGATAATGCCACTGTGGAGTTGCTGTTTCTCATGGCCATTGCATCACTCTTTCGAGGTGGTAGTAAAGCCTACTTATCTGTGAGTCTTCTGTGGAACTTGTGGTTTCATAGCTTGGCAACTTCAAACAGCAACATGCATGATACTGCTCTTCTACATCTAGCAAAGTAAATATCAAATGCCTGAATGTGCTGTGACCTGGCTGGCACAATCAGGTCTTGCTGAAAAAAATGTCCTCTTGCAACCTTTCATTTTGTTCTTTTATGTCCCAATCCTATCCTCTCTTTTATATTTGTTCAACATCTGATCAGTTTCTTAAACAAAATACTGTAGTTCTTGTAAGTAAACATCTCAGAGAACATGTTTTTCAGTGCTGTGCAGAATAAAGGCATAGAACTATAGACTCACCATTCCTGACCTTCATACAGTCCCTAGCTACTACTTGTCTTTCTGATGTTCCTCTGAATACTGGTTTTAAATCACTTTAACAAAGCTAAAACTCAACTCCCCATGTATTTTCCAGTACTTCACTGTTCTTAAACGCACAGTCTTTTTTTGCCTACTTTTTCTTCTTTACTCCTCAGTCACTGTGGGATGATTGCTAGACTAATGAAGACCAGATCTCCCTGTGCTGGTATCACACTTAGAGCTGTTCAACTGCTCCTTCATCTTGGAGTTCTTAGCATCTGCATAGACCAGACAGATAAAGGAAAAGAGGGGGACAAATCGTAGGCTCTGCAGTGATCAGGTCTAAACCCAATTTCTCAGTAGGTTCTACTACTTCCACTAAAATCCCCTTTCTTTTCCTTTTGTGCATCATGTGTCTGGTAAGCCTTTATTTAGCTCTGAAGTTTTCAGGTGACATTAGGTTGCTTTGGGGGTCTTTGCAGTGAACTCATCCCAGTTAAGCAAGTGGGAAGACCTAGGAGAAAATTGTCACCAGTATCTGTGAATCACACAAACATAATCTACATTTCAAGCTGACCTGGTGCATCTAACTGGTTTTTAATGAGAAATTTACAGAAATGATCCTGTGTCTGCCTACACAGCCCCCCAAAGCAAAGCACTGATTGCGTTGGGGATTAGAATGGCAGCTCTCATTTGCATTTTGAGATACTTGCCAGTTAAAAAAAGAAAGAGAAAATAAGTTTGGGGTTTTTTTAACTGAAAAATTAATCTTCAGAGGAAAAGAAGCAATGTTGCTTGTCCTCAGAGTACATTTTGCCATGATACTTGCTTACTTATCTTTATCTTGCCCCTCCAGCAACAGTGAAACAGCAGGTGCCTTTAGTTACATTAAGAAGGTTGGCATTTGGTGGCCATAATGTCATTACATATGGGAAACAAGACTCGCATTACCCAAAATCTGTGGTGTCAGGGCCACAGTATGAATGCCATCCTGCTTTCTTATGATCAACAGTTGGTTTCATCCAAGCTGCAAACCAGTCATTAAAACTTTTTTGAATTGACAGTAATTCTTAATGGCCATCTGTCTGTATTACAGACCATTTTATCAAACATGGTGTACTTTTAGCAGAGGGACTGAAGGAATGATGGACAGAAAAACTAAACTGCCCTGTCACCTCCTATAAGCAGTCCCTGAGGCAGACAGAGCTACAAAAAGATGAGTGAAGCTTGCACTGACAAGTGGTCCTAGCCAGGTCTAATAGCAACAGGGTTGTGCCTCCATGACTGTTAATACAGCACTCTTCCACTAACTGCAGCTAACCAATTTCCTTCTTCATACTACAACCCACTGGGGGTGTGAGACGCTGAATTTGCACATCTGAGCCCTGGTGGCAAAGAGACATGACAAGTGATGGCAGATACCTGCTCTGGGTGTACATGTGCAGTGCTCACAAAGGCTTATGAGGAGGGAAAAAAAATCTAGAAGAAATAGCACTGGCTGCAGTGACACAGTCTGCCTTTAGTTTTGGTTTAAGGTCAGGAAAGATATAAAACAAGATAGCTGGAAAACTTCAGGAGAATGGTGATTGAGATATCAGACAGTCAGTAGCTATTTCTGGATGAGGTGATTTTAGGGGGACTGTAATTTGTGTTGAATTATATTATACCTTACAGCTGAAAGAGCTGATGGAAAAATTCTTCTTAAATGTAAACACATTTTCTTCTGACAGTTTTTAAAATGAAACGTTTCCTCTTGGAAACAGTGAAACATTTTTTTCTTTTGATGTTTTCCAAATAAAATTTCCCCTTTTGAAAAGACATATTTTGCTAAAATTGCATTTTAAACTAAATGTCTCAGATATAGCATTACATTAAGTGAATTCTTCAAAAAGTAGAGCTTAAAGGGGAAGGAAACATGAAACGTTTGTGTCCCTGAAACATTTCTGTTTCATTTTGTCCAAAATGAAACCCTTTTCCTCTGACTGTTTTTACAGTTGGGATACACTGGGTGAAAACCCATTATATTTTCCTACAGAGTAAAGGACATCAGTAATGTTACAGAACATGAGTGGATGTTAAGCTCTGCAAAAGCTGAGCAGTGACAGACAGCTGCAATAACCCTGTCCAACAACTACTGTAAAAGCACACCCTTGCCAGCCTTAGATCATTTTGTTGGAGGAAACCAAAGTAAAATGGCTTGGAAAGATGGTAAGCTGTCTGTCATTGGCAGTAGGAGCACTCAAGAGTAGATCAGCAATGGATAGTGTTCCTGCAGAAGGTATCATCTGCTATGGCTCTTTTCTCCTCACAGGTAAGTGTTAATCACTATGGCCAGTGGTAAAGGCTTGACTTTTGGGGTTTTAGCATAGTTGAAAAACTTACTGTAGTTGTGAAGCTGACTTATATTGCATGCATTCTTGATGTACAGTACTTGGGCAGGAGGGTGATGAAAAAAGCTGCATGTTGTTTTTAGACTTACTAACCAAACAGAAGCTTTCTTCACAGTTTTAACTCTACATTCAGAAAGCTGGACCTAAGCAGATTTTGTCTTTTAATTAAACCTTGGTGGTAATAAAAAATATTAACAAGAAACTGGAGTTCCTAATAGTTATACTAAACTGCTCACAAACTTACTGAGCTAACCACATGTTAACCTACTACCTTCCTTATGAATTCCTACTCTGCAGAAAAAGAAAGCAAGAATGGTTCATGGTGTCTTCACTGAGATCACTGAAGAGAGTATGAAGACAGTTCTAGGCTCCCACACAGACCCTTTGTGCTTTTAAACATATATATATAATTACAAGAATACACTACACTGTCCCAATCTCACAGAGCTTTCTTGTGGTACCAGCGGAGGTACCTACACTGCTTCTGTATATGGAGTATGATTGTCCTGAGACCTTTATGGACAAAGTGATCAACTTAGTAATTTTTACCTACCTTATTTAGGGATTCAGAGAGTTATTTATCAGTGTTAAATGGAGATCAGACAGTCCCTTTCCTCCTTTACAGTTTTGACATCATTTTTGGAAAGCTTTTGTCTTGGCTTTAACAGAGAATGGTTTCTTCACATTCCAGTTACCCAATAGCTAAAAGACCACAACATGACAGTGTAAAATCAATACCTTTCTTTTTACCTGTTACAAAGCAAAAAAATTCTATCAGTCCTCCCTATAGGGACTGGATAGCAACAGTTTGGCTTAGTAATTTTTTATGTAGCTGAGAAACACAATGCATGAAGAAGTCACAGCAGCTTACTCAGCAAATTAATCAGTATGGTGTTATTTAGTATAAATCTAGGGAAACCATCCTGTGTGTGGAATTCTTTGTGTTTCATTTTTATTCAGCAACATGAAAACAATTCTAAAACAACGTGAAAGCATCTCTGTTAGATTTCTAAAGGAGTACTGAAAAATATCAGGGGAGCGGTGGTTTTAACAGCAACCTTATATAGTATTTCATAGTTTTATAACTGGAGGAGATTGTATATATTGTTTATGCATGTACCTGGACGTGTGTATGTGAACACTTACCTCTTTGCCATATATGTATTTGACAAGCAATGTAGTAGGATTCTGGAAATCAGTGGCTTTAATTTTTAGTATCACCATTGGCCTGGTTGTTTCTGACCAAATAAATTTTCTTTCAGTGCACATCCCTCAAGCACTTTCATTAAGATTCAAGTTCTTTAGGATTTGGATTACTGACTGTGCTGTGGAGTTGTTATAAACACCTGATGTAACTAGTTCAGCATAAAACCTGGAAGATGTTTATGTCTTTTTTCTGGGTCCAGTGGAGGTCAGGTGGGGCCAGCTTTGTCATTTGACCCTCGATCAGTCTGATGTCCCAGTCTTGGGTGTGCACTGTAGTGCAGCTTTGAGCTGAAGCGCAACTCAGTTCAAGGCAGTCGAGTAGACATGAGAGTGGCCAGGGAAATCCTCAGGAGTCAGACAGCCCAGATGGCTTGTTATGCATGTCACATTTTAGCAAGAACAGAAGTGATGTGAATTCTGGGATGGCTCTATAATTAATAGCTTGTGCTTAAAATGAATAATAAAGCATGGCCAGTGTCCTCTGTTGTAGACATTCAGATGGTTCAAAACTGTTTTTCTAAGCAAAGGAATTAAATCACAGTGAGTTGAACAGTTTGTGGTTACTTGACAGGGTGTCTTTCTCCAGCAGAAACCAAAGAAATCTCTTTTATGTCTTCTTTCCAGAGAAGAGTGTGCTCTTTCCTAATGCTTGGAGCACAGACAAGTCTGGACCAGACCACCAAGCAGCATGAACTTTGGCTGGTGGCTGATGTAAAGGCAGACTCAAATCCAGATCTATAGATCCAGGAGTAGGTCTCACTTCTGCCATTTGTCAAATTCCAAAAATTTGGGAGTGCACAAGCTCCAAAGCTCGTGAAATCCCATTATTTTTTCTAGAAGACTTAACAGGAACCTGAATTTACACACTGCTCCATATATACAGACTAATTCACGAGCAAACTTTGATTTTAAGAAGGTATCCCAGATTGACTCTGATTTCTCAATCCTTATACTGACCTTCTTTGCAACATAGCTTCTGTAATGGAGAAAAAGGGAAAATCTGCTTCTTCTGGTCTAAGAACCTCTTTGGAACATAAATTGGGATATAAATGGGGAGATGTGCACAGGTCCATGGTAGCTTGGCTTCTGACATAAATAGTCTGTTCTGCAGATGCTCATCAACAAGTTAAGACTTCTGAAATACAGTGTCTTCTTTATGCCCCAAATTTCTATTTAGCAGTAGAAATGCAAGGCACTGTATTAAATCAACACTGGTATCTTGTGGTCATCAGATGGTATAGACTGTCCTTTCCAGCTTTCTCTGAATATGTGGAAAACAGCAAGCAGGTTGAGTGTAGCTGCTATCCCTGCAGATCTCCAGCTGTTTCCTGAAATAGTCTATCAAAAGGTTGTAAAAAGGAGACATTTGTCTCTGGTTCCTAAGTCGCTGCTGGAGACCAACAGTTCCCAGACTTACTTTATAACCTGTCTTCAGCTTGAAAATGAAGGAAAAAAAACCCAGCTTTTTTCCACATGTATATTCCCAGCCTATTGCTTGGTTTAGAACAACATTATGTTATGTTAGATGTTAGCAGCATTAAACCACAGACACAGAGCTGAACCCACAGAAAACATTTTCCAGCCGGGGCAGCCTGGCCAGCAGCTTCACTGAGCCTGCAGCTTGCTTGGCAGCTCTTGGCAGTTCCCTGGCATGGAGAGAGCCATGGGAGTTGGGTGGGACTGGCAAGGAGAGAAAGACATGAGAAAGGCAGCAGCAGAGGCAGCACAGAAACAGCCCTTCAGAAATCAGGTTACTTACTTATGTGAGGTTGAGCTGGAGCATTACTTGCTTTCAGCCTCATGCTTCAGAAATGTTTATGCTCTTCATAATATTTTTTTTTTTTCAGATAAAAATTGTGAAGAAAACATGGGTGATGAGCAGATTAGCTCTTCAGGTTTGACAACACAGATACCTACCCTAAACCATGTGGGAGCAGAAGGCCCCATACCCATGCAAAAAGATGAATTTTGGCTAGGCTTTGGAATCCATGCCTGCCTAAGATGGATTAGGACAGTTCATGCATCTCAAGTTCTGTTTCTTCCTGGCAGAGGTAGAGAAATATCGTATCAAGCACTTACTCACTTTAGTGTTTCTACCTAACTAGGTCCTGGGGAGAAGGAACCTTCTTCTTTCTACTCAGGTTTTCTTTGCAACACAGAAAACTGTGAATAATTACTTCAGTTAGGCTCTTTGAAAGCTGATTGAGTCACTGGAGAAATATTGGTAGGGAAGCATCACTTCGATGTGACATGAACACACCATGAATATAAATTGCCAAACAGAAATGTAAGCTCTAGAAGCTCAGAGAGAGCATAAGCAATGTCAGCTTCCACAGCAGCTTGAACAAATCTTACAGGCTGAACTGAACCATCATGTAACAAAGTTCCTGCTAATGCACTTCACCACATGCAGCCCAGGTACTGTGTGTGCTTCCTATTCCATGTACCCATCACTTAGTTTCTTTCATTTGATTAAAGGCAATAGATATTTTTAGAGCCCATTACTTCTTTGCTGTAATTCCTTTTCTTCAGACTTGGGGCTCCTGTAATTGGTCATGGTGATGTTCATAGTGAAGGAGGTGTGAACAGATTGGTCTCCTGGGACACTCATTCTTGACTGGGCTTTTTTTCTCAAAAGAAAGAAGGAACAAAGAGATTGCCAAACACTTTCCTAATTAACACAAATATGTGTGGCTTATCAGGAGTTTACATGTAAGGAACAATAAAGAGGAATAAGACCTGGCTTTTCAAAAGGATTTCATTCACCCTGTAAAGGTTTGCAGACATATTCAGCAAATCTCCAGATAATTAGGCCTGTTTCTGGCATACCAAAGCAAACTGCTCATATCTTTTTCCCCTTAAAATCACATTATCTGGACTGCCCTCATTGATAGCAGAAGGATGAGGCTCAGAGGCATAACATTTTGTGCCAGAAGATAACACAGATGTAAGCATCTTTTCCATTAATTACCACAAACTTTGTTTTGGACAGACTGCCACAACACTATGAGGCAGATTTCAGAGCATGTGCATTGCCTACAACTGCTGTACCTGTTACCTGGAGTAGGAAGGGGCAGCATCATCTCAGGTGGGCACACAAAGAGCATCTGACAGATCTCTGCTCTCTCCCTCTGCCTTCTTAAAGCCCTCTAATATACTGTCATGGTATGTATGGCATGTATGTCATGTGCGTGTGTGGTACCTATAGAGCCTGTCACTCTGTGTGTGTGTGTGTGGTGCCTATAGAGCCTGTCACTCTGTGTGTGTGGTACCTATAGAGCCTGTCACTGTGTGTGTCTGTGTGTGTTCCATTACTACTGAGATGAAAACACACAGGGCTTTCCTGTTTATGGAAAATGAATGCAGTATTGGAATAGGCTGCCCAGGGAAGTGGTGGAGTCACCACCCCTGGAGGTGGTGTGGCACTTAGGGGACTGGTTTAGGGATAAGAGTAGCGTAGAGCTATCGGTTGGACTTGATGATCTTGAAGGTCCTTTCCAACTGTGTTGATGTTTCTATGTTTCTCATTTATGAAGCCAAGACAAAATTAGTAAGAACTTCCTTTCAATACCATGCTGAGAAGCTTTTATTCCCTGAGTCTCCTTACCTCAAGACATGCTCCTGCCTTAAAGCAGAACTCCCACACATTCTGGTTAATTACCAAAGCTTGCATGTTATAGGCAATTCTTAATCCTCATGTTATTTTGTTACTCAGAGAAATTTATCTAAATCTATCTGCAAAGTTTTGCAATTACATTCAGTGCTGTCTGAGGGTGAAGGAATGCTAGACTAACTGTATAAAGGCATACAAACATAATGGGTTTCATATATTTATAAGTTGCAAGCCAGGAAGCTCACCAGCCTGTCCGAAATCGCCCCTTTGCTGCACTTTGGAGGCAAGGTCTGGCAAAATGAGGCCTATGAACCTCATCCCAGTCTAACTCTCATGATAGGAAGTGCTCTAAACTTATAAAAAGGGAATTCTGGTCTCTCTTCCTAACTGTCATTTTTTAATTTGGGGGCAAGAAAGGGAAAACCCTGAAAATTCTTTATAACTTAGATTTTATTGTATCTAAAATAATCAATAGGCATCTTTACACAATACATTGACCTCCTCAGGTGTCACAATGGAGTGTACGACTTAGGTCTCCCTGTAATGGGAATATTCACTTCTGGCTGATTTTCTTAGTTACCACAGCTGAGCATCTGTCACAAGGATTGTCAAAGTTTTCTCATAACAGCTCTTCCTTCACCAGCAATGCATAATTTAAGGTTGTCTTTCTGTTTTCCCTTACAAAGGTCAAAAGTCCTATGCTTTATTGAGCCATAAAGATGCAGTAAACAGGGTTTTAAGAACAGATTTGATCTGTTATCATGAATTTAAAAACTACCTAGAGTTTCTTTGGGGTCTGTCAGAAAGTTTGAAAACCCAGTCAAAGCTTATATAAATATTTTAAGTGGAAGGCTTTCCATCCTAAAACTAAATAAAATAAAACATGCAGTGGAGAGAAAGAACTAAAACATTTTTTCACATTTTTTTTTTCTATTTGTGTATTTGTAAAATGTTTTCCAGTGGATAGAGAGATCCATTTAGAGCAAATTGAAGCAGACCCACATCAAGTTAACGCTTGCCAAGACCCTTCCATGATGTTCCACCAAAAGACAGAGACCCCATGGGTCATTAGGTGGAAACAACTGAACTAGATTTCCAAATATTTCATTATGCTGCTCACAGAAACATTCATCAATTCCCCACACATCCTGCTACAACATGAAGAAATGGACCTATAATCTAGTTTACACAGTATACGTGATATAATTCAGCATGGTAGAAAAGAGGGTGATTCATAGGACACCTCAAAGCACCGGGTACTTACTGCTTGTCATGAGCAATGGGAAAGAGCCAACTCTCCAGCTGAATTCTGGTCTCAGTCACTTCAATGTCAACCTGAAGCAGCTGTTCTGAAATTAATGGATTTGCACCTGCATGGCTGATAGAATCTAATTCTCAATCTGTAATTTAAAGGGGGATTGCCCTGATACCTTGCTATTTTCCACATTTTGGATTTCTCTAAAGTGCATTCTGAATCTTTAATAAGCATCACTGATTCATGGAAAAGGAATCATCAGTAAACTAATTTGCTCTAGACAATTCTGTTCAACTGGACGTTTCTATTCTATCTAATATTCAATATTAGGAATAGGGGGAAAAAAAGCAAAAGGAAAAGGATAGAGTCTCTGGAAAATCAGGGACTTGACTTTAGCCATCACTTAATTACAGTGTTGAACTAAACCATCAGATTTCCATTTCAGGCTTGTTCAACATCAAAGTTGTAGAACAGTGGTAGGTAACATCTATGGTAAGAATTTGGATCTCTATTGCAGATACTGTCTTGTAAAGATGTTAAAAAATAGTTAAGACATGAGTTTGTGTATAAACTATTAAAAACTGCCTAGGAAAATCTCAGCACTAAGTAAATGACAATACTCTGGGCTCCCAGATACCCTGAGAAGTATTGCTACTTACATGAAAGAAAACTTCATTATCATTAATTTTCAAATGTGAGACACAGAGGTTAATCAAGTGACATAGCTTTTAATTTACCCCTTTTTAATATCTGTACAGTACTTGTGATTGGATATATAATCTCTAACAGTCTGCCAGCTGGGAATGCTGATGTATAATGGGAGGCTGCTTTCTCATTCCCAAACTTTGGAGAAACCAAACACATACACAGCAAAATAAGCTGTAAAAGGAGAAATAAATCCATTTGGTGCTGTTGAAAGTTTCCCATTTAAAACTCTACATAGATGTAGCAAGAATAAAAATAGCATGTAATAGCTAGTTTGGACTTTTTATTGGAAAGAAGGGAGAAAGGCCAGATGAGTATTTGCACTTCTAAAGCCTTGGACTGAATTGTCATCAACTAGTAACATGCAATTTAACCAACTTTAGTGGAAGTGGGATGGAGAGACAGATGCTCTCCCTCCTCCTGCCAAGCTCTATTTGCTAGCTTGTCCATTTTGCTGACATATTTAGAGATGCATCTTAGTCATAAAATCCAATTTTGAGCAATCACTACCTATGGAGCCCGTGAAGGGTAGCATTTTCCTCATGTGGATTCAGGTATTTCTGCTATGTAGACTGATACAGCAAAAACATAGAGTCAAGTTGTTACTAATTACTAGATTATCCTTAAGTCTTTTATTTACTGCCTGTTGTTCAGTGATGGCAACAAAGGGATTGGTCCTTTAGATGAAGTCTGTCATCCACTTAAGCACACAGAGGAAAAGCCAAGGAGCTCTGGGGCGGGCGTGTGTTGGATGCTCTTTCAGGAAAGTGTAAGCTAATGCTGGAAAGTTACAGATGGCCTTAAGACTGAGAATCCATGGAATACGTCTGTCCCACTTCCAAAATGAATCTTGATGTTAACTTTTACAACTGCTGATATTCTTAAATGCCACTGTAACTTCCCACCTACCTGGACCATCTGCCTGTTCTTGTTGGAGCCTTGGTTAAGTGCTGGACCACCAGCAGTGGCTGGGTGAAAACTCACAGGCGGCTGCTGGAGGGTACCAGCTCCCAGCAATGAAGACCCAGGGGGAGAAAGTATTTTTATTAACAGAAAATAATAAACATAAGGAAGAAGTCCTGTGTAAACAGGCTTCTGGATGGAGCTCTGTAAATGAGCAGATCAGAAGAACAAACAACCCCTGACATCCTAATGAGTCACTCCAACTGTGCAAAGAACAGTAATTTTGTGGAACTGCTACTTCACAGCTACTCTACAGAAGATAAAATCTGCATTAGTTGATATTTCTTTTGTTCCATGATTCAGGAAAAAAAGAAGGTCCTATGATAAAAGAATGGGCTGGAAGGGAGATGAGGTTTCTGTTCTGAATTCTGATAAATCATTTCTTTTTGTGAGCCAGTTATTTTCTCTCTCTGTATCTGTGTACCAGAGGAACACCCTTCTGAGATAGGTATACCTGTTACATGGCTGAAGCTTGATACAGTAATGCCTGAAGAGATATTTAAACAGATATGAAAGACAGATCCACGTTTAAACTAAGATTAAACACATCATTACTGCACTGATTGCTCTTTATACAAACTTCTAATAATGCCATTGTATTTAGTGGTGCAATTCTGGATTCTCACTGTCATAAGTAAGATTGAGATTCCATCTTGATTAAGCAATGACTGTAAGTATGAAAGGATTGAGCAGTCTAAATTTCATTCACTTAGTAGGGGAATATAAAGCTATGATTAGAGACTAAATATCACTTGCAGGAAACCTTTGAAATGCATGATGCTGGGAGATTCAAGCTCCCTAGTCATGTGAAAGTGCATGATATCATTCTTTTGGGGCTTTATTAGGAACAAAGCTCAGCAACAGGACACATGCATAAATTATTTATAGAAATCAGGGGATGACTCAGGGATAAGAGTAGTGTAGGGCTATCGGCTGGACTTGATGATCTTGAGGGTCCTTACCAACCATAACAATTCTATGATTCTATGTTCATGTGACCTGTAGAACTTAAAGTCAAGCCTTAAAGCTAACTTAAGAAAGTCAACTTTCTTCAGTTCAGTTTCTATTTCTTGAGAAATACCTTATTTTTCCTCACAAGAAAAGCTCTGAAGTTTAGACTTTCTTTTTATCTGTTTCTGCTTCCCTTGCTGATATCGATGGAAATTTGAGACAATGACAAGTTCAAGAAAAGAGGGTAGATATTGCTCTCTGGGCTGAAGAACCATGGCTTCTTCAGAATTGCTAGCAATAAGCCAGCAAATCCAAAAGCCAGAGAAAGGGCAGCAGTTTTAAAAGTTCTAAGTGGTTCTACGGTTCTATCCCTGGAAATCAGCATTGCTCTCCACCAGCTGAAGATGGAGAATAGAGTGGCAATTGAAGCTACCTTTTCCCATTCCATTTCAGGCACCTCTCAAGATGGTAATGACCTGCAAATAAAGTCAGGCTATAATATTTCAAATGTTATGAGCAAGCAGCAAATAGGGCTTTTTAAAGTGTTGATATCATCACTATGAAATCCAGATGAGAAAGAAAGGAGAAAAATTGACTGTATAATAATTTCCTTGGTAATTCTAAACAATGCAGGGTTAAATTTGATGTGAAGTGACTCCTAAAACATGCATTGATAAAACTTAAATCTTCAAAATACACTGTGTTATTCAGTGTTTGAATTAATATCTACTTGGAGAAAAACTAACTCCATTGGTGCTATAATTACAGAACTCAGCAGTGCAAATTAAGCAGATGCCCCTGAACTGATCAGGATCGTATTTTCTAATGCTTTGTTTAGCCTCATTTGAGCAAAGTGAATTTCCACATTACAGTAATTTCCATACACCTCAGAAACAAAATAATTTACATTTAAAAGCATGTTCCAATGGCAGAAAGAAAGAAATCAGTAAGTTTAATAGAAAAATGTCTCCAGTGTCTAGAATATTCAAGTAAAATGGTTACATTAGAGAAGTTAGTAAGGTAATGCTTTCCTGTGCTCAACTATTGTGATGGAAAGTACATAAAGTACATTTTAAGGCAGAAAAGAAAAAGATGGTAAAAAAAGAAAAAAAAAGCACAGAGAAACAAAAAGCCACATAGTCATTAAAAAAAATAAATAAAACCTAAAACTGTGCTGGCAAAGCTACATGCCAAGTTTCAGCTAGGGACATTGAATTTTAGATGACAGGTTCACCTAATTTACTGCTTTGTTTTGGACATCAGATTAAAACTCTTTAAAGAAATGCTGGACCAACATAGTTATGTCCCAAGTTTTCCAGGCGTGATGAACTCAGTTTGTATGTCCCAGATTTTCCAGGCACGATGAACTCAGTTTGGAGAAGGAACAGAGTATTTGACCTTACTGTGCAGAACTTGACTTGGGGTTCTCAATCTCTTTCCTTCCTTCCTTTTCTTCCTTTTCTCCCTCCCTCCCTTCTCTCTCTCCCTTCCTTCTCTCCCTCCCTCCCTTCCTTTCTTCTCTCCATCCCTTCCTTATTTTTATAGAAGGACTTCAGACAACACTGAAATAAGGACTTATGCTGAAGTGTGACATTCAGACTGCTTAGTCAGGTGGTGTGTAAGTTTAGTCTTGGAGAGCAATCAAGTTGCTTGCACTCTACCAGTGCCCAACCCCAGAAGAATCTAACCACCATCTCCATATCTGACTGCTAAAAATCTCTGTGTTTAAGTTTAGGTATCCACATATGTTTGGGATGGCCATGGTACAGAGGTGCTAGCTTCCCTTCCCCCTGGGACAGCAGCAGTGGCTCCACAGCCCACCCCTGCTCAAGCACTCTTGCTTCATTGAAGGGTTCATGCAGGAGTATCCCTCAGCCATAATAAGCTGCAGAACACTGTAGGTCACAATGACTTCTCTTCACAACTGATGTGCCTCTAGCACTGGTCTGTCATTGCATCCTAGGTTCAACCTCAGAGGCAGATCACAGAGGCAAATAAAGTTGCTCATCTAATCATATTCTCCATAGGCACATGTCCTTTTTTTAAAATGACAAACAAAAACCCAGATGAAACATTTTGGAATGCTGCAGCATGACTGAAGCACTCAACTCCAGGGATGTCTACTAACCAAACAGCAAACAATGCTGCAGATGATGACTTAGATGAGCTGGCAGAACAGCCTAAGGTCTGTACACTGTTGCTTAGCCACATTTTTAAATCATTCTACTTACCAAAATAGTCCAGAAAGTCTACTGTGCCTTTCACCTTCCCAACATAAATAAAGTCATGAACATGTTGGCTGGATTTAATCTGCGTATCTTTGCTTTCTGCACATTCTTTCTGGTTTGGGCTAGAGAGGTATAGTCTTCTCATTCACAGAACAGGCCCAGTCCTGGCAGCAGCTGTTCAAGATTAACCACATCTGAGGATGAAAAGTATTGCATAAAAAAGGCTGTTATTGTCTCTTTAGCATTGTGCTTTAGCTCAGTTCTGGAGGAACTTCCTCCTTAAAGGCACTTTTCCTTCCCACTTTTCTCAGTATTTCAATTTGCCACAAAGTCAGCCTAATGCCAGTTAGCTATGATGATATCTATTCTTGGAGGGTGACTGCATGACCCCTGAAAGTAGAATGATACCACCAAGAATAGGTATTAAATAGGTATGAGGTTGGCAATGCTTCTTCCCTTCCTACTTAGAAGACTTGCAAAGAAAAGTTGTGGTTTTTCACATGAATGATTAGAGTTTTAGTAGATGCAACCCAACTGAAAATGTTACCTATATGAATGAAACCCACAATATTACGAGTCCCTTAGAACTCAAGATATTCTGTGATTCTAATATTCTGTGAGTGCTTCTGTCCTCTTTAACACTAGAAGAACTATCAGAAATCTTGGTTTACTGTTCATGGATATTGTTGCACACCTGCTGCACTCTTTTCTGAAAACTTCACTTGTGGTCCTTCTCTCAGAATTTTAGATCAACTTTACAGGGAGCTAAAGGCTAAGGGTTTGCAAATGTCATGATTTAATCAATTCCAGAACCACATGTCCAAGTATGTATTTTCCTACAGTTTCAAAATAAGTCTTTCACAGCTGGATGATTCATTTGCTTTCTTGTCTAATGTATAATTTTAGCAGTGTTACTTGTTGAAGAAGAAAAGCAGCAAAGGTCAAGTTTTAGCTGGAAAGCAATACACAATTATGGGGCACTTCTCACTGTGAGCCGAAGTAATATGAAAAAAGACAGGGAAATGAAAATCATTTTGGGATTCCAAGGTTGTGGAAGAGCTTGTTAAGTATTTGAGTTGTGCAAGGAGGTTCTTAAAAGTGGCATTCCTCAAGCGCTTCTTTTTTTCTAACTCTGTGAAAAAAAGTCAAGTTGCTTAAAATTTCTTAATAAGTTTGTCTAGAATCTGCAATACCATTCAGGTGACTTTTCTTCTCTTATTGCTGCCACCTTGAAGCTGTGGTCTCCTAGTCCAAACATGCACAAAACCTCCCCCTGTCACCTTCACCATTTCAGTGAGGTTTAGGTGTGACACCAAGACCCTCATTTGGGATGGCGATTTCCAGCAGCCCCCAGCAGCTTGGTGCTCACTGGAAGATACTTCATTACTGTTGGTGCCCATTAATTTGAGTCTGAGCTCTCCAAGGATCCCCCACAAAGTGCTGACCTATGAATGTGACAAACTGCATATGACATATTCATTCTGGAAATGTTGTCCTAGCTTCTAAGCAGATTTAAGAAAATCACTGATAATAAATCTTCCAGTGTTTCCTTGGTATACGAGTTGGTATCTCCAGCTCACATTTTCCTAATACATTTTATTCTGTGATTTATATCCCATACAGAAACAAAGCTTTTTAAATGTAGAAGACCTAATGATGCACAGCTGTTACAAAGGGTTTGTAATTAAACTAAGCATATTAAAAATGTGTTCTATGCTTTAAAAAGAGATGCGTGACCTTTGTTGCCTCATTTTATAGATACCAGCAAAAAAACAGCCTGCTGTTCAGAAAGCATTGAATGACCACCCCTTGAAAAGTAGATACATTTGGGGGACCATTAAGTTGAGAGTCCCAGAATTGCTTAAGCCACCTGAGAGAGCTCACCTGACAATTTGGGAACACTAGAGTGCTTCCAGAATTTGCAAAGAGGAAAGATTTTATGGTAGACTACCACTGCATTGCCAGGTTTCTGCTTGATATATAATTTAATTTTGAACTTAAAGTTGCTTAGGTTATTTGATTTTTTAATTTTGTTTATTGAAGGATGTGCTCTGTGAAAGTGTTTGTAGATTTTAAAATCAAAGGAAAAGAAGGATTCCAGAAGATTAAAGATGAGAGTGATTTAACCCCTCAGATTTAGGATGACAGAGCATTGTAAAGTGGACAATATCTTGCTTACAGGATGAAGAATGCATACTACCAAACTGGCATGCATAAAAATTCTGACAATAGATAGTAACCACCTGGCCATACCACTGAAAGAATTTGTTTTAAGAAGTTGTGTAAATAAACTTGGATAGTTTGCATAATAACACGTTCTTATCATCTCTAGAGCTGATGAGTTCAAACAGCAGGACACAGGAGATTAGCAACCAGAGCCTTTCTTTGCAAGTGAGATTGAAATTCATCTGTACTTTGAACAGACTGGAACATTTTTTGCTACCCTGGGAAACTCTCATAGATACATTATAGATTTTTTTTTCATTTTTACATATTTATTTTGTTTGGTAAATGATAGGTACAGTTTTAATTCAGGGCTTTTAACTCCTTTTTCCACACTGCAGAAAGTCTTCATTAAGAATGCAGAAAATGCAATACAACCTTTCAAATATCAGGCTAAGAAAAAAACAATCTAGGAAATGCTTTTTATGATGGGGCTATTTAAATATTATCACATATCTGTCATCATACAGGCCTGCTTTATAACAGGTTGTCAGTTTTCCTGGAGAGGGGGTGATCTGCAGTCAAAAGTTTTTAATAAGTAAGAGTGTGGGATTTAAAAAAAAAGTCCATAATAGGCATCTAAGAAAGAATCCATTTTCATCATTTATTCCTATTAGAAGAACAGTCATCAATCCCCAGTTGGGGCTAGAGCCCCACTGTCCTAGGCACATGAACAAATTAGTGTGTGGTTATGCAGCTATGTGTTCACTTATGGGCAGAACTCTACTACAGTGAACAAGCTCTTTGCCATCAGCAGCAATGTGCCTGGATAATGAAGTATGTACACAGTTCTGAAAAACCAGGGGCCAATAAACAGACTTTATAAAGATCATAGTCTTCCAAAACAAATCTTTTGTAGAAATTGTCTTCTAGTATTTGGTCACAGAGACTATGTCTATACTAGCAAACTAAAGCTGTGTAGGACCTTTCCTTGGCACTGGGAGGACTCAACATGGAAAAGAACAGATGCTACGAGATTCTCTGCTTGTAAGTTGCCTGGTCCCACCAAGAACTCAATCCTACCTTGGAAATTTTGAGAGCAGTGGTACTTGTAGGCATCAGGCAGGCCAAGGGCTACTCTTCTTTACCATGCTGATCTGAAGCATTTCACTTCTATTTTATTCCACTCCCTCCGTGTCTAACGTCCAGCCCCTGCTTCTCAGTTTATCCTCAGATTGTTGGTTCTTCTGGGCAGGCAGCTCCTGCTATGCATAGTCCTTCACTTGCCACAGCTCTGGTGCTGAACCTCTATGTTTGCCATGTGTGGTTTATCAGGACATGCAATATTGCCTCTGTGGAAATGATGACACCCAAAAATGAGTTTTCTTTCTCAGCAGGAAAAATAATATGAAAATAAATTTACCCTGATTTAGAAGTGATTTCCTAATTCAAAACTGGGAACAACCCCCAAGAAACCCAAATATATTTTCAACTGAAGCTAAACAGCTACTTATTCATGAGCAGGGAAGGATAAGGCATTCTATAAAAGACTCAAATACCTTGCTCACATTCTTATAACTGAAAAATAAATGAAATGCCATTAAAATTGTCATTGTTGCACAGAAGTTTGTAATATGATGAAACAATAATCAGAAAAGCTTGCCAAAATAATAGTGAGTCGGTGCCAACAAGAACAGTGCTTAACTGTTGTTTAGGGAATTAGGAACCTGATATATAATCACAGAGAACTCAGAACTCAACTGCCACTGCCGTGAAAGACAAAACCCAACTTGAGCTCTGTTGTGTTTTACAACAGTTTTGGTTATGCAGTCTTACATTCATGACTAAAATATTATTTGAATTACCTATAGGGGTTTTAATCTTAAAAGATACATATGTGACTCTCTCAGGACTGTAAAATACATAAACCAAAGTTAGAGAATCGAGGGGGAGGTGAGAGGGGAATTACTAAGATACTATCTTAAAATTTTTGCTGAATTTCACGTATCTTATGGATCTTAGATGCTTATTTCTAAAATTAATGTCATGTACTACATGCTTTACACTTCAAGTCTCTCCATTTTACAGAAAACAGCACATTGTTCCTTCCAATATTTTCCTTAGTTACTGTATTATCTTAAAAGGAAAAACAACTAGAGGAAGGTGTGAAAGAGTTAAAAAGGAAGCTTTTAGAGAAAAGTTAAGCTCAGGATCCCATGCATACTGGAATGAGGCTTTGCAAGTTAGTTATAATAAAACATGAGAAAACAAGGTTAGAATATCAGACAGGAATTCTTCAGGATTAAAGGTAAAAATAAACCAGGCCTGGCCAGAATATTTATGTACGATTGCAGAAGTTCCCCAAGAAAAGGCTTCCTAACCATCTCTCTGTCTGGGTATTTACATTGCACATGGAATACTTGGAGATTCCTCACTATCACTGAGGTCTCACACAACTCCATCTCAGGGCAAGACTTTCCACCTTCTCTCACTGACCAGCAGACATTGGTCCTGGCAGACTACTGCTGGGCTCAGTTATAAATGCCTGTCACTACCTCTGCCTGGAGTGTAGCCGTGCAGTACTAATCACTATTTCATGAGCTACAGCAAAGTCACGGCACAGCAATATGTCCCAGCAGCAAATGAGAGGTCATTACAAGTCCTCTTTCTCTACTGAGACAGGTGTCCCATGAAGAATGCCATCTAATCACCATTAGCAGGACTTAGACAACTGCCTTTCCTCAGAAGAAATTATTATGGTCCAAACAGCCAAAAGCCTCCCCATGGCAAAGGGAGCTGATAGCTTCTTAGGAGGTTCCACTCCATCACGTACCACTCTGCAAGAGCAGCAGTAGCATGTGTCCCCCAAAGGATATGGGAATGAAGGGAAACAGCTTCTAATGCTGAGCGCGAAGTATGTAGACAACAGCTTACATAGAAGAGTAGACCTGTGGCTGAGTAGATTGAATCCTTCTGCTGAAAATGGCAAGTAAAATCCATAAAATTGTTCATGATCTTCCAGATAAGCTATGCCAAACATAGAAAAGTCATACAGATGGTAAGAAAGAATACTGATCAGTCAGTCGGATCTCCATGTGAGGGTAACAACCAGAAATTCAGGACACATCCTTGTGGCTTCTCCATAGCCATGGAGAGAACGTCTATGGGAATTAAACATAGCCACAAGCCCCACCTCCTACAGACACTCCAAGTGCATCCTTTGCAGCAGCCACAATTGGAAAGCCCGCCCCTTCACTCACATGTGCGGGATCCACTGTATTTTGGTGGAAGACAGTGCAGGATCAAACCATATGTCCAATGTTCTTTTTTTTTTTTGTTTAACCATTCCAATCAATTGTCTCTGTATTCACAAAACAAAACAAACAAACAAAAATCAATAAATATTGTGAAGACAGATGCATCTCTAGCCAACTTCAACGTTTTTTCAGCATGTGATCAAACATCTCTATGAAAAGCATAATAAAATCTTTGGACCCTTTAGGACTTGAATGTGGAGAGACATCCAGCTCAGCTGAACTCCATGTGCCCTTCCAGAATTCCTGGACTAAGGACATAATCCCCCCAGTTCAGGAAGGTTTTGTAATTTATTTGTTTGTACATTGCTGAAGCTTCAGTGGGACAAGCAATGGGAGATTTGTCTACAAACAGACAGGCGAGAGCAGCACATTGGAATGATGGAAGCAGAACTTCAAATTTTGTACAAGTAATTTATTTTATTTTTTCTGTCTTCTGAATCTATTTTAAAGGCTGTTTTGCTAAGATTAAGCACTGCTAGGGAAATAAACCTGTCATACCAGCTGTTATTATCATTTATATTAGCATAGTGTCCAGGAGTTCTTCTCAGGAAAAATTCCATGGCACTAGGTGTTGTGTAAACACACAGGGAGAAGAAAGTTCTGTGTCCACCAAGAGCTTACAACTGATGTGTAACACCAGGCAACAAGCAATACAGTGCAGCTCATAGAGAGTCTGACAGCAAATAATAAGATATTGTTGGTTTAAGAGTGAGTGATCTTAGACCAGGAAAGCCTAAATGTTGCCAGCATTTCAGTGTTGTAAGAAATGCTTTGCCAGTGTTGATGAGGAAATCCTTTTGAGAACAATTTGCAATGTTTGTAAGATTAAAAGCGGATAATGGTGCCTGAGGAAACTGGAAGTGTTGGTATCTTGAAAATTAATAAAACCTCACAGATAGGATATGATAAAGCTGTGAATGGCATATTGAAATATGTGGAGGTGTAGCATATGCTTGATATTAGCAAGTAGGAAGAGTGGGCAGTTGGATTCAAGGCAGTAATGTTTCAGTCATCACCCTTCAGGCTACAAAACCAACACTTGACAAAGTCACATTTGGATAGGTGAAAGTAGGACAAGATTGTTAACTAACACAGCATGTTGCAGCAATTGAGACACGAGCTAGAAAACCTCAAACTACTGTTCAGAATAGGGAGACCAAAGACAAAAGATGAAAAAAAAAATCTGCAAAAATTCAGATGCAGTCTATATGCGAGGACACTGAAATCTGAATGAATGCTTAAGTTCTAAGGCTTGCCTATAATCATCAGGATTGCTTGATAAAGGAAAACAGTATTAAGAAGGAACAGTGAAGAGATGATTAGGAGCTTTCAGCTATATTAAATTTTACAAAGTCAAGTTAAAGGATGAGACTTAAGTTGGACAGAAAGAGATTCTATGAAGGAGAGCGGCGTAGGACTCTGACTCCTCAGCACAGGTAGTTGCTGAAATATGTACCATCTGGAGAGAAAGTGCGTGAAGGGAAGAGGAACGGAACTGTGGCAGCCAGGGGAACTCCCAGCAAAAGCTGCAGACTGGGAAGACAAGGACTATTCAGCCAAGGACATGATGAAAGAGCAGTTTCCAAAGTCTGCAGAGAGAATTACAGTGAAAATTTCAAAACTGAAAGACCAGTTGTATATGTTGAAGCCAACTGGCAGGCCAAGAAGACTGAAGATATTTGGCTAGCGATAGACCATCAGAGACCTTGCTGAGAGCAATTTTGGTGGTCAGCACTGCGACAGCAAAACTGTGGGATGTAACCAAGAAGTGAAGAGCAGGAGCTCTTGCTGCCAGCACATTTCACGAGCATAGAAAGAAAAGGGAAAGGGATGTACAAATTAGGAATTTTTTTTCCAATATAAGAGAAACTATATTACTTATAAGAAACTATATTACTTATAAGCCATAAGGCTGAACCCTAAGGTGGAATAAATTTTCCTGGTTCTAACTGGGTAGTTGAGTTTATACATTTCTCTCAGGCAGCAAATAGGTGCCTTTATCCCTACATTGCTGCACTCCTCTGGTTAATCTCTGCTGAATTTCTTCTCAGTGACTATCACACGATCCTTTTTGCTCTACCTTCATCTCTCTAGTTCTCCCAAAGTTTGCAGCCCATTGACTATCTTCTTGTAGCTGTTTTCACTCACAAAAGTAATTTAGTAATTAGGCTACCACAGCACAGAAAGTAGGAGAGACCCTGTACCAAGTATGTAAGAGAAATATATAATCTTCTGATTGAGGGGATGTACTTAACATAGACTAGAAGCAGGTCACAACATTGTTGAGACTCTCCATTCACTAACACTTAAAAATACATATTTTTAAAAGTCATCAAGCTTTAGGAAAAAAAATGCTTCTACTTCTACATAGTATATACAATCCATCCTACTCCATTTCTCTTGGTAAAATTCTGTATTTTGTGCACTTTTATGTAAAGCCTACTGTAAAAATAATTCTGTTCAGCTTCCTCAAGCAAATAAAAAAAATTAATCCCTTGCTAGTTTAAATTCATAACTAATCCTCTTATAATTCAGTAGATGTTTTATTTTACACTTACCAGTAAATTTGTAAGGCAAATTTTGTCACTCTTCACTAACGACTCCATTTCTGAGCCTCTCAGTACATCCTCTGCACTTTCCTCATACGGTCTAAGAAGTTCTGCCACATGCACCTCCTTTGATTCAAGTCCATGATAACAACAGTACTTTATAGCACTTCCACAGCTAAAAGCACGACAAAAATGCTAATTAAATATATCTTCTTCACTCAACTGCATAAAAAGAAAAAATTAAATGATGGGTTTCTCAGCAGCCCACAGCAAATTTCCCTTGGATTTAACTGCCATTTAGGCACCAGTGCTCCTACACACTGCTTGGTGCATTTCAATTTCACATTCTCTCCCATGATTCAATTTGCTGAATGCATTAAGATCTAAAAAACAGTTACATCTCTCATTCTTGGTGATCTCTGCATTTTAGTATCAATCTCAGAAAACAACTTAGAAAACACCACAACTTTAGTCAAGTTGTGAGGACATTTGTGTGCATAAAGGGAAGGAAGGTGCAGAAGCCTTGAGGTAATGACCTCTTACATTTGCTGCTGACTCTGTGAAAGATGTCATGCTCACCTGATGTCATCTCAGATGCAAGGTTCAGAGTTTCACTAGGGAAGTGATGTGCTTTCCCAAGTCCTGCCGTATAAAGATGTTAAAACTGATGTGCTGCCTTCTCTCTAGTAAATAAAGGTGGTGTCAGAAATTTCTAGTTCTCAAGGACAGTAAACTGCAATGATAGCTTCAAAGATCAAAAATAACATTGCAGTTCCTTGGAGGATGGAATTCACAAGCGAGACAGCACAAGGGTAAATATGACTAAACATTTGGTTTACTGAAGCAACCTCAATAGTATCTAACTACTCCTTAATATTGCAGCTTTGTTCAGTGTTTGGAATACCCACGAAACCCCACTATTTGCAGCCTGATTTTAGGAGCTCTTGAGCACTGGTAAGCCCACGGACTCATTCTTAATGGAGTGCCTGAGATAGGGAAACTACGGAGAGATTTAACTAAGGGTTACAACTTACTAATGCTTTTCCAAAAAAAGAAAGAAACAACATGTGCTGCTGTAGCAATACTTTAGAAAGTTACTCTCTTACACTTTAAGGCTGAAATCCTCACCTCTGCTTTGATTTCTCTGCTTAAGAAACAGGGCAAAGGAAAACAAATTGGCTCTAGAAGTCTCAGTTACAGCAAGGGTAGAATTTTGCTACACACAGCAGCATATGAAATATCCATCAGGTATCGTTTTCAGCTTCTGGTAAGATTGTCTGCACAAAATACCAGGGTGACAGGCAGGAAAGATAAAATTCTATGAGACAGCAGGGTCATGATTTTGAACAGCCACAGGAAACTACTTCAGATGGGAAGGACAGGGCAGGGAGAGAAGTTGTTTAAAGCCCCATCTACCCAATTTCTGGACAAGTTCTTCTTGGCAGGAGATTGCACAATCCCATACAAAACCAAGAAAATAACTTGGCCCCTTTAGTAAAATTTCACATGAAAGGCTCCTTTCCCTTGCCTTTAGAAACAACCTAATGAATTGTTTCCTAAAGCAGTGACTTCCCGACCACAGAAATCTCTACTGGGCAGTGCTTCCCTGTATTCTGGCAAAATGCACAAGTCCAGCTTGGCCACACAAATGCCATTATACACACAAGCATCACAGATCCATTTGCACACAGAACATACAAGTCTGTACGTACAGGCTTACTGTTTTAAGAATACTTATCATAAAAGTAGGGGGGTCAAAGTGTCATTTCAGAGATGACAACTGAAAACAAGTAAACTTTCAGCTTTATGATCTGAGGCAAATGCCCCCCAAGATGCTGAAAGATGGTGCCTAACCTAGCTGAGTGAGGCTTGGCAGCTTTAGATACACTTTGTAACAAAACATAGAAATTGCAAATAGATACATTTGAATGCTTGTCAAATTCAGACATGACATTCAGGCTAAGCTGAATATACTTAATCTGAGCTGAGTTTTATAAGTAGTATGTATAAATGTTTTAAACATTTCAATGCATGAATAGACATGAGGAAAAATCTTTAGTGAGAGTAGAAAAAAACCCTGCACAACCACGCTGCCATTGCTGGGGCTCACCTATAGTAGATATGTCAGATTTTTTGGCATACAGCGCTTTTATTGATAAATCATTGTATCAATAAAAACCTGATGAGCAGCATAAATAGTGGATGATCTTCATAGGTATGTTGGTATTAGACCTCAGTTTTATTGGTGCACACACAAAACCTCCATTAGCTCTCTATATTTACCCAAGTAACCCAAAACAATTACATTTTTTTAGAAGCTGCTGTTAAAACATCATTCAACCGTAACTATTGAACAGGCACTCACATACTGCAATCTGTGGCACAGATATAGCTAACAAACAGTGCTTCAAAGTGGAGCTCAATGCAGCAAGATTTGTTCCAGGAGCTAAGCTTGCTCTGGGATCTCTGCAATAAACCAAAGGCTACAGTCAGTCTGTGACTCATGCAGTACACCATTACTCATCTCTCTTATGTGCAGAAATGGAATAAAAGTAGATCTCATTTCCTGATCACTGTGTTATGCTAAAACTGGGGAGTCCTCACGACTGCACAGTATTTTACCAGCCCTCAGGTCACTTCATGGCCAGCTGACACCCACAACTGCAGAGCCCTGTGGGAAAGAGTGTGAAACAAACAGTACTTGCTAATTAAAAGATGTTAATCAAGCTGTAACCCTTCATGTCAGATGCATTTCATAACTTCCACATCTATGTTGATGTAAAGACTGACAGACAAACCCAACTCTGAAAGAAAAGATAATTTTTTTAATGTTTATTTTTCCATGAAAAAGCTTTACAAGGAGAAAGAGATTTCAAGAGTACATTCTTTAATCACTGTTTATTTGTTAAATTGATATCCAAGGCTGACATTTCTTCTACAGTGTATTTATTTGTTCTCATAATATTACAGGACATTTACCTTTTATTTAAAAAGGATCATAATCCATGAATACTGTTAAGAACATTATTAGGCAATGCCGTATGTGAAGAATTTACACAATCTACATCAGCTGTAGATTAAGTGCTTACAGTTTTAATTCTTCACATATTTTGTAGTAATGCATATAAAACACATCTTTTAAATGTTCAGACATTTCAAAGGCTTTGCATCACATGTAATGGAAAAATGGAGATTTAGTATCTCGAAGAGCAGACAAAAATATTTCAATGTCCACAAAGCAAGACTGAAGCTCTTAAGAAAGACCAGAAATCTCCATCTTTGCCCTTGAAGCACGTGGAGACACTTATTAAGGTGTTAAGTGCTCAAATACGACTTTTTACAACAGTACTGTAATGCTGTGATTTTTAGACATCCCAACATCAGAACCTAAATGAAGTTACATAGTCCCACCGTGAGGGAGTCTGACCCTTCCCAGCTGCCTCTACACACAACCTTATGCTATTTAAAGAATCTTCACTCATCTATGCAAGAGGGGAAAAAACCCACAACCAAACAAAACAAAGACCAACTCCCCACCCCTTAAATACCCAGAAGCATCAACTTCACCCTTTTAGATCAAGAAATGCTTTGCCTTCCGTCTCACATCACAATTTCAGCAAGCTCTTTGAACTCTCCCTACTAAATTTGTTCTGCAGTGTATGAAAGAGGTAAGAATAGTTTCAGAAGTTAACAGGACTGAGGAAAAACCCCACATTTTAAAGTACTTGGTAAGAAAAGTAGCTTGAACAGAAAGCACCTTAAATTGAACATAATTTGAATATGTGAAGTAGAAAGAGAACTTCACAGTTTCAGAATTAGTAGAATCAGAAGAATTAAAAACCTCTGACACTTGCAAACCACAAAGGTCAAATACTTTACTTCAATCAGTACTCCAGCACTTCTGTAAAGATACGCTTTCAAGTATTTTTATGCAAGGCACTGATTTTTTTGTTCAGCTACCATGATGTCATGAAAATACAGAATTTCTGTCACACTGGGGTGAACTACTGGCCCTAAGATACTTGCTGCTAACCTTTGAGCACCTGGATTTCACCCAACACCAATTTTAGAACCACCTTATTTTAATTTCTTTATAAAAATCACACAGATCCATCACAGGTTTTAATGACACAATGACTGATGGTACATTAATGGTAAGGATTTACAGAAAAGAAAATTTTAATACCACTAATTTTCCTTTAAAAGTTACATTGGACAGTTCTGAAGTTAAATATTCAAAATATAAAATATTTAGCAATTTTGTTCCTCTACTTTTTTTAATCTGGAATTCAGTTATCTGATCTATGCAACTCTAAGGACAGATTCCTTGAATGTATGGTTCAAAATCAAGTATTTAATCAAAAGTTTGGAAAAGAAGCTACTTTTTAAAAACATGAATGTAAATTCCAAGTTGTAATTGGTATCTTGCTTTCTATGAAGTCTGACGATGGACAGATGGGTTGAGTTTCTACATACTTAGTCAAAAGGGGAAATACAAATTGCTTTTCTGAGTCATGTTGAGTACAGAGCATTAAATTAAGGCAGACTTATCCCTAGATTTTTACAAGTGGGATTTCTTCAGCTCAAAATTGTTGATGTTTCAAAGGAACTAGGCAAGACTTGAAAAATACTTGCAATTCTTTTGCTTAGCCCTAGGGCCTGCAACTGGACAAGCGGTTCTCTAGTATACTTGAAACCAATGGACCAACAAAGAGGTACACTAAGCAATAAATAATTATAGCTGCACAAACACCCCTAGGCTTATATCCAAGGTTTCTAGTTTTGCAGCTGCAACAAAAATAGGTTACCCTCTGAAATGAAGTAAGCACAACCTGCAACATTGTAGCAGATAGTTTCCAAATAACCTAACAGTCAAATTATTTATCTTACAGTGTCAAAGTTTCCTGAAACTAAATGCCCTCAAAATCCCTGTTTTCATTTTACCTATGGTTTGAGCTACAAGATTTGCCCACTGGAACAAAAAAAAAAAAGTACATTTAGAATACATATAATGCACTGGAAGCCACATGCACCTTTTCTGAGGCTAAGCAGATAAGGCATTTACATGATGCTGTAAAACTACTTTCTCATGTGTTACTCATCTGATCTGCACTTGCTTTGTATCACATTACTACAGCATTATACAAATATAATGCTCTAGAAGTGGAAGACATCAGAAGCATAACATGAACTATGGAGAAGTGCATCCAGTAGAAGAGCCCAAATGACAGGAGAATCTAACACAAAAATAAATCAACTGATAAAGTATGGGTAAAATATGTGCCCATCTGTAGGTCTACCCAGTCAGCACCCATACCCTTCCTTCAACAGAAGGGAACAAACTATGGAAAGATACTACCGAGTTCAAACAATAAGAAAAAGCTATTAAAACACATTATGCTCCTTCTTCAAAACCACATTATCTTTTTTCTAGTCTAATGAAGAATAATGTACTATAATTAAATAAAATTTCTAAAAACACCTCATGAAACTATTAATAGATTCATCCAAAACCAAAAGTTGTTCCATTAAAGCAAACACTACAACTGAAAACTGCAAATGCCACTGAACTTGTTTCCATTATACAATACAACCATGACCAATATTCTTTAGAGATTTGCTCTAGTAATTTACTACTTTATTAAGGTCTGATGCAAACTCTAGTGAAGTCAGTAGAAAGGTATATATTAAAAAGGCATTGAATTACATATTTTTACTGTAGATACAAATATAGGAGTGCTGACCCATACCAACCTGCTTAGCATATTTGTATCAGGAAGCACTAGTAAACTCAATTACCATACAAAGCCAAAGCAGTCATCAATGTATCTTCCTTTTCAGTATTCAGAGAAGTAACATTTTATATTTTCCTGAATCATATTTTGAAGATGCTTTCTGTACTTAACTTGAAAATTTCTGTAGCTTGTACATGCTATTCTGTTTGCCTGTCTGGTTGTATTTATGGCACTTGATGCTTTACTGTACAAGCACTTTGTAAACCCTGGAGGAATCAATGGAAATAGTACCCCTAAACATCATAAGCTTTTAAAAAACATGTTTTTCTAATTATAGAACATTCAAGAGTCTGTACACCACAAAAGAAAAAGAAGGGGTGACTCTAGGAATGTGTATGCTATTCCTTGGACAAACAGAACACTGCACTAAGCCATATCATTAAGGACCAACCATAGAGAACATACAGACTGAGTGAGAAGCAGAAGAATGCCAGTAACCTCGTCAGAGAGAACTGGAATGCACCGAGAACAAGCTGCTCCTAAGATGACGATGAAGAAGAATGATTAGGGAAGTGTCACTGTGTAAAACCCACTAACATGAGTCAGGAAATCAGCTCTCCCTTGCAAAGCAAAAGGGTTATTGCTTAAAAGGGTTTAGGACGTACTAGATGCGGTGAGGGGAAAGCATTTTGGGATATACAGCTTTCCTTTGTGAATAGTGGGCTCTGTGTCTTTTTGAGATGGTATCACACTTCCTGCCTCTCCTCCACCATAAAGCCATTACAATGTAGTAGCAAGGAATGCTCTGAGGCTTTGTAGAAAGAGTAATATCACTTGCAACAAACATGGGTAGAGCCCTTCCCAAATCTTCGGTCGCGAAGCCTAGCCATGATGATGATGATGATGATGGATAATATCACAGATACAGTACACCACACCCCAACCCCTAGCTTACATGGAATTCAGTCATCTGCCACAAGACATAGACTTAAAAGAAATTACAAAGAAAAAACCAGTTCAAACAGATATATTCCTGCTCTCCACTAGTAAAGCTGAAACTGTTTTCCTTGAATTATGTTTGTTTAAAATTTGGCTACAATTCAATATTAAAAGATGCTTTACACCTTGATCCTGGACTTCAGCTTGATGCTTATGCAACAGCTTTCCTACTACCTACTTTCACACTTTCCCAATAAGCTTATAGCTCTGAGTGTGTCTACGTACAGTGACTGGAAGTCAAAACTTCCAAACAGAAAGGATAAACACTTAAACACGCATTTATATATGTACATTTAGAAAAAATATATCTACAATACTATATTTAAACGTTTCACACTAGAGTTAAATAAAGTTAGGAATACACCGTCCTTCCCCTACAGCAATACAGTAATTAAAGATTGACAATAATAAAATAATTTGTTGACTTTTTTCTTAATATTAGAATACAGGCAGATTGTGATAACCTCATCAAATTGAAATAAGACAAATATAATGTCATTCTAGTTGAAAATGAGAGAAAAAAAATCCAATTGCTGAATGACCATGTTCAAGTTAAGTGTAACGTTTTGGTTTGTTAACCTGAACTTCTGAAACTAATGCTTGTTTTCTTTAGCAAGCAATAAACAAAATTGTGGGCTATCTGGAAGCTGATGTAAGGTTTCCTGCCTACTATCCAAAATTAAACAAACAAATAAAAAATTCTGAAGGGGTTGTACTAAAGTGTAAAAAATGATAAATGCCCAAATCATTTCCTTTACCTTCATCCTTCCAACAGAATTTACAACGTGTTAAAAAAGTAGTGAAGCTTTCTCCTTCTTCAAAATGGCATGTGAGAATTGAGATGTTTTCCCAAAGGAACAAAAACACTGAATTACAAAAGTTGATTAAAAAAAAAACAGAAGAAAAAAAATAGCTCAGCCTTTGCCTTGCTGACAGGTGAGATAATAACCATTCCTAGTACTACAGAGAACTCACAGATAGACTGACATTTTAATGGAAGGGAAAACCACACCAGCCCAGAAGGTTCCCTTAAAACAAAAGCCTTTTGGGTTCATGAGCAACATTTCAGTCAGGCTTTAAGTAAGAAAGGGCAATAACAAATCAATACTGGGGATTTACTGACAGGTGTCAGGAACAACGGTGATTGTTTTAGAAAAAACTATATAAAACTACTTTCACTACTGTACTTTATGTGAAATACAATGTGAAAATACAATCTTCAAACTTAAAATCATCTTATAAACTGATCCTCATGACCAGAGCACAGAGCATAATTCAATTACCACTTAAACACTGTGGAAACTCTCCCAGTTCAAGTAAAAAACTCTCAAAACCCCCTGTATTCCAGCTACTTATTATGGCAAATGGAAGGAATTTTACTTACAAACACTTAACCATCAAAAGCAGAGTTTTATAATATAGTTTAAAAGTAACTTACTGAAAGATTAGGTTACTGGTTTTCTAGTAAAAGCTCAGAGCCTCTAAACATGAATGCAAATAATCCATTATCAAATATGCAGTTCTGCTTCTGTGGCGACTATTATAAATCAGGGGATGAACAATGACTTCAAAAGACTCTGAATCAGACTTCAAGAATATAATACAGTTCTTAATATTAGGTATTTGCAAGACAGAAGTCATCAGACAATTCTTTCCAGAGAAATCATATAAGTAGCAAAGTGATTATTTAATCTTTTTCATTTAGATATTCATTTATCTACCACTTACTATAGAATGTAAATTGGTATGTAAAAACTCCAGCATTGTTTTGTGGTTTTTTCTTTATATATATACATATTAAAGAGGCACATTCTTTGTGAGAAATCAGCACGAAATTTTTCTGTAAGAACTTGAATACTTCCTTTCACAGAAATTTTTCCATTAAACTATGCTCTTCATATAAGGGAGTTATATGTAGCTAAGCAAAACACTCAGTTTACATAAAATTAGACCTGCACCTAGTTCAAGAAGTGTTTTCAAAGTAGTATCATATTGTAGTTGCACTGTCTGAGCTGGAAGGGACCCAATAGGATCATTGAATCCAGCTCCTAAATCCACGGAGGATGCCCCAAGAATCACACCATGTGTCTGAAAGCATTATCTAGATGCTTCTTGAACTTTGTCAGGCTTGGTGCTGAGACTATTTCCCTGGGCATTCTGTTCCAGATCCCAATTGCCCTCTGAGTGAAGAACCTTTTCCTAATCTCCAGCCTGAACCTCCCTTGACTCAACTTCATTCAATTTCTCCTAGTCCTATCATTATCCACCAGATTAAGAAATCGGTCCCTGTCCCTCTACTATCCCCTGTGAGGATGCTGAAGATGGCTACGAAGTCTCCTCTCAATCTCCTCTTCTCGAGGCTGAACAAACCAAGTGACCTCAGCCGCTCCTCATAAGGTTTCCCCTCCAGACCCTTCAGCATCTTCAAATAGTTTCAAAATACATGTGTCATAAATGTCATTACAGAAAAGCAAGCATGCTACTTTTACAGCCTGAAGAAAATTCATTTTGACATTCTATTAAAATTACGTAAGGGCACAAAAGGAATTTGTTAGTCCAAACAACCTAGCGATTCTAGCAAGCACATACAGTGCAAAGAACTTCTTACAGTAACATCACAAAGTAACACCAGCTCTTTCAAAAGGACTCCAAAAATTGTTGCTCATTGCTTAGAATGGCATACATCCAATATATTCACAATTGGCAACAGAGCCCAGAGTATTACAGTATTATTGCTGCTACTGTAATAAAAAGAAATGAGGTTGTGATGATAAATTTTCACGTTAAGCTGTAGGGAACTCTACTTCATTTTACCAAGTATATTATTTCTTGGCTTTGTCATAATCTCCAGGAAAATGAAAAACAAGAAAAGTTATCCATATTTTCTCCTGCAGAAGCAGTAGATAGCAAAATAAAGTATGAAATTAGTTAGCTTTGGGTTAGTTGGTTAAAAATGTGTGCGTAAGTTCAACTTGAGTCAAGTTGTCTTGGTTTGTACTAGCAATCTGTAAAGGCTGACTGAATGAGATTCCTTTCATCATACAGGCACTGCTACCTTTGCTGCAATAATACAGGCACACTTTGATAGCCAAGATAGCTTCAGCAGACAGACAGTTCTTGGGTAACTGAAAGGGAATGATAGTTTGACAGGAAACATCCTTTATTCCTCCAGACACACACTGTTCCTGAAGCAACCAGGTATTATCTATAAAAGAAGAACAAGTTTCATCATTAGGATATATAACACCATGTCCTGAAATCTACAGAAAACACTACCTCTATCTGTAGGACAACATGGACTTTCTTTCCATATGCAGCATAAAGGCAAATTTCCTTCTTGACTTTACCAGTCATGGACAAATAAAAGGAAAAGTAATTTTCAAATGCTGCTGTAGTAGTTATTTAAAGATGGAGAGATCCATAGCTTTGCTTCAAAACTACAGGTATATATACAGTACATCTTATTTAAATGTAATGGAACTGCAATTTGTGCTGTATGCAGATATTAACATCTGAGATATGCAAGAAAAAGCCCTTAGATTAATAGGCTACTTTACATTTGTTTAAAAAACCAGTAAATAATGCATCATGTATTAATTCAAGCAAAAAGCAGATTATTCTTTTTAATCTGTACATTCCAGCTGTTAAATGCATCAATTCTAAATAACATATATTGCATCACGAGGCCAAATGGGAACACAGGACTGGGAGGGACATTTTGATTCATCAGACTGAGATCCCTTATATTGCAGGCATGTTATGACACAACCCATTTTGTATTTTGCTTACTCCTTTTCAACTGATAAAACAACACAGGCACTTTACCTTCTGCTGTGATAAACCAAGAACTGGGTGCTTCTTCATTCAGTTTTGAATCTGGAGGAAGAGCCAACTTTAATAAAAACTGAATTGTCTGTCCAGGTGCTACAGTTAGTGAAGGAAGTTGAACATTTGGTGCAGATTTAGGCAGTTTTGGAAGGTTTGTTATTTTCTCCTTTTGCATAGGCAGGTTATCTGGAACATCACATGCTTCTGGATCCAGGATAGGCAACTATCAGTAAAAATCACAACAAAATATTTCTTTTTATTTGTTCTGAAACCTAATAGGCTTTCAGAATACAATCAGTTTCAAAGCTGACATGGACTAGGAAAATTAACACATGATAATATGGCTACTGGAATAAAACTTTTTGACAGTCTAACAATACTACAATGATGAAGAAAAAGGGAAGGTGAAAATAATTTTTTAAAATGACAAAACTCAATCCAAATAAAAATATTTATTACTAAAACCATAAAATCCTCCACTAGTTTAGAGTATCCTTCTATTTAAAATTTTAACAGCTGCACTATATTTTTACTTTAAATAAAATTTATAGGTATTTTCCTCTAATCCTGTGGCAAACTGCATGCTTTGGAAATAAAATCCAAGATTTTAACTATGAAGATCTCAAAGTAATGTAATGGGTAATTTCCCAGAAAAGCCACCAGTATGTTATATGATATGAAAATTTAAACACACATTGTGTACTATTTAATGCAAGAAACATAAGAGGACAGTTGTACCGTTATGTCATATCATCATCATGGCTAGGCTTCACGAACGAAGATTTGGGAAGGGCTCTACCCACGTTTGTTGCAAAAGTCATATATATATAGATATGTATACATATATATGAAACCATTAAGACAGTGTCACTGTAAGATTGACAGGAGCACAAATTTGGTTTGTTTTCATGTTTTTAAGTAAATACAGCAGCGCTCAATTACGACAGTAATTTTGATCTGACAACTTGGAAGCCTGCTATGTATCCTGCTTTAAGCTGCTGACCTCCCAAAATCATCTCTTACAGCTTAATTACAGGACTTATTAATTGATTTAAATTTCCACTTGTTTCATGTGCTCATGAAATCTTTTCACACTGAAAAAATGCATTGTATTTTTAAAAAAAATCATGTTTCTGTACTATTCTTTTCTAGAGGATCAGTGCTTTCTGTTTTCATGCAAAAGTTGCCTTTCCAAAGACTAAGGCTTTCAACAACTGTGCTAACAGGCAAGGTTTATTTTCCAGATCATCACAAAACATTCTGTGAATGTAGCTAACGTACCCAAAAAGTTTACTTAGCTATATGCTTCTTATACCACTGGCCAAAAACTGTAATAATAATGTGTATCAAGAAACACCAGTAACAGCCTGTTTAATAAGTATTACTTGCCATGGAAATAATTTTTGTTTCCAAATCCAGCACTTTAATCTGATGATTATTTGAGTCTGCAACATACATCAAGCGGCCACTTTCTTCAACACACAAGCCTCCTGGTTCATTAAAAGTTGACTGCGTGAAGCTGGAACCAAGAACATTGCTTGCTTCTCCTGTGCCTGCCAGGGTAGCACAGTTCTTCATCTTGGGATCCACAACCTTAATCTAAGACAGACACAAAAAAAGGTCTCTGAAAAAAATCCACCAGGTTCAGGTTCTACATTATCTTATGCCCCACATTCAGGATTCAGGTTCTGAATTATCTTATGTCCCACATTTTCAGAAGCCAGCAATAACTTCTAGTAGCTCAGCTACCAAGTGAGTGTCTGAGAAGCTAAGTTATTATACTGTACCAAATGACATGTCCCATCTTCCCCCCACTCCTCATTCCCTGTTGGGCTTTATTTCTTTTGGTCTTCACTCAGCATTCCCTTTCACAATTTCGAAGCCACCTACCCCTCTGATATAAAAGTATGCTGAATGTTTTCTTTTTCTAATGGTTGCTGGCCTTCTGGAAACATTTTCAAAATAGTAAGAATATAAAAAAAATGGACTTTTTTCTTAAAAATAGATGAGGCTTTTTTTTATTAAAGTAACAGCAAAAAAGTTTGGAATGTTTTAGGTAATACCTGAAACAATCTAATTTACAACACAAATTACGACGAGCATTTAGTGTTATATACTTTATTCTTCAAATGAAAACAAATTACTTTTAATGCCTTTAAATCAGCCCACAGTTAACAACCTCCTAGACATGCTTATCCAACATTGCACAAAGCAATCGCTTTTTATCTCAGAGTTCCATGGGGGCAAAGCACAATACTTCTCAAAATCTGAATGGCTTTTTAAAGGGAAAAGCAAGTCCTGTTGTTCTCCCAGTTTTATCAAACCTGCACTATTCCCGACTAAGCAATCCTAGCTCTTTTGCTCTAGTTCATCATCTTCAGGAAGATGTAAGAAAAGGGTCTTTAGTCTGAACTATAACTTGGTGCTTTAAATTCACCTTCCCCATGGGACAATTATCACAGCAGCAAGTGACAGCCAAACAATGGTAAAGAGAAGAACCCATAAGGGAAGTAGGGAAAGAAAAAGAATGCACAAAGGAACTCCTATGACTTGTTTCTTCAGCTTAATGAAACCAGGCACTATCTGAGCATGTTCCTAGAATAATCCTTCCTAGTAGTAAAAATTGCAAACCTGGTATTTAACAATATGCTTACCTTATGATTATAGGAGTCTGCCACATAAAGTAGTTTTCTTTTCTTGTCCCATGTCACTCCTAAGGGATGCTGCAGCTTTGCATTTATGCCTGCTCCATCCACATCACCAAAAGCAAACAAATTCTGAAAAAGTATTTTATTAAATTAACACATCTGATTATTCAATGTTGACATGAATTTAAGTGATTGTTATTAAATGGAGATTGACTGACTTAAAAAATTTACAAAATCAAGACAACTTCAAAACAAGGACACTGAAAAAAAGGAAGCGTGGATGCTAACGATAGAAATGGAAACTCTCATGTCTCACTTATCAATGTGAATCCAGCTAGCTTTAATGACCACACAAAGCTGAATCAAGTTGGCTATTTTAAAAAGAAGAAAAGTAATTTGTTATCTGAGGAGCAATGATCTGCACTAAAACCTGAGCATCACAAGTGGCACACATTTGCATTCCAAGCAGTGAAGTTAGGAAATTGATGGCCATGGAAACTGATTTACCCTCTCACCCCAAAAGTGGTTCCTCCAGGTCAGGCTTGAGGAATATTAGTAGGGCAGTGTGGGGAAGTTTGAAGTGATTACCAATGGATCTCTCTCTCCTCCTACAAGGTGCTTCACTGCTCCGTCTTTCAGAGAGATGGTTCGCACAGTGCTGCTCTCACTATCTGCTACAAAAAGGCAGTTCCACGGTTCTTCCAAAGCCAGAGCGAGACCTGAAGGCTGAGAAAAGCCTGCCTTGTGTGGGTATGCATTGTTTCTGTTCTCTTCATGGCCACTCCCAGCAAATCGAATGCAGACTCCTTTCTTTAAATCACTACAGGAAAATAGTACTCAAGTTCATAATGAGTTTGAAATACTTCAGACATTATGCATAAACAGAAGCTACAGAGAAGCACTTTTAAGTTATAAAACTATCTGTACTGCAGCATAAGGAATTATTGAATGCCTTTGTGCTAACTTTTATTTCACCTTAGTATATCGTTCATCACTAGATAATTCAGCAAGTGCAATGAAAAGTACATTCAATGATATGAATGTACCTTACCAAGTCATAGTTTTACAGCAAAAGCAGCATCTTTCATTTCATCTAACAGATGCTGGAAAAAGCAGGCAGACTTTAAAGGACATACACCTTTTAAGTCTGAACAGAAGCAGCAAGCTTCAAGCTAAGTACAGTTGAGGAAAATTATTTTTAATTTGATTATCTCTCTGGGGTTTGAAAGCTGTTTATCAAGATAAATAGCAATTTCACAGGTCTCTTATTACAGTCACTTACCTTCCCTTCGGTAGTTTTCCACCTTCCAACATCAGTGCCCATACCTGATGAATGCCTGCCATTGCTATCCATAAGACATCGTCTTCCTGGGTCCCTGAAACTATTAAAAATGGATATATAAAAAATGATAGGGAAAAAAAACCCCACCTCTTGGGGAACGTTTTATAAAACAAAAAAACCAATCCTGCTGTTCCTCTACTCCAGCTCACCTTTTGCCATAGGGAAGAAAAGACTCCTAACCAAAAAACATAGCAAAAGAAATAGAATGTCTTTAATCTATCAAAAACTCTTGCTATTTTTCTGTGGTTCTCTTTCCAAGGATATAAAAACTAGTTTTAATAACTTTGCTTGATAAAGGCAATACTTCAAATGGGATATGTCCTTTACAACATTATGCTATTTGGTCCGTGTTTCACCTGTTATTTTTAGATTTGTAACAGCCAACAAATATGTACATATCTTTGCTAAGCATGGTTTTGGGAGGATAGGGGATGTGTGATTTGGTTAGGTTTTGGTTTTGTTTTTGTTTGTTTGTTTGTTTTGGGTTGGCTTTTGGTTTGCTTTTTTGTTTTGTTTTACTATGCTAGCAACAAAATTAGAAATTAAAAAAACCTCCTGGCAGGTTTATTTACACATTTTGAAAGAAATAACCATGGCAATACCATTGTGCATTATATACAGAGTACACAATGTTTTTAAGATAAGGGTAACTGATGATTGCGTGTCATGTAGATTTATGCTCTGAGAAGCAGCAACTGCTGTTTATTCAAACACTGGACATGATGTGGGCAACAACTCATTTATCCCTGTACCAACCATCCAGTTTCCAAGTTGCTCTCCCTATGCATGTGGACACGTTGTATCACAAAAGCAAAGAGCAGATCTGCAGAACAGTGACCTGATTAAGAAATGTTCAAGTATGTGTCAAGCACATAGTTTTTTCAATAGAAAGCATCAAACTGCTATTCACCAATCAAAACCTATAAATTACACAAAGCTTGTCCAGACAATTCTTCACAAGTGAAATGATATGAATGGAAAGCAAGGAATGTGTAAATGCTCTACTGCTTCAAAAATATCACATTACAGCATAAGAAAGAATGAATGAAGACAAGCTTTGGAAGACCAGTAAAAAAACCAACCGACCAAACCATCCCAAAACCAAAAGAAACTTACTCATCTTTGTCTTTTCTGAAAATCTTGCAGAACAAAATGCTGATGTTTTAAAACTGCATTAAAGTGGGGACACTGGTATCTTTCCAACACCGTACTAGTCTATGCACACTGTATACAACTGTATACATCTAGTCATAGACAACATAAAAATGTTTTTCTAAACAAATGTGTCAGATATGGGAATAACCATTAGCCACTCAACAGAATAATACCTTCAGATTTCTCACAGAAATTTATTTTATTCACATGAACTTACAAAATATTAAGCATCACATAGCTGTTACTGCAAACAATGTAATGGATACCTCTTCCCCTCCATTTTGGGGCTTCAAAATAAACCCAGTTATATGTGAAATGCCTGCAAGTATTTTAAACCTGAGAAGTTAGTCCAAATTAATCTTCTGAAAATGAAATTACCACTATTCTCCCAAATGAGATCCTGCTGGTTTTTCTAATCTTAGACCTTCCCTACTTTACACACTGCAAGAGGGGAAGAAAAAACATCCTTCTGTGTCCAGAATCAATTTCCTCATACTGTGAGCCCTCTTCAGAGTAGTACTGGTATGATTTTAATGCAGTTTTATCTTCAGTCAAGACACAAGTTTCCAAAACTGTGACAAAAGGAGATCTGCTGACTTTCTCCTGTACCTCCACTTGGCTCCATGTTTCTACACAAACTAGAAACCCAAGGATAAAAGTTAAGCTTCCAAAGCACCTTAAAGTTTCTCTGCTGAGCAGAAAGGTTTGCAAAATGATTTGAGAAAAACACGAGTCACCAGAGATGTTAGCAAAGTACTGGCAATGCCAAAATCACTCCAATAAAAAAGACCCAACCCCACGCTACAGAGTCATCTTTGATTAGAGCTTATTTCTAAAAGATTTAAATTGAGAAAATGGCCTATGAAATAATTTCACTATTTCCTATACAGTACATGCTCAACTTCAGGATTTTATGTTTCTGCGATGCATACCTTGCACTTCTCAGATGCTGCTATTCTGAGTACCCAAGAATGAATGATGCAACAATAACCACTGGTCAATTCAGAAAGTGAACGTTTTATCTTGCTGTGCTGTGCAGTTCATTCTGAAGGAGCTCCAAAAGTGCTTTGTTAATTATTTACTGTTCACTTCATCCACCAATGAAATGAAGGAGTAAGATTTGAACTGAGCATTTCGGAAAAATCTGTTCTATTTGTCTGTGCAGTTCTCTGATTCCACCCCCTGAAAACTGACTTGTGACAGCTATACACTGAAAAACTGAAAAGGTTTCTTACATAATTCTGCACACTGAAAGGCTTCTCAAGGAAAACAATATCAATATTAATTTCAGATTTTTACTGAATATGTAAGATCAATAGAGAGATCTTTTTTTCAACCAGAAAGACAGGAAAAGTAAGAAAGAGCTCACAGCCATCATAAATATTATGCAACTTAAGACATTTTCTGGATGGCAATTAGAAAAAAGAGAATGTAAGCATGGAAACAACACAAGCATATTAAATTGTGGAAAATATGTCAGAACTTTAAAAATAAATTTATACAAACCCACAAAAGTAAAGACAATGTTTACATTTGCACAGCCATAGTATTTTATCACTCAATGGTCCTGACACTAAAGAGCTTAATGCTTTATATTCTGACATACAGAACACACAAAAGAAAGAAAAACCTCTTCTTTCAGGATAGAACAGTTTGAGGACGTGCCACCACTGTCATCCTTATACTGTCCTCACAGAAGAGGGCCAGGGAGAACCAGCATGCTAAAATTATGGTAATACCATCACTGTAACTCCTTATCTTCCCTGATTGGAAAGAATTTATTTTTAAATAAATTATTATAAAAGAAGATAAAAGAACAAAGCAGTTCTTTTACATTTATTAACCAAAACATTCCAACCTACTTTGAGCTGTTTTAAAAATCCGATGTTGTTTCTCCTTATTAGGGTATGTGCTTTCTTATCTTTAGTGCTGCCTGTATCAAAGCAAAATATGGCTTGCAAATGTGGTATGTTATAAACATTCACTAATAATGAACTACAGCTCTGAATGCACTGGTGTTCATATTATACAGTGCTTCAGTTATTATATGATTATTCAATTCCTGAATCTGCCTCTGTTATCTCTCTGTGTTTTAAGAATTAATTGACAGTCTTGTTGGGACACATAGACAATTTAAAATAGTTCAGGAATACTGCTGACCATTAACTGTGAGTCAGTCAGAATGCACAGGAAAGACTACTTCATACCAATCAATCAGTATCTGTTTGAAGAGATTCCATTCCCAGGACTACCCACACTTCCAGCTTTCCTGTCTTGGAATTAAAAGCCTGGGCACCACTGACGTTTTCTAAATAGACTGAAGCTTGAAAATATTATTCTTGTCCACTAACTTTATCTTTAAAAAAATAAAAAGGAAGAAGTCTGTTGGTACACTCATCCTCTGTAAAGACACAAGAGACAAAACGGGCTATACAACACACCCTCTGGTTTACATGTGAATGTAAGTCTTGCCTTTACTTAAGTCAGTGGAATTTTAGCAAGTTAATTCCAAATCTAACTGTCAGAACAACTAGAGAATTGTTGCTCTTTAGTGAGACAGAGATGGCAAAAACCCAAAGGAATCTGGACTGTTACAGGTACACATCATCCTTTTTAAAGAGTAAAAATTAATTTTCTTCTTTATTCCCTATGCCACCTGGCACTCTTTCACATAGTGCTGTATCATGCAAACGGTGTAACCCTTTATGAAACAAAAAGCTTCTGGAATTTTCCTCCTCAGTTAACATACCAGCTCTCTCATCAAGGGAAATCCTTGGACATAGATACCAAGGGAATATAACAATAGCATATAACAGGGAACTAAAAAATGATGACTGTAATGAAATATGTTCCCTTTTTTTCTCAAGTTTTCTAGCTCAAGCCTTCTGACTGTATTGGCAGTAGAATACTTCAAAAAATCCAAAGTAGAAGTGATAGCAATTGTTAATATGAAAGAAATAATTTACATTATTTAGTGCTGTGATACATCACTGTAACTATAGAAAAAGCTAGGTTTAGTTATGCATTTTATTTATTCCTATTTAAGCACAGCAAACACATACACTTTAGGCTACATGAGCAATGCAGTCTCTCCTGACCCCCAACATCAATATTCTATATTAAAAAGCACTTTCAGCATCAAATGAGAACAGTTAAAATTTTTGTCTCATTCTGACCCCAGCATGCCTGACAAAATCTCTGTAAGACTTGTTAAGGATGTTTATTTCCAGCAGCTCTGCATCTGGAATTTTGCATTAAAAACAGTATCTGGCATCTGAACTAGTGTTTACAAATCTGATTTGTAGTTTTAACTTACTTATCATGAGCATATATTTAATTCACAGAACAAGACTACAGACTGTGGAACAAACAGAATGAGAAATCATCCTTCCTGGTACAAATATATTTTTTTAGAGAGAACACTTTCAAGTCATGGACTTCAAAATGTTACTAAGTTTGTTATTTGTTAAGATGGTAACTCTGCTAATTCAAATGCTTCTTTTTAATGCAGAAAAAGTAATCATAATGTGCTTTGTCAAGATGTAGGTTAATCCATCTTACCAGAAAAGTAGTCCACTAAACTCACGTGAGATTACTGTTCAGTCAGTTCCCACTGTATCCTTATGTTAAGACTTTAGACTTTGCATGTTTCTGTCAAATGCATGTTTATGCTAAAATACTAACATAAATATCTAGTTCCTCGACATGTTTCTACAGTGAACATTTGAATCATTAATAGCACTTTTGTTGCTATTACTATTCAACAATACCATAAACTCCTTTTTCGCTTAGTTTTGGCTTTGCATACAGAATCAGAGCATTCAGTCAACAGTTCAGCCAGGTTCCTGTAGAGATAAAAGTCTGTTGGGCTGACTGCAAAAAAAGCTACTAGTTCTGAAAGTTTACCCGTCCTGAGTTTTCTCTTAAATGCTTAAAGGTAAAAAAATAAATGCCAATGTAGGAGCAGGAATGAAAGCTGATTAGGGGTGATGGTGACAGAACCTATACAAAAATTATGTTAAGTTATATGAAAACTTCTGTTAAATCTATTTGTCCATCTCTGTGATTCTTCCAACAGTATGAAGCTGATTGATCCACTCAGATAATATATAGAAGACAAACGTGCACTTCAGAAGTTCTCCCAAATCAAGACTGGGCAATGTCCTGCTTCACTGTAGTCCTCCACTATAACTTCTTAATGTCGTATTTCTCAGAAGTTCTTAGACAGGAATAAAACCCTGCAATAAGTCTTACATTTCACCCTTATCTTTAAAGAAGAAATTAACTTTTTCTTTGAAATTTCAAATATTTTAAATAAAAAATAATTACCATTTACTATTAAATTTGGGTCTAGTTCAAGAAAAGAAAGACAGACGATGCTGTTTCATGTCAAAAATGTCTCTAACATGATTCTCTCTGCAACTAAACTTGTATGAGTTGATACAGCCCAAAGGTGAATGCAGCATCTTTGAGCTTGTACTCTGCATAGAAAGCTGATGAAGAAATGAGAAAGCCTTTCGTATTCCAAGTAAATCTACATTGCTACATCTCACAGTCATGTTCCATATGCCACGTATCTTTAGAGTAATTCAGCTTTTGAGTTGTCCAGAAAAACGATTCCTAATTAATCCCTGATGATCATAAAAGCAGCTCCTTTATTTTCAGCCATTACCAAGGAAAATTTCCTTCACAAGACAGTGAAGGCTAGAGCCGCAGTGCCATAATGAGACCAGACAAAGGAGAGTGACATGCAGAAAGCATACTTTCAAGGTACAGACAGTTCAGACATTAACAGTTCATATATGGTCTAAGCTCACGCAGGAAGTGCTAATTGCTTATTACTTAAGAGATTATAGCTTTATTTTTTGGTAAAATTAAGAGAAGAATCACCATGAATAATTCAGAAAAAAATAAAAAGTGTTTCTTCTGGAATGCAGTGGTGCTAAATAATCCTCTAGCAGAAACATGGAGAGGAAAAAAAAAAATCTTACATACTTCTGCCTTTTAAGGGCTATAAAAATTGTACCAGACAAAGCACAATACTTTCATTTAAATAATATCTATGTAAAACTTAAATTGATGTAAAAGTTTCCAAATAGTTTAATGAAGGCATGGTCAATACTGTACTTGGGAGTTCTATAAATAGATTACAATCATGCAGTTTAAGACTAGATTTTGGAATGTGAAACACAGTTATGTCATCAAGCACAGGTCATTGTCCTGGTCCTTCCAGCAAGAACGCAGCTATCAAGTACATTTCAAGCTCAGATCAACTGCTTTCAACACCCACTGAATAAAAATAGAAGGGTACAACAGAGAAAGCTAAAAAAGCCCAGAGTAATTTAATAATGTATTTTTAAGTTGCTGGCCCTCCCCTGTATTTCCTGCACAATCTATATCAATGCAAATTTCAGCACCAACTTCAAGGAAGACAGAACTTAATCCAAGGAGTTCATTCACGAATTTTAAAGAAGGGTAACACACAGATCGGGCACAACTAAAGAAATAAAAAAGATGACAAGGAAAAATACTGTCTGCCTGAATCTAGCATGTGTTTTGTCTCCATTAACTACCCTACCTTAAAGACATTTGTGTCAACTTTCTTTTAAATGGTATTTCACAGTCATTTAACCTCTTTGCCTCAGACTTGAGCATCTGTATAAAATGGGGAAACAAAAGCTTATTATGTCACGGAAATACTATGATGATATTTAAAAATACTACTACTTAGTAGTCTCTCTTCTGAATATTAACTTATCTGCACCTTCACAAACATTTTTCCTCAATATTTTTAATTGCACAACAAACTATACATTAACTTTTTAAAATGCCAACAGTGAAGTCTTAATTGATCAATACATACTCTAAACTGTATGTAGGAGCAATGCAAGAAATATAAAAGGTATAAAAGTAAATTTTTCTCTTAAGAGGTAACTTTTGCACCTTAGACTTTGAAAAAGGTCAGCTTAAGCTGTTCAATACTATCTAATAACTACATAAACAGCTTAAACATTTAAACTTCTTTTTTCCTCCATTTCCTATTCTGGACATTAAAAGGGAACTCACAGAAGCATCACTTGTTTAAAAACTATAAAATCCATACATCTATCTTTTGAAAAAATAAAATGCCTCTTGCACACAATTTAAGCTACACAGACGTAAGGAAAATAGCAAAGTATGATGTTAAGTCCCATATGTCACACCAGTTAATAGAAAAACCAAACTCAGGAACTTTGTAATAACGGACTTAAGTTTCTGAAATGCACATCACCTCCTGCAACTTGCACAGAGATACACATAAGCATAGATAAAAAATGGGCACTGCTGTGTGGATGTGAACAAAAGTAATTTTTGAAACTCTCATCAACTACTTCATCCATCCAAATGCATAAACAAGCACTGGCATACTAGTTTTAAAATACTGGTAACAGGGTATCTACTTGTAAGACAGCACACTGACAAACACCCACAGAAGGCTGGGTCTCTGCCCAGGACAGTGAAAATTTCCTACAAAACCGTGCTTTGCAATTACTGAATAACAAATGGATCCTATGATACACTGGATATGGACAGACGATCCTACAAGGCTCAAGCAACTTGCAGTAACAACACAAAACTTTGACAAACTGCTGCAGCGTTGGCAACAAACTTAAAAGTCACAGCAGCTCATGACAGTATCTGTGCTGTAAGACAAAGCACTGCAGACTACAAGACACAGTCCTGGTTCCTCATGCTCTGGCATAGACTCCTGTTACCATTCTACTCAATATAACCCTGTTTTGACAACTTTCTCTGGTTATAGTTTTTTAAATGGTTTTATAAAGCTATTGCAGTAATTTACATTTTTCCTTGCTTACTTTACTCACACAAAACCATACAAAAAAATCTTAAGAAGAAACTGAAAGCACTCCCTCCCACACTCCATTTTATCTATTTGGCCTATTACCCTCTCAAAGAAGGCATTTAAATTCATTGAATATCTTCTTAGTTGACAGGTTCTGTTATATTTTGTAGAGATCTAAACAGACAACTGACTAGTAGGTTCTAATTGAATATTAAAAAATCTGTACTGGTCTGAACAGAGTGCATTCAGAAGATCTGATTTTTATGTAAATTATTATAAAAATTCAGCAGTCAGTGTTGAACAGTGCAGATGACAAATCCTCTGCAGGTGACTAATTCAGTGATTACTATGTTCATGTTGATAACAATCATATCAATTAACATTTAACAGACAGAGCTCTCAAAAATAAAAAGTATCAACAGTTACTCAAGTATTGGCAGAAGCAAGTATCATGAAACATGAAAAATAAGTTATATCGAATAGTTCCGTTAACCAGCTTAAACTTCTGAAGCACTGATCAGTTACTAGTCTCCACCAATGCTGATCTGTGAAACAGCTCTGCAATAACATCCCACGGAAATCAGCTTGCTGGTTGAAGATGGTGAAAACTAAACCACCTAGTCACGCAACAGTCTACTGGTTCACAACAGGAAAATCAGACTGGATCAAATTCAGCAAAACTCATGCTGTTATTAATAGCAACCCACATCCAATGAGATTCTTTTTCAGGTACTCCTCCTTCCTCTTGCAAGCAGGATTCCATATGCTTACCACAGATGGTAAGGGTCACTGACAAAACCTTCGGAAAAAGTGCCCTTTTTATTTTTTTTTGGCAGAAGACATTTCACTAGAAGTGTTAAATCTAAAAACTCATGCCAGTAATTTAAGTCATCCAGGCTGCTGGTGGTGCTACACTGTCTACAGTGACAACGTATTTTGTAAAGGCTTCTATGTGATCAGCACGTATGAACTAGCTTCATGTTCCCTTAAACTTTTTCGAGGGTTTTTTCCCCTCAAGTATTATTGTGTTTTCCTTCTTTGTAACTGACCCAAGATTGTAATAAATGTTTCCAGGTCAGTAAAATGTTCTAATCTACTAATCCTGCAAAGTACCTCCTAATCTGAAGATATTAAATCATGCTAATTCTCTTATCATGATCTTGAGTTTAATGATTTTATGTCACCTCAACAGGAATAAACAGAGGTCCCCGATTCAAATTATTTTTATTTCTTCGATTCAAGTATTTACAAGTGGTCAGACATGTCTGAACAGTAAAGGAACTTCTAGACAATGCTCACTTCCTGTAAAATGTAGCTGCTTCTTAAGTGATCCTGGCATAAAGCACAGGATTAACAAAAGCAACACAACTTCCTTCTGTATCTGGACCCAATAACTACATAATGTGATACAAAAGAATTTTTCTTCCATCAAGTAACAGCTCACTTTTTCTCGGGATCTACAGTAGAACTGAATTTATCACTTGCAAATGACAACACTGTTTTATAGATCAGTTGTAAAGTAAAATTTTTACTTTTTCCTATCTCAGACTGGCAGCAAACCAGGAAAATATGTAGCAAGTGGTCATGCATCTGTAAATATGCGATGTTAAAAGCTCAACTGATACAATACCTGAATTTCCAAAGACCACATCCCATGGAGAGCTGATAGGTTGTTGTTCTCCTTTTGCTCCACCTTCCTTATCAACACCTTGTATTCCAATGCCTGCTACTGTGGTCACCATCTCTAATTCCAGGTCAATCTACAAGAAGCAAAATAATACACACCGAATGTACAGAATTAACTTGACTGTAGTTACAGATAATTTGATCCTTTACCAAAAGGGAGCCTTAGTCCCTTCCAGAATAAAACCTGTTAGCCAACTACAATGAATACAGTGTAGGGAGTTTGTGGACTAGTTCTTTGAAGTGAAACACAGAATGAACCTATTTAACAGTACAGAGGCCCAAAATTGAGTAAGGATGCACCTCCTCTTACTAGTCAGACATATGGATGAGGATCGGAGTACAAGATCTTCTGAGATGCATAAAATACTTTTAATAGTAAGGTAATATTATACTGCTTCAACAAACTCAACTTCTCATTATTCTAAATTTGACCTAACCAAATATAAGATCCAACAACAGTATATATTGAGTAACATTCTTACATGCTAAAACCTTGAAAGTGCTTAATAAGTAAAAAACCCAATAATAATCAACATTTTGATACTAATGCAGTTATCTGTACTTTAGAGATCCAAACAGCTAACAGAAGTTTACATATTCACTAAACCATAGTAGTATAAAAACTTTAGGTAAGAATCTGAAACTACTGGAAGTGAAACGAAACTAATTTTTGCTTCCAGAACTAAGAATACTAAGAATATATGTTTCTCATAACAGGAAAGGAAGAGTCACTAGAGAGAAAAAAAAATCAGTTATGCTAGAACGGGTAGTACATATCATCTTCATCTGATACGGATAGGATGCATAAAAGTTTATGTAGCCCTTTAAAAAAAACAAACTGCACAACAGCATTTTTTAATAAGGTATTGGGCCAAATTTCCTTCCTTATGTTGAGGGCATTCAGAGAGCAATTAATTTGGTGTACATTTTCACCTGTGTCAGTAGAATAAGGTAAAGGGATTAGATTAAATTTTTGATTTCTCTATGGTAAATATACCTTTCTAATTAGGTGATTTTCTGTATCAGCTACATAAATAACATTATTTTTTATAGCAACCCCTTGTGGTGAGTTAAAAGCTGCCTCTGAAAATCTTCCATCCCTCCTTCCACTGTTTGGACCTATAAATGAAACACAACAAATTCAAAAGTAATTTTAGATAAAAACTTGAAAGCGTATACATTCAAACTATTTTGTGTAGCCTCATTTTAGTCACTGTCCTATGTAATTACAACAGCTTGGTGCTATTAAGTTTTGAACTTAATCTCCACAAGTTCTCTGCTTCTTTAAATTTATCTTCCGAAGACAAATTTTAGCAAGGGTCTAAATTGTTCTTGTTCCCTTGCACCGAAGGACATCAGCAACAAGACAGGAATAAAAAACTATATATTTTTTTATTCCTGACTACATCAAAGCAAGCCAGCAGGAAAAAACTTTTCCAAAAATTTCCAAAACTCATTCCAATTCCATTTCAATGGTTTAGATATTGGTGTAATCACAAATGAAATTAATATCTGATTAGCAGTATTTTCTCATTAATAATAATAATAATTAGGAAAAAGATTACATGGAATTAATCACACAAAAGAACATTTGATGGAGTGACAGTCTTCTGCAGAGAACAATCAAGAAATAGTAAGGAACATGACCTGAATATAACAGTGTGAAGGTAAGTATCGTATTTCAGACGGATTAACATTTAAAGTGCATTAGCTGTATGTGTCAGCAGAAGACATTTAGATATGAGCTGTGTGTGCATCATGATTTATGATGCAAATAGAGTAATTTCAACCTTTGTGCATGCTCATATTTGATTACATTATTTTCTGCCCACCAAATCATTTAACTGAGTCACTGAAATATGCAAACTTTTACAACCTGCTGTCAGAAGATAATTTAGACCTTAACAGACACCAAAGACCAAGGTGCTGGTGTGTCAGATTCCAGTAGCATCAAAAGTGCACATCCCCAGGGAATAGCACACAGTGCCATAGGAAGGAGGGCTGCCAGTTCAGATGTTAGGACGCTGCCCTCTTGAGTTGCCAGAACACTAAAGGGTAGCTTGTTGGCAGAGACTTCATCACACATGTCAAACAGAAACCAAATTCTCTCACTTTTGTCAAAAAAAATCCTATTTGTACTTCCCATAGGAGAAAGACATTAAGACTAATGCCTTTATCGGGTTAACCTGGATAATTAGTCTGTCTATTCAATACACTCGATGTTTCTAATTAGTACCAAGGATTGGTAGGCACACCAAGATCACAGCTAAATCCTGTGTACCACTTTGGGGATGCAGGGTAAAAGGCCACACTGTGGGGAAGCGCAGACAGGACAGGTGACCCTAAACTGACTATTTCATCCCATATACAGGACAAGTGACCCTAAACTGACAATTTCATCCCATATACGTCATATTCAATATAAAGCTGAGGGATCATGATGGTCACCCTCTCTTTTTCAATGGCCAGCGTCTGAGAAGGACTCCGTCTGTTTTGCCTGATCCATGCATTCCAGAATCCAGCTCTTGAATCCAGTTCCTGTCTGCCACTGAGTTTAGTCTGGGACTTCTCCAGTGCCTGCCACAGCATTCAGCAGTGACAGTGACTAACTGCCATCAGGGGTTTGGGTTTGATATTGGGTTTGTATATATTCATTTTACTGTTATTATTTTCATTAAAGTAGTCTTAGATTTCTTTTCCAATCCATAAGTCTCTCTCCCTTACTCCCCTTCTCTTTCCCTTTGGGAAGGGAGAGGGGTTAATATAGAGCATCTGTCACTCATTTAGTGGCTGGCCCAGCCCTAACCCTTGACAGTCACTTAAATTGAAACCCATTTGCAACTCTTTCAAAAGAATACAAAATGTAGTTTTTGGAATTCATATTGGACATCACACGAAAATACAAACTTTAGCCAACAGAACAAAGAAAAAATTAGACCTCTGAATGAACTGCATTAACAGTCTCCCACTGATGTTACTATACTATATCCCCCCCACATCCAGTAGAACTGATTTTAGTAGAAAAAATGCTTCTGGGAATGCTTATAAACTGCTAGGTCCTCTAAAAAATGAATCAGCATAGTAGGCCTAGTGACCATACTGCACCCTTAAACTAAAAATAATAAACTTATATACCCTTACCTCCAATAGTGTGCAGAATTTGTCCATTTTTTCGAGTAACCAAAATCCTATGATGTCCAGTGTCTGCTATTACCAGCCTTTCTCCAGAATTATCTACGGTTACTTTGCCAGGAAACAGCAGGGGAGAAGGTGGAAGGGAGTCTCTGTATAGCTTTATTCCAATGCTGTTATCTTTGATTTGTCCTCCTTCCTTGTAGAATTTCAGTGTTATAGAAGTAAATAAAAACAACTTCTCTCTGTGTCCCTCTCCAACAAGTGAAAACAGCATATTTCCACGAGGCCCGAGAATGACCAGAGTTGGCCAGCAGGACACTTCTAGTTCATGCCACAGTGTTGCATCTGCATCATTTACTACAGGGTGGACAATATTATACCTCAGAACAGCACTTTTAATGTTATCCAGAACTTTTTCATTTGGGAATTTTGCTGAGTGGACACCAACAATAATAAGACCATCTGAAAATAAAAATAAGAGTTGCACATATTGAAACATATTTGCATTTGAATTTTAAAATAATGTAAAAATTGAGCACAATTATCTCACATTGTGATTGACTACTTACCAGAATGAAAGAGGATTTGAACAAACAAAAAGCAATTATATCTCAGTGGGAATACAGATAGCTATGTATATAAAATACTGTAACTCAGAAACAACATCTCATGTAAAATTACTGAACTTTAGGACCATTACTTCCCCAGCTGGTTGATATTTAATATGTCATAAATGTTCTTAGTTCCTGAACCTCTACATACTAACGTAGAAAATACTTTCAAAACAATTATGGGTAAGCTGTAGCATTCCAACTGATTATCTGGGGTTTTCAGATTTTATGAACCTTCTGGGTTTTGATTCCTATACACAATTATTGTGTTTTAGAAAATCAATTCTTTTCCACAGTTAACTAGGAATCACAAAAGTAACACTGGACTCTCAAAGTTTAGGTTTTCCCATAGAAGGGATAACTGCACTTGAAATCCTAGATGTTGCATAAGCATAAAGTAATAACTCTGCTTATACACACTCCATATATAATACCAACTCTAAAATCAATCAAAAGCATACAATTATGAGCTTTCTTGAATTGTTTACTTATTTTTTTAGCTTTATGAAATTCAAACACAGAAGTATGAATATATGGCTCAGACTTGATCTGCTTTTCCTTTGGGATAAGAAATAAATCTACTTTCACCTCACATAGATAAGTATGCAAACAGCTCCAAATTTTCCACTCCCCTTTCCTACACAACAGAGAAAGAATTTAGAGCCTTTCTTTCAGTCAAGCCACAAGTACTCAAGTATTCTCTAGGAGCAAAGGAGAGAAGAAGAAAAAAAAAGACATTATTTTTCATTATTTTCATAATCTCCCATGACATCAATACCATACTTTGTATTGCTTTGTACTTAAAGAACACTATTACCCATAAGCACAATTTTGTTACAGTACAGTAACTTGTCAATTCTAAATGAAGGAAGACAACACAGGAACCATGCAGTTGTAGGAAGCTGCAATACAAAAATTTTAAATCAGAACTGTTAATCTAACAGAAATCCTTAGACATTACAACTTACTACTTACACAAAAATCACTCATGTCTCTGGATAGTGCAATCATTTTGTAAAAATAAAATGCTTTAGTAAAACAGTCCCTGCAGTTACAGTCAGAGGAGTTGGCCATTGCAAGAATGGTGCAACAAGCCCTCCGATCAGAGAGGACCTGAACCAAGGCCCAAATCCAAATGTGAACAATTGCATTCAAGGACACATTTGGAATGGAATGCAGCATTTGCTTTTATGCTTTTCTCCTATCTTTACAGTAGATGTGCAATCTAGCTAGCTAGACATACAGTCTCAATCCTATAGGTGCAGCATGTTGCAATATCAGACAACTGAAACTGCAGTACTGCTGAACTCCCAAGAGCAGGTCAAATATTTCAACTGTACTAGGAAGCAGCAGCAGTGATTATGTTTGTCCTTCAAAAATTTCATAAAAGCTAGAAATACAATTCTATATTGAACAGCTGAACATCACAAATAAATTACAACATTCTCTCATCAAGAAAACTCTTGTGGGAACTGACAGATGCTTTGCTGAGATACAAGAACATGTACATAATTTAAAACACTTTATCTGAAGGATTATAACAGAGCAAAATACTGGACCTATGCCAAGCTATTTCTGAATATTAAAAAGTACTCCCTCTTATAGAAGTAATTTCTGGACTGCTGATAACATGAACTGAATATGCAGAGGGGTTTAAAATAACTTTCTGAATGACACTTGAAACACAGAAATAGTACCAGTGAAGACAGCAGCGAGAACCTATCAGATAAAGATGCTAGGCAACATCTAATCTTATGGAAAGCAGTCTTCATTTTCAAACAGATCTCCTGAAGTTCCAGACAACAGAACTATGTGTGCATATACAATTACATGGTTTATGATTACCCTAAGACTAGTGCCTCTCTCCTCAAAAAAATGCCATGACAGTTTCTACTTATTAAAGTTCCTAATATCTGAAACATTATACCAGATCTTGTATTTCTCCAAATCAAACACCTAAGCTTTCCACAGTAGAAAAATGAGTTTGATCTTCTGTAAAGTGCTATGTAAATCTACAATATGTAAGTAAACTACTTAAAGAACTTGACATTTCAAAGACACAATTTCTTTTTCTAGTGAAAGAAGGTAGCACATGAAAATAAATGCTGCAAAAATTAAAAACATTCAAAAACACCAATGGAGAATCAGAGACTTAAACATTATAAGATAATGTTATTTACTACATGTATATTATACTGAGTACAATATTTTTAGGGCTGAAAGTAACACTGTTCTTCATCTCACTATTCAGTCTATTAAAATATCCAAGATAAGTGAGTAGCTGATATATTCTGTGTAAGACTACAGCTTATTTCTGACAAGTCATCATGATGACAAGAGACTATTCTAAACAGTAATTACCCTGCATTTTCATTCACTCAGAGAGAGAGTTATTTAATCTCAGATGTGACTTTAAAGAGCTTAATTTACTTCCCATAATACAGGACTGCTAATGGTATACCACATGATGCCAATACTAAAAGAAACGCTAAGACAAGCTTTCAGATTTTGTTATTTCACCAAGAATGGAAAAAAACAAGTAATTTTAGCTATATGCGCTCTATCACCTTCACTATATTCTTCTCTGGGTTGGTTCCTAAGTGAAGTGTAGAGGATTACACTTGCAATAACTTTGAGCTGGTATCTTACATCCTTGCATAGCTTTTTGCAAATAGCCTTTTTAATGAGGATAATAGATATGGGCTTTAAGCACACATTGTGTTTCTTCAATTAGACAGACACAACACATACCCCATTTAAAAATGCGATGGGAGCATACACAATAACCTTTTCTAGGATACTTAAGAGATTAGAAGACATTTTTAGGCACCTCTGAAATTTTGCCAGCTGTTTAGTAACCAGCAATAAAGTGACTCAGCTACACAGCCTGCAACACTGCCAGGAAGTTCTATTCCAAGCAAGCCAAAGCACTTTTACCTTTATCAGAGTACTGGTGCTCTAAGGCATGGAGATCAGGCAGCAGGTGCAAACAATTGATGCAGCAATAAGTAAAGAAATCCAACACCACAACTTTTCCAGAAAGGTCTTTGTGAAGAGAAATAGGACCTTTAGTGTTTAACCATTGTAGATCTGGAATTAGAGAACAGTGATACCCAGTTAGGGGAAGCATAGGGAGAGGTTAATACAGTTTGCACACCACCACAAAACATTCCTGGTACATTTTACTTTAAAAAAAAGTTCAACATCCCTTTCTATGCAGGTAGAAAAGCAAACCAAAAGTTGTGTATTTACCCAAGTTGTCCACAGTTCTTCATAATGAGTAAATGAAAAAAAAATTAACAAGATAAACTTCACTTTCAGTTCTTCATTATATATATTTAAACAGATACCTTATAATTAAAATAACATGCAAGTCTCAGAACAATTTTCATACATTTTAAAACATAATCTACCTTATTCAACTTCTAACAATGTTATATGAGTAACAATTATTTAAAATTCACACAAATGCTAGTAAACTAAAAAACTGTTAAATTTTTAATGATTTTTCCAACAGTCTTGTAAAGAATTGATTTCATTTTTGACATGAGATATGAAACATTCTTCTCTCATTGGTAACAAATATTCCTCTGCTCACATTAGAAACTGGTATCAAAATAAGAACTAAATATGGTCTACTATTACTATCACTCAATATTTCTAAAATTAATGGCAGGGGAGGGGGAGGACACATGTGACACAATGCAAAGCTGAACTAAATTTTTGAAGACCTATTTTAAAAAAAAATGTATACTGACTAATCTAAAACTCCTCAGAACTTCCAGAATCACAGAATATCCTGAGCTGAAAGGGACTCACAAGGATTGAGTCCAACTCCTGTTTATGCTCAGGATAACCCCAAAGTCACACCATGTGTCTAAGAGATATGTCCACTCAGTTTCAGAAAAATAAGTTCTTACTGCCTCAGAAGTTACTGGTGCTGAATTCAGCAGGAGATTTGTTTTCTATTTCACTAAGAAGAGGATTGTTCTCTACCTCCATATATTTATATTACTCAGATTTAGTAACACAAATCAGAATAACTGATCAAGTATACACATTATTTCCACAGTATAAGGCCTTTACTGTTTACTTTTAAAACGAAAACAGTAAGTTATTTATTTTATGGCACTGCTCCCCTCTTCTCTAGAATTAAAATCCCTTTCGTAAAAAAATATAATGTTGGATACCTATTTGAGCTGTTTTCAGACAACAAGCTTTGATAGAACACAGAAATTGAAACAGTATTAATGAGAAAATTCAATTCAGGGGTTCAAATCTAGACAGAAAGAGCATTCATTTCGCTCCATGGTTAGAAGTCATGGATATATTGTCATGATACACGTCTTTTAACCCTTAAGTTTACCTCCTGTCTTGCAGTCAGATGTGAGCTCCCACAATTACAGAGAGCCTCACTTAGCTTAAAAGGACCCTGAGAAGGCCTTGCAACATCTTAACCTTTAATTTCACACTTAGCAAAAGAAGATCTAGACATGTGTGAAACGTATAAAAAGGAAATGGGCATACCACTGAAAGAGGGTGACATCTCCAGTAGAGTTTGTATTATCAGGGATATGAAAACTGGCAAGACATTGGGAGAGAGAGCTGGGAAACATCCTAAGTAGCTGCAGTGAAACCATAGGAGCTCATGAGAAAGCTGTGAGTGTTGGTAAGGTTCTCACTATGACCAGAGGAGATACAAAATACTATACAGAAGGAAAAGACTTTCTTAACAAATAAACCAACCAAACCAAAACATACAGCATCAAAAACCCCCCCCAAAAAACACCCAAAACAAACACACACACAAGAAGAAAATTAATAAAGCCAGCAGACTTAAAAAAGAGGCTTTAAAAAAAAAACGGGACCTGGTTTTTGCAACAAGTAGCAAGGGGAGCATTTATTAGGGGATTCTTTCTTCTCGTCCTTCGTTCCTGGGGCTTTCAGGAGTGACATTTCCTGCACCTAGAAGCACCTTTTAAAGAAGCCGCTAACGGAGCAGTAGCTACACGGCTCTCAAAGCAAACGCCACACAGTGAGCGTCAAAGCTCAACCACCTCCACGGGAACAGATCCTGCAGCCGCCCGCCCGGCAGGCCCGGGACGCCAAACCTCTTTCCGCCGTGGGGCCTGACCCGCTCGGGCCTCGCCACCCACCTCTGCCGAACTCGGGCACCGTTAGGTCTCGCTCCCGGCTGTCCATCTTCTTCAAGTACTGATAGACCAAGTTCTCTTTCTCCTGGGGAGTATCGGCGTCGAGCAGTGCGTACTCCAGCTGGGTTTGAGCGGGCAGGAGCCCCGCTAGGCCTCCCGCCGCCATGACGCCTTCTGGGAGCCCGGCCGGTGTTTACCAACCTGCCGCTTCACCGCCGCACATTCATCACTGCACACAACGTGGGGAAGGAAAACGGTAATTTTTTTAAAAAACAAAAAACACGAAACAAACCCTAAGCACAAATACACAATAAATTCTCTGCTTTAAAGGGGGATCTTCTCATGAATTTCGTGATTTTACATAGCTTTGATAGTCACAGAAGCATATTCGTAAATACAATCCTCAGTGGTAATCCCGTATCCGCAGATTCAACACAACCTGCTCTTCCCGCTCAATTACTTTTTTGATTGCGAGTGGAATAGATGTGAAAATTTCTATTTCCGTCTGTGAAAAACAAGGCACCCATAATTTAAACAGCGTGTTTTGGTTTGGGTTTGTTGGTTTTTTTTTGTGCTATGAGAGAAGCAGAAAAATGAGAAACAGCAACGGGACGAAGCTGCGGAAACGAATGAGTTGCTGCGGCGGCAAACGGATGAGCAGAGGCGACTTCCCGCCAACCGCGTTAGGAGGGAGAGGCTGCAGAAACGGAGGCACCCTCGGTGTCCGCGGCGGAAAGGCAGTCGCCCTTAGCGACCACCCTCGGGGCCAGCGGCGGAACCTAAGCGCGAGGCCGCTATCAGCGAGGAGCGCGGCCCCTCCCGGCAGGGCCGAGCAGGTGTCGGCCTTCGCCGTGCTGTGACTGCCAACAGCTGAACTCTTCGTCGTTTTCTTTTAAGATTTTCCCGCTTAGGGGCAGCGAGGGGGAGTGGGTTTAGAGGGGTTGCATTGCCCGAGGTCTGGTTGGGTGCTTCCTAGAGGGCATGGCTCACCCTGCAAGTCCTTATGCATCTTTCAAACTCGGGTTTTGTTTAAGAAGAATAATTACAAATATTGAAAGAGACGCTCATTAAATTATTTTTAGGGTAGGATCCACCATGCGTCTGCCCTATCACGGACTGCCGTTCAGTTTATGGCCCAGTGTTGCTTTTTTAGAATGGAGCTCGGGTGCTTTTCTACAGATAGTGAAAGAAGCAGGGAAGAGAAAACATACTAGCAGAAGGAAGGATAGTTTTGTAAACTGTTGCTTAAAAAAAAAGGAGAATATTTCATTTACCATGTCTGAAGATGCTTTACTGGAAGAGGACATTTGGGAGTACAAATCCATTAGGAAACAAAAGCATCAGAGTAATTCAGAGAACATCTCTACACCTGTGCAGAAAGTAAGTGATGGCAAGGGCAGGCCAAAAAGGAGGAGAAACAGAAATAAAAAAAAATCAGTAGAAAGAACTGATGTGCTTCAGAAAACTGAGCAGAGATCAAGGCCAAATCAAGATGCAGATCAACGTAAAGATGACAGTAGTGTGCACTCCCAGGAAAGCGTGGGTAGCCTGGTGGAACAGAGCTCACCAAATGCAAAGCCCATTCATGATGGATACTGTCCGAGCTGTCAGATGCCTTTCTCTTTGCTACTGGTCCAGACACCTCGATGGCACGTTGCTGAATGTTTGGATACTCCAGGATCCTTTGAAAAAGGTATGAATAGAATGAGAAGAAAGCCTTCACAGAAAAGTTAGAGGCTTCCCACATAATGTTGCTGTAAACTTTGTTTTTCTCATTTGATGTCTGAGATGGTAGGATTTTTAGATGTTATTACTGATCATTTATCAGTGGCGTTTTCATATGAGATGTTTGGCTCTTTGTGAAGAGCATTGAAATCTGATGTGAAGATTTCATTTCTGAATCTAATCTCAAAATTCTGTAAGAGTAGAGATAGAAGTTCATGGTTGTTTATCAAATTCCAGTTTTAGTAGTGTATTGAAGAAATTGAAGGTGAATGTTTGCTATTTTAAACTAATGGAACCTCTTTCAATCTACAAAGTCTGCCAAAAAACCTCCATCAGTTAAGAGGCTGCTACTTTTGACACCAAATTTCATAAGACAACACAGTTTTGTTTTAAGTTCTGTACAAGAGGAATAAAAGTGACTCATTCTAATGGCAGGTTTCATGGGGGAAAATACCATGTCTGAACAGGTCCAGGTATCCAGTTTACATTCTTAGTACACCTCTGATTGAACTCTTGAAAAACACAAAGCACAAAGTAAGGAAAGTTGAGTAAATGCTCTTTTAGATAGCACAGTTACTTTTCATGTCTTTGTGACATTCCTTGAAGTTTTTTCTTAAGAACATGAAATACAAGCCCTTTAATCCCAAATTTGGCAGTGGTTTTAACTTAAAGCAGATGTGTTAACACTTCATTTCCATCTCTTACTCCCCTAATTAACAGGTGACAAATCAATCCATCTATTTGATTTATGCATTCACCTTGAAATCCTCAAAAGCTGGGCTAGCAAACTCTCCAAAAAAGGTCTTAGGAAGTAGCCCCAGGTTTTTTGCTGGTATCTAAATCCTGAATACTTTTTTCACACGACTTTTTTTGGGCTTTGTTTTTTTGTGTGTTTTTTTTTTTTTTTAATTTAATGTGTAACCCAGCAGACAGTTTGAGGTGGAATTTCAGGTTGATTCAAAACTGAGATTTATTTTGTTTTGGAACATGTCTACTGACCTTTTCTGCAGCTCGTGCTCTGACATCATTGTTTGCATGTGAGACAACTCTAAACCAGAAGCTGTATGATTACATTATCACAGTATTGAAACACAGTTAAGTAATCTTGTTGTCAGAGGGCTGTATTAATTCAGGCATAGTTCTGTATTGGCAGCATCTGTTTTGTTTTAGGTTGGAAGCATTCTCATTTCTAGCCAGCTTAGGGCAGATCTCAGTGGCTTGAAAATTACTTTTTACTTGTGCCTTCTGTCCTCTGATAGCTGCATTTATAATAAAAAGCTTTTAAATTGTGTATCATGTGTGATTTTTATTTTAGTAATTATGTCCTCTATATTTGCAAAGATACTAACATTACTTTTCTGTTTAACTCTTCTCATAGAGTGTCCTGATGGTTTACTGTGCAATTCTACCATTCCATCTCACTACAAGCGTTACAGTCATTTTCTACTTGCAGCAAGCAGGGCTGGAGATTACCTTGTAGACTCTTCAGCAAGCACTTTGGAGAGGACAATGACATGTTCTGCTGCTGCAAACCTCAGCTCTTCCCCAAGTCATGCAGAGGAAATCTCACAGAATGAGAAACCATCTTATAATGTAAAAAATGCCCCAAATGCAGACTGTACATTGATGGTACAGAGTTCACCACAAATTAAGTCTCTAAATAAAACCAGTGAAAATACTTCCTCTTTTGCAAATGTTCAGAAGCTGCAACAAACATTTCAGCTTACACAGACTACAGATGATAGCTGTAAATTTGAATTTTATGACTTTGCATCCTCTCAAGAAACTGGAACAGGAGAAGATCTGTGTAGTCAGAAACATACAAATCAGCCAAGTCTACTACAGTCAAAAGTGGACTTCAGTGACTGTGAAATTTCTTATTCTCCACTGAGTATTTTTGAGGAAAGTGAAGAGGAGGCTGAGGAAGAAGAGAAGAAAGTAAAAGTATCACAAAATAAACTATCTGAAGTCTGGAACTTTGAAGATGATGAATCTAATTCTGTGGTGTTTAAAACTTTTGATGGACATCTTTTACAGCAGAAGCCTCAGTATGAGCATACCAAAATGGGATGTTTCATAATTAAAAAAAAACACTGTCAGGAAGTAAATGCATTGAGACATCTAGATGGTAGTGTAAAACCAGTTTCTCAGAGTCACATGACCAGCAACTCTTGCAGTTCAACATGTGAAGATAATCAGCATCAGCAAGAGGTGCTAGCCAGTGAATCCTCTTTTCCTTTTAATTGCAAGGAAGTTGAACAGCCAGAATTAATTTCTTCTACTGCTAAAGGAGGTAACACAGAGTCAGAAGATACTGGTGCTGGTGCTTTGGATTCTGCATTTGTGAGTTTTACCGAGACATCATTGCTGGTTAGAGAAGATGTTGGGTCTCTTCTGACACAGAGAAGTAATGTTTTGAGGGACCCAAGTAACATTATAACAACTGCAGCTGAAGTGACTGCTAGTCCAACTGAAAAAACAGCTTGCCGGTGGAGTTTGCAGTCAGTAGTGAAGAAAGAAGGAAATCTTAATGCAGCTACTGCGTGCTTTCCCAGCCCCATCTCTAAACCAGTACCATCTCTTTCTTTAGCAAGTATGAATACCAAATCTAGTTCTGCCAAAGAACTCAAGCAAATGGACATTGGTGTTTTCTTTGGGTTAAAACCCAAAGTAAAAGAGGAAAGGAGAGAAGAGATGTGTTTGAGTGAGGGAAGGGAGGTATCAAGTTCAGTAACTCCCAATGGAAAGAGGCCCAGAGAGCAAAAGAGGAAAGCTGAAGGGTCTGTGGAAGATGTAGAAGCAGTTGCAGAAAGTTCAAGTAAAATTGGATCCTTTGCAGATAAAGGTTCTGGTGGCCAACAAAGGTGGAGAAAAAAATTCAAAGACTTATCTACTACAGGTGAAGGAACAAGAAAAAAACACTGCCCTTTCTACAAGAAAATACCTGGTGAGAGTTACTTGTTGCTTTTTATAGAGGTTAACTAATTTTGTCTTGAGTGTTTTATTTTTTTCCCTAAATTTAGGCTTTAGTATTTACTCTTCATAATAATTTTTAAACTGCAGCTCATAATGAATTTTCTTTCCTCTGGCTGATAAAATGTTGAGTAAGTACAGATCTCGAAAACACAGTGATTGCAGGAACAGTCAGCAGTGGCTGAAAGAAGTAGTTAGTGAAGTAGTTATTTCAGGAATACTGTTTCAAGGACTGACTTCTGAATGTTTTTGACAGAGCGAAAAATCTGAGCAGTCTTGAAAGATGGATCTGCTTTCTAACATGATTTTGAATACATCACTTGTTAACTTTCACTCCTAATTCCTGAATTTAATCTTTTACTTCAGTTATGCCTGAACATAGGGCTGTTAATAACAATTACTTCCTTACACTGTTAAAATAATTGAGTTTAATTTTGCATTTCAATTCAATAGTATTAGAAATAAGATTTATTACAACTCTGAAAACAAAGAAATGAAAACCAAGCAGAAGAATTTAGTTGAGGAAAAAGCCAAACATTTCTCCAAATCTCCTCAGGCAATACATTATGGTATGATGGATCAGCAGCTTAAAAATCTTTACTCACAGCTCTGTTTACCACTAAAGGACTGTCTTTGTCTTTGGTAGGTATTTGAGGAAGCCAAATAGAAATGTATTAGTGATCCTAAGTGCCAAGCTGCTGCTTAAAGACCAACCTATAGATCTCTGTGGGGCTACACCAGTATTGTGGGTTCCATAGGCTTAGAGAATTTTCAATATGTAATAGATTAGAAGAACAGACTCCTGTGCCTACAGTACAGTTTTAAAGTTGCCTTTTTATTTTCGGTATTGTCTTCATTCTGAATTTTGTTAATTACTTTTGAAGTGTATTTGACAGTATTTTCTATGTTGCTAAAGATATGTATTTATCCTCATGGCTTAGTATAATTCAGCCTCCCTGAAGTTTTGGGCCTGGTACCTCTCAAACACTTGGGGATTTTTGGTTTGTGATTTTTAATTAGCAGGCTTCTGTGGGTTTTTGAGTTGCTTGAACTTCTAGGCTCAGGTAAGTAGAATTATTTCTAGTTCTCCTAGAAGGGAAATTTTTGTAACATAAAATGAAAAATAACTTGAGTGCCACCAGGTGAATTAGTTCTGTGTGTTATTTCATGGCTTTAAGTAACTGTAACCAATGTGAAAGGAACATTTGTTGACATGTTTGTGTTTTTCTAACAATAGTTATGTTTGCAGAGAAAAGGCTATCTTCTCTACAGCTATCTTTATACAACACTACCTCACTGAAGGTGTATGATGTCAAATCACTCACGTTTCGTCTCAGCAGACATATTCAAAGATGCAAGATTTCTTGCTTGATACTTATAAAGTAATGTGCTTTAAGAGGAATATTAAATGTAGAATAATTGAAAACTTGTGGTTTGATTGCAAAATGCATTTTGTTTAGCTGTGGTTGTCTATTTTACTTTTGAGCTAAGATGCTGGTTATTAGACTTTAATCTAGGTGAACTTTCAAAAATAGCAGCCAAGTGCAGATAAATGTGTTCTATTTGCTTACTCTTTTGCCATCTGTGTAGGATGGCAGCTCAACAACAGATATTTTGGAGGCTTGTGAATGTATTTGTATGTCGATAGTTTGTTAAATTTTTATTTTAATAAGTGAAAGTTTGACTCCTGTGCAGACCATGTTAATCTTTAAATGGCTCCTTTAGCATAGTATGCACTGTAGCTGTATTCCCTTTTAATTTGAAAGAAATTAAAAAGAACAAAAGAGAAAATTGATAGAAACAGCTCTGAACTATGCATGTTTTCTGACCGACTTCTCTCCCTTTTTTGCTGTAGGAACTGGTTTTACAGTTGATGCCTTCCAATATGGAGAAATTGAAGGCTGCACAGCTTATTTCCTTACTCATTTTCACTCTGATCACTATTGTGGGCTAACAAAAAACTTCATGTTTCCAATTTACTGTAATAAGGTAAGGTTTTCCAAGATTGCTAGATATTATCAAATCCAGCTAAAATCACTTTTATACTGATGAAAGTAAAAAGAAGGTCAGAGGTTCCAGTGCTGGGTCAGTTAGGCACAGTGACATCTATCGGGGAATCTGGGTTTCCACTGTAAGACATCCAGGTTTAAAAGGATCTCTAGAGGTCAGATAGACTGATCTCCTGTGCAACATAGGTCTAACTTCACAGTTAGATCAGATTGCATAAAGCATTTGTTGGTCAAATTTTGAAAACAGGACAGATTCCACAATGTTTCCTTGCAACCTGTTGCAGTGCTTACCTGCTCCAAAATTTTTTTCTAATATACAGTTTTTGCAACTTGAGATTGTAGCTTGTTTTTCTTGTGTGCATCATGGAGAAGAATCTGTTTCTATTCAAATGAGGAAAGTCTGAAATTAGATTCCACCTAAACCATGTCTTCTCTAAAATAAATAAATGGATGTTGGTTTTGCCTGATCCTGTGTCCTGTGCTTCAGGCTGCTGAATGACAAGACTGCCACTAGCTACCGTATCTCCAACCAGGTCTTCATAGTTGTAATATGGTAGAGCACCTTGCCTAATCAACCATTCCAGAACCTGTATAAAACCCCCTATTTTTCATTTACTCTGCAAGTTTCCTGGAATACTTGTGTCTAATTGTGCCCTTCCAGTAGGTGTTGGGGTGACTGCAGTGTCCTTGATGCGATCCAGGGCCTGTGACCTGGAAACTTCGTCAGTTGTTTAAACGTGGCTTCACCCACCTCCTATTTCTAACTTGGCAGTCTGTAACAGATGCTGTTCATCCTTGTTTGCATCCTCTCTGGTTTCAATCAGTAGCCTGTCAACAGACTTCTAAAAGTTTCCTTTTTTAAGACAGCTTTTATCCAGTTTGCATTTTGAGAAGTGAAATGCTTCTGAAAGGCTTGATTATACCTAGGATCTCATAGTTTGTCTCTAAGCCAGACAGTCTGGCTTCAAGAGCCTTTGTTTCTAAAATAAATTCTAAATTTTGTTCCTATTTCATATTAAATCCTATCCCTGTTACAGATAACTGGCAATCTGGTGAAGAGCAAACTTGGAGTCAAAGATCAGTATGTCCACGTGCTGCCAATGGACACAGAATGTATAGTGAATGGAATCAAGGTGTTGTTGCTTGATGCCAATCAGTATGTATCATTGTATTTGTTGTGGAATATTTCTATGGATTGAGTATGAAACTGTATCTGTGCAGCTATTTATATTTTCATGATTTTTCTTTTGTTTTAGTGGATGTGAAAAAAATAGGTGAAAATACTTCACACTCTTGAGTTGGCTTAGTAACATACATTTTCACTTCAGAAGTGAATTAGGCATGTAGGACTAAATTTCTTGCAGCAGGTAGCTAGCTTCTGAAATAGGTGAGTTATCTTTGAAAATTAGACTTTTTGGTAATTTTAATTTATTTTGTTTGCTCTTAATGAGTACATTGTGTTAGCCATGTGTAGCTCTGTAATTTTTAAGCTTATTGAGAGTTTAAATGGTTTGAATGATTTATTTTTTTTTCTAGTGGTCTGGACACTTTAATTTTTGGTGTCTAGTTGGGAACACCCTGGATTCGATTATCAGATGTGTTAGATTTCTCTAGCTTTGACTGAAGATAGTGAAATCTTCAGCTAAAGTGAAATGTGGTACATTGGGTCCCTGGAGAGACAAAGCCTAGCAAACCTTTTGAAAACTGAACTTGAAATAAAAACCTGTTGAAATCTGGAACAAGACTTCTACTGGGTTTGATGATAAAGGGTGAGATTTTTGTCCAAGGTTATATCTGCACTATGTGGTATGTGCTGGTTTAAATTTCAGTAGCACCTGACTTCCAGCTCTGTACTCTTGTCATTCTGCCTACTGGTACCTCATTTGGCTATGGGCTAGAAGAAAAGTCCTTTCCCTGCAGTATATGGGGAAACACAGCACTGTGTCACAGCTGGTTTGGATATTACTTATCCTAGGATTTGTTTATAGTTGGAAAGATAAGATTCCATGAAGTCTTTTGAGAACCATTTCTGGGAATGAAGGAAGCCTTGTTGCTTATGTAATTTGGGCACTTCTCATTTTTCCTGTTTGTCTCTCTGATCCTCTGCTTCGATTTAAAACACCTATAAACCTTAAGCACCAAGTTCAGCTTCTTGAAGAGTTCACCAATTCTGTCATTTTAGCTGTGATTCATGAGTTTTTCCTTTTTTGTGATTTCATTTACCCTCGACAGATGTTTCATGTCCAAAATAGTCCCACTCTTGTTTTCCAGTCTGAGCTCTTGCTCTTCAGACAGTTTTGGTGAGGAACTGCAGAGGGTGCAATGGATTTGTGGTGGTCAATAAGAGAATTATTACTTCTAACCAGTGAATTCTGGTTGGAAGGTAACGTTTAAAATCTAAAATACAATTTAAAAGGAAATGCTTCAGTTAAGTCCTGCAGGAATGAAGATGCATCTGCAATGATACAACCCTGATTCTCCTGAATAAGATTGCTGCTTCTATTTAGTGTGCTCTTTCCTCTTTGAATCAAGTAGCAGAACTTCTTAGTTTTCAACTGTGGCAGCATCTTTGTCATATCTAGGAGACAGAGCATCCCAAAAAGGCAGTTAGTCCTTGATTACTTTTTTGTTGGTGGTTCTTTCTTCTCTCCATCTCAGCTGAGAACTCAAGTCTAGCTTGTCGGTGGCCATAAGATTAGCTTCAGAATTCCTTTAGAAATCAGGAATTTCTAGCTAAATTAGGCTGCATTGTAGCTGTGATTTAAAGTGCTGGTTTGCACGCTTTTCTGCTGCTGAAGGGTGATATATCTCATAAGGCTGTTTATCAGTATAGAGAACTAATGTAATGTTTATGGGGGTTTTGGCTGTTTCAGTTGTCCAGGTGCAACAATGATCCTTTTCTGTCTACCAAGTGGAACTGCTATTTTGCACACAGGAGACTTCAGGGCAAATCCTTCTATGGAGCGCTATCCTGCTTTGATGGGTCAACAAGTCCACACCCTTTACCTTGACACCACGTAAGTTTAGTTTAATTTTTTTTCTTTCAATGTAACCCTATTTCAGTTTAGTAAGACTTTATATGAGCCAAATAAATGTAAGCATAAGATATTACTTTTTTAACACTTGTTAGTTCTATTTAGTGTTGAATAAAATCAGGTTATTTATTGAATAAAGTCTGTACGTGTCTGGCTTGTTCATCTATTACAGTGTTACATGAGAAAATAAAAGTGTGCAGTGGAAAAGATGCTAGAGTATTTGCTGAGGTTGCCTTATTATTTAGAAGTGAGATTAAATTCTGGGTGTCAAAATTCATATGTTGAGTGTTCAGCTCTAAAATATGAGGTTCATGGAACACTCTTTTTATGTGGATTCAACTCTTGTATAAAAAAGGGGGGAGTGAATTCAGAGAGTGTAGGAATGCCAAATGGTTAAGTCAATTGTTCAGGTTTTCATTAGACTTTTCTCTGACTCATGTACATAAAATTGTTTTTCTGTGTATGATGACTAATGCCCAGCTGCAGTCTTTTATTTCTGTTTCATATGTTTCTGCAAGTGAATAATGCCTTATGTTATGGTTTGTGTGCATGACAAAAAATAGACATAAGGATGTAATTAGTATGTGATACAAATATCTAGCTTGAAAGAGCACTTGGTATTTATAGAGAAAAAAATGCAGAACTGAGTGTCAGCATCAGACAAGTGAATAGTTGTAGAGGAAAGAGTGGTATGCTCAATGTAAATTTTATTGCAACAATTTTATCTGGGCACCTCAATATTTCTAATAAATAGATTGCAAGTAGTCATATATATATTATATAGAAGAATAACATCTTTTTGATTACTGTGTTATTGTATGCATGCAGTTTTGAGTGCTGCCTTGGTGAATTAGATGTCTTCACACTTGTGTAACAGTGGTATGTCTTGTTTCCATGCCCCAGGTACTGTAGTCCTGAATACAATTTTCCATCTCAACAAGAGGTTATCCAGTTTGCTGTCAATACTGCCTTTGAGACAGTGACTTTAAACCCACGTACTCTAGTTGTCTGTGGCACCTATTCCATTGGAAAAGAGAGAGTTTTTTTAGGTATGTAAAAAAGTATACTAGATCAGCTGTGTACCATTTGTGCTTTTGAGTGTATTTAAAGTTATCAATACAAAACTTAGTTCTCACTGGTATTTAGTCTATCTTTAGTGTAGGCTGTTTGTTGCATCTTCCAAAAACTGTATATGTTTCTGGCTTCTCTGAAATAAATGCCAGTTCAGCTCGGTAAAATTCTGCCAAGGAAATATGACTTAGAATTTAATCAAAGTACTTCTATTCTCCTTCTCTTTCCAATTGTTACACACAGTTCTGCTGCTAAAATGTAGGAGCCAGAGTTTTTTAACAGTCAGTATGGGTTTCTCTTCTTAATTTTAGAATATGAAATACTGTAAACTGTTGAATATGGATTTTTTCAACATTCAGAATGATCCAGTGCAATAATTAGGAGTATCTCCAAAACAAGCAAAAAACCCCAAAACTTTATACTTTTCTTTATCTAATGTCTTCCTAATTAATCTTAAAGCAATTGCTGAAGTTCTGGGCTCAAAAGCAAGTGTGTCCCGTGATAAGTACAGAACACTGCAGTGCTTGGAGTCAGCAGCTGTTAATTCCCTCATCAGTGTGGACTGGGATGGTACTTTGCTTCACGTTCTTCCCATGATGCAAATTAATTTCAAGGTGAGTCCAGAAAATATACTCTGTTGATTAACCTGCTGGCTAACCTTACTCTTGACTCTTCCCAACCAGTGTTGTTTGGTGCTTTTTAACCTCTTGTCAGATCATATTTATTTAGTAAAATTTTGACATGTAGCAATACATTGAAAATTAAATGTAATTAAGCATTAATATCTATCTCCAAACATGATGCACAAAAAGTGCAATTTAACTTTAGTGCAGTGCCCCTTCAAGATAAAATGGGGTTTGTTCAAAGGCTTGCTCTTTGCAGGCCTTTTTGAAGTAGGTTTCTGTAATGAGTGCAGGATCTGTCCTATTAGCAATTAGTATGTTGTGACATAGAGTCTCTGTTTTTCAGCCTGTCTTTTACCTGGTATGATGTAGGAAAAGACTAAAAAGATTTTCTGCCTGTGAGTCTCTCTGTTTGAGGAAGCCTCTGAACATGGCCAACTTCCAGTCTGGTGTTTGATAAAAAAAGAATGGGGTTCTCCATGTTCCTTTTGGTTCAATTTCCATGTATTTATGATGATATTTCCATCTTTTATTCTCTTGCATTCTGTGGTGAGGATTTACATGAGGATATGGATACCTGAAAGTCAATAAAAACTACACATTAAAAAATACACAAAGTGAGTGAATTGAAGGGCACCTTATATATACACATACCTCAGTTTTTCCAGTCACTGCCTTCTCTAGTATTTGTAGCAAGAGCAAGTAAACTGGTTATTTTAAGACATTAGTTCATCGAAGTTGACTTCAAATACACATTTCAGCTGAGACCTGAGACGGTGAGTTTTTGTTGAGAGTTTTTGTGGGAATTTCTTAGGAAAGGTGACCAACTCCTGTAGGAAAGGAAGTTTTTTCTAAATAGTCTACAGAATACAGAATGGCACTAAGGCAAAGCAGCAGGCTCTAGATTAAAGGTAGCTAGGAAGAAAGAAAAAAATAGTGGTTGTTTATGCCTTATGAACTTGGATTCGTTTTTCTGCTTTGACCTGCTGTGCCATCTCAAGCAAATCCTTCAGAGCAAGATGATACTTAGCTGCAGGACCAGTCAAGATCAGAGTTGACCTAAAAAGGAGAAAAAGAGGCTGTATGGCTTGGATGGGAGCTGCAGGAAATAGAACTTAGTATGTCAATGTTTTAACATTGTTCTATAATCTTTTCCATGGTGGGGCAGAAAGTGAGTAATGGAAACATGTATGTGTATTTTTAATGTGTTGTGTTGTCTTAAACAGTAATGTGTTTTAGCTTCTTCTGTGGATTTTTGGGTTGTTTGTGATTCTGCAGTTGTGTCCCAGTCTGTATGAAGTACTTACATAGCTGGGCTTTTTCAGGCAGAGGTGTAATTATACCACAAGGATGTCTAGATAGACTTACTGAGGTAAACTGTGCTACCTGGCTTGAATGTTTCTATCACATTTTATCTCAAATGTGTATTTAAATATTGAATTCTGGGCAATTTTCTATTGCTACATCAAGACCTGTGTCACTGTCCCAAAAATCTGTTGAAGAAACAAGTTCAGAGTTGAGAATGAAAGCCTATCTTTTCTGCTTTATAAAACCAGATTGATAGTCTGGGTGTCTAGTTAGGATGAAAGCTGTCCCATTCCTAATATTGAATACCTGGCCAGGTAATCACTAGGCTTGATGTATATTGTCCAGGCCTATGACTATCTTCTTAAAAAGAACCAGTACTTAAAATGAGTGTTTCGCTAAGAGGTGTGAAGTCTGAAGGCGAAAACTAGAAAGAACAAGCCATAGAGGATCAGAGGCAGTGAAATAACAGTGGCAGAGGAGTAAGCTTTTTGTGGTAGTGTGTTACTGTTAAATTGGGTGGGGGTTCTTTTTGTTCTCTGGTCTTTTGTTGTCTGTGTTTTGTTTTTACAGAGATTGCTGTATGTACTGAAGAATATCTGTTCTTGAAAAAGCTGAATGAGCTTAAGTGGTACAAGGGGTGACTACAAAGTAATGATTTCATCATGTTTGTGTCTTCTCTCACCTTACAGAATCTGTTTGCATGTACTGCTGACTTTAGTGACAGTGTAGATAACAGGCTGTCATGTGTGGTTCTTTTGCAACAAACAACTTCTTCTAACAGTCAGTAATTGAGGCTTCTGCAGCTTGAGTATGCAGTAGAAGATTTTCAGAGAATTGCGGTGTTGAGGTCTGTTCACCCCTGTCATGTTGCTTAGCTCAGTCATGTTTTGTACTAGCACTGAGGTGAGATTTTTCAAGAGTGCCTGTGATTGAAGTGTACAAGAAATTTTTATTGAGATTGAAATTGCATCCTTAGTGTGTGTTGCACACTTCATTCGTAACAAAATTTGAACACAGATTAGCTTTGCTTAATATAATGATAATTGTATTTGAAGTAGAATTAGACTGCTACAGTTATATCTTTGATCTAGTGAGGACAGAACATTTGTAGTGTAGTAAGAGTCATGGCAGTTAGCCATAATTCCTGTTGCTGAATGAAACGTGTGTTGTGGTAGGGCTTTTGTGGTTCTTTTACATGCCTAGTTTGATGGATTCTGTATGTTGCTACTGGACATTGTACTGAAGGTGCTATTAAATATGGTAGTGTCACAGCCAGCTTTCCTATTTAATAATTTTCACATGTCTGCCAGGTTAATGTTCTATCACAGCTTTCTATCCCTCTTTCTCTGCCTTTTTTAAATCTTTATTTTGTATTCCTTTTCCTGCTGCTGATAGAAAATTTATGATTTTCAGTTCTATAATCTTGTAGGGCTTTCAAATGGAGACTGTGCCTTTAAGATTTTATACAGGACACATTAAACTGATTTTCTGGTTTTGGTTTGAAATAATACTGACTTAATTACATCCAGCAATAGGATTCTACATTCCTTATACTTCCCTCTCATTCTTTTCCTGATCCTAGCTTAAACAACACTGAAGGCTAAGTTACTCAACTTGGAAACTTTTTCAAGTTAATTAATTTTTTTTAGAGGGAAGAGATAGGTGGTTTCCATCCTATCATGAATGCAGATGTGGTAAAATATGGTTAAGTTCTTAGAGTAATACTCAACTTGTGCACTGGCTTGCTGCGATTCTTTTTGGGTAGCTTACTTCATTAACTCTGAGTGCTTCTGGGCACAAACAGATGTCAGGATCTCAGTGACACTTTGAATTAGCTGGATGATTTGCACTGAAGCAAGTTTTCACCATCATTTAGCACCACTCTTCTGCAAGAATGCTGATCTCCAGCTTGGGAGGAGCAGATCAATGACTTGGGGAGCATGATCTACAAGAAGATGTAATTATGCTCTAGGTGTTCTGATCTGGAGTGCCTAGCTGTTAATATGTTCTTAGATGATGCAATTGAGATCCTAAGCTACAAGGTGTTCTGCAAATGTAAATATTTATAATTAATCATTTCAGGGTATTTAAAATAAAATCACGTAAACCCAAAATTTAGTCTGAATCCATCATGAAACCTCCAGCCTTTAGACTAATGAACTATTTAATGACATTGAATAGATGCTATATTCTTTTCACAGGGCTTGCAAGATCACTTGAAGAAGTTTTCTGAGAAATTTGATCAAGTTCTGGCTTTCAGACCTACTGGATGGACCTACTCTGATTCATGCCATTCTCTGGTGGATATCAAGCCTCAGACAAGAGGAAAGATCACCATATATGGTATAAGAGTGGTAAAGATTCAGTGCATTTACTTTTCTGTGGATGCCTTTCATATTTTTATTCTGGAAACTCCTACTGCTTTTTGTAACCAATGCTTTTTCTGCTAACTCATTGAGAAACTGAGCAGATGGTCTCTCCGAGAGCGATCTGTGAAGTGAATAATTGAGAACACTGTCAGTGCAGGCTTTTACATAGGTTTTACTCCTGCTCTCCTGGGGCAAATAAAGGCCTTTATCTAATATAGGTGAAGACTTCAGGGGTGAAGTCTTGGCCTGACTGATGCTGGTGGTAGCGCAGTTCCAGAGCCAAGATTTCGTTCCATACCTTACTTGTTTTGTGAGACTGTGGGTTGTTTTCTTCCTTTCAGTTCTCGTTAGTGGGTGGAGTTGAATCTCTTCACATTCATTTAACCAAATGCTTGATGTTGCTCAGTTTGCATTGATGAATGACTTGGTAACTTCATGCAACTTGATTTTTCCAGAATGAAAATCTGAAGTTTTGTTTTACCTTAGCTATAAACTTTAGATCTCAAATATGAATTTAATAAAGTATTATCTAAAGTATTTCTTAGCTGGAAGACTTGCAAAAATATTTCAGCAAGAAGCTAGGTAGCCTGACAGATAACTGTGTTTTGTTTCTTTTCAGGGATTCCTTACAGTGAACACAGCAGTTACCTGGAAATGAAACGTTTTGTTCAGTGGTTGAAGCCACAGAAAATCATCCCCACTGTAAATGTTGGTGACTGGAGAGCCAGAAGCTTGATGGAGAAGCATTTTAGAGACTGGATGATTGAGGACAGTAGGCATAAATAAGTATAGGGAAGAATGTATACTTCAAAGGAGGCAGGCTGGAGTGGGAATTCTGAGTGCCTGGGAGTTTTATTTAACTCCTTTTTCCATGGAGCTTTCTTTAGGCAGGACTAAGCTGCCATTCTGCTGAGAAAGTTGCCTTTGGAGATTAAAAAAAACCCAAAGGCATCTTGCTTCCTCATGTACCTGCTACTTAATTCTCCCATAACTTTTTTGCAAATGCATATTTCAGATTATTCTTGTCTTACTCCTTTTCCCTATTCTAAATTTTCCTCAGATTATGGAGATGTTCAGACATATAATGCTGGGGAAGAAACTGCCTCTAGGTTCATCACTTCTGAAAAGAAGTTACTGTGATAAATGAGACAGTATTAAGGCTATGTCACATGCTCTTGGTTCAGGCTTCAGAGAGGCTTGTTTCATCAGGCAGAACTGGCTATTGTGATTTAAATTGTGTAACCAAAATTTACCTTACGAGAGAGGATCAGCTTGGGCTTTTGCAATATATGTACTTCAGAGAATGCCTTTTATAAAAAAACAATTCTACCTGCATTCTGCTCAAGAGTTTCCCTTTTTTTTGTGCATTTTCTTTTTAAATAAAGAACCTGTATGAAGCCTGTGTGTTCTTTCTGAGCAAAATGCATTTCTTTTCAGTACCATAGTTGCTAATCTGAGAAACCTGTCTAATATCTGTGATGAATGTTCTGTGTATTGTATGTTGACTCTGTAAGATTGCTCCTGTGTCCTAGTAGTTCCCATTCTCAGGACATGGTAAAATACAGAAGTGGTTCCTCTCCATGCAGTCCCTTACAATGCATTTGGGTTTGCAGGGCCGTATGTACAGGTTTGTTACTTCAATTCTGGAAAAACAAGGAAGGCAAATATTAGTACAGACAGCAGAAGGGTAAGTTGTGTTTTGCATTTTTTCCCCTGAATCCTACAGATTCAGTGCTACTTTTCCTGTATCTGCTTGGTATGGCTACAAGCTGAAGGAGGAAAGGTTTAGGCTGGAGATTAGAAGGGGGTTCTTTACCCAAAGGGTGGTGAGGCACTGGAACAGGTTGCCCAGAGAGGTTGTGGAGGCCCCATCCCTGGCAGTGTTTAGGGCCAGGCTGGATGTGGCCCTGGATGACCTGGTCTAGTGCATGTGGTGTCCCTGCCATGGCAGGGGGGTTGGAACTAGATGATCTTCAAGGTCCCTTCCAACCTCAGCCATTCTATGATTCTATTTATGATACTGAAGTATGTGGTTGTCTGCAGGCACACTTATGTATAATTCTAAGCACTAAACTGTTCCAAACTTCCAGGACTTAATAAAGTTGAATCATGGATAAAGAATCATTCCCCAATTCTCAAGGGTAGCTCCTCTGAAACTTTAATGCCATTTTCTTGTTGGGAAAACATTTATGTAATGATCAGTGTAAGAGTAAACAGATCTTTGGTTTTGAGTGATGAACTCTCTAATGTGAAGTCACTTTGCTTTATTTCTGTCTTCTGAGAGAAATGACTGTGAGACTCTGATGGAAAAAAGTTCTTGTACTGATTCACAATTCTTCTACTACATTCATTAGTATATGGTATTGTTTGTACCTTACATAATGCATTATGATAGCTCTCCTTGTTGCAGGAACTGCTCGCTGTCTTGGATTGGCATGCTCAGTCCTAGGATTCCACTCCTTGTTGGAGTAGGTGTGTGAAGAAGAATCTTGACTAATTTTGCATGTGAAGGGCTGGAGTAAACACCCCAAAGTCAAAATCTTCCATCACAGCTCTGACCTCTTCTTGCTTCAATAGTTGCATTTTCAAGAACGTGTGTGGGATCTCAACATGCTAATGGTGTTGCAGGTGTGTGATTCCATTAGTTAGCCTATCTGCAGGTGGTACTACAGAACCCAGTAATCCAGCTGTCAGGACAGCTAGTGAGTGCAAGCCACCTTATGCCTCTCTGTGGCTCTCGACTTCATGCTATCAGTTTCTGCCCTGTTACCCAGTATGAAGTTGTCTGTTTTGTTTTTTCTTTTAAAAGCAAATATGTTTGTGAACCTAACCACAAAAATGATGTATCTAGGAGGAAACTGACATTGGCATCTGCTATACTGACCCAGTTAATACTGCCCCAATTTGAACAGATGGTGATAGGCTCACTTCACTCAGCAGAACAGAATGGCTTTTGTGCTGGGTTCCTATTTTTTTTTTTTTGTCTTGATGTGCCCAGGTCTGTTTACAGTTGCCTGCCTGCTGTAGGTACCAGTGTGTCAACCTGCTGGTTGCTTTCATTCTTCTTTCTGCTTTGTATTTGCACTTCTGCTAGCTTTTTTTTTTTCGTGGGTAGACTCAAATACTGCAGTATTTCATCCACCTTTATGTTAGATCTCTTGTTGCCCAGTTACTTAGCCTTCTTTGTATGGAAAAAAGTATTTTCAGAATCCAGATTCAGGAATAAATTACTATTTTTGTTCTCCTTATTGTAAAGGAAGAAGAGTAATAGCAGGATTAGATTGCTTAATTGCCAAGGAGGACATAGAAGCAGATATGGAAAAACAGTTAATTAAACAATAACTTTGTGGGAAGGTTTATAGCAGAACCTTTCCTCTTCCCTTGTCTAAATTGTTCCAAGGGACAGTGCTCTAATCACAGCATGTTGAGTCTGTTGGGGAGTACAGCTCTGTGATAACCCTGATTGAAGCATCATTTTGCAGGTATAATTAATTGGGGAGTGGCTCCACTTTTCCTAACAAAGGAGTGAATGTTTTTTCAGTCTTTTGGCAGTGTTGGCATTCTAGATGCATGAGCGAAAGCTTTTGTTATTTTGGTTTAGAGTGGTGGCTCTATCTACAGCAAATCAACCACTTTCTCTATCTCAGTAGGCTGGGATTTTTGGTCTCTGTGTTATACTACCCCAGAGTCCCCTGGAGAGTGGGGTGGATAAGTCAGTCTCTGTCCTTAACCTTTATATCAAACAAGTGTCACATGTTCATATAAATAGTACCAGGTATTACTACAGCAAGATGAGCCTTTGAACGTCCTGGAGGTTCTTTGGTTTGTCTAGTGCTGACAGACTCAGGGCAAAAGGCAAAGCAAATGTATGGGGTAGCTGTAACACTATTGATTGGTGCCCAGAATGGTTTTCAAAGCCAGCCACTCTAAAAGAGTCACTTTGTATTTCCCATCAGGACTGCTGCTCTGATTACATATCGCCCCTATTGGCAGATAAATGAGCTAAAAGCAACTGTTTGAAAAGGTTAGAGAGAGGGGAAAGGGTAGAGGAGGAAAGCAGCTTGCTCACTGAGCTGACTCAGGCAATGGGCTCCAGGCTGACTGTGATAAATGAAAACAACTGCCTGCACCCACAGCCCATGGTGGTCACTGAGGAGACTTCTGGGAAGGTAAGGCCAAAGATACTGCAAAATAAAAGCATACAGACAATTAAAAGCTTCAGGGTGCTGGGTATCCTTTCAAACCTTGATGTGAAAATGATAGTAACTTGGGAGTGGAGAAGGGAACTGATGTCATTGGGATGGCTAAAGCATTTCTCTGATCCAACCTGTCCACTCATATGTACTTAGTAAAGGCTATTAACCAAAACTACTGTTTAGATTTATTTTTTAAGATAGTTTTAAGAAATTGGAGCTTTTAAGTTTCATGTGTTGGTTCAGATTGTAAGTGTGCATTGGGAGTGCTGAAATTAATGTTCTGCATAGAAGTGCATAGAAAATCTAGAAGGAGCTTACAGCCCTCTAACAGAAATGAAGGGACAAGACAGGCTATCACTGTTTGCAGATAAGGAAAGCAGCACTGAAGAGCTAGCTGCCTTCCCCTAAACCTAACCTAGCTCTACCTGCTGTCTGTGGGCATGAGTTTCAGTGGAGCAGCTGTAGCCCACAAAGGCAGAGCCCTGCCTTGCCTGGATGCTTCCTCTGTTTCCCCTTTCTACTTTGAACCTTTACCCACTGTTGTACAATGGCACCTTGTTATCAAATCTCCAGCAAATACTTTGGCAGGAAAGAAGCTTTTCCACTCTGTCACATCTGCTTTGGTATCTCAGAGCAGATAGTGACTTGTTTGTGCGAGTTTCCAATAAGTACTTACATAAACCAAACAGTTTTTAAAATGTCAAAGCTTTTCCATTGGCATTTGAATTTGACTTCATTCACCTTTCTTTCTGTATGTTGTATTGGTTGTTAAGGATGGAAGAGGAAAAAAATTCTCCATCTCAGGGAAAAAAAGATACCAGCAGTGCACCTGAGGAGAAGGTGACACCAGGACACAAATGTGAACAAGGGTGACTTTGAAGATGAGTTCAGCAAGATCAGGGCTGTCTGTGACGTTCTGCAGGTACTGACTTCAGTGCCTCCCACCCTTCCTGGCTGCCCACCACCTTCCTCCTTGCAGAGAGTAAATGGTTCAGTGAACTCTGTTGTGAGAAGCAACATTATTTTTTCTGATCACTTAATTCGTTGGTCAGCTCTTAGCAGAGACCTCCCCAAATGCAGCACTGCCAGCAGCAGGATCTAACCCACTTTTCAGCTCCTGTTTTAGAGAAGACATGCACTGCAGCATTTATCCCAGCAGGGTTTCCTCCATCAGAAAAAGACAGGCTGAATTTCACTTGTTACTGAAGCCGTGTTATTTGCCTGGCTCTCTGCCCTGCCCTGGGTCACATCTATTGCCTGAACAAGAGAGGCAAAGCTGAAATTCAGTTCTTTGTGTTGCTACCCAGTAACAGTCTGAGGAATTGAGCTCTGCAGCACAGCCGGAAGCTTTTTGTCTCTAATGCCTTCATGGCCACACCAGAGCTCAGTCCTCCCAGCTCTTCCACAAGGAGAGTGTCAGTGAGTCCCACAGCTCGGCAGGGGGAGAACAACATCCCAAGGTGTCGCTGGGGTGATCATGCCCCCAGGTACACCTTGAAGCTGCTACTTTTCTCTCCTTTTACCCTTCTTAGATGTCACAGCACAGCACTGCAGCCCCTGGGGATGGGGCAGCACAGGGGTCCCCTGAGGGGAGAAGAGCAGTGAGCACAACCTACTGCAGGCTGTGGGTATGTTGTATCATGTTATCCTCCCTTCTCCTTGCTGCAATGCTAAAACACTCCTGTGCTATTGCCAGCCTCTCAGTCACCAGCAGCAGCAGCAAGTACCATTTGCAGGACTTCAGACAAAGACAAATGAGTGGAAACTTCTGGGGTGTAAGGCCCAAGGAGCAGAGAATGTTTCATCACAGTGCCAGAGAGACCAAGCACATATTTACTCAGTTATCTCAATGCTTTAGGTGACCCTGAAGAGCAGGTACTACTGCCACTTGTCTGATGCTAGGGAATAACTTTAAGCTGATTTTAAAAAAATCACTAAATATAACAAAAAAAATATTTCCAGAACAGAACTCCAGTTCTGCTGTCTTTGACTTGGTTTTTTTTCCCAACTTTCAGTCCCTCTTGCTGTTTATAGCTATTCCACATGACTCAGTTTTCCTTCCTCTCTCTTCTCCCCCTCAGCCACCTTTCCACTACTGGGGTTTTCTCAGAAACATTATGCTGCCAGAATTCACCTTTGTTCTTAGAAGTAGAAGCACAAGGACATTTGCTTGGAAGCAGAATGACAATTGTGAAGAAAGACATGGCTGTAGGACATCAAATAAAATAGAAAGAGGGCAAAATTGGAGTGCAGAAGGCCAGAATTCCTGTGGGACATTTAATTAGTTCAATGGCATTTAGCATGCAAATGAGATTATTTTGGCATGATGAGTCCTGGTGTGGTTTATATGCCTGATTAATAGAGCTTTTGAGGAACAAGTACTTAAAAACACAGGCTCTTTCTGGGTGACAAAATTCCTGGCTGATGGTGGTGGTATCCTTCTAACAGCTCTTGCAGGGACATAAATTATGGTTTGAAGCTGTGTTTTATAGGCAAAGACAGAAACAGGGAAAAAATGGATATAGCTCAGTGATGACCATGACAACTGTGGTTAGGTGGGTTTCTGAAGGATGTGCTGTGACATTTTGCTGTCCATTCTCAAGTACAAAACCCACAGCTCTCTTCCTCTGGACTGCAGTACTGGTGTGAGCAGAGCAGAAATGGGAGTCCCACCTGTACTCAGCCAGCCTGGCTGCATGCCATCTGCTGTCCTCTCCATCCCTGTGTGCTCCACCTGCATCACTACTTCAGATAGACCCCTGGACAGTCTGACAAATAATCACTTCAGTAAATCTACCTCTCATATCAGTAACTTGGGAGCTAGGAGTGTCAGACAGGGCTTCCCCAGCCAGGACTATTTGCAGGGAACTGGTTTGTGGACGTGCTCCTGTGCTCACCCCCTGTGGCTGCTGTGCTTTGCTGATTTTCACATGGCTGCACAGACTCTCTCTGCAGCGCAGACACGCTGGGACTGATGTTTCATAGAGCACTGGAGCTGGTCTGTGCACAGATTTAGGACTTTTAAGTGCCCAGAAATCCTGGGCAAATGTACAAGGTCTTTCAGTCTCCCAGAACAACATTTCCAGGTGGTTTCCCACATGGAAAGCAACATGTTTGAGAAATACAGATACGTGGTAGGCCTTTCCAAATGGATGTCACAGCTTGCAACTAATAATTCAGTGCTTTTCAACAGAAAAGTAAGGGCAGACAAGGCATATATTCTAACTCTTCCAAGCTTTTTTCTCCTTGTCTCATTTTTCATCAGGGATTACAAGAGGTGGAAACTTAGATTGTTTTGTTTCTCTCTTCTGGAGCAAGGGCTTGGGGATTTCACTTTTACAAGGAGCCTCTGCCATGTGGAGAAAGGTCAGAATCTTTTTTGCTTTGGCTTTGTGTTTTGGGGCTTTTTTAATGTGTTTTGTTTTTCCAGTACTCAGGGCCTTTGTAGACAGACCTACACCACACTGTGGTGGTTCCAGGCAGATGCTGTGTGGAGAAAAGGTACAAAGAAGAGAGCTTCAAGGAAAGAAGGTTTCTGTCTGTAGCTATTTGGCCAATCCAACTCTTAGTACTGTTGAAAGAGGTGGCAGCATCCTTACTGTTCTGGCAGCAGCTGTCACAAATTCTCAGCTTCCAATTACAAGTTGTGTCATTTTCCTACAGCACTGCCTGGGACTATGTACACTTGAGATTGTTTTATGCAGCAGCAATTTGTCTGGCACAATCAGCATTGATGGTCTTTGTCACTGGAAATGTCAGAGCCAAAGGTGGTGCAGGTTTGTGAGCGACTCATCTGATCCCTGGCCCCCTGGGAACTTCTTGCTGGACTTTGCTTTTGGCTTTTATTTCCTTTAATCAGCTTTGTTGCCTCCATTTCCTTGCCATGATGGAAAAACTGAATAAAACTGGGAGAGTTTAAGGACACCTAGCTGACCTAAGCTCTGGTCCCATGCAGAGGGTTTGCTTGCTTTGGTGGCAGAGGTGTTGAGTTTTTCAGAGAACAGACCCCTGTGCTGGCAGCCTACAGCTAGGGCTCTGGATCAACTCTTGAATGATGCTAGTAGCAAAGATTCAGCTTTTTAAAACAGAAGATTAGCACCAGTGATAGCCATGGTCTGAGTGCTCCCATCAACTGCTTAACAACTTCTCCCTCCACTGCTGGGTTATATAAGAAACCAGTTCTCAGGCACAGATTGACCCAGGCACCCTGGGATGGAAAATGGCCAAACACTCGCTGCTGCAAGTCCAGCTTGGTGCGCCCCAAAGAGCTAGTCCTGCTGTAAGATGGAAGTGGGACAGCTGAGTCTCTGAGCAGCTGTCAGCAGCAAGCAAAGGGCTCCTGACTCCCTGCCGAGTGCAGAGATGCAATTTCTCTTAAGGTGTTTTTGCTGAATAAAAGATTTGCATCAACTTTGGCTGGCCACTCCTTTTCTTTAAATGATGCAATAAATTAGAAAGTGATAAAGGGCCAAAGGGAACATTAGAAATTCCAGTGGCATTTCTAGGAACTGCCCAGCATGCTCCGATTTCCTTGCAGAGACCTGCTGGCCAGCCTGTAAGAGGGAAACGAACTGGCTACAGCAAGGCACGCATGAGGGATGGCTGTTCACCCCTGGGAAAGAAACCAAAAAAGCTCTCAGTGCATCTCAGATTACACTGTCAGCTTCCTAAATGTGAAGGTAGGTGGCCCCATGGCTAAGGCTTTCTGCTGAGGATTCAGTGCACTCTCTTTCTAGACCCTGCACTGGCAGAGGGAGCACCAGCAAGGGCAAACGCTTGCAAATATTAGTGTGTCACCTAATGGGGCCTGAAGTACTGGATGAATCCATTTGATTGAGAGGACTTCCATAGACTCTGCTCAGTGGAGCTCTCGTAAGCAGCACAGAGGTGGGGGTGAGCCTGTTCCCCACAGGGAAGTGGAAGCATCACCTAATGTTTGCTCGTGACAGGTGTGTCTGAAGGGTGGCTGAGGGTAAGCCATGTTTCTGCAGGTCATTAAGGGAGACAGCTTCTCCCTTATCACTAAAAGGGCACATCAGCATCTCTCCATAGCACGGGGCACTGAAGCATCAGCCCCAACACCTGCAGTGTACAGGAAATACCAGGAGGTGTTTTCAGCAGATGTTCTGGGAGGTAAAGCAATTCATAGTGTTGAATGTGACACTGGAGATCACATTCATGGTAAGAGAAAGCATGATGCAAGTGTATCTGAAATCACTTTTTGAATTTTACCAAGTATGTGCAAGGAAATGGCTCTCCTGAGGTCATCAGAATATCTGGGGCAAAACACATATTAAGCACCTGGTGTCCCCAGCTCACCACTGATCTGCTTTTTTCCTAGTCTGCAAGGTGACATCACTCTCCTTTATTGCAGCTGCTCCTCTGTTGTCTCCATTTGCTGAAGGTCCAGTCCCTTTCAACACTGGGTAGTCCAGGCTGGAGGGAGTAATGCATTGCAGCCAGATGCTGAACTATGCAGAGGTTGTCTCTGGTTCAGTTCAGGATGGACACAGAACACATAACCTTTCCTGGCTGGACTCGTTCTCCTGCAGGACTTGTGCTCTGGAGTATATGACTCCAACCCTGGTTCTCAGTACTGTTGCCCTTGAGAGAAAGTGTGAGGGTTATGTGGTCTGCTTTGTGCTTGCTCTGCGATGGGCTATTTTTTCCTAACTTCAATGACCTCACAGCAATTTGGAGACTTCTCTTGCCATTACTTTCTCTCTGTTGTGGAACTTGCTTTTCTTATGAGCAATTGCCATTTTCCTGCTGGAGAAGGGTACTGGAGTACTGGAGTTGTAGAAATAGCATGATTCATATTTGGGAACTCAGGGAAGGAAATGAGAAGCCACTTAAGAGTGAGTGCAACATGGGAATGTGCCATGAATTAACAGCCAGGGAAACAAGCAAAAGGCACTGGCTGTATTCAACGACAGGAAATGAAATAGTGAGGAGCATGTTAATCATTAGCTAACCACACAATCTGTGTTGCAGTCAATTGGGTTTTGTCTCTCTTGTACAGCCAGTTTGCAGATGCTAAGCGATTCAAAGTGGAGTGTCTGTGTTGCAGCTGGCAATGGCCCCTGCTTCCAAGCAGGTTACTTCATGAGGTCAGTAGTGCAAGAAGGTTTCAGGATCTGCAGCCTTCTTCCAGCTGATAGGTCCACTAGTCTGTGAATTCACTGAATTTTAGAATCACAGACTATTCTGAGCTGGAAGGGTCACACAAGGATCACACATACAGAATATCATCTAGTCCAGCTCCCTACCCTGCACAGGACACCCCAAGAATCGCACCACATGCCCGAGAACGATGTCCTCTTGAACTAAGTCAGGCTTGGTGCTGTGACCACCTCCTTTGGGAGGTTGTTCCAGAGCCATTTTATCTCCTGTCAATTTAAACATCTGTGTCAGGAACCCTCCATAGCTCAAAATTTACCTGGAGACTGACTAAGAAAAGATTTTGACACCACAGAGCATGCTGAAACAAGAAGCTACAAAATCACCTATTTCTTTAAGTGTTTTCTTGCATTACACATCTAAAATGCCTATAGGTGATCTGGAAAATCACCAGTTACCCCTCAGATGGCAGGTCCTTCAGGACTAGAAATGAGTACTGGATAATAATATCATGCATATAGGCATTTCTCTTTGCTGTTGCTTCTCAAAGCAACCAGAGATTTAGCAGAATTTGTGCATTTGGAGAAAGGTAACATTTTCACATTGGGAAAACTGTTACAGAATGAGGCTCATCTTGGGTTTTTTAGGGGCACCCTTTTTAAAGGGTTGTTTGGTGACTCAGCTGCAGGTTACTGGGAAGTTACAGGTAGTCTGTGGAGGATAAGGAGGAACTGTGTCAGGAGGAAGTGAGGTATTTGCAGAATACAATGTGTTGCAAAGCATTAACACATTTATTAATTGCATGTGGGCAGACCACTTCACTCATCCTTCCAGAATTTACTGTACTGATGTCATTTCCATATTGTATCTCTGTAAGTGTTATCAATCAGCAAGTATGTGACATTAATTATACATTTATAATTGTGCCAGCTGACATAATGATCCATTATGGGATAACACATCAGTAACTGTTTACAGAAGTACAGAACTAAACCCCCAGTTTTCTGAAATGCTCTGGAATTGTCCTGCACATGCTATATCTACCCAAATCCTATCTTTGTCCAAAAGCAACATTATTTCATGGGCAAGAAGTTCTGCATGCAATGCACAATATCAGCTTCAGCAGCAATGCTGTGTGCAGGTTCCATGGCAGTAGCTCTCCTCCCATCACCAGGTACGATTCACAGCTCTTTGTTAGTTCACCTCTTTTTGGAAATGTTTCTCTATGAAGTTCCAGGAAATTGCTTCTTGGCTGTCTCATATGCTTTGTTCATCCATAACCAGAAACACAAGGTATTTGTCTCACACTTCAGTGACATATGACCACTTTCAGGAAATGTCTGAAAAAATGTTGGTAGAATGTAGGATGTTTGGTCTGCCCACGCCCACTGAAAACAGGGCAAAAAAAGAATCAGGTTCACTTTCTGACAAAATAATCTAGGATAAATATTAGAAAAAACCCTTTGTAATTCAACAGAGCTTAGGCAAACCTTGGACAGGAAAGGTTGAGGGTGACATCCTCAGTGGATACTCTTGAACAAGATGATCTGTGATATTAGGATTCAGGCCTAGAGGACTGTCATAGCAGACTGACACAGTTACAGAGCTTGAAGAAGCCCTATATGGTGACAGCTGGCCATTCTGTTCCCTTGGAGATTCCTCAGGCAGGAATTGATTTGTTGTGCTCAGAGGCAGAGCAGAGCAGAGTCCCACAACTGCTTTGGAGAAGAGCTCCCCAGGAATGTCTTTCCTTCCATTTTCAGCTTCTGTGGTTCCAGAGCTGGGGTCTCCCTCTGTTTTTTATGTGGAATTCAGCATAAACAGGCCTTTGAGCAGCAATGAAACAGGAATATCAAAACCTTATCTTTTCCCACCTTAAGAAATAAGCATGTCCTAAGCACTCTTATCTCAAAACCAGAAAAGACATGCTGTGGAAACATCCAGTCTGGAAATTTATCTTTTGGATAGGAGCTGAGTCTGAAAAGATTGTTGGAAGTCATATGAGGAAAGGCTGAAATCACTTGTTCTGTTCAGCCTGGAGAAGAGGAGACTGAGGGGAGACCTCATTGCAGTTTATAACTTCCTCACCAGAGAGGGAAGGGTGGGTGCTGACCTCTTCTCTCTGGTGACCAGCGACAGGACCCAGGGGAATCGCATGAAGCTGTGCTGGAGGAAATTCAGGTTGAATGTTAGGAAGAGCTTCTTTACCCAGAGAGTGGTGAAGTATTGGAACAGGCTCCCCAGGGAGGCTGTCATGGCATCAACTCTCATGGAGTTAAAAAAGCACTTGGACAATGCTCTTAGACACATGGTGTGACTTTGGGGTTGTTCTGTGCCTAAATAGGAGTTGGACTCGATGATCCTTGTGGGTCCCTTCCAACTCGGGATATTCTGTGATTCTGTATAAATATTTGTCTATATTTGTTTGAGTTACAGATGCTGCTTTCACCTTTAACTAAATAAACTTCTGTAATGATTTTTTTTAAAATCCAGACTGGATTTTAAAGGAGATATACAAAGGTTATTTGTCAAAATTACTACTGGAGTAAGTGTCACTAATGGTGATTTTAGTGAGTGTTGTTTTGTACTGTTGTAGCTGACTTGGCCTAATTCAATTGGAAACTGGACAAATACATCCTTCGGGCTAAATCCCCCTTAATCAAAGCTTATATAAACTTCTTAATAATCCTATGCTTGCTAAACACAGCAGCTATTTTGGTTGTATCTGGCAAGACAAAATTAACTCTAAAATGGTGACTCGGTTTGTTGCCATATCTTTGTGTATTAAATAATACAATTTATCTTATAGCAATATATATGTATGTAAATGCACCCCAAAACATGTATATATAAATGTGTACATATTGATATAGAGATAGGTACTATGTTCTGCACACGTGCTGTATCACACAATGTTTCTGTAAGCAGCAGAGGTCACTGCAGTACAGGTCAAAGCTCTCTTTTGGCCTCCAGTAAAGGCACCCTTGAAGGCAGTTCCATATCAAGAACCAACACCTGTTGGTGTGTCATTAGCTGAAAATCAGCCCTGTTTCTATGACAGCAATGGAAGCAAGACATACTCACAAATAAATATTTACAGGAAATGTCCTTGTTTGGGAAAAAAATTAGCACCTGCTCTGGAAATGCTGCAGTACCAGTGAAACCCCTATAGTAGTACTTGGTAGCAGCAAAACTATTTCAGTGTGCTCTGTTTGCATTGGGCTGAGTGCAGATGTCTTTGTATACATCATTTCTCTCTCTGGTTTGCCCAGTTGTCTTTACCAGTAACAATTCCAGAGAGCAGGCCAGTCCTCCTCTCTCCCAAATCCATTCTTTACTTAGGTCTTATTTTGGCTGCCAATAAACCCAAAGGTGCTCCAGAAACATTCCTGAGAATGTTCCTCAGAAACCTGACAGGTTTTCCTGTTATCCTTTGAATGTGTTTTTGTGGCTGTAACATAAGAGGGGCATAATACAAAAGGAGGCCCCACTGAATCACTACACAACATTTAATTTACCAGCCTTTCTTCTAAAACAACAGCTCTCAGCTTGCCTTTGCCTTTCTGTAGCTAAGGGGAAACGAGGGAAAACATAGCTTTGTTACAAATGTAGACTGTTTCCACACCTCTGACTGATTAAGAGTTCAGTGTAAATGAATGGAACTCAGTGCAAAGAGGTGACCAGAGAGAGGTATGAACTAGTACCAGTACTTTCTGCTGAAGTACAAAGTATACACAGTGCAAAGGTTTCATAAATTATTTGACCTTCAGCTTTTTCATGTAACTGAAGTACATACCAACATGAAATATAAGCCAAACACATGCCATTCATGTCAACAAAACAAGTTATTAGGACATAAAGTGAAATCCACGGTCTCTATTCTTCGTACTTCAACAAAAGATGCCTGGCTGCAGTAAAGGATAAAGATTACCTCCACACACACATTCTTCTCCCTGATCTATCCCCTTGAACTTTGGCACTTACTTAATTGCTGAGGTCTTTTTTCCTTTTTATTCAGGAACATGAACACCCTTTAACATGGAAGATATCTGAATGTGGAATCCTACATACAGTAAGTTTCACCTTAAAAAAAAAGAGAGAGATATTTTTATAGCTTGTTATATCTGATCAGCATCTTTACTACTATCTGAGTTGTGTTTTAACTAGCTAAATAAAACCACCCTATTAGTAGAGATGAGTATTTTTTCCTTGTTGAGACTGGCTTGCTTTTCTTTAGATGGCAACAGCACCTGATGACATCAACTTTCTCAGCAAAATTCAAAAATTAATGCGTTCAAGTATGGGTCAGAGAACCTGGATACTCACATATGAGTCCATCTGAAAGAAACATAGATATAAATATGTAGTAGGTCTCAGTGGAGCTAAAGCACCACCTAGAAATCTTCCACATTATTCAAAAGAAGTGGTACCATACAAGGAGTAGCATAGTGCTTGTCAAACAATAGGAGGTAGGAGTCTAGGGCTCTGCCCTCAATATACAAACCCGCTATTAGCAACGACACATCCACTAGAGGCAACTGTTTGTTTTCCAAAGTTTGCACAGGTCTTGCCCAGTAGTATCTCTTGGAGTTGCTCATACTCTGAGATCAAGTTTTTAAATACAGCAATGTGGACCTTGCATTCCCCAACAGCATAGGAATAAGAGATGCTAGATCAGAATGATGTTGAGGAGCTATTTTGCACTGAAGTTATTCATGCCAAACTTAAACCAGAGTAAACTGGTTTGAATGGAGCCACTTGAAATGACAAAACCAAGTTACTTGCACATTTGGCTTGATTCATTTCACTATCAACTTCAGGTTAGTCAAGCTTACCTCCTTTCTTGTGGACCTGCTGATGAAGAAATAAGCCTCCTCCACATCCTGGGGTTGCAAATCATTCACAGCCACTATGTGGTCTCCATGATTAAACAAACATCCAAGTCGGCATGGACCAGTCCACTGTGAGACACTAGGGTATTGGAAGACAGACAACAAAGGAGACAATACAGGATACCCAGTTACTGCTAACAGAATTGTAATGGCTGAAGAGGATTGCATTCATGGCACTGCCCTCTGGAAATAACAAACAGGTTGGATGACTTTGCAAATTTTTGATCTGGTTTAAGCTAAAATGAATCTGCTCTATCCATCCCAACAGGTCCTCCTAAAAGCACACATGACATTGAAATTTCAGCCTGTTAACAAGTGAGACTGGTGCTAGCAAGGTCACCAGTGAGAGATGGGGATTCCAGTTCAAAAGCAGTCTCTCAGACTCACTGCAGGTACATGTATGCTGCTGCAGATTTTTGAGCCCTGCATTTAGCAGATGAAGTTATCCCACGAGAATGGAATTAAAACTTATTATTAGGTGTTTTATCTATGATACATCTGCAAGGATCAGAGATTGATTGTCCTGATGGGATGTTTATGGAAAATCCAGTACCCCTTTCCTGCTGGTCTCTGTTAGACTCTCCTTGATGATAAGCTGCTTAGAATTAACTGACCTTACAGTCAGACCTATTATTCTGTTCCAATTTCTTTCAATATGAATTTCCACTGAGAAAGGTCTGTAAATTTAAATGTAATCAGTGAGGTCACATTTCCATCCCTTTTTGCAATGTATTTTTTGTCATGCTGATAGGGGCCAAAACAAAGTGACTTGCTGTGCACAAAATACACCTGATTAGTGTAAATATAAGAGCAGCAGCAAAAAGCAGTCTCAATGTTGTGTGGCAGCACAAGATCAACAGGAAGCATGGAGTATGCCTTGTGCATTTTTTCTGCTCACTCCTCTTTATCCTAGTCATTGATATTGAAGGTGTAAGGAGAGCACTAATTTCCAATGGGACTAAGAGGATGTATGTGCTCTAGCCCATGACACCTCCTTGTGAAAATCTCTGCCTAGCACTCATTCCTAGCACTGAACCACTGCTGACATTAATTTAGAGGCAACTTTGTGCTCACATCCAACTCAAGTCAGCTTGAGGCCCTGTTTACCCTATCACAAGACATATCCCCTCACTACATCTCTGAGACACATCATTGTTGTCATTCACCATATCAAAGGTAAAACTCACTAGCAGTAATTAGGTGATTTCACACTAACACAAGAAGAATAGCTTTCTGAGTGGGGCTTCTTGCTAATGATTACACAGCATGCTGAGGGATCTCGAATCTGTTTGTAAACAGCAGTTGAAATAGAAACTCAAGTACACAAGAAGTCAGAAAAAGCAGAAAGGATGAAGTGACAGCACACACTGACCTTGCCCTGTTCTGCACTGCCAGAAATGTACATGGACATGTATGGTTGTACACTTCTGTACCTGATTGTCATTCATTCACATTTGACAGGCACCATCACAAGACATCTAGAACTTACCATATATGTCCTGCAGCTTCAGTAAGTTTTAGGTAACTGTTAATATCAACCAGAGGGACAAATATATCCAACTTCTGCAGTTGGTTCTCATCTGTAACTTGACTGTGAGAGAAAACACCAGAGACAATAAAATCAGGATAACTCAAGCTGGAAGGGACGCTTAAGGAACATTGACTCCAAATCCATGATACTTGCAGGACTACCTAAAACTAAAACAAATGACTAAGAGCATTGTCCAGATGTTCCTTGAACTCTGACAGGCTTGGCATGATCTACCAGTACCTCAAGTGGAACCCACGAACATGTCTGTCTTCTTTGCAAGGAAAATGGAGAAGACACTTACCTGAGCAATACAGACAACTGAACCACTGAAAGTGGTAATGAATTTTGCCTTTTCTGAAGGGTTGGCTGCTGACTGGTGCTGCTTTCTGGGAATTTTAGGTCTCTGTTTTCTTCCAAGTCTTTGGGACAGGCACCATTGTGCTGGCATTTGGGAGGAGATTGGAGCCCACTGTGTCTGCATGTAAGCTGGCAACTCTCATCCAGCAACCTACTGAAGAGGTGATAAAATGGTGATAAAAAATGTACTGGTTTGACCATTCCAGGCATGCTTGCTGTTTTTGAAGCTGGATCAAATAGCCTTCAGTGAAGCAAAGAATAACAAGTTCTTGTAGAATATCCAGTGGACAAAATTACAGCTAAGCAAAATAAACAGTCCTTCTAAAAATGGACCATAATTCCCAAAATAAACCTTTTCAGTATTTAAAGACCACTTACTAAGCCTGAAAACATTCCAGCTAACAACATGCCCTGGCAAAGAAACTGAGCACAGATTGTTGGCGTTGGCTGTACTGGCTTCTGCGGGGAAGTAATGCTGTCTCCTCAGATATACAATAACTCAGATGGGCTCTAACTCATTTTAGGTTTATTTGATAAGCCTTATAATTCCTGGAGCCAACTCTCCTCCATGTCTCAGACAAAACTGAGGTTAGTAGCAAAAGCAACTCTTGGTATGTTTTAACTCAGATGGCATAGGCTTGTAAGGTTTTTATAGTAATTCCCTCCAGGGTTTCCCAAAGACAGACAAATCTGAATAAATCCATTGGAATACACTGCTTTGTGGGTCTGCACTTCCAATTGCCTCCTATTGTGTGGCAAAAGACATGACTGTGTGTAGCTGGCAGGCCATAGCTAACAGCTAATGATGAGTTCTCTGGCTCAGGAGGTTTGGTTTTACAATGTAGGCACACTTCTCTTCAGTATACTGTGCTATATCCTTAAGGTCGTAAAGTTTCCTTGTGGGGTTACAACTGTGACAAAAAGTTCAGGTCTGTCTTTGTGACATGCCAAACACTGTACCTTCAAAGTACACAGCATCAGGCCTGTTCTTTAGATGGGAAAATGTAAAGAAGGAGATTTCTTACTTGTGATCACATAATTTCTCACAGGCAAAGCTGGGAGCTAATGCCCCATGTCTACCCTTCTCTTTTAACTACTAGATAATGCTGCCAGCTCTAGAGAGTACTTGTCTGAGAGCTGCTGGAGCTTGGCTACAGTATCTGAGGAAAGTGGTGGGCTGTCATGTCATGAAAAACCTGGAAAAAGTATGTCAACAAAAAGCACTGTGTCTTATAGTCAGAATCTGTCTAAATACACGACTTTGCAATGTGAGTTTAAATTTGATGTTGATGAGTTTGAATTTCACCCTGTTATGCCCATGAGTTCTGAACTTTCTGAGCCAAGACCAAAGAAGGATTCATTCAAATGAGACACAGCCTCTAGATATTGCTATGTAAATACCACAGATGACAGCTGTATATGTACCACCCCATCACATTTAATTTGAGGAAACTTAATGAAGTTGTTACTTACAGTGATTTCATCGACATATAAATGTTTTCCTTTACTGGGTTCTTCTGCATTGGCTTCTCTTGCACAGGGTGATCAGATCCAGCTGTAGGGTCAGGCTTTGATACTTCAGTAGCGCACTGTTGGAAACACATAAAAACATAAGACATCAATATCATTGCTCTGCCTACAGAAAAAAAATCTTCTTAACTTCTTTATTTTGTTCAGTGCTCATGCTGTTTAAACACATTGTCTAATACAGCTTGGCTTTCCCCAAATAAGTCAGTTCCCAGAAACAGTGAGCTAGAAAGGTGATTGACACCAGTTAGTGCCATCTGGTATTACTCACACTTTCAGACTGGGACATAACCAACTACATTCTAAAGTATATCACAAAAGCTTGGTTATCTTTTTTATTTAAGCAGGTTGAAAAAAGTCTTGTACTTTGGATCTGCTTAACTTAAAGCACTTAGATTATACAATAAAATCATATTGTTAATGTCCTTCAGTAAACTGTACAGTCTTAGGCCGTGACTTCTACAGAAGACTGACCATGTCACTTCTGCTGACCAATAACTACATGTGAAGCCTAGAGAAATTAGCCTCCCAAATGAGATGACAAATTTTATTTACAATTGATTCCTCGTGCTCCTTGTTTCACAGTGAAATGTAGATAACAAAATGTTTCACAGTGTTTTTGAAGTACTGCTTCATTTTATGTATTTTTAAATATATAAAAATAATCTACTGTTACATTTTCTAAATGAAGTTTTCACTTTTGGAAAAAAACCCACAGTGTTACACAATAGGCAAAAGCCATTTACAATGAAACAGTCAATTTGGGGAATTTCAACAAAATCAGCACTGTTTTTGTCAAAATGCCACTTCCTGCCAGAAAGATCCTTTGAATGAGTCTAGTGTATTTTTTCTTGTACAAATGAAAGCTCTAACACCTACTGCTTTATCTATGTATTTCTTTTGAAGGTACTGGTGGTTCCTCATACCAGTTGCCCTCTGGCTCATTAAATGTCTCCTGTCTCCTTAGAGCTGTTAACAAACCAGCAGAACTCACAACTGATAGACTACCTTTGCTAAAATACTGCTAGGAGTTTGGTAATAATCTTCTTCATCCTTTTTGATGTCTTCATCTGTGTCTGATGACAGTAGATTCTCCTCACTCTTTCCCAGATGTCTATCCTGTTAAAAGAATAGTTTTGTATGTAACAGTTTCAGTTAAATAGATTGTTTAACATGTATTTTTCTATTTACATGGAGAAGTAATAGAATCAGCAAATATCCACAGAAAACAGAACCATAGAATCATTATGGTTAGAAAAGACCTCTGAGATCATCAAGACCAACTGTCCACCCAACATTACCATTCTCACCACCATACCATGTCCCCAGGGACCACATCTATACATTTTTAGAACACTTCCAGGGACAGAGACAGTCTGTTTTAGAAACACAAGGTTTCTATACATGTCTTCCTTGTATTTTTGAGGTCCACTACACAGACAAAACCAGCCACTGGCATTAGCACTTCCCATAGATGGATCTGTGGCATGCAGGCAGCTGCAATTCTTTGAATTGTGCTTGCAGCCCAGAGGGCCAACTGTATCCTAGGCTGCATCAAGAGGAACGTGGCCAGCAGGTTGAGGGAAGTGATTCTCCCCCTCTGCTCTGCACTCATGAGGCCCCACCTGGAATATCGCATCCAGTTCTGGAGCCCCTATTACAAGAGGGATATGGAAGTGCTGGAGCAAGTCCAGAGAAGGGCCACGAGAATGATCAGAGGACTGGAGCACCTCTCCTACGAGGACAGACTGAGAGAGTTGGGGTTGTTCAGTCTGCAGAGGAGAAGGCTCCGAGGAGACCTTATTGTATCTGAAGGGGGCTTGCAAGAAAGCTAATGAGGGACTTTTTATGAGGTCAGGTAGTGATAACACCAGGAGAAATGGATGCAAGCTAGAGGAGCGTAGATTTAGATTAGACATTAGGAGGAAGTTCTTCACTGTTAGGGTGGTGAGACAGTGGAACAGGTTGCCCAGAGAGGTTGTGGAAGCCCTAGCCCTGGAAGCTTTTAAACCCAGGCTTGATGGGGGTCTGGGCAACCTGATCTAGTGGAAAGTGTCCCGGCCCATGGCACTGGGGTTGAAACTAAGGTCCCTTCCAACTCTGACAATTCTATGATTCTATGAATGTTTGCCACCTGTTATTTTGACACTGAATCCTTTGTGTCCCGAGTGATATTCTGCCTTCATAAACACTATTTACTTTTCTAAGTCACAAAGATAAATTATTTATTTCTTTGTCTCCTTGTCGACTTCACTGCTGCAAAGAGTATGGTAATTAGTATTTAGCTGCTTCCCAATGCAATTATCCATGTCATGTTTGTGATGCAATGTTTTTTTATCTCTCCACTTACATCCTTGGTTTCCATGGTGATCATTTTAATAATTGCTAAATATGCCACAGAATATATTACTCTTTTCAAGGTAAAGTAAATTAAACTAATTACTCTCTTACATGTAGGAGAAGAAACTGGCATTGAATAGAAATTAAAGATGATGAATGTATTTTTGTTCTTTGTTTGTATAAATTACATAAAAAGCAACTGACTCAGGAGGGGTCAGAAAAACTTGCAAATGGTCCTTCAAGAAGCACGTTAACAAAACCCCAGCAGAAACAAGACTGGGTCTGTGGTTATGATCTAAAGTCATGAACAAGTTGCCTAGTGATTTTTCAGGGCCTTTGGATCAAACAAACAAGTAAATGCTTAGGGAGAAGGAGGAAGTCTCTAACTCCTAGGAAATCTCAGAGAACAGACAGCACTTACCAGGTTCCCAAAACTGAGCCTCCAATCACTTACAGTGGCTACCTTTTGCCAAATGTGTAGTGTTTCTCCTTGGCACCATCACAGATTATAGAGACAACAGGAAGAAGAAGGTGAAGCTGCAGCAGCACTGCATTCTCCTAAAACAGTGTGCCAACACCTGTTTCTCCAGATGCTTTACCACCAGAGAAGTGCGTTAATCTCAGCATGCAGTGAGTCTCAATGGTACAGCTAAACAAGTTCTTTAAGCCTAAACTATGATGTCAATTTACATTAGAGAGAAAGTAGACTAGGGAGAAAAATGGTTGTAGCACAAGATGGAAATCATACCTGGAGAACAACTGAGTAATGGTTAGTTATGTGCTGCCTTTGGACAGAGGCATTTCTCTTTTAAAAAATCAAGTGTGTCTATTAGATCTCAGCAAGGATTCCTAGGTGCCTGCAATACAGTACTGTGCAGTACAGGGTGGTGTAACTCAGGGCTCCTAATTTTGATGAGAGAACCACTGATAAAAAGCAAAATTAATCAGATACTAGAAATGTAAAGTCATACTTCTAAAAGCAAGTAAATACAAGGGATTAATCTGGAAGTCAGCTGTCTAGACATCACTGAGCAGAGAATAGGTCTGGAGATGTTAGCAGATGCTAAAATTATGAGGCCAGTGAAATGTTTGTATCAAATGACCGATCAAACAGTTTTGTTTCTTGTTAGGTCTATGGCAAGGTTATTTATTTTTATATATGCCGAAACAGAAATATGAGCTTCCTGCTATTCCCTCTGCTTCAGGCTAAAAAGGTAAAATCCAAATTCCTTATCTTTTAGCTCTCATAATCAGTTTGTCACAGTCTGAACAGCTGCTTCTCTCTGAGGCATCCTAAGTATGAGAATTAATGAATAAGACAGAAAAGGCATGCATAAGAAAGTGACAGGAACAGCCTTGGTATGCATCCAGAGCAGCACTTGTTAAAATCAGACTAAGGGTTAACTAAACGCATTTTAGGGCTCAGACTCACAAATGAATTATTGCAGCTTCATAAAGTATTGTGCATTGGCTGAGCTGTGCTAACTGCCCATGGCACAGCAATGTAGTTTCAACTATTTTCACTTCCTTCCACTAAGTTTAGCTGTATTACCTCATACTTACTGCCAGCCTATATACATGGATGGTGACTGCAGCATATGATTTACCACCTTGTTAGCTATGATAGCAGAACAGATTCTTTTCCCTGTATCTCAGCCACTCTACATCATAGTCCATTGCATGAACTGCCAATAAAGATGGGTTTACACTCAGCTGCCAAACTTCATACTGGTGTGATGGAGCCTTGGTTGTGTCTTCTGTTCTGTTGGCTCTGCTGCAAAGCCAGTCATCAGAGGATGGATGAAAAACACCTGAAACTTCTGCAGCTATTTGTCCAGGGAACACAAGTCAGAAGACTTAACCAATAACACATGATAACATTCATCATGTTATCTTTTTAAATTATTCCTGCCAGATATGGAAGTGAAATTAATTGAAGCTGAGAAATGTGACTGATATGAGGAGCAAGCCCTCAAGTAGTACAAGTTCAGAGTTATCTTAATCAACTTTGTGAGAACTGACACAGGTTGAAATTGCTGTACAGAAACTCTGAGGATCTGCCTCCAAGAAGTAAACACAGGGTATTTCAAGCAAGTTCTTAGAAGGCTATTTTCAGCAATAAACAAGACAACACATTAAATATTCAGGAAACTTTCATAGTAAAAATCGACAGTGCTGGAAAGCAGCTGGACAATCTATAGTCACAGAGACTCAGGTGAGAGAAGAGCCAATAGTCACTTCTGCAGACCGAACAAGTCAAGAGCCGTTTGATTTTTCTGCTTACCAGGCTTGGAAAAACTCCTCTTGATGAGTCACACTGAGCCTGATGAGGGCCAGGATCTGAATTAGGCCTGTTCTTGTCTTCTGAAGAACCATTCTCCTGAATACAAAACAAAAAAGTTGACTCCTCTTAAAGATACACTGGAAGTGTTTCTCCTGCATTCAGCTTCCTCTAGCTGGGCCATTTGCACACAGGTTTGTGACTAGAGAAAACCAAACAACTGCAACTGCTTTGGGGCAGCAGCAATGCTTTCCTTCCTATTTAAATATTGAGGGGGAAGATTTGGAAGGCACAGAGGAGCTGGACATAAACTCTCCTCTGAGCTTTACAGGTTGAAGAAACAAAGAAAAGCACAATTACAAACCAGGAGGAATGCGGCTAGCAGCTGCCAAAACAATCATCACATGGCTTTGCCAAGGCATGCCAAAGCAAATGTTCAGGGGCTTACTTCATGCCTGCTAATCTTTGCCAGTCAGTTGAGACAGCCAAAGAATATCATTCCTCATTGCCATAAACACCTGCCTTTACTTATGTTCAGACTTTCCTCAAAGGTCCTTCCTTTGTGGAGATTCTGTGATGTTACCTTTCAGTCCCTACTCAGGCACCCCACCAGAGAGCAGAACAGACCACCTGTGCACACACTGCACAAGCTCTGAAGAACTTTTGATGGAAAAAAGCAACTATACAAATCAAATTTCTCAGTCACCTTAGGAGCAAACTCATTATTAAGAATGGCTACACCATCTACCTTCTGGTAGCTTTGCCTTTCTGGGAAGCTCATTGTATCTACAGAATTCAGCAATGGCAAAGAGCAGGGCCGGCCTCTGACTCCTGGAGTTGGAGGATCTTGGTTCTAGAAAGAAGATAACATCAGTGTAAGAAGACAGGCATCTGATAGCATGGGCTATAATGTACCTACACATCCAACTACTCCAAATTTTACATTTAATGGCTCAAAGAGGTTCTCTACATGGCATTTTTCAGGCAGACATATATTTGCCCTGCTTGCACTCTTGAGCTGACTGGAAGCTGCAGGGATATAAGTACCTTTGTGCTGAGTCTAAACTAGTAAGCCAGGCTGGCTGACAAGGTGTACAAACTTGGGCCTGAGCTTGAACTAACAGGGCTCCTAGCTGGTTCATAACATTGACAGACTAGATATGGATTGGTCTGTAAACCAGCATGTAAATATAAAAAAAAAGCACACTGTAAGAATAACACACAGGCTTTCAGTTTGATGCATCAAAGGTGCAATTCATTGCAGCATAACGTCAATCATCTCCTAATTTCCATGTGGCTTACTCTTCAAAGAGATTCCTCCAATGTAAAATCAATCCCAGTGCAGACAGACTGTGCAATGCCTGCTTAATGCATAAAATGGAAAATTAGTTTCTGATTAACCAACACAAGAGCCAAGTTGCAAGGCCAAAATCAGGAAAATTCCTTTGCATAGATTTCCAATGAAATTACCAACTTCTTTCTTTCTAAAATCAACTGCAGTAACACGTCACCTGAGGGCAACATCCACTGGTTTTGGTCTCCCTGTAGACTGAAGATATCACTGCGACCCAATCCTCTGTTTCCTCCCTGTAGGTTGAAACAACAGAAATTAAAATCTACTCAGAGGTAAAAAAAAAAAGATAAATCCATTTGCCTACCTGCTTCTTCCTATGGTACCCAAAATAATGCTTCCTGAAATTAGTAGGGAAAGTCTGCATCTTCTTTTCAAGACAGAGTGCTTGGGTGGCCAGAGATGGCAAAGGTTGACCTCACAGAGGTCCAGGCCAGGACTGGGAGCTAAAAGGTAGGTACTGGAGGCCGTTTGCATGTACAAGAGACATGGAGAGGGAGAAACAGAGAGGTGGGTCTGTGCGTTCTGCTTTATTTTCTGTGTGTAATGCTCTTTGCAGAGTCCTGCCATAAAGACAGTTAACAATGCTTCGGAATGTGTTTGGGCGAGCAGGATGAGAAACATGCCATGAAAGGACCCCTGAAGCCCTGTTTCATGCTTGCAGTGGGCTTAGTTGGGTTGATTCTGGAATGCTTCACACCAAGTGGGGGCTGTGAGAGCAGTGGCCTGGGGGAAGGTGTGGGTTGGCATGCTGAGGTACACACAGGTATGTGTTTTTCTTCTGTGCTTATCAGCATTTCACACATCAGCTGCTCTTCTGCATAAAGGCAGAAAAACCCCTGACATTCTTGTGCCTGGGAAACTGAAAAGGAGAAGCTGGGAAACAACAGCAGAGGAGCCCTATGCCAAATGTCCTTCCTCACCTAACCAAGCTTTGAACAATCATATTGACAGCATCAGTTTCTGCCCTTGCTGAGGACTAGATTGCAGCCTAAGAAAGCAGGGAGAACACCACCCTGCTGCAGTAAAACCCCAGTCATTTCTTTTGGAATCTGTCTTCCCTTGGAGGAATTTTCCCCTTCAATCTGCTTCCCTTGTTTAACAACCTACTTTCCAGGCCAAGATTGTTTCCTGCCATGTATCTATAAGGAGCAGAAGCTTTCCTAAATCCCAGAATCTGCTGACTGAGAGGACAAAGCTCTATGCTCTTCCTTGAACATTTAGCAGCACAGTTTGTCATGGCACAGCCACACTGATGTACTGCTGCTGCCATCCCCTCTCCCAGCAGCATGCTCCCGCTACTTCTACATGTTGCATATTGTAACAGTGTGGCTGCAGGGAAGGTCGCTTCCCCTGTCTGAACCAGCAAAAATTAACCTGGCCACAGGGGTTAAAAAACAACATAGAAAAGAGCAGTTTTCCCATAGGATCAACCAGCTAAATCGTTTCATCCTGGCTCTGCACCATCAGTAGCTGAGACACAGGAAGGGATGGGAGCAGCTGTGAAGGAGTAGGACCTTGCCTTGGGGAAGTGGCTTCGTGCTACATCAGCTGAACTGTAATGTCAGATTGCATTTGCACATCTTTCTATGCCTACCTGCTGCTCCCAATGAGGTAGTAACATCTGTTTCTAGTACTGATGGACATCACTTGTTCAGGAAGGCATTTAAACATCTTCCTCACCATTTCCATAATATCAGAATCACTTATGCCAACTTCAATATTTATGATTCTGTTAAGATAACCATATGAAACATATAACTATGCATACATACATACAAGCATACACACACATATGTATGTATACGTGCTTATTTTACTTTAAGCACAGCATAATGTGATGAAATCTGCATGGGAAAAAGTAAACATTCAAAACAGATGGTCTTCCAATGAAGAAGACTTGCAAGCAAAAAAATAAAATCAACTTTTGCAAATACTCATGTCAGATTTTGGATCCTCATATCTGAAAAAAGGGGTTGTTGGTCAAACACAGAGACTTGGAAAAAAAATGATAGCAAGAAAAATCCCTGCAGATATCTTTGAACCACTGCAGGATACATTTGATTTGGAACTAATTGTATATTAACAGTGTTTTATTGGAGGGGAAGAGGAACAGACAAGAAGTGCTCTTAATAGATGCTTAAAGGGAAGAACTACTTCCATTAACTTCCAAGTAGTTAAATTAGTAAAATTAATAACAATAATGATGGTAATAATGTAACCACGTACCACTGAGCAAGCTGGAATTTTTTCACAAGCTTCACAATATAAATCCATTTAATGGGAGAAGCACAACAGCAATGTAAGTCCAGTGACCTCCATGCCTAACAATTTCAGGAGCCTGGAGTATTAAGCTCCAGGTCTAACTGGTAAAAACCTTACATTTCCCTTTACATTTATTGTTTCCCTTCTATGTCTCTTGTATGACATGTGACATAGTAAAGGGTGCTACTACAAAGCAAAAATGACACCCAGCCTTGCTGCAGTGGGCACTACGCTAAGAGGAATGAAATGTCCACCCCGAACAAGCCAAGCAGAGAAATTTCTTGGCAGCGCAGGGGGCAGCCAGCATCAGCCCAAAGGGCTACGTGAAAGCCATCAGACCTCTGCATAATTTTCAAAGCACTTTGCAAAGCTGTAACATGGGAAAGGTTCTGCGCCACACTTATGAGTGGTGTAGCCCATCCTTACCTGCATGTGAGTGAATGCATAGCACTGTCCTCACAGGAGATAAAATCTCTTCTACTACAGGAATACAGCCTTGTGGATCACAAAGCCAAGATGTTTGTTTTGCACATAGCATATCACCACAATCACTCACATAAATATATCACATTTCATCAATTCAATTCAGGATTTTTACTTCTACTTATATCATACATTGTAAATTGTGCTCAAAGTCTACGAAAGCCCAAGGGACTATTTTCTGGAATTTGGATCAAGAGCCTCAATCAGGAATAAGTGTCTGTACAATCAGTGGCCGTTTAAGAGTGCTGATACATGACAAACTAAAAAGGTGGTGCATTTGAGTTACATACTGATCCACAGCTATGGAGCCTTTTAAGTTCTGGCCTTTTAGATACTTCAGGACATAATTGCCTTTGCTGGATTTGGACAGGATGAAAAATCGCCTCTTCCAGGAACTCTGTGGAAGAGAAAGTAATTTGTGTCTCATTAAAATTCAGGATTGCAGAAATAACAGATGCTTGTTGAGCGACTGCTGGAATGACTAATCTGTGCTAGTATACCTGTGAGCTGAAAAGTTGAAGGGGTGGTGATTTGATGAGGAATCCGTGCTTGGAGACTCCACCTTCAGGGCAAACTGTATTTTGAGTTCTCACTAATCACAGAGAAATTAAGAGCATCGTTACTTAATTTGTTGCCAGTTAATCTCTTACAAAGACCTGCTTGAACTGGAAATTGTTGCTGAGCACTGGGTTGCTGAGCTTAAATGGCCATAAAGTACCTTGGAGATACTGCCTGTACCTTCCAGTTTCCAGTTAATTTTTAAGGATTTTAACATTTTTTACAAATGTCAGACCAATCTCTGTGTCAGGGACAAGAAAAGTTCTGCTATAAAGCTAAATGCTGCTTTTAGGACAGATTCTTAAACATCTTAAACAGATGTTTAAGGAAGGAAGCAGACGGGCAAAATCAACACACAATGTAAGTCTAGATGAGATCTCCAAATTTTTCAGTATACTGGTTTTCCCTGGTTTTCCCCCATTGTTTACCACAAAAACCTTGGCGGGTGGAGGACAAAGAGAATGGTGCCATATAGTGATAAGAACGGATTGAAACCTGATTCAACTTACTATTGATAAAACTTAGTAAATGAAAATTTGTACCTGCAGAATTTCTTTTACTTGCAGAAGCCATGCTGATTGTGTCTTCCACCCAGATAGTACAGAAAGTAAAACCTTTGAAGCTAATTCGTTTTGCTTTGGTTCCTGCTGAGCAGCATTTCACTGCATGCACGGTTGCCTGAGAAAATAACAAATATCTCCCAAGTGTTTATTTTCATAGTGATGATTAAACCATAGAAAATAAACATAGAAAAATATATAATTATTATTCATATAAGCATACTGTTATACATATTTTATATTACAAAGTAAATTGTACATTATTTACTACCAGAATATATTTATCCTAACATAATTATAAAATTATGAATAACGTATATTGCCCAAAGAGGTGATTTGCCTAAGTGATGAAACCTGCCAACAGAACTGTATTTTGCCCTTTCTTCTGCCCTAGACACTACACCTGTAACCTAGGAATATTGCATCCCATATATGTGTCTGACACTGCCTTTGCAGTGTGATCAGCCCTGTACAAAATAGTTTTGTCTAAAGAGTTTAAAATCCGTTTAGAAAATCTAATATTATTGTAATTGTAACAAATTGCAAGTCTCTAGCATTCTTAACATAATGCTCTTAGACCAACTCATAAACAGTGTTGAAATAAACTTCATAGCTTTCTAAGAAGTAGATTACTATTACTCTTTTTCAGAGGGGAAAACAGAGTATCTGGTTTTACTTATGCCAACATATTTTTGCAATGTCTCCTCCAATGTCACAGGGGAAATAGGAATCTCACTGTAAACCTGAGAAGCTAAGTAACCTGCTCATGGGTGCAGCCAGGCATTCCAAAGTTTTGTTAAATAACCCTGTCACAAAACATGCAGGCAGGGGGCTGAGGGATTTGGTAAGATGAAGCATTTAGAAAGTAAAAGTGGGTTTGGTTAATGGGCTACTATTGGCTTTGTTTTAAGCTAATTTTCCTTTCAGTACTTTCGTTCCAGAAGAACACCATTTAGGTATCAGGATAACACCTTCAAAGCACTGCTGTTTCTCTGCAACTTGCATCTGAGCTCTGCACTCCTCCCAATTGATTGCATGCACATCACTGCATTTTACACACCAGACAAGTTTTTATCTCACAGTTGCTTTCTTGATTATTTAAAATCAGATCTAGTTTCTTTCATACAGTTACATTTCAGTTCTGTAACACCATGCATGCTGTAACATCATTTAGAAAACTTTTCCTTTTGCCTTACCCCAAAACTCTCATCCTTTGGAAAATCAAATCCTTCCTTTTATAGTGACTTGGCTTGAAGCTGTCTGTTAGCTACAACGAGGTTACACAGTCTCCAGTGTGTGTGCCACCTGAAACTGAGGTGTTTCTCCTGGGAGTATTTGAAAGATTGCAAGGGCTGTTCTCCAGTTCTTTGCCGAGTTTCCCAGCTGGACCTAGAGGTTGAAGGGGTTTCCTTTGCTTCTGATTCTTCAGTGATTTACTCCATGGTGCCACAAGTAAACATGGTACAGTCAGGAGTGTACCAGGAGTGCTTTCTGGATCAGAAATAGCTGGCTATTTTCTGGCCTCACCCACCCGACATGGGGTGGATTACACGTAAAATTTTACCTCTGTCACACAACTACAACTATAGACTTCCACACCTCCTGTTCCAGGCAGTATCATGCTGTAAATGAGAATGGTCTACTGCAAACTTAGGTCCATTGGAGATCTCTACAGACCATTTCTGCCTGTATTTAGTGGGGGTTTCCTTGGGAAAACCTTTGTGATTTTGCCTTTTCAGGAGAACCACATGTTGTAGAAATGCTGTGACACACTGTTATAAAATTTACTGCTAGGGTTTTCAACTGCTGCCTACCTAACAAAAAATAAAGACAAAAAGCAACTCCCAAAACTAAAAATGACTGCACACAAAGTCAAATTGTTAGTGTCAAGAGTTGGGGCACAAGCCTGGGGTTCAATGAAAGCAATGTAATGTTCTTTTCAATGTGACTGACAGTCACTATAACTGGCAAATGATGCAATTCTTGCCAAACAATGTTCCAAGAACCTATGACAGGATAAAAGTATCTTCTAACTCTTAGTAAAAGTCAAGATTTGCAGGTGGGAAGACAAAAATGCATGAGACTACTGTTGTGCTATCTCATTCTGCATTTGGGGGAAAGTTTCTAACTATTGTGTTCAATTGCCTTTTATCTTCAATGGAAAGCAACATTTTAAACCAACTATATCTAATTCAGAACAAACAATGACAATTCCATGATTATACCCCCTCAGATTTTTATATGCCTGGCATTAAGAGATTTGATTGCTTTCAACCTTTTGAAATGCAGTAAGGCACTTCAGTCAGAATGCAAATAAAATGCTAAAAATTATTAAGATGTAGGCTATTATGAAACTTCAAAAATAGAATACCAGACAAGGAAAAGAGACTCTGTTAATACTTACAGGCAAAATGTCTTTATGATGTAGAAGGTTTTAAGAGAAATACACCTCTGAGTATTTCTAGATTCCCTGTATTGCCTCCTGCAGGAGAACACAATGTGTCCTTGCCCTGCATTGTAACTGCCTACTTATAGTCTGTGTACAAAAACAAACACCCTGAAATATGACCCACAAGGAAATTCTTGTCTCTGCCATGGGAAGCAAATCAAAGACTGTTCTGAAAGGGGAAATTCAGAAGATTAATATTCACTTACAAGTGATGAAAAAATATGTACATTTGAGGTAGTCATAAAAGTCTCCCATGCAGAAAAAAGCCTGGAGACAGCTTGTTTTTGTTGGTTCAGTTATCTTAAACAGTCCCTTTATTTCCCCTGAGCTGTGTCTAAAATAGAATATCCACCCAAGTCTGGGAGATAAAGCAACATTAAGAACCCTGAAAGATCATAAAGCACCATCAAATGCAACAGAGTTCAGACTTAAAGAACTGCATTTACTAAAATGTGCCATGGTGAAGCAGGATTTCTTACTCTGCCTACGTAATGAAACTTGAGGATGAGGCCTGACTGAGCCAAGTCACCCAATGCCAGCTTACTATCCTAAACTACTTTTCAACTAACACTGTGAACTTCATCTTTAAAAAGATGCTGAGGACCATCTGCACTCCTGGCTGAGAAAGGTTTTGGGATATATTTTGCTTGAATTTTACTTCACTAGATTGAGTGGCAAACATGCAGATATTCACAGAAAACTTTTTAAAAAAAGGTTTTTATTAATTTCATGCCCAAGACGTCCATAAAACAAGAGTTTATTTCATTCAAACAACTGTAAATTTGACTTATGAAAAAACAGATGTCTCAGTATGCCACAGTATTTTGTAAGAAAATAAACTTAACAATTTGGTAACTTGGATATAATAGTATGCACTTATTTTCTTAGAAGATATCAAAAGGGTATAGAGTACATTAACTAGGAAAAGGGTGAACGACTCATCACTTATCACTTTAACCAAATCAGTAAACCTACTTTTTCGAGCTAGCCATGAACTTTAAAGTGAATATAAAAAATAGGAGTATAAACATCACCAATGTAACTCCAAAATACAAAGTCAAGACTGTACAGTAACTAAAAAGGCACTTCTGGTTTCTGATTCAAGTAAGTATTTCAGTCTTGGCAAAATTTCCCACAAATAGAAGCTGTATCTAAACATACATTTGTTACTGGAACATACAAGTCTACCATTTCAGCATTTGATTTTACTGTTTATTACAAAGCCTTGGCATTAACTTTCTGTTGGTTCAAAACTTCTGAATCAAGAAGCAGATATTTTTATTTCTGCAAGCTGAAAAACTGCAATACCACTGTTTCAGGCCATTCTGTCAGTTAATTGTCATTTGCAAGGCAAAAGTCTTTGCAAAGCCACTTTAATAAGGCATCATCCAATCATAGGTTGCCAATCTTTTACAAAGATTTCAATTTTGAATTTTCTAGTTGTTACATTTCTAGACTATTCAGGTAAATACTGATTTTGTATTTATTCATCTTATGCTACAGTGATAACTAAGTAAACTGAATTTCAGATTAAGCACAGAACAACCGTTTGTCTTCATGAATAATGTTCATAAAAAGGAAGTGACTATATTAGACTAAAAACCACCCTTTTAAATAGCTACAAACTTTTTCATTGCCTGACATACCCATAATACAATGGTCTTTGGAAATTTCCAAGGAAGTTATGGTTCCATTAGCTAGCAGTGAAAGAAAAGATGGAGTCTCACAATTTAGAATTTTGTTCTTAATTTATAATCTGTTTTCTGGAATAAACTTTTATGGGTCAGATAGCTGACTCAGAACATCTTCAGTAGCCAGAAGTCATGACAGCCACACTAAGGGAAATCAAGACAGTAATTAGTATTATCTATTTCTTCTTTAAAATCTTGCATACCGGCCATCCAGCAGATACCCCAGCTCATACAATACAAAAATCCAGTGTAATTACATTTCTGTTATTAAGAATGTGTTACTCCAGTTGATAATCAAGTCTCCACCCAAACCCATATCCTGCTCTTTCATCACCTGCTGCATTAAAATACACTTTCAGAAGTAAAGTTCCTTAGTGAGCATAGAGACTACGCAGGGAATCTGCTTCTTCTCACTGAAGCGTGGGTCATCAGACTGTGATTCAAAATTTGTGGCAACCACATAGTTGACCCGTGTGAGGATCTGCATGATCTCAAGTTGTTTTCCATGCTCATTTAGCACGGAGCACAGAGACTGCACAAACCAGGAGCCTCTTCCAGGATTTCTCCAGGAGTAATAACCTTACAGGAAAGACAGATAAGAAAGTACATAGGGTGATTTTGATTTTTTTTTTTATTATCTTGTGATGAAGAATGGAATGGCAGAGAGGTATGTACTAATTTGTGTGAAGCATTCTGGGCAAAAAGTAACAATGCACACAAAGTTTAATTCTCACCACTTCTGTCATGTATCCTGCTTCATTCAAGTATATTAATGATTAGAAAGGGAGAATAAAGTGTATTCATTCTCCAAACTTCACACTGCTAAAATACCATTCCATATTTTTCATTTGGCAAACTGCAAGAAGTAAGATTTAATGTTTTTCCTCTCTAAGAGTAAGCTTCATGCTGTAACTCTTCCTCTTCCTGCCTTCATCGTATATTAAACAGACTCACTAAACTGGGACATGGAAGAGCAGGATTCCCAGAAAACAGCAATGCCTTTGCCACCTGTAACATCTGTGTCTTCTCAACTGCCAAATCTGGCCTTTCTCCTGCTTATGCTATACCTAGTGTAAAAGGGGCAGATACAACACACTGGCCCAACATACACTGGGCCTTAGTGTTTTGTCCATCAAGCGTAACATGTATCATCAATGATGGTCAGTCTACAGTGAAGTCAATATGGGTGATATTGACCCCCTTTCCTTTACCTGGCACTGTGGAATATGCAAACAAAAAATCTGCTTCTACTGGGATTTTGTATCTTGGATTGGCATCTGTTTCTAGAGTGTCATTTGCAGGTCCAGAGTCAGTTTGTATGCCTTCATCAAATTCAGAGCCTCTGCAAGCCTGAAAGCAGTGAACACAAAGAGAACTTGTCTAATAAGAGGAAACAAGGTGCTATAAAAATGAGTATTCATTAACATTTTTTACTGGATACAGTTTTAGTCAGTACTTTTCATATATTAGAAGCAGAAATGCAATTGTAGGGGACACTTAATTGTTCAGTGATAAAGTTCCTGGCTTACCCATTTTAAAATATACATCCTGTACATGAAAAGAAGGTAATGGTGGTGTAGGCTGTGGATCTCAGTGATTGTCAAAGTGTCAAGTCAGCATTAGCTTATTGTAACCATGATTAATTTTACTAGTCTAGAGTCATCCTGAGCACTCAATTATTACATAATGCCTTGTGCAGTATGACTTCTGAACATTTTCTTTACAGTAGACTACACATTTGCTTTTGGTTCCTGACATGCATTGCTGTACCACTACATTTCACAGAATCATAGAATCATAGAATTGCCAGAGTTGGAAGGGACCTTAAAGATCATCTAGTTCCAACCCCACTGCCTGGCAGGGACACCTTCCACTAGATCAGGTTGCCCTGGGCCCCACCAAGCCATGTCTTAAAAGCTTCCAGGAATGGGGCTTCCACAACCTCTCTGGACAACTTGTTCCACTGTCTCACCAGCCTTACAGTGAAGAACTTCCTCCAGATTTCACAGAATAACAAAATCACATCCCGAGATCATCTAGTGCAATATCCCCTCTCAAGCAGGGACAGCTACAGCAGACGTCCAGGATTGTGTCCAGTTAGGTTTTGAATATCTCCACAGATGGAAACTCTACAATCTGGGCAACCTCTTCCAATGTTTGACCACCCATTGTAAGTATATTGTGTTTTCAACATTTTTCCATTTCTCTCTTGTATTCTTAATCTTCCCTTAATCATGTGTTTTAGCTAAAGGGTGCTCAGTCCAGGTTGGTAAGTTTGAGCTCTTGATCAGGAGCTTTGACTGACAGCTCTTTCAAAAGAATAGCAGACTGATGGGCTTATATAGCATGAGTTTGTTGCCTTTATTAAGATAATTTTCAAGGCAACAACATTTGAAACTTATAATTAAGAGAAACATCAGTTTAGTAGTGTGAAGAGTTGAAATTAGATACAGTTTTACTCTGAAGTTGAGGATTAATTGATGGAACAGCCTAGGGAAAACCACGTCAGCTGCAACTCCCATACGTACATAATACTATGATAAAAAAGAGAATTCATACCCATGGCATATTAGTTTACTCTTTGAAAGAGCTGTCTTTAAAAGCTTAAGTAATATACAATTAAGTATATGCTAATGCAGTAATTCATTATTAAATTGTAGACGACTGAGGGAAAGCCAAATCTTTCTTTTAGTAGAATGCAGTAATTTGTAGAGACAGCCTTTATTGAGAGAGATCTGGATTGTACTATTTCTACTGAAAATCATATACTGTCCTCAGCTCTGTCTGCACAAGAGGGAGTTTGTCTTTCTGCTTTGAAGTTCACACATTACAAAGCACAAAGAGAAATAATGTAAAAAATTACAATGACAATATCTTCTTTACATTTTTGAATCTTGTAAATAAGCTGTCTTTTAAAACCAAACAATACAAGTCACCCATAGTCAACTTCTCTCAACACATTTGTTCACAAAACCTCTAGCAAAATTCAGTAAGTTAACCTACAGGAGTCTTCTAGTGCAGACAACAAACAGAGCATGTTTTCCCCACTGCAGCAGTATGACAGTGTATTTACCTTAGGGCTATTACCTGAATGAAAAATAACTTTGGTTTGCCTATAAGGCTTTTACACTTGTCTCCTCTGAACAGCGCAGTCAGACTCTTGATAGCCATAGGTCCATCAGTGCCATAGATGAGGCCTTCTTCCCCATGGCTTAGAAGGATACAGGCAAAACAAGCAGCATCACTGTGATTCTCCTCAGCAGCTACAAATCAAACACTTCTTAGCCAAAAGGAAGAAGCATTTTAAAGGCAAATTATATTTAGCAAACACATTTTTCAAAGACTAAATATGCATTGGGCCTCTACTGGAAGGCATAAGGAGTGGAGAAAGATGACACAAACACTTTTTAGTAACGTGATTAGTACTTTGAATACACAAATGCATCCTTCACTTGACTCCAACTCTAGCCCACAGGAATTAACAGGCTGGACTCTGTATCTAACACAACAAGGCTCTTCAGCTAATACACAGGACAGGTGCTTCACCTAACATGACAAGAAAACTGTATTTCTGAATAGACATTGGAGGAAGAGGTGGGGAATTAAGTCTAATCCTTTCAGAAACCAAATCCTTCTGTACAGAAACTTGCATGTAGTGAGGCCTAAGCAATCTGTTCTAAATAGGCCTGCTCGGAGCTGGGAGTAGATAGGGTGTCTTCCAGAGGTCTTTTCCACTATCAATTATTCTAGGATTCTAAATTTTTACCTTGTTTCAGTAGTTTTTCCATATCATTACGGCTTCGGTCATTGTATGTGTAAACCTCAAAACCTAAGTTTCTAAAACTCTTAGCTAGATCTCCAGCATCTTTATCAGTGCCATTGCGTGTACCCATTCCTGCCAGAAAACAAAGAATATTGTAGATTGGACATTACACAATTCAAAATAATTCATGTGTTCAAAGGTAAATTTTTAGGTTTATAATTAAGAAACCTAAACAATGTCATGGTGACGTGATTTTAAAAAGTCTTCTAACAGTATTTTCAGCACTAATTAAAAATACTGAGACTTGTTTTAATGCAAAATAATGGAAGGTTTAATGTTAACGTGTATCTTATCCTGAAAAATGTTGGCATGCCTCTAGCACCTTGCAACACAGGACCTCTATGGACGATTCTTTTTCCTTTTGGTTATGCAGTGTCATCATGGCTAGGCTTTGCGAACGAAGATTTGGGTTATGCAGTGTAACAGATGCATAAAGCACTCAAAGTAAAAACTGTGGAAAAGAGTCTGTATGATACCCACATAAAAGAAACTGATGCAAATTCTTTGGAGTAAACACTTAGTGTGTTTGTCAAGTTTATAGGAAAAGACCTAAAAAGTTGACTAAAACACAAGTATCTGTCTGCTTTGAAACTGTACATGGTCTGAAAAATTAAGTGCAGGAGTGTGAACAGAGCACAGCTATGGCTGTTAGCTTTTGTAGCTCATAGCTGTAGCTCAGAGACAGAGAAATTATAACATGGGCTGCAGTGCAAATTTTAGCAACAGAGCCTTAAACGCTGGGACAAATGTTTAGTTTGAAGTTGGTAGAGCAAGGTGACATGCTATTTGAAACAAAGAAGTGGCAAAGAGCCACTCTAAATGTTAAAGAGCAGGAATAAATTCTGGGAACAACTATTTCTCAAAAAAGCAAAAAAAAATTCATTAAAATTCCAATGCTTATTGATTAATGAAAGTATAAAAATTCTAAAGTCTGCAATGAGTATCATCAAAGAAAGAAGATTACCTGTTTTATCTTCAAAATTTTTGTTGTTTATTATAATGCATTTGCCAACTTTCTTGTAGTCCATATTATACTGGAATGTAGGTGTAACAATTCGGTACTGATTACAGATAGAGGACTTTGGCTGTTCTTCTTCTCCATTCTTCTTTTTTCTAGGTGAACCAAGTGAAATTATTCTTAGTGGCCAGTCACATGCACTGTGCCTATTTATCTTATTTCAAATCATCCAGGAAGCCCTACCCAATGTTTTTTCTTCTCTAATGTTTGCTTTCTTCTTTCATTTTTCACATCAAGGCACAAAGATCTTGTGATTTTCATGAAGTGGTTATTGTATGTGATTGGATTCTGATGACAGTAAAATGACTCTAGAGTGAACAGCAGCCAACAGTAGTATACACAAATCCTGACCCACAGATAAAACAAACAGCCAAAACACGAAGTCAGGCTGGCAGTAACCTTTCACAAAGTATGGTTCTAGGCATTTTTTATTTTACTGTAAATAATTCATGGAAGGACAGACAGATCTTACTTAATAACTATTCCAAGAACAAGAAGGTACAGAGTTTACCTAGTGATGTGGCAGGATTTGTTTATTGGATTACTAATATCCCTAAATTCTCTGGAGATTAAGACCGAGCAGTAGGTAGTGTCCACTGATAAAGGTTATAGATGTGAACAGGTCACGTGTTAATTTGGTCTGGCAAACAGCAGTCTGAACCTAGGCAAATCACTAAGCACATTTTTGTGTAATCATCAATACCTGAACCTCACTTAAAAAAAAAAACTAAACAAAAACAAACCAACAAACCCAAAGCCCAAAACAAAGTGAGCTATAGTCAATATGACTGTGTACTGATCTTCCTGCTATGTGTCTTAGGTTGGATTAGAAAGAGATGAAAGGGGATAGCACAGACATTACTCATCAGTTTATGCTAAATGAAGTATTAAGAACACATTAATTACAGCCAGCATGTACACCTGAAATGCAAGCACAAGGAACTCAGCTGTACTTCCTTTTAAAGGTGGACTTCTTGGTCCAAGCAGGTGGCTTCAGATGTTGGTAAGATCTCAAGCAGAACTGAAGCCAGTTAGAGCTTATAAAGGGTCTCATTCAAGTTCAGAACTATAAACAAGCTTTGGAGCAAGCCCAGTTATAAAAAAATGCTCATGAAAAGACAGAATAAGTTATCAGCACCTCTCCTACTTATCTTGTCCAGCATCCTGCTTCCAGTACTGTTTATTGCCGATGTCTGAGAGCAAAACAAAGCCTACTTTCACAACATAAGTAACTGTATAAAACACATTTTTTTTAACAAACCTAGATTTTCCCCACAATCTCAATTAAGTACTTTCACTACTGTCACTCTGACATCTTTCTGAAGAATGGCTAAGCTATATTTGCTTTGATAACAGCCTGTAGAGATAAGATTGCTGCAAACAGATTAAATTATGTTTAGGTAATCTATTTTCTTACCTTTCTGATTTAACCATTGCTGCCTTTTAGCTTTAAGTGTCCTCTGTTTTATTACTAAAGGACAAGACTAATTGGAAACTGTAACAAACCTTCTCTAGATTATTCATCATGTTTAAGTACTCCTGCAATTTAATTTAAAACCAGCTTCTTATCTTTCAATGTCCTCATGTTCTGTTATAAAGGGCCAAATTAAATAGCTGCACCTGGTAGGCTCTTTGTACTCTTTTTACAGGTGACTATCTTAGCATCGTCTCCTATCTTAGACTTCTCTTAGAGACTACAAAACAAGATATTGAATTGTGTCTACTTGAGAATTTTGTCTGATACTCTGGAAGTACATTTTCTTTCTGGCAAATTGGAAGTATTGGTATTCTCCTTGCATACTTCTTCTTGAGAGCTCTAGGAGGAATAATTAAATATATTTTGCTTCAAGAAAGGATTTTAACCATTTTACAGAATTATTCACAGCTGTATGATGTTAATATTATATTTGAATTTCAAAGAGATCTTGGATTCTTATTTTAGTCTAAAATTCCCCCTGGTCCTACATCAATAGCTCTCTGGCAAAGACAGAAAAAGAAATTTCAAAACAACAAATAACCACTCGAGTCGATGAAGAGGCTAATTTCCTCAGTCCACACTGAATTTATCTGACTTCCTGAAAAAGCTGTATGACTAACAGTGGTCGTTACACACAAGAGCATATTTTCAAGGGGATTGTACACAAATTTCTGTTTATGTCCAACCCATGAACAGTTGTGAACACTCGAGACAGATCCACGTGAGCAGTAGAGTGTCACGTTTGCACTGGCTGCTCTCCTAAAATGCTGTAAGTGATCTAATTCTAGTCCAGAAGTTACACAGCTATGTTACCCCACAAAAAGCATCACTGAAAGTAACAGCTGTGTTAAGTTGCATAATAACCTAGTCACACAACTTCTCTGAAACCACTTCACTTCTGAGTTCAATAGTTTGCACTCATTCATGCAGAAACACTTGAGAGTTTCAGGAATGTTGCTACTACTGGTGATATTCCCAAAAGTACACCCGAAGCTCTATGCCGGTCAATGTCAAATGTCCCAGACAAGCCTCATCCACACGGTAGCACATGTAACTCTATCTTTCCCATTCCTTCCAAGCTGAACAGGCTAACGAGATCGTAGGCAACAAGAGCATGCTTTGTAGGGTTACGCCTATTGTTTCTTTACTGGTAGGCAACAAAAAGTTCCAGAAAACTTTTGGTATCTGTCCAAACTGAACAAATAAGGAAGCAAGGCTTGTGGAGTATACATATACTCAGCCTGCAGCCAGAGAAAAATTCTTTTCTGAAGATTGTTTTCTGTCCCAACACAGCACAATATGAGAATTCTCTGACTGAACTAAACCGATAGCATAAGGTCCAACAGTTTGAAAAAGCTAAACCAGACCTTGTAATAATGACTAATAAAGTAATAAATACATAGTAATCAATCCTTAAGGGAAATGCCCTATCAGTGACAGACTGGCTTATGACTGAAAGCCTAAAGCTTTTCAGCTAAATTTTTATTTGCTAAGCTTTGAACGGGACAGATGTTAATAACAGATGCTGTTTCTGAAAGGGTTTCCAGAGTTTAGTTATGTGCTCGTATGAAATGTTTCAGACTATTTGCCTTCAGTTTTATTTCATTCTGCTTCTCTGACATTCAGTATCTTTAATTTCCTACTTTTGGGATTCAAACTTGCCCAGACTAAATAGAAACTTGAATTTTATGTCTGTTTGCTCTTTCTTCAGCTTTTCATTACAACTATGCCATAACTCCTCACTCCACTAGTGGTCAGTGATTTTTCCCTTAGACAGAAATATTCTTCCTATCAGTGCTCTCACATATTTCATATTCTCTCCTTTTGGTCAAAAGTTCAGCAAAATTGAAACTCCAGTCTGGCACCCTGATATATTTTGCACAGTTTCACCCTTACTGTGTCTCTAAATCCAGCCCTTAGGCTTGACAAGGGTATGTCTGCGAATGTGATTTCATCAAGTCTAAACTCCTTTGGTACCAACCCTGGGAAAAACATTATTATTAACTTCTCACTTTTCAAATATAAAATTACAGTTACCCTTCCCATTTATCATTTTGCTATTGAACTTTTAAGTAGTAAAGGCCCAACTTCTTACCACCAGAAGTGGCTAAAACTCTGTCAAAGTCAAGAGAGACACTTGCACCAGTAGTGAACTTGTCTACAGAACTACTACTTATCACAACAATCTTACTTTTCTGTTACAGTTTGCATAAATTATGATTTCAGTATGTACAGATATAAAGATTTAAAGATAAAAATATCACTGTTAATACTTAACTATACCTAAAGATTCTTTTCAATAACTGTTTCACTGAAAGCAATGTCTATTAGAGGCTGAGATTTCTTCTCCTTTAGCTTCCTTTCTCCTGGCATCTTCCTGCACTTCCTTTGCTACCCTATATTAGTATGCCATACCATCATACTAAGAATCCATGTGCAGAAGAATGGCTTCATTGAGTGTTGCAATCTCTTATCTCTCCCACCTTCCACGGCCAAGCTGTTGGGCTCAGGTCTGCCAGTCCTCCAGAGCAACAAGTGTTTCAGTGAGAACCAGCTGGTAAACTACAAGTGTAGTGTGATATTTTTACATGGGGAGGGTCTTCACTTCACTTTAACTGAATTAATGTCAGTACTGTAGTCTGGTATTGCCTACCTTTGTGCAGGATGTAAAAAGCCAGTGACTGTAAAAAAGCCACCTTCTCTAAGAAAGCTGATCTGCTATAAATGTGTATGGACTACCCTTGGAACAGTATCAGCATAATACAGGGAAAAGTTCTCAAGAAAAAAGTGGATGAAAGGGAAACATTATGACAAAAATGGAATCTCTAGGGTAGAAACTGTAACATCAATCAATTTACTAAACCTCAGCATTAACAGTGATTAAAAACAGGATGATAGCAACCAACAGACAACAGAGTTCTTCCAAAAACATGAGTTGATTGGCCCTAAAAGCAATGGAACTCTTAAGTACACAGAAGAAATAGCTCTCCCTGTAAAAGAACAGCCATTTAAATAGCCTTAGGGGCAGAGGATTAGATGAATAAAGACAAATTTCACAATCATCACTTCCCAGTGACAGGATGAGAGGAGTTTCCTGTTTCTTTGCTTTTCTAAGAGGAGATTAACATGTTAATCAAAATGAACTCTAAAAGTCATATTACAGAGGAATATCCGGGCTTTCAAAACAGCTATAGTCCCCTTCTCTCCCAGGAAAGTTAGGGACTTTTGTTGTTGCACTGAAATATGTAAGCATATACAAAAATCCTGCAATTATGATACTATTCAATTTAAGGAAGTTCATATTCAGAGGTGAGGGTAAAACACTAAAGTGATTCATTTCTGTTTCAAGTACACACATACAAAAGAAGAGAACTCCATCTTACTCTTGCTCTAAGAAGTTCAGTACATTTTGGCTCTACTTGATAAGAAATATCACAGAACATTGTGACAGTTTTTACTTCAGTGTGCTTCTTTAATACAATGTGCAATCATGTATCATTTTTGAATGACTGATAAGAGATTATAGCAGTGGTACACTGGCAAAGTCCACAGTACAAAGCCTCTCAGGTAATTCATCAACATTGACCAGAACGATCATACTTTTAATGTTGTGGGATGCAAGGTATCCTAAAACTGCAATGCTCTTTGTTATATTACAAACAACTGAGAGGTTTCCTCATGACTTCAACATTTAGGGACCTCTTTAAAGGCTTCATTTGAATAAATTCCTCATTGAGTTACAATATTGTGGAGTAAGTGTATGGAACAATACATTTGTTTTAAGACCTCTGAAGAAACTTACATAGCCTATATTGCTAATTTCATTTCATGCAGTTTGTGTGGCTCTATGCTGTTCTCTCTGTCTAAAACCCCCGCTCCTTTCATTCTTGCATGCACAGTAGAATCACAGAATAAAGGGACCCACAAGGATCACGGAGGCCAACCCCTATTTAGGCACAGGAAAACCCCAAAGTCACACCATGTGCCTAAGTGCAATGTCCAATTGCTTCTTGAGAGTTGGTGCCATGACAGCCTCCCTGGGGAGCCTGTTCCAATGCTCCACCACCCTCTGGGTAAAGAACCTCTTCCTAACATTCAACCTGAATTTCCCCTGGCACAGCTTCATGACATTCCCCCGGGTCCTGTCGCTGGTCACGAGAGAGAAGAGGTCAGCACCCACCCCTCCCTCTCTGGTGAGGAAGTTATAAACTGCCATGAGGTCTCCCCTCAGTCTCCTCTTCTCCAGGCTGAACAGAACAAGTGATTTCAGCCTTTCCACGTAAGTCTTCCCATTCATGCCCTTCACCATCTTTGTGGCCCTCTTCTGGATGCTCTCCAACAACTTCACATCTCTTGTATTGTGGTGTCCAAAACTGCACACAATACTCCAGGTGAGGCTGCACCAGTGCCGAGTAAAGTGGGACTAGCACCTCTCTTGGTCAGCTAGCAATGGAGTGCTTGATGCAACCCAGAACCCTGTTGGCGCTTTTGTCTGCCAGTGCACACTGCTGACTCATATTCAACTTATCATCAATCAAAACACCCAGCTCCCTCTTTGCAGTGCTGCTTTCCAGCCTCTCATTCCCCAATTGGTCCGTGGTTTTTGGATTGCCCCTACCCAAGTGCAGAAGCTGGCACTTGCCCTTGTTAAACTTTATATGATTTATGACTGCCCAGTCCTCTAATCTATTTAGGTCTCTCTGAAGTGCCTCTCTGCCTTCACTGATGTTTGTGGATACTGCTTATCACAAGTGCTATGTTTGCTTTCCTGGGAAAACCCTAGATTACATTATATTTTTTTAAATAGGTAGTTAAAGGATAGAGAGGAAACAATGAAAACCCAAGGAGGCTTGTGTTTGAATTCACAAAGCTATGTGTAGTAAAACTGAACTGAGTGTGATGGAGACCAATTGAGAGTTATTCTGCCAACAGAAGCGAACAGAAAACAAAACTCATAAATAAGACAAATAAAGGTTCAATATTTTGTTCTGTTTCTACCTTAGTTTCAATAATTACAGGTCTACTCCTATATCTGATGTTTTCTGAGGATCATGTATTAATGTCTTACTCCTACGCAACCTTCTCTCCAAATTGTCAGCTTTAATACTTTTATCCAGCTTTGATACTTTGATCCAGCCTAATTTTACCATATTTAGTACACTTCTAATTACTGTACACTTTCCCCTCTGATTTTTTTTTCTCTTGAAACCTATTGGCAATAACAAGCAAAAGACACTTGTTTAACATGACTACAGCTTTTTAGATCTTAAGTATTTTAAGGCAGACTCTTTGTTCTTTGTCAGATCCGTTTTGGTAAAGTGTCAGAGAGATTTAGAGCTGCATGCAAATAACAGATTATCCTGTTGCCTTTTCCCATTAATATTGCATCAGGTTGGCACAGCAGCAGCATTTCTGGCCAAGAAGTCACTACTTAAATTGTCTTTTGTAAAAATGAATATTCTTTACTGTTAAAAATCAGAAAGTATAAATTATATGGGATAAGGGGTAAGCACTAACCATAAGGGCTAGACCAAATACTAAATCTGAACTACACTGTATTTGATGTTGTGATCTTGGGTCACACACTAAGATGGCAGCATGCTGCAATACTAAGTGAAGACTAAGATAAATGTTAACAGGATCCACTGCAGAAAACACTGGCAATTGAGAGATCTCAATTCTGTTTTCAATCTGACTGTCACACGTTATGGGCTAATAAATCTTTTGTCCTGAATATACCCCAATGGTAGGTGCAATTTCCATCTCCCTATTTTCAGAGATAATACCTTAACAAGCACTCTTTTGGAAGAGGTTAAATATAACTGTAAACATTTTTGAAACAAAGGTTACACAGGCTTTCAAATTACATGCCAGTAAATAAACTGAAAAACAGCTTAATATTTGAAGCAAAAATCTCCTGAGGAAAAAGGGGCAGCACTGGAGGAAGTTCAAGAAAATACTGCATAGTTTCAATTTCCCTACAGAAAGTTATTAGCAAATGGTGGCTGCCTTTGATAGACTAGCACCAACAAAACAACCAGTTCTATTTTTAAATATGTTCCAGATAAAGAAGAAAATTTAAAACATTTCTAATATTACAATCAGAATCTTTTCAACATAATAGAAAATCTTCATTTACAAGACAGAAAAGTGGTCCCACAAAACTAAACATAAAAATTCCCCCCAAAAGCATCTAAACACACTAATTTTGAATAGAAGATATTGCTGTAGCAGTCTTAACGAAAGGAGTTAGTTAAGCAACGGGATTAACTGAATTTATAAAAATAATGTGAGATGGGAGGGACCTAACCTATCATTAACAAATTCTTTGCCCAAGACAGGACTGAGTTCATTCATCCAAAAACCTCCAGTATTACATTAAAAAGCGACTTCTGTTCTTACTATGACCTATGTAGCAGTACTGTTACAGATTTATTTGCAAAATACAATTATTTTTAAAGAAGCATTTTTTTAAGGAAATCCTGGCATTTCCCTAAGTTTCCTGTAGCATGCTATGTCACCTCTGGGATCAGAACACAAGCCATTAAAAGATCTATTAAGATTATATGCTAGCTATGCTTTGCTCAATTCACTTGATGAAAAGTTCTGAAAAATCAAAATGCTCCACTGGGGAGATATGTTCTGTTAGCCACTAAGAGCCACATAGCTGTACTTTGGATGGAGAACTGAATGTGAATCCTTCTTCTCCTATTGAATAACATTGGGAAAGTAACTTCATAGCTCCTGATCTTAGTTTTTCCATTACAAAATGGAGTCAAACAATCTTATTTCATAAAACAATTGCAGATCTTGTGGCTTCTCTCCAGAGTGATAGTAGGATACTGTAAACTAGGGAATGAATTTTAAATCCTCTATTCTGTACATCCTCTAGTGTGTACAATGTTTACCTTCAGAGTGTGTGAGGCCTATCTTTGGCTACAACACACTAACTTCCCTGAAGAGATAAAACCACTAGTGCCTGTACATGATTATTTAATGTCTACTGTAAAAGGCCTTCAGGACCTTGGCTTAACAGCCAAGATATTACAGTTTATCACATTGCAGCCACTCAGCTGAACCACAGCAATAGCTATTTGTATCTTCCTTTGAAAGCACAATCAACAGTGTTATTAGCTAGAATCACAATAAGACGACACCTACCACAAAGCTTCACAACTGCAACAGTCTCAGAGATGAACAAAATCAACTAGTGAACTGCAGTATGCTAACTGTGGGAATTGACTCACCTGAATGTGAGCACACTTTTCATTTGACCCCTTGCAAAACAAGTCAGAAACCCTTATTTAGTAGTTTCTACACACTTACAGATTCTCTTTAATTTGCAGAACACATTTTAGATTCATAGCCAATGTTTTTTTAAAAGATCAACTTATGGATCCATTGGAAAATGTGCTTATCTTCTGATCTTCCATCACCTATCATAGTGTCATAACATTGACTGAGCTGGAAGGGACCCAATAGGATCATCGAGTCCAGCTCTTAAACCCACAGAAGACACCCCAAGAATCACACCAGGTGCCTGACAGCGCTATCTAAACACTTCTTGAACTCCGTCAGGCATGGCGCTGAGACAACTTGCCTGGGCAGGCTGTTCCAGATCCCAACCACCCTCTGAGTGAAGAACCTTTTCCTAATCTCCAGCCTGAACCTCCCCTGACTCAACTTCATATATTTGAATAGTGTATTATATACTTGTATAGTACACTATATATTTGCATAGTAGAAGAAAATTACCTTTTAACTTCAGCTAGAGAAACTAAATACATTCTAAGTCCCTCATTACAGACATTTTCCAGACCCTGAGCTACTCTTGTAGCTTTCTTGTCCCATTTTATTTTCAGACCCTTCTCCAGTTATGAGGGAGAATCTTCTCTAAGAGCTTGGAAAACAGAAAAACCTAGTCCAGTAACGAAAGCAGTTGGGCTGTCTGAAAAAGCAAGCCTCAGACTACAACTTCTGGCATATTTTGTATTTTATGAATATCTTTGGAGTTCTGACAGTGACGTCTAAATATGTCTTCCTCTCCTTCTAAGTATGTATTAGTGATGGCCTTAACATAATTCAAATCAAAACCATAGCTGTAATTTTATTATTACATACAAATGAAGCCAACGAAGAGCACTGAGGCTAACCCAGCTACACTTCGTAAAAAAAAGTTTAAACACAGACTGTTATGCCTAATATTGTCCATATTTTGCACCAGGTAAAAAAAAGACAAGAGAAAGAAAAAGAAACAGGTAGCAGCACTCTAGGTTTTGTGCCCTTACTATTTGAGGTATCATTTACAGCCTACACGACAATTTTGTGGTGTAATGCCTGCAGCAGAGAGGACCAAAACAGAGTTAAGTTCTAAGCTCTCAACCATCAATTTGTAGTTCAGCTTCAGCTTCCTAATGATCTGCATGGCATCTACTCTGCAGGCCTCATAATACTGTATGCAACACAGCATTCAAACAACATTCAAAAGGCAAAATTTTACAAATAAAGAATATTGCTTGCTGAAAGGCTTTCTGCTCATTTCTGGAAAACCTACAACATACCTACCTTCCATGGATGTTCTGGAAACTGAAATCTTGCATGATCATATCCTAGGTACTATAATGTACACAGGCAACTGCCAGTTATATGAAAAAAAAAAAAAGATGAAGCCTCTCTTATCTGTCATAAGTACTAAAAGCAATTACCACAGCAGTTTTATTTCTCAGAGAACACTCTGGCTAGGATTAGCAAGTGCAAAATGCCAGTGGAGTTATAATTATAACTGAACTCTTTCAGTGTATTCATTCATGAGTTTTCCAAACAGGTGGCACAGAAGGAATGAGACAAATAACATTCTGCAGTACCTTGGCTCATCATCAAATGGAACTCCACACTGCATCTGAAAACAGCTTCAGCTTGTCCTCAAGAGCAAGTCTAATCTTCTTTGCTAATGCTAGGAGCCCACCATGCTCAGGTTTACATCGGAGAGTGAAACAGGATGCTGTGCATGTTCAGGCCCAAAGATTCGCATGTGTCAGCAGTGGGTCACGCTGGACTTTTCTGTGGGGCTATTCAAACCCTCATAGCCATCACCCTGCAAGCTGAGGTCATGCGGGCCTGATCTACCTTTGCTGACAAGCGGAAAACATGCTCCCATCGCTCTGATTCTGTCACTGTTCCTGTGTTAAGAGTGTAGGAAAATATAGCAAATCTTGAGACGGAGGTGGGACAGTAGGATTCGCTTTGTAGTACATCTTTCTTCCTTCTCTCAAAAACTGATCTACCATTACTACAATATTTATACAATTAATACTGCTAAGAAAATAATGCAAATTAACATCTACAGTTTCCAAAACCTCTTTGCATTCCAATTCATAGAACTATTTCCTATATATTGACTCTCAAACAGTTTTGATTAATTAAAAATTTGGCTTTCCTTCAAATTTTGTATGGTTACAGCCCAGAGTGTGTTTTAATTTTGTAATTAGGGAAATAAATTACTATGCTAAAAAGGAATTTGGATACTTGACTCATTGTTATGATTGCTACCAATACAGTTTATAGATAACCCAGTGTTTGTTGTGCTTTGCAAGATAAAGTGTCTAAGGTAACAGGAAACACCTGCTGCTGGGGGGAAGAGGTAGAGAAAATCAGGAGTACAGTTAAGCCTGGGAAGAAGGGAGGGGTGAGGAGAAGTGTTTTTAAGATTTGGTTTTATTTCTTGTTATTCAGCTCTGATTTGATTAGTAACAAATTAAACTAATTTCCCAGAGACATGTCTGTTTTGCCAGAGACAGTAATTGGAGTGTGACCTCTCCCTGTCCTTATCTCAACCCACGAGCCTCTCATCGTATTGTCTCTCTCCTGTCCAGCCGAGAAGTAGGAGTGATAGAGAGGCTTTGGTAGGCATCTGCCACCAACCAGGGTTAATCCACCACAGATCAGGCCCAGTGTTTTCAGATGGCCCCAAATATACAAAAAGGGCAACTCTGGAAAATACATGCTTCTGCATCACTGAAACTGTTCCTCATAAAGTTTTACCTGCAAAGTAGCTTCTTTCAAACCAAATGAAAATAAGCTTTTGGAAAACAAAAGTGGATAAAAAATAGCTCCCCAAAAGACAGAACAACAGAAGAGCACAGCTGAACAAAGACAACTTCCCACATCAGTTACAGCTCCAAAGCTGAGGTTCACCTGAGGTTGAATATCAAAAACTATTTCTTTTTCTTCACAAACAAGGTTATTTTGAAAAATACAGCTACATTGGGACAAGGATTGTGAAGTTAAAACAGACAGCTTTGGCAACATCTGTACTTGCCCACTCTGATGCCAAGTAAACACCATATGAATGAAAAAGTAAACCTTTATATCTGTGAATTTTTTGACATAAATACTAGTTTACAAAGCTGTTAGATATCATAAGTATTGAACTACAAGAATGAAAGATACACACTGATGTTTTCAGCAAAATTTCAAATTAATTTAAATGAAAAGTCTCAAACTTTATAGTGTTCTGACTTTGCAGAAATAGATACTTTACAGATATTTGGGTTTGCAGTGTTAAACATCTGAAGTACTCTTGATGACTATATGTCAGTACCCTACAAACCTTTCAAATTCCTCAGTGGAATTTCCTTACAATATATTTCATGTTTCTGTACTAAGGGCACTACAGAATCACAGTTTCAATTGTAACTAGGTATTTATAAGAATGCTTAAATATAAACTTAAATTATGGTTTTTGTTTCCACATGAAAAGGAGAATATTGACAAGACAGCATATCTCAAATAGATCAAAGGAACTAGAGGACAAATGGTTCTATACAATGAAGTTAGAATAAACAGGTATCTAGATATTACTAACAACCACCTTCTTATGCATCCTCACTGAAGCCCACAACCATGATTATTGACAGCATACATCTGAGTCTACCAAGCCCTGGGAATTTTCAGATCCAGCTGTTTTTAAAAAACAAGCAAACAAAACCAAACAGAAACAAACAAAAAACCCACACCAAACAACTTTCAGCTTAGCTCTACTTAATACAATGGAACCACAATTTTATTCTGTTTCATGTTACATTACATTTCATGGATGCTAAAATAGGTTTGCTGCTGTCAATCTTCCTAACAGAGTTCCTCAATAAAAAAGATACCTTATGAAGGTGTTAAATCATCCTGTGGAGAACTGAGATTATTTTTAAAGGCTTGAAAATGTAACAGGTGCACATACAGCATGAAAAGGAAAACTTCTATGAAAAAATCTATGTACTACTATCACATAAAGAATTAAAATACAGGTTTGAAATCTTCAGCTCAATCTTTATTTAACCATGTTTTAAAATTTTGTTGCACACAGGCTTACCAGAGTCTATCCTGCCTTTTCTGCTTTCTGAACCACAACTTCTTGCTCAACCACAAAATTTCTGTCCACATTTTTATAGTAAATAAAACTGATATCCTCCTGCCATCTAGTGGTTAAAAAAACCCTAAACCAAACATCACCGCCAGATGTTAATTCAAAACTTCTTTCAGCTCTTTTCCCTACCAAACAGTTTCTCCCCATCAACATTAACTAGGTACCAGCACTCTTTTAAAGAAAAGGAAATATGTAGAAAATAGTTCCCCTAAACTGACGTGTGGCCAGAAGAAATTGCTGAACCCGTGGCCAGTTCTGTGCCTCAAGGCCTCCCTGGTAAAGTAGGAAGCTCATAGACTTCTCAGGAGAGAAACATGCTGCAGTGAATAAGATTTTCACTTATTTCTACTTACTGCTTTTGCTAGATAAATCTCCAGTCACAGCCAGAGAATGGTGAATTAGAGCTGTGAACCTACTGGAAAGTCTCGCACTGCTCTGTCGAGCTCATATATCTTAAGCAACAATAAATTAACTGTGATGTAGAATTTCACTGAAAGAACTGCATAGCTGGTAAAACTGGGTTGCTAAAACAAAACAAGGGACCATAAGTCATCTACGGTTTTGTAGATATCATATTTTACAGGTATTAACTTCGTGTTGCCAAAATTAAGCCTTGGTAAACAAGACACAGAGCGATGCTGGTCCCAAGTAAAGGTACATATAGCCAAGTATATGATACACACCAGTAATGAGTTTTAAGAAAACAAATTTTAAAAAGTCAATACAGAATATATCCTCACAGAAACCTGTGGAATGTCTTGCACCAAAGATTTTAATATTTCCACTGGACTTTTCTTCCACAAATACATCTAATCTCTTCTGAAATCATCTAAAATCTTAACATTTGCATATCTTGTGACTAAATTCTACAATTGCATTCTGCACTGTGTGAAAACTACATTTTGGTTGTTCCACCTTCTGCATGAACTTTTCACTGGATGTCCCCTAGATTTCCTTTGAGTTATAAGGAATGATCACTCTCTATTCACTTTCTCCTCCAAAACAGTCATGCTTTTAGATCATATTTCATCTTAATTTATCCTCTTACATTCCTCTGCCATCTTCCTTCAGACCAAATAGTTTTAGTTTCTATAATACCTCATCACTGTGCTTGGATTTTTAAGACCATTGCTATCAGTCAGCTCACTCCTCTTTAGGCAATCATCAACTTCTTCAAGAAACACTGAAAAATTTCTCAGACTTATTTTTTTTCTACAAAAGCTAAGTTGAATCTTCTCAATTACCTCATAATGAATCTGAGCAACTTTTTACTTGTAAAGAAAAATGTTTCAAACTGTAGGAGTTCCTGAAGGATAAATGCCTCAAACTAATGCATAGTCAAATCATTTGAAAAATTGCTCATAGAACAAAGTGACAGAAATGCTGATTATTGCCTTTTCTTCAAGAATGAAAAACGTTGAGTCTTATAATTTAATAATGGCATTAGCATATCACTTCTTATAAAGAAGACCAATTCAGATTAAAATACACTTTTTATAAAGTTTAAAAGAAACCTTTGAAAAATGTTTTGCAAGATTTAGAAATCAATGTTACTTGTGCAATTTTGCATCACGTGATTCTGTTCAAATGAATAATACACATACACATCATAAAACATATTTGAGGAATGATAAAATGAGACAGAAAGTAGTGATTTGTTTAACAGCACATCAAAAGTCTTCAAAGACTAAAGCGTCTTCGCACCTCTTAGATTTGTTATCCCGTCACATGAAAAGCAGCAAAACCAAAATTAGATTTTCAGAATTATACTGTTCACTTGAATGTGAATGTCCAATAGTTAACAAAATGAAAACCTGTCTATAAATACAATAGTCTTTGTAATAAACACCTCTAATAAAATCTCCCTAAGTCCATGAATTTCACAATGTGAAGTAGCCATTTGCTGACATTCAATAGTATTTGTAAATTTTGCACGTTCATTTTTCACCTCTTGCATTTTCAATCACATCTATCTAGTGTTTTCAGGATGACAGACAAGCAATACATAGTCTTGCTTGCTGTACTTTAATGAAAGTAAGATTATGCTTCAGCAAGGCTACTATGTTTATAAATTAAAGGCTTTTAATTTATTCTGTAATGGCTTACATATCTAGACTCAGCGAGGCTTCTTTGTGCTACAACCTAGATGGCACATCCAGGCTTTAAATTAACTTAAATAGTCAGCAGGGGATTCCAGTGATGCAGGAGATTAGCTGATCTTAATGCACTAAAATAGATAATTAATGGCATATTTAATTCCCAGCTCCATCAAAGGGCAGTGTTTAAGATGAGGGACTATAATTGATGCTAAATGAACTTAGTGGTCTCTTGACTACCAAATAGAACTTATTGGAGATACTACAGGTCTCCCTATAGGGAGATACTACAGAGAGATACTCTAAAGTACAAATCAAATACATTAAACCTATACAACATAACTCATTTCCCTATCCAGACCATATATGACATTGTGGACATGGCAAACTGAACACCAAAATCCCATTAGAAGGGTAGTACAATACAACACTAACAGAAACAGTACTAGGAACTTACTTTCCAAAAAGTGAGAATCTGCTACTTCTGTCTGGCTTTGCATCAACTACATCACCATGATCTTCAACTTGAGTAGAGCTATCAACACGCTGATCTTCTGACATCTACAAATTAAAGTACAAGAATGTTAGTGTCCCTCAGTTAACACTATAATGTTAGAAATACTTCCATAAATCAAACTCTTAAACCAAATACATGTGAGGTTGTTAGTTTACTGTATAATCAAGTAAGAGTAGCTACAGATTTCTGGCCCTGAATTAACATGACTTGCACATGCACAACCATCTGTATTACCTTGTGGCAGTTACCAAAAATGACTTGTCTCATACCACTCTCAAAAATGCAGGTAAGAACAAAAGTAAAAATCATTTTATTGTGAAAGATCTTTTAACTAGTTCCCAGAAAATGTTTTATGGTCTGGAAAAATGTATGTTGGGAAGCAATGGCAACTAACATAAAAATATTTGTAACTGCAATTCTATCCAGTACTAAGACACCTAGAAAGCTCCTGTGGTTTTGTTTGCATACACACAGTCAAATGTGCATAAGAGAAAAACCCCTTTATCATCTTCCATGGATGGGATCCTAGGTTTCCGTTTTGTCTATATCAACACGATACGAATTTCATATTCTTCTCATGATTAATTAATACATACGTATAGTTGTATAGGCAAAGAAGGGGTTGTGAATTGTTTGTTGGAAATGAAAAGGTATTTGCATTACATAAAGCAGGGTCTAACACAAATTGCTGTATTTCAGACAGTATTTTATTTTTTGTTACTCCAGTGTAAGCTTGGAACATCTTCACTCATCTCAGAATTGACTCAAGACACTGCTAGACAAAAGGCTGAGTTGATCTAATGACCTTTCTTCCTGATAAATGAATGGTCTCTCTCCTGTTTTGCCAGGTAGCAAGTTGCCCACTCATGAAGTTTAGTTAGATCAAGCAGGAAACTTCAAGGAGTAATTTTTTTTTGATAGTGCAATGATCTGCATCAGCCCAGCACAGGGCAAGAAAAGCAGCAGAGAAGCCAGTGCAGACACCCAATTTCACTCATGGTGGGCTGTGGTGAGCCACCTTGTTTCAGCTCCAGCTTTTCATGAGAAAAAGCAGCAATACCTGTCCCTTCCCCTTATTAAAGGCAGATTAAACTTGCCTTTGTAACACGTTTATTCAGAAGAGTACGTGTTTACACGTATATTGAAAACCACCCTGGTGAACTTGAAGCAGCTGAGGCCACCAGCTGGGCCCTGCAGCTACCTGGCTGCCAGCTCCACTCCAGCCGTGGCCAGGGACACTGCCTGAGGTTTTTGACCTCACCGAGAGTACCAGCACCTCCTGAAAGGTGGAGTCTAGATTCGGTTTTGACAAATAAATGTTAAAGTCATCTTTAAAAAAACTAAGACTGGAAGAGCGCGCAGGCCCCAGGTCTGCAGAGAAGTGGGCGAGGAGGAGCGCAAGGACTACCCCACGGAAGCAGCCCCGAGGGAGGAATCCAGCTCTGCCAACGCTACCACCTACACACAGAGCGAAGGCATCTGCCCTCTCTCAGGAAACGGCTGTGCAGCTACTGCAGCCACCTGAAGGGCCCAAGTGTCCGGTGCCGAGGAAGAGCGCCTTCCTTCCACCCCTCTGCCGCTGGCGCTTGCTATGAGCAGCGGGCCAGGTCCTGTGGCTTGGGACAGGGGAAGCAGAAAAGAAGAAAGGGCAGTGGAACGGGAAGACAGTGGCCAGCTGAGGGGAGTGCGGGAGGCGGGGACATTGGGACAGGACACAGGAAGGCACAGAGGAGCAGAAGGCAGCAGCCGGAGGAGAGGAGGGTGCGAGGCTGGAAGAGGGCAGGCTGAGCCTCAGGAGCACGGTAGCGGAGCGGGCTGCCTCAGCCGAGGGGAGGGCAGCGGCCGCGACGCGGAAGAGCAAGAGGCTGAGAAAGGATCACTGCTTGCCTTAGCGCTGGACTCCGGCGACTCAGAAGACAAAACGAAAGCCGCGGGATGGTGTCCCGCCCACCGGACCTGAGGCGGGGCGGGCTCCGCCGACTCGGGCTTGTCCCGCCAGGGCGGCGGTTTCCGCCCGTCACCACGCTGTGCCTTTGCCCGGCAGGGATGCAGGGGGGGTGAGTGTGGGGTTGGAGGCAGCGAGGGCTCCTCTCGTCACGGTCCCTTGTCAGAGGGGCTCAGGCGCTGCCCCGGGGCCTTCTTCGCTTCTCTTGTCCTGCCGGCTGTTTCGCAGTGGAAAGGAAATGACCACGTTTTAATAGCTGTACTCTGCCACACCCCCATGAAAGAAAAGCCTTACATTTCATGGGGACGTGAGGTCGTCTAGATCTAAAGACATTTTTTCTCATATATAAGCTTCAGTGGCATTTTCTTATCTTTCTAATTATTCAGTGTGTTGCATCTCTGCTAATTACGATACCCCACTGTGTAGCCGTTGAATCAGGCCCAGCAGTCCATTACAGGGACTGAAGATTGGCAGTCTTGCTAATTACTCCTGGTTGCAGGCTCCAATCCTGCAAAATCATACATCTACCCAGCAGTGCGTGGTGTTTAACATTCACTACCTGAAGAGATTTACATCAAAGTGACATTTTTTCAGTGTAACTGTCTCATAATTGGCACAAAACACAGGCACCGTAACAAACAGCCTTTTGCTTCGCGACAGGTCACTGCTTCGATGTGATGGAGGAGTGTCTGAACGGTGCAGTGGCTCTTGCCGTGCGTCTGCATGCTGCTGCTGGGGCAGGTCTCTGCTTCGTGGGATTATACCTGTAGCTCCTGGTTGGATATGTAACCAAAGTTTTCTCGTGAATATCAAATTAATAGAATCCCATGGTTCCTTTCATGCCACCTGTTAACTGTTTCTTTTCAAGAAGACAGCACCACTTCCAAACCCATAATGGATCGTTATGGACAGGAGAGACAATTTATAGAAATTTATAGATCTTCAAGTAAGTGTGTGGAGAGGAGATGAGGGAGACTGTGCCATCACCAGCAATGACTGGCAGTGGTACCTGAACTTTAGAACATCAAAATGTGCTTTCCTGATGATGTGTATGGGAGTTGCCTAGGAAATCCAGAAGCTATTTGCCAGCTGTGTCCTTCTATATCTTGATGATTGCCATCTGGCCCACACAGCCAAATTAGCAGACCTACAAATGACTTTTTTCTAAACGTATTGCTATTGAAAAAGTGGTATTTTATCTGGTAATTCTTGCCATTTTGCAGGGGTTTACTAATAGAATTGTGTGTGGAGAATTCCTGACTCAAACAGTTGACGAAACCCCCATTTTGTTTTCTTTTCACATTGGTTGCTGGCATTCACAAAGAGAAAAGTTGATTCCTCAGTGTACTTCAGTACCTTTCTTTAGTATATGTTAGATTAACTCATTTTAATGCAGTATGAGGTGCTAGATTTTTCAGAAAGTCTTGCTTGTTTTCAGTAATGAGTAAGGGAGAAATTAAGATGGTAGAAGTAAGTATCTTGCTGGAGGGCATGGAGTGATTGCTACCTGGGGAAGGGTCAGGAAGGAAAAAATTCTTATGTATAATACTGCACAGCTGGCCATATGCATTACAGGACAGGGAGAAGAGCCAACAATGTTTATACCTATAGCATCAGCATTCCTTTGCTTATCCCCATAGACTCAGCATACTCCCTAAAAACATTAATAATGAAGCCTTTTAGTGGATATTTGCATTGTAAAAACATAAGTATTTAACTACCACAAAAGTAAGCAGCTGCAGAATGACAATGGAGCATGCCTTTGGGAAGCTGAAAAGTAGATGGCAGGTACAAACTAGAAGGCTTGAGGCAACCAAATAGTAGTACCTGCCTGGAATAATAACTGCGTGCTGTGTTCTGCACAACATCTGTGAAAGGAAGCATAGGGCTTTGCTGAGACCTGGGAGGGAAGGTAGGGTTGCCATAATTTATGATGTCTGGCTTCCCGCTATTCATGTGTTTACAAGGGCATAGTCGCTATTCAGAAGTGACTGGGAAGGTGGCCCTGACTTTAATGTCTGTTAAGAGGTTACTTAGTGGAACTAATGTGTGCTTTTTTAGGTTCAAATTCAGGATGCAGATATGCTCTAAGTTTTCTACCCAGTTAATTCAATGAATTTAAGGAGATTGAAGAGGTAACAATGTTTTTTCTTCCTAATTTGCACTTTCAAGGTACTTTCCTTGTACACCTAACTGCAGTACTTTTAAACCTCCTTGATTAAGGTTCTACTGTTAAGTAAAGCCTTTTAAGATTGTAATTGAAATCAAAAAGCCTTTATGGGGCCTTACTAAAGGAGGAAAAAAGGCACAATAAGCTTTTAACTGAAGAGAAAATGTCTTGCTAGGATTTGTCAAGATAACAAACTTGCTCTGGTTTTGTGATTTAATTCCTTGCAAAGGGTGTCCTTTGTACTGAGACCATAAAATGCTTGTTTTTCATTAAACTCTTTTTTCTGTTAGCAACTCAGTTTTAATCCAGGGTGGTGAAGAACAAACCATTAAAAGGACACTTTTGAGATGCTCTGACATGGGGAAATCTTCATTAGACTCCATCAGAAGTTGTGCACAATGGATATGAGAGAAGAAGCATGGCTGAGAAAAGCAGTAGCTATATAGGACATTGTGGCTTACCCTGCTTCTCTTCTTGAAAATGCTGTATGTAACCTGGGAAGAGCAGAAGAACTTGGAAAATGTGTTTGCTGACTTCCAGCCAAACTGGAAATGTGTGTTGCTGTGAAAAGAAAAATACAGGCTTTATATATCTTGAAATGAAGCAAGTTTTATCTGTGCAATAAAGGACTTCTAGCTGTCTTGACAGGCTTCTTGGAAGGAACACATTATTTCATTCTTTTCAGGGACCTCTAATATGGTCCCTGGGTGCACAGTGCATATGGGCTGCACACACTGACACTCCAGGCTGGAATCCTGTCCAGATCATTAGTATTCAGGTTACCTGGATGAATTACTTGTTCAGAGTTGCCAAGTCTTTGTGGTTTTATGTGGTTCAGGGGTGTCCTGCTTTCAGGACTTCTCAGAACTCATTTCAGGAGGGCCTTAAGCATTGTATTGTCTATGCTGGGACAGGAGCAGGTCATGCGTCTTTTTTTCTTGTCAGATTGTAAGACAAGGGGTCTAACATGGTTTCAGATAGCATGAAGAAAACGAGGACTATCTAGAAAATGTGTAATAAAATGACTCTTGGAGTAGATAAACACAAAGAGGCAGTATCTGGTAGTGTGTCCAGTGCTAAATAAGGAGGGGACAGCCTGGCTGCTGTGACCCTAAAGCAGGTCACTTTCATAAACAGAATGGCAGTCTGGGACAAGATGAAAAGCTGTGTGAGAAGGGAACTGGAAGAATTCCAAACTATTTTGGTTCACAGGTATGAGCAGGGTATATATTATTGTGATGTACCTTGGTCAACATAAAATCACTCCTGATCCCAAAAGGAAAAACATGAAGTAACTCAGCAGTTCTTTTAATATAAGAAATTATGTTCTGTGAACATTTTTTAAAAATGAAAATACATCTGTTTAGATGCTGATATTAATGGCTTACTTTAAAAAGCCTCAAGTGTTTTCAGGACTTTGTCCCATACCCATTGCTCTTCAGATTAGAAGGTCTATTTTCAGCACACCAGTTGCTGACAGTATGTTGTGCCAGTACATTGTCAGCATTCAGAAAAAGCAGTAATAATAAGCTAAGCAGAACTGTGTAACTCCATGGAGAGTTGACTAGGAGGCTCTCTTAAGCATACCCAGAAGGGTCAGACAGAAATTATTTTGATTGAATTGTTTGTAATTTATGAAAAGAAAATGCTTATCAGTATCTCAGGACTGTGGCAGACATGGGAAGTGGTGCAGATGCACGGATTGAGATAACTCTTGGCTGTCTGCCAGGGTTATGGAGTCCTACAGCTGGATGTATAATGGTTAGGTAAGATGTAAATCTCTAATCTTGACCATTTGTAGCCAGTAGAATTTATAGCTTCTTTTGTTTGCAGCAGACTTCACAACCCTAATAACTTTATTGAATCCTAATACCAGCTATAATAATTCTCTATCACTATTTGGCTAAAGAATTTTTATATTCTGACCTATGGCAGCCTACTCTTTGTGAACACTGTTAAACAGCTGATTTGTTCATTCTGTTCAAAAGTGAATAGTTCCTTTCTGAAATTTTTCCTGTAGGAGATAGATGTTTGGATTTGTACCCATCATTTGTAGAACTCTTGAGATAAGAGGCTCTGCACATTTCACTGTGCATCTACACCTGGAGATGGAGTTTTAGGTTGACGAAAGAGAAGGACATGAGAAATGAGTGTGCTCTGCTCTGCTTCCCTCAACATACAAGGTGAAACTGATCTGACACCAAGGGAAAAATATGACTTGGCAGGGACAATGGCAATGTACTTCATCTAGATCCAGCAAAGGACCAGGGAACTCCAAACCCATCTCTGACCCAAAGGACCAGGAAGCCCAAACTCATATCTGGCCCACGTCTTTGGTGATACCTCCTTCTAATATTCAGTTTCTAAAGACAGAGTAGTCCTCCATGAGGTCACTTGTATTTCAGGGTGAGGAGAGACTATGATAAATTGCTGCTGCTGCTGTATATACTTTTCACTTCATCCTAGGCCTATGGCTACTGGCTTTACAGCAAAACTGAAATACTAAATGATCAGACTAATGTTCACACGGACATGATTCGTTTCTGTGAGTTCATTCTTCTATTTAGAGAAAGATATTGCTACCTCCCTTATGCACTGACACAGTTGCCAAAATAACCACTCTTACTAAGTGGCAGCTTTAAAAGCCAGCCTGCAGCTGACTTTGAAACAGAAGGTCAGCAAACGGAGCAACAGACTTCAATTCAGAGCTTTAATGGGAGTCATTGACCACGGCAAAAGGCCCTGACTGGAGTGTCTAGAGTGTGCTTCGCACAGGCCAAAAAGTCACTTTCATACTCTTTGAACCTTTTGTATAAACCTATATATTTTTCACTCTGTGGATTTCAAGATGAATGTGCAGCTGTGTGCTAGATGTGGCTATGGGGTTTACCCTGCTGAGAAGATTAACTGTATAGATCAGGTCAGTTCTCTTTCTTTATTATTTTGGACTATAACAAATGTTCAAATTGGCACTTTTAACACAGTGTAAATCTCTCGGTTCCAAAAATTTTTAACTCATGACTGGGTTCAGAACTGAAATGAGTTAATAATAGGCCTATATTTGAAGAAGAACTCTTCAAATTCACAAAATGAATGTTAAGGATCAATACTGAGATTTAAAACTCAACAGAATAATGATGACATACAAATAATCTTTGTTTGGTGTCTGTTCTTTGGTGTTTGCAGACATGGCATAAAGCTTGTTTTCACTGCGAAGTGTGCAAGATGATGTTAACAGTAAACAACTTTGTTAGCCATGAGAAAAAGCCTTACTGTCAAGCGTAAGTGAGGTTTGTTTTTTCTTTAAAACAAAGATTTCAAATTCAAAGTTGTTCTTATGTAAAAGAAGATCAGCATTTGGACTCAGCCTGGCCTCAGTTTGATGTGGAATTATGTATTGTTAGTGCCTTCATGCATATCTTTGGAGTTATGGAAATCAGAAATGATGGGAAACCCGTGATACTCCATATAAAACCTTCTCACTTGTCCAGTTTGTTAAAAGATACCAAATTAATTTCCATTTTAGCATTACTAGAAGAAAATAAACCCAACCACAAAATTCAGTGCTTTCCAAATCAACGGTTAAGAGTTAACAAGGTTGAGCTAATCATCAGGAAAATGTATAAAATGCAGATTTTGGAGTTGGTTTGTTCTAGGAAGTTTTTACTTTATAATGATCAATTCCTGTCAAACTTGTCAGCAGAAAAAGGAGAGATGACAGTTGTTTTTTATTTTATTATTCTCTTTTGTTATTAGAAACATAGCATTGATATGACGATCATTAAAATTAATTTTGCTCTAGGCACCTACTCCATACAATAGTAACTTGAATGTAATCTGAGATCTGTGTATGAGTGGGGGGAAAGGTATGTGTAGGGGTTGGAGACTGGTATTGTGTTTTTGGGTGCTCAAAGAGAACCTTTCTGGGAGTCTGTCTGGTAGATTCCTAACACCCTTTTATATTTTCCTTTTTTAGGCATAATCCAAAAAACAATGCATTCACAAGTGTATTTGAGACACCAATAAGTATGAATGCAAAAAAACTGTCAGAAGTGGTAAGTGAGGTAAGAAGGTTGAGGGCCAAATGTATTTGTGTTTGGTTTACTTTTTAATATCATATTTATGTCTTGTTTTATAAATATAAATATATATTCTTTACATACCCTCCTATGTTCTTTCAGAGGAGAAAGATCTTAGCCAAGGTTTGAGCCATAATTTTTAAAATACATTTACTCGTAAGAAAGAAAAGTTAGGTCTGAATTTGTTTCTACTTCCATAAAAAACCGGAGAGCGGTTTCTTACCTGCATTGTCTGATAATATACATGTAAGCATTGTTCGCATAAACAGCCCAGAGCTATGTAAACTTTGTGACTAAATCGTGGGGGTTTACAGGGCCATTGCCTACTTGCTTTGTCTTTTCTGTAACTGATGCTAAAGGGCACAAAACAAACAAACAAACAAACAATCTCTCTGAGTGGGACATAGGTAAAGGTTCTCACAAATAATTTGTCAAGTGTTTCTGGCAAACCTGAGAGGCAAAACCACAAAGTCCAGGGAGCTTTGCATGGGTTTACTGAAAATGTTTTGCTAACACGTTCAGGATGGACTAGTTTCCAAGCACTTTTAACTGCACCATTCATCTAAAGGTCTGCTGTGTTCCGGAAAAACCTCTAGGGGTGCTCAGAGTCTTCTTTCTTTTCAAATACCATTCTTTTCTGTCTTGCATTGTTTTCGTCCAGATACATTTGTTTCAGACTTGTATTTCTAAGCATTTGATGAAATGAGAAATGCGGAAGCAGCCAATAGTTGATAGCTATCTCACTTCTATGTGTTATACTATTTTCTTGAATGTCTTATTTTTATATGCTCTAAAATACTACTTTTCATTGCATGGCTGTATTTAGTAGGTAAACCAATGTATTTTGATGGGATTAGTCATCATTTAAATAAAAGAAGAAAGTTCTGTTTCTTAGATTATAGCATGCTAAATTCATGCTGATGTTCTGTATTCGCTGTACAAAGTTGATGTGCATTAATAGCCTTTATCAAATGCTGTATCTTTTATCTTCTTATTATTGCTGTTGTACAGTATTGTTATGAACCAGCTTTTGCAATATCATGGGCAGTAACTATTTTAGTGGTGACTGTCACACTTACTTTAAACTGTGTGTGACAGATCAGATCAGGAATGAGTCTGAGATTACTGCAGTTTCTATTTCTGTTTTGAGGCAGTGACATAAGACTCTGATACTTCCAGTGCATGTGAATATATGTGCCAGGCAAATTATAGCTCAAAGATCATTTTCCCTTGTTTTTTACACCCAAAGAACCTTCTGTCCTTTTCAATCACATAATGATGTTTTGCTTCAGAGAGAAAATTGCTAAGGGTAATAAAAAAGCTGATTCTGCAGTACTTACTTAAAGGAAGTACTTCTGTAGAAATTTTGAGTGCAGGAAAACTTTTTCACTAGCAAGTGTATAAAATAATGCTAACTTGGGAAAAAGTTTCAGCTGCTACTGTAGTTTGTTGAGGTTTTTTTAGGGAACATTATTACTTCTGTATATTACATTATATAGGAATGTAATATATTTCTTCAGTCCTCACATGATCTTCTTACGTATGTCTTATTCTGAGACACTGCTTCAAATGCAGAGATGAAAATTCAGCTCACTCCCTCCACACAGAATTTCTATGTGAACAGACAAATAATTAATTTCTGTGTACCTCTGTACTTAATTTATCAAATGGGAATGATGGTGCACATGCTCAGTGATTCGTCTGTCTAGTCAGTTTAGATTTTGCACTCTTCAGAACAGGGACTGTTCTTTTAGCGTCTGTAGAGTGAGTTGTATAACAGAGCTGTGATTTCAGTTGGATTTCTGTATGCTGTCATCATGAAAGTAACAACAGAAAATGATGAGCTGGGAATAAGTAATAGTAGTCATTTACATTTACACAGTTGTGATACTTCATGGACACTGTGTCAGGATAGGAGAGTAGAATATTGCCCATCAGGTACTAGTTCTTTCAACTAATGCTGCGTTGCTATGTTCTGCTTAAAAAATCTTGGGGGTTTCAATCCTCATAGATTATTTTTCGCAAAAGTGTTATCTAAAGACTGAATTATTCTTTCAGAACTTCATGACAATTTTGGGTGTACTACGCTGCTCCTTTTACATATGTGCAGTTTCAATAATAGCAGAAACCTCAGCTAGAAGCTGGATGTGGATTAGAGAGTAAAGTTTTGACATTAGAGCTAAATGCAATCTTCTCTTCCGTTAAAAATCCTTTGCCAAGGATGAGTGGTATGGGTAAAGTACTTATTTAATCTTTGCATGGCACAGAGCTACAGGCTTTGTGGCCTTTTTGAGCATAAGCAAGGTGTAAGTGGTGTTGATCTAAAGAGGGAGAAGGGAGAAAAGAGAGAGAATTCTCCAAGTTCTCAGAAGGTGGTTGGTATTCTGTTGTGGGCTGTAGAGATTTGGTGGATTAGGTATGCCTGTCATGGTCCCTTGGTTTCTGCATTCATATCATATCTAAATGTGTCTTCAGGGTGAAATTGTTAGTTGTCACTGAAAACTAGGCTGGTCTGTAGCAGTTGGAGACACACAGACAGGTAAACATTATTACTAGGGTAAATCATCTTAAACTGACTTTTGTTCATGCTGCCACCCAGAAAATTAGTTCTGTGCAGCCAGATTGTTCTTCTGCTTCTCTTGTGTTTTTATTGGTGATTTTTTCTGTGCTGTAGATGAAGGAACTGACATAGCTCAAAGTTGTCACAGCAAAAGCCTACATACTAATTCTCTGATCTAGTTTGCCCCATGTCTGCCTGTTTGATGGTGGCAGTGTGTGAGAGACGAGGAAGGGTTGCCTAGTAGGGCCAAAGGTGCTCTTGGAAGAAGCCTTCCTTTAGACTAGTTAAGGTGTAGCCAAAACTAGCAGGCACTGAAGTAGATTTGTTATGGTGAGATATGCACTGGTTTTGTTTTTTTTCCCTTACATTCATCTCCTTTTGTTGCTAGAGTTTATACAGACTCCATATCACTGTGGACTAAGAATCTGTTCACCTTGTTTGTCTCCATTCTTGTTCTTTTCCTGAGAGGGGCGTGTATTAGCCTGTACTACAAAACTATTAACACCACATCTGGTTATTTTTGGCTTTTTTTTAGATAAAATATCAAGAAGAGGGTGAACAATTCCAATCAGTCTTTCAATGGGATATGAGGTCCAGAGAAATTGAAGCTGCCTATAGAGCCCAGCAACTGGTCACCCAGGTAAGAAATATTCCTCAAGTCTCCAAGCCGCTAGCCCATAGGAGACCAAGGACTGGTATTGGCAGTCCTGATTTTTAGGGCTTTGCTCACAGCATTTCAATGCTATAAAAGCCACTGCTTCTCTTTTGACTATATTTTTCAAGGTAGCTTAGCTCGATTATAGCTTAGGGTGCAAGAATCTGAAGATGAGGAAGGAAGAATGTATCTATGCAGTTAACTCTTTGGCCAGTTGCATGTACAGCCATACTCAATGTGTCTTCTCTCTACTGGCGCTGAAATGTCCCAAAAGGTGATCTAATTACCAGGGGGAGCCTCACTCCAGGATCCTAGATCCTGGCATCTTGTTGTCAGTTCTTGTTATACAAGTTCTGCCCTTGCAGTCTGAAGGTATGTGGAGTGTAGGCCTTGTGCTGTACATCAGCAGAGAGTAAATTTCACTTCTAGGCACTGTGTTTTTCCTTTTTTTTTTGCCTGTCAGATCAGCTATTTGTGTATTAAAACAAGGGTGAATTTTGGTAGTTATTTTTTGTTTTGTAGAATGCTTACTACACTGCCTATGAGGAGGGAAAATCATGGCACTCAGGAACCATCCCAGATCCTGAGATGGTCAAGATAACACAGGCACAGAAGACTCTGAGTGATGTGAGTGGGCTAATGTTTGCAATAGCTTTATTTTCATGGTCTGTCATATTCTGAAGACTTACCAGTGCATCAAAGCCAACCTTTGGTAAAGTGTTATTACAAGAGAGACTGAGATATTTACTTCTGCCAATAACAGTATTTAACCATGTAAGTGATTAAAGTCCTATGATATTGCCCATCTTGAAGATCATAAATTTATATATTTATGTAATTGGGAAGTAGTTCAGCCACTGTCAAATGATATCTGAGGTCACCTGATCTAGCAGGCAGTGCTGTTTCCTTCAGTACAGTAGAACTTATGATGGAAAACATTTTCCACTGAGTAGACCTTTAATTTATTGTATTTCTATGACTTATCAAAATAACTTCTGAATTATGACTGTCTGTGCCAATACAATGGTTAGTGACTCAATCAGTGTAGCAAATTAACACTGGATAAGCGATATGAATGAGGAATGGTTTTTGTTGTATGTAGGAAATATTTCTACCTAACAAACCTATAAGGTATAAGTAATTTGTTTACTTCTAAATACAGTGATACACACCTTTAGAAGGAGGCATTAAAAGAAGAATCACATTAGACTACAGTGGGTTTTTCTGTAACAACAAACCAAAAAATGTTCATTTTCTAGTTTCAATATACAGAAGAATATGAGCCACGGAGAGGCAAAGGCAGCTTTCCTGCTATGATCACTCCAGGTTATCAGGTTGCTAAGAGAGCCACACAGCTAAGCAGTAATGTAAGTCACAGTTATTTTAATTGTATGTTAGACTTCTGAGTTTGGAGAATCCTGGATTTAGGTCATTCACTTTAGACAGTATGTTCTGTGATTAATATTTGTTGTACTGTTAATTGACAGAGTGGGAAAACTTTAACATGATGCAGGAAATAGAATTACCAAACTACTTGGATTGGGAAAGATTTTGAATCACTCTAAAATGTTTATTTAATTCATTAGATTTATTTTCATTTTATGGCTTTATTAATCTATTTTTTTATATCTGACATTATTGCTTTCTTTATTATTTAAAGTTAAATAACTGTAATATTGAATTTAATTCATATGCACCAAAAAGTCCTTATTTATAAAAATAGCATTGAATTGAAAAGGATCAAGTGAAAAAAATTCTCTGGAAATAATTTTCAAGTATTGCATTGTTTTCTGCAAACACTGTCTGCATTGTCATTGCAGTATGATCTTAGGCCATTAATGAGTATTCTCATGATATGTTAATCAAATGTATGGCTTTCATAAATCTAGTATAATTTGAAAATTTGATTATCTGAGTCCATTTCTGTCTGCTTCTGACATTCACTTTAAGGAAACTGGGCCTTACATATACTGATAGCTTGACTGTACAGTGGGGAGTGTCATGACTACTGTTGCTTATTTTCTCTTGAAGCCTTCTGATAGAAAATACACATTTGCTCCTTATGTTTTAGAATATATATTTTTTATCCCTCAGGTAGAATATAAGCGGGGACATGAAGAGAGAGTTTCAAAGTTCACCTCTGTTGTAGACACTCCAGATATACTTCATGCAAAGGCTGGAGGACAGCTCTCAAGTGATGTAGGTGAAACAAAATATGTTGACCTGTTTTTGACTCAGCAAGTGGCTTTTAAGACATTTATAAATCACTTAGAAGTATGAACATAAAGAAAAGTAAAAAAATTAATATTTGAAATGCAGATTCATTTTAACATTAAGTATTTAATATTTCCAGTTATGAAGACCGCATTCAGTTCTAGGTCATCTTAGGGACTAGCTGGCTGTCAAGTCTGAAGGCAGAGAACTAGTCGCTTCTATACCTGGCAACCGGGAGCCATGCAGAATAAACAAGAAAGCTGCCTGACTAACATAAATAATATTCCTGACTATAATATAAATTATGTGTTCCCTAAAATAGACGTCTTGCAGACAACTTTATTGTTTCCTTTAAACAACTGTGATACATCCTGTAGCCTGAATGAGACACAGAGGTCCTGCCGAATATACGTGATCATGTAGTTAAAGTCTACTTTGTGAAGATTTTGATTTCGTGGTTCATCTTCCTTTTGGCAAATGACAGCAACTTTAAGAATTGATTATGTGTGAAATCAAGATATATTTGATCTAATTGCTCTTGAACTGTCTTGAATTTTTACAGTTGAAATATGTAGAAGACTTTGAAGATCAGAAAGGGAAAGGCAGCTTTCCTGCTATGATCACTCCAGCTTATCAAATAGCCAAGAGAGCAAATGAGTTAGCCAGCGATGTAAGTGTCCAAAGCAAAGTGTCTTTTTGGGAAGAAAAGAATTAATTGTCATGCAAATTTTGGGTTAAAACGTTTCTGGCAGAAATTCCATGAGCATTGTGAAGTTATACTAGCAATGTGTTCCATACACAGATCTTCAAGTGATTTTCTTCTGCAGAGACAAAAGTTTAGCTTTATGTACAAAGGGAAAATTAGGCATTTTATTGTGAATCAACACTCTGGAATTTTGTTGGCAAAAGCGTTGCCTTTACCCAGCCTGCTGTTGCATACAACTGAGAAGGAAGACAATAAGGAGTCAGCTGGAGGCCTGTCTTTTCGTTCTGCGCAACTCAGTATGAGTTAGAGGGGCTGAAGTGCGGCTCTAATTTACAGAGACACACGTATTTCTGGGTAACCTTGTATCAGGGGAAGGCTATGTTTGCAGAGCTCTACTTTGCCATGAATTCCTATACTCCCAGTGGATCCTTACATTTTGTTTCCCTATTCTGTGCTCTTGCAGGATGAGGCTTTTATGAGCTCAAGAAACTAGCTTCTTGAATAGCAATGACATATATATAAAGTATGTACACACATACACACACACAAAGACATGCATAGATTTGGCATAGGTCTAGATTTATAAAACGTAGCTTTATATTCCACTCATTTTACTCTCCTTACTGTTGTGTTGGGGTTTTTGTGGGGGAGTTTTTTGGTTGTTGTTTGTTTTTTTTTTAAAAACCCCTTGCTGGTGTGCTATCTTTATTGACTTTCTTTTCCTCTCCAAACATTAAAAAACCACAAAGCCCTGTATTCTTTTAAAAGCTTTCTAAAAGGACATCAGTATTGCTTCACAATGTACAGTTAATTGTGTTTTGTTGTTGGAGACTGAAAGGAAAGCTCTTTTTGCTGGGGAAGATAACTTCTTGTGCTAACTCAATGAAAGTGGTTTGAAAACATTATTAATAGTCATTCAGGAAAATAAGAAGGGATCTGTAATTCTGAAGTCAAAAGTAACTGATTCTAAAATATTTAAATGTTTTTTGCTTGCCTTTGTTCTATGGAAAACCCTTCATTTGTGTCAGCAAACACACATGGTGATTAAAGGGCAGCATCAGGTTACAGGCATTATTTTGATTTCAGCAAAGGTAGTGCAAATCTTAGTCTAAACTTGAAGGTTGATTGCCTAAAATTCCGTTGATCATTGCGGTCATCAGCAACTTTCAGAAACATGCCCATTTATTAATGGCATTCAGATGATCCTGTGGTAAAAGAAGTGCTCTGTGGTAACTAGCAATTTACATTACAATCAGTTCTATTTTTTGAACCTGCTGGAGTATCAAGGATTAGCCACTGACAAGCAGGTGGTACTTAACACACTGAATTAATGGTCTGGATTGAAATGTCAATTCTCATGTTCCTAGTATATTATTAAAAAGTACACCACTATATTTGTTTTAATATCTTCAAGTGGCATATTTGACTTCTGTAGATTGGTGGCAATGGAATTTTGTCAATGCTCTCTTGCCATCATGTGCTTGTCGTCGATTATTATTTATTATGCAGCATCTATATACCAGGCTAAAATCATCCGGATGATTCTTTGCCTTTTCTTTTTATCCTGCTAGGTAAAATATCATCAAAAATATGAAAAAGAGATCAAGGGAAAAGCCAGTCATATACCTGGAGCAGATGTTACTTTTGGAAGAGAAAATGTAGATCGATATGGCCAGGTATGCAACATCCGAGAAATACCCATGCTGATGTTGATCATTACTATGGCTGATGGCTCAAGACTTTAGAACCTGTAGTGAGACCTATTTTCATTTTGCTGTCCTGTATGAGAAGGCAAGGTCTCAAAGGAAAAGATGGGATGCAAGAGCACCTTGCTCTAAATGTGTAATATATTTGACATTTGCATGTACAGTGCGACTACAAGGTGCGTGCACTGTCACTGCATGATTCTTATGGTAAAATCATTCCAAAAGGTAAGCCTTTCCTTGGCAAATTTTATCTGTGTACATGTATGCATTATACATTTCTAGTGTGGTGATGTTATATGTTTTCTTGTGAAAACTTTCCTATTCCATGAAAAGAAAAAGTAAATTCGGTTAGGAGAAAAAGTGAAAGGGCTGTGAAATGGTAGAAGGTTAGTAAATAGTTAGGTACCTTTTCCCTGCCAGTATTTCTAGAAATCTTAAAAGCTTTGCAACTCTAAATATGTGCAGGTGGCACTGAAGATCATACATGATCTCTTAGATTTCAGCTCTTCTGCGACACTAGTATTGTAAGTTTGACAAGTTGTAGTTCTGTGTTTCTGGAACCAAATAGGTTTTAGTTCTGTTTTGGTCTTTGGCATTCCTTTTGCTTTTATTTCATTTTTAAGGGAATGCCTTCAATTACTTTGTCTTTTGAACTACTACAAGTTTTAGTAAGAATTCACAAATAAAATTAATTTGAAAAAGTGCTAATTGCATTTTCAAGCATTGGAATGCTGCTATCTTTAGAATTAAAGTTTTTTTCTTTGAAAGTTATCTTTGAAACTTCAGTCACAGACTTCGAATTTAATTTGAGTTTTAATCTGCATAGACTGGATTCTGATATTTTAATTCAAATAAAATATAGCCACTGAAATGAATGGAACTTTCTGAATGAAGTGTGATCTAATGTTGGTAAAGAGATTAGATTTCTAACTGCCAAGATCATGAGGGAGCACCATACAGAGATATATATATATATATATATGTATATATATAAGGAGACAATTAAAAGAATCTTACTGTAAAATTCCTGTGTTCTGAACACCTGATATGTTCATACTAAAAAATTTTAGAAGTGGCTAAAATTAATTAACTGGAATTTTGAAAAGACATTTTTGCAATATTAGAAATCATATAAAAATGTATTTGAGAAAGTTAGAAGAAAGAAAGTTCCAAGTATGTCTGAAGAATTCAAACTCATGAGTGGCATTTAAAAAAATAACTGATCTGATTAGTCAAGGATCTTTTCATTTTCTGTGCCTGCTTATAGAATGATTTAGATGCAATAACTGTAATTACGTTATGTTGTTCACAAACTTATGATATGATCTGCCTTGTCATGTGACATTGTTGGTGCACAGAATGACCTACAATGGATTGCTTTGCATTGAGAAGTCACAAGAGAGAAACCCAATATTTATAGTCCTTCTTATCTGTGCTCTCCGTGACATTCTACATGCCACATATTCTTCTTTCACTTAAACTGTCTCTTCACTACAAAGAATTTACTAAACGTTACAGAGAAGACACGTTACATTGTATGTTACTTGTTTGCATACTTACTATATTGCTTGTACACCTGCCTTATTTTCCCCAGACCTTGTCACAGACAGCTTTGAGATGCTTATTGTGTATTACCATTTAAAAAAACCCCACCCTCCAGTATTTTGTTATTAAATTGTCAGACTTTTCAAATTGTCAAACATTTACACATAAACTTATCTATATATACATTTAAGAGGGTTCATTCCACAACAATTGTTTTTTTAAAATCAAGCATGTGATTTTGTTCCCTAAGGAGTTTGCCACTTTAATATATAGATATTTCTGCTTTATTAGTGAATCTCTCTGCAAACTATGTCTCTGCACTACAAAAATACTACTTTTGGTCTGTTATATGTGAGGAATGCCCAGGAAAAGATCAAAAAGAGGATTCTGTCATACCACAGAGGAAGGCTGACTTTCCACTAAACTTGGAAACTTTAAGCAAATCTTGTGACTGCCCAAACCTTTAGATATTTTTTCAGTCTTCCAGGGAAACATAGACTGACAAAGTGAGGGGCTAGCAGTTATCATCTCTGTAAGAAATGAAGTGATATTAGAAGGATGTAGATCATTGCATGCTTGAAAGCTATCTTGACTACAGCTAATTGCTACCTAAATTTCTCTTGCAATGCAACACAAGTAATTTTAGAGGAACAGTTAATTTAATGGGTTATTTTATCCTGGCAGTTGGTCATTTTATTCTCTTTTTCATTAAAAAAAGTAATAAAATGAAGCAACGAACTTTCCTACTAAAAAGGAATATGTGGCTTTGTGAAATCACCTGTGGTCCCACCTGCTCACGCATGATGAGTAAACACTCTGAACTTTCTTCAGGGTTATATGGATGAGTATGAAGAGCGTAGGGGGAAAGGAAGCTTTCCTGCTATGATCACTCCAGCTTATCAAAATGCCAAGAAAGCAAATGAATTGGCAAGTGATGTAAGTATGAAACCTGAATCAATACAATTCATAAACAATTAAAAGCAGCAGTTTGTCAGAGCAGTACCTGGGAGGAAAATGCTAAAATGACACTTAAGAAGTAAACAACAATGACATTTCACTGCATTGCTGGCAACTGGATGGCTCAGAGGATTAATAATATCCATTAATAGAAGGGGGCACAGCTCCAACTTGCATGAGGGAGGAGGTGGATGTAGCAACTAATGGGGATCCCTACTGTTAGGTTAACCCCCCTGGCAAATCTGTACCTGTATTATTAATGAAACCTTCAACTGACTTAATCATCCTGTGGACTACTGTGGTATTCCCAGTAGTGAATAAATGGAGGATGAATGAGCCAAACTGGTTTTGATATTTTGATGTATCATGCCTCCAGCATAAGGCAAGTCATACAGGGTAAAAGAAACTATAGAGTATGTCATTGTCACTTCACAAGACTGAGCTTGTTTCTAGGTTAAGGATTCTTAGTTTTGGGTGGCAAGCTAAAGAATTGGCAAAAAAGGTGGTGATATGTGATTCTTGCATGCATTGATTAAAGAGCCTCAGTCCTATTTGAGGAGACAGTTTCTAGTAGTGACAACAAATGGGTCAGTCCTTCAAATGGCAGGAACATTTGCACACTAGAGTACTTATCAAGCTGCTTCATGTCTCTAAAGCTTGAAAAACTATGTGCAGACTTGGAAAATAAAAAAACCCAAACACTTTGCACTTAAGCACATTTAAAATAATTTATTATTTTGTACATTATGAATCTGTTTTTAAAGCAGTAACATAAGATGAAGAACATAAGCATCACCTTTTATGCAGGAAATACAGAAATATAGTCCTAACATGGGTTTTGCTGGACAAAATTTGGCAGAGGGCCAATATAAGTATTGTGTCTCTTCACCCAGCTGAGGCCAATTTAAGTCAGTGACCTGATGTCTGAGTTAAATTAACAGATCTCTTATTTTGATCTAATTTGGTAGAAATATAATTTCCTTTAAAACATTTTAAGTGCAAAAGGCAGCTTTTTTTAAAAGCTGGATTCTACAAAAGGAAAAGACTATCTGTAATTCTCTGAGTAGAAGTCAAAAATTAAAGTACTAAGAATTAACTTCGGTAACAGAAGAGCACACGAGCTCCAACCAGTCACTAGCCAAGAATCTACTAGTTATCCATTCAAGCTGTGAACAACAAGCAGTGCTGTTCAATCTATGTAGAAAAGGGATTTTTAAAAAACTCCGTCTAGTGAAGTGGCTTGACAGGCATTGTTAGGGCTCTGATTTTATGTTTGATTTATTTCAGGAAGAAACAACTTGTGGTACTTCAGCTTAGCAACTTCTGTTTGCTTATCAAAGCAAGAACAGGAAAAGTCCTGACTCATGAAACCAGTCTAAATAGCAATAGTGAAAAGGTAGACATCTGTTTTATAATTTTTCCTATCCTTTTCAGATAAAGTACAAGAAAGATCTTTCCAAGATGAAAGGTGCTGCTCACTTTCACTCACTAACAGCTGAAGACAACTTAGTCCTTAAACAAGCCCAAAGTGTTAACAAGCTTGTCAGTGAGGTAAGGGGTGGAATTGATCTGTTAACGAGTTTGAGAGCAGCTCATGCAAACGTAGGTGTCTGATGGATAAGGACTACAAATACGCAAACCGTTGTTTTTATTGTCCTGTATGTAACAAAAATGATCTGTGTGTAGCACAGTAACTTGAGAGAGGTGCAAGAACAGATCTTCAGGTGCAGTTAGTTGGCACTTCCAAAGATCTGTATGAAAGTATGGGAAATAAACCCTAGAAGAGTAATTCTAATTTTGGCCACATGAAGAATAGAAATCTAAAAAAAAAAAGACCAAACCACCCTGAATTGTGCTCTTGTTGTGCTGTGAAGTTATAATCATAAATTCTTTAGGATTATTTGGGTGTGTACCTTAGGCTGTTTCAAAGAAGGTTCTACTGATAATTAAAAAATATCACCAACTGAGCCAAAATTTGAACCATTCTGTTCATGCAAGTTTCTGTTTTCTACCATTATGTGAAAGACTATGATAATTCAGTCTTTTTCAGCTTGGCAAGGGGAGATTGCTAGGGAATTCTCTATAGGTTCTGAATTATTAATTTATTTATAGTGTCACATCAGCTATAAAGGTATTCATAAATGTGAGTTTCTAGAGCTTCCCCTTGGCAGTTTAAAAACTTGTACTCTTGAGATGTCAAAGAATAAAACCTTAAAAAACCCTGGAAGTAGGACTGGAAGGGGCCTCCTGGGCCAATGATTTCTGGCTCCTGCTGTTTTGGCACAGTATCATATAGTTCTCTTCTAATTCTTAGCCTACATTTATTCCTGTCCACTTTATTACTATTGTGTTTTGTGCCAACACTGCCCTTTAGTTTAAAAAGTTCTTCTCCCTGCGTGATTACCTTTCTGAGATGTTTGCAAATGGATATAATTTTCTTCTCTCTGCCTTTGCTTTCCTGGACTAAGCAAACCAAATTCTTCTCATCTCTCACAGTCTTCCACTGCAGCTGTTAGAAACAGTGCGTATTCTTTAACAGGAATGACTGTAACAGGACATAAGTTCTTGATGTCTTGCTGGAAGCCGGTATATAGCACATACACTTCCCAGTGCCTACTCAAAAGTCTCCTTGCTTCTGCTTTGGACTGCATTTACCTTTTTCATGGCTCTGATACTTTGGCATCTTGCTGTCTTTCTGTAGTCAGCCAACATTGGAACAGTTCTCTCCCTCTTAGCTTTTCCAGGTGATGAGCTGAAATTTTTTTGACTACTCCCTTAGCCTCTACATTGTTGAACTTAGTTGCATTCCTTTTAATATCACCCCAAACATTCCTACTTCAGAGCTAAGGTACTTAAAGAAAATGTTAAACTAGCTCTGTATTTAAACTTTGAAGAATTCTGCTGGTAAACTTCTCCCTGTTCAATCCTTCCTGTTGAAAATCAACCATTGCATTTTCTGCTTTTCTTTGCTCTGCTGTCACCTTAAAATTCCTTTGCAGAACCTTGTTTTCGTTAATAGTTTTCCCCATGGTATAGTCTCATACCCTTTGCTGAGGTCCAAATGGGTGACATTGATTACATTTCCTTCACCTATAAAATGAGAACTAATTATATGAAATTCATTTTCATATTAATTTCATCATACATCATCTGAGGAAAGCTGTGTATCAAGATTTCTGAACAGTAGGTCTGACTAATAAGTGTGTGTAGGAACTTGATAGAGTAGGTTAATATCTTTCCCATGTGCATTTTGTCACTAAGGTGGAATATAAGAAGGATCTTGGAAACAACAGAGGCTACAGTATGAACTACTGTGATACTCCACAGTTCAAGAATGTGAGCAAGATATCAAAATTCACCAGTGATGTAAGTTTTTAGTAACCCGTGTCTGTACAACACCTATTCTACTCTGTCCTGATGATTAACTGGAGCTCATTTTATATAGGATTATGAAAGGAACTGATACATGGAAGTTACTTGCAAAACAAATAACTGTCAGTTGTTATTGTTACCTATCATAATTATTAGTTATTTCATTGTATATGTCCATTTCCTAACTTGAAAGATACTCTGAAGATACTTTGAAGTCAGAGAGGAACATGTTTATTGTATAAAAGTAATCAATATTAATAGTTATACTGTTTTGATCTCATGATACTGAAGTATAATTTTGCTTAATACTGCTTGCTATCCTCCTCTGAAATCCTGGAGGAGTAAATCTTTTGCTATACAGATGAGATGGTAAAGTGGTTAATTTATCTTGTTGAATTCCCAACTCTGGGCTTGGTGGAAGGTGCATCAAAATAGTCCAGTTTTGGTAGACAATTTGCACTTGTTAATGTGCAAATACTGGTTGCCTGCTACCTTGTTCTAAAATTTATTTCTGGTGGAATGATATGCAGCAATAGAATGCAGAGGTATCTCCTTTTGATGGTATCCAGGTGATCTGAAGGTAAATGGCATCTTGTAAAACAGGAAACACACACAGGGTTTTATCTTTATTTTTAAAGTACCAAGGTTGTTGTGGCCTCATGAGTTTCTGTAGTTGTGCAACACTAGCAGATCACAGTTATAATCATTTGTCTCACTGCTGTAACATATGGAAACTCCTAGAAAAACTAAATGTATTTTCTCAGAGTATTTTTGCTTTTTTGTGCAGCTTAAATACAAAGAAACCTACGAGAACCAGATGAGAGGTCACTATATAGGCATTGGCATGGACAAGCGGATGCTGCATGCCATGAAAGTTGGCAGCTTGGCAAGCAATGTAAGTCTTTTTAAATCACACTTGTAAGGTTGTTGCTTTCTTGTCTTTAAGGTTTTCCAGAACTAAGTTGATAGAAGACTTTTAGATCATATTGTACTGGGGATCTGAAAGATAGCTATGTCGAGAAGGGGGGAAATTCTGGGAACCCTTTTGTACTGATTTATAGCTCACTGTATGGAGCAAGTTAAAATAAGCAAATTCAGTGATCTGGCAACATACTGAGCTCCTTCAGTTTTCTTTGACATCAGTAGGATGCTGAAGGTTGCTTGCCACCACCCCCAGGGTCAGACCTTTGCTGAAAAAACAATCTTCAGTGAAGATTTCTGGATTCCAATTTAATATACTGGGTTAGTGAAGAAGCTATTTTGTTACATACCATTCCTTCAAGTACATTATTTACAAATCTGTTAGAAGCTTGAGAACTAAGCAGAAAGATAAAAGAGATGTGTCATAGGTGGAAGTTAAGTTAATGCTCCCACTGTTGGCACTGGATTAATTGAGGAGCTGAAAAAGAATCAATTAGTGGCTAAACTATGCAAATAATTTCATTTTCTTTGTCACTCATGACATTGAACTTACTTTGTTTCCTGCATTTAATATTAATATTATTGTTTCTCCTTTCCTCTTGACTGATAATTATTCAAACAAATGACAGCTTAGAAAAAAAAAGATTTTTTTTTTTGTTGTTCTCCCTGTGTTTTAGATAGCCTATAAATCTGATTACAAACATGATGGTGTTGACTACAATTATCCAGCTACTCTCACACCTTCATATCAGACAACAAGGAAGTTGGTCCCTTTGAAAGATGTAAGTAATTTTATGTGGTTTTTTTCCCCCTATGACTTGCATGGCTCATCATCTCTCTGTAAGAGAGATTGTGATAGATTATGTGTGTCAAATGATGATTTAATCATGGGAGCAAACCACTAGTGATAACAAAGTTAAAGCAAAAAAGTGCAGGGAGTCAAGAGGGCTCAGAAGATTAGAAAGTGCTGCCAACTCCTGTCATTGGCCTTAGTTCAGCACTGATTGTACAGTGATATGAAATTAGTGAGTTCTGCCCTATCCTTGGTTTGTGTTGCAAAACGTCTCACCATCCTGGGCAGGTTCAACAGCAGCATCAAGCATTGAAAGAACAAGGAGACTTAAATAGGCTTCTCATCCTCTGTGAATTCCCTGAAGACAGGTGTTCTTCTTTGAAGGGGAACTAGTTGGTCACATAACCTTCCTTATGCCTGTGGTCTTCTGTGCTTGGGATTGAGTTACTAATAGAACAAGGTGAAGAAATCTGTTAACTGATGTTTTCATATGTGCTCTAGAGATAAATGGAGGATGTCAGACAGTAGAGAATATCATACTTTCACCTCTCACAAGCATTACAGGCTTGATTGACCTCATCTAGTGTTGGGAACTTAACCTGTGCTTTAGGAGCACAGTCAGTAGGCATTACTTATAAAATCAATCAGTAAGAGAACAGCACTTCTGCAGGAGATTTCTAATTACCTAAGATGTATATAACCTGTCTTTTGATTGAAATTGAAAGAAACTGGGGCAAAATGCCTTAAAGAGGCCATTAACATCATATGAGATTTGTCTGGGCCTAAACACCTCTTTCAAGAAAAGGATGGTAGCATGAAGAGGTAGAATTGAGAACCCTAATATTTTTGAGGAAGCAGTTGATGTACTTCAGCTATAAGGTGCACTGTTGCCTCTTCAGCAGTAAGTTTGGCTTTGTCTTTCAAAAAGCTTAAAAAAGTAAAGTTCAGAAATTATCTCTTTCTGTGGAGTTAAAATTCTGTCCCTGTAAAGAAGCAAATTAACTGGTTTAAGTACCTTGATCACTTTGGACCTGTGCTATAATTTGAGGCCTTTTTTCCTAGTTTTTATCCTTATGGCAGAAAGAACAAGTTTACGTGACAATGCCTGAGCTAGGAAGGGTTGCATTAAAATAGTTTCAGTAACTCAAATTCTCTAGAAATACAGTCCACTTTACCAGGAAAAAATGTTCTGAAGAAGCTAGTTTTAAGCAATGTGATTTGCAGTGTTTACAAAGTGGTGATTAACCACAGTGAATATTAATTAAGGCCTACGGAGAATTGTAATTGTGTCCTGCAATGTGGTACTGAGTCCTCTGGCAACCACAGGCTTGAAAGAAAATTTATCTATGATTATTTTATTTTGCATAATTTGGGGATTTAATATATTTTAATCTATTTATATGTTTATGTGTTATGAATTTAGTGGGCTCCAATCCTATCAGTGGCTGACATTGTGTACTGTAAATTTATAGACTTTTTTCTTCTCTCATCATCCACACAAAACTCTTAACACACCAAGAAATTCTACGTTTAATTATTATATGAAAACTCACTAAAGTGTAAGACAGTTCATTTGCTCTGCACAGCATTACACTAAACAGACCTTTTGATAGACTGTTATGAAGTTGCTGCATGAAGATAGTCTGATAAAGGTAAAAATAGTCTAAGTGATGATTAAGAATATCAGTTTTGTAGGAGTGCTTTGGGGGACCAGCTGATACAGCATCCTTTTAAGAATTGGTAGTTTTCAATGCAAAAGGTTGTAAGTGAAGTTCAGTTTCAATGTGCAATAAAAACTGACATCAGACTAGGAAATTTTCAGAGCATTAACTCAGATCTCATCCAAGAGATCCTGCCATTTTTTCCTTACCTCAATTTATTGTGGTTTAAGTAATGATTTATTCAGAGTATTAGCTAAGAAAAATTTGTCTACTCAATCTCTCGTTTTCCAGTCTGAATAATTCTTCCTTATTTTTTTTTTTAATTTTGTCTTAAACTAGGTAAACTACAGGCAAAGCATAGACAAGCTGAAGTACAGCTCTGTTGCAAGCACTCCACAAATTGCTCAAGCCAAAATAAATGCACAGCAACTCAGTGATGTAAGTTCTGTCATCATTAGCCACCACCGTTTATTAGAATTATGAGAATTTTATTTCACAGCTTTTTTAACACGTAAGTGTTTTTATTCTTGTTAGTTCATCAACAGATTTACAAACAAAGCAAGAATACAAATTAAATGAAATTACTTCCAAAAGTGTGGCAAACATACCAATTTCCTCCATTTACAAGATTTGTATTAGTATGCTTTGTTAGGGTTTTATCTTCTGTGTATTTTCAATGCATGTTTTTTAATAACAAATTTTCTACTTATAGATAATCAGTAGCTATTCTATTTGTAGAATAATTATTCTACTTCCTAGTACCCAGGTAAAAGTTGTAATTGCCTTATTGACCTCATATTTATGTCAGTCATACCTACAACTGTATCTACAACATATGGCACTAACAGACAGAAATTCAACAGCAGTCAGTCGGTGTAACAGTCATACTTTTAGTGAGTTAAAAATAACTGAGTTTTTTGTTACCTTTTTGCTATATGGCAGTTGAACTACCGAGCCCAGTACGAGAAGACAAAAACAAATTACACTCTACCTCAGGACGTACCTCAGCTAGTCAAGGCAAAAGCCAATGCTGAGTTATACAGTGAGGTAAGGCAATCGCTGTGGAAATATTGATATTTGTGATGCTATTAATAGACAGAAGTGAATATAAAGATGATGACACTGTTTCTGGAGGCATTTGGCATTTATTGTCAGTCTTTACTAAACGACATAAAATATGGTCACCAAAATAGGCATACAATCTCAAGTACAATATCTAGTACTGCTTGACATTTTTTCAAGACCTTTTCAGATGATTTGAATTTGTTTAGTATATCATTGTTCACAAAAATGAGGTGGTATTTGTATGAAGAATCAATGTTTGCACAGTTCTAATATCTCAAACACCACTTAAGTCAATGGAAACAGTGAATTCAATTAATTTGGATCAAGCCCACTGTTGCTGCCATTCATAATTCACGACAATATGTAGTGATTTACTTAGAGACCTCGATGTTAAAGTTAAGCACTTGCAGTAAAACTTTAACTTGTATTTTATTTTTAAAGTATTTTACAGACCTCCATTGTTGTAGATAGTTTTGGAGGGAAAAAAGCCCAAGACAAATGCAAAACCAGAAAAAACCTCCAGATATTATTGGTGTGACTGTTATTTTTGAACTGGTTTCATAATTTTTCATGGTTGTGAGTTGGCGTTACTGGAAGTTGTTTCTGGCATATTCATATTCTTGTGTTCTCCCCTAAGTTTTATTTGAGTTATGTTGATGGACTGTTGTGTAGCAACACTCTTTGTGGCTATAATGTGTTGGGGTGTGTGCTCGTTGTTAGCTACTAGTAAACTACAAACATAGGAGAATCCAAATCCAGAAATCAGAGCTACATGGATGAAGGCATACATGATCCTACTCTAATGAAATTTGAAGGGGAACCTTGAAAAATAGCTTAAACAACTAGTACTTTAACTTCCATTAACTTTCAGAAGTTACATGTGTGATTCACATGCATTTTACATTTGTGATACAGTGGAGCTCACGAGTGTGCTTTTGAAGCAAATCTCCTGATCATAAGGCTTTCTTCACTAGGCTTCACTTCACATTGTGGGGTGGTCTCAGATCACATGAACTGCATTCCTTCTGAATGCAGCCAAACTGAAAGATGCTCTCCAGCAGCTCACATAAAGAACTGCAGATACAAACAAGCATTCAGTGCAGATAACCTGAGTAGCTCTAGTCTGGAGGAGAGGGGAAGAAGAATCCTGCAATCAGCAGTGTGATGTCTGATTCTGAGCACCAGCTGTTCTGCCTTATAGATCAGCTTGTACTCACAGAATCACAGAATTATCCGGGTTGGAAGAGACCTCCAAGATCATCACTGATCTACAGTATTTGTGTATGTAGAATTAACCACAGACACTTTTGAAAAGCTGTCACTCCCCCATGCCTGTTTAAAATTGAGAGCTATTTCTGTATTTGCTGGGATTTAAAATGCCTGTAAACTCTAATAATAAAATACTTGACTCAATTCTGGCCAATTAATTAGCTCAAAATGATACTAAGTTGTGACTGAAGAAGGTTCCGGTTTGTGGTCTGAGTGTATTTATATTTCTGGTTTGTTTTAGTCATTTTCATGTTCATATGAAGATCTCCTATGTTTGTATGTTAGTGACCTATTGCTGTCTTTCCTTTCTCAGATTAAGTACAAAGAAGGCTGGGAGAAGAGCAAGGGCCAGGGCTTTGAAATGAAACTTGATTCTCTGCCTTTGCTTGCTGCCAAAGCTTCAAGGGATCTTGCCAGTGATGTATGTTATATTTAATTACATAGGAATTATTCTTTATATGAGTTGCTATAGCACAGGGAAATAAAGCTTAGCTAATTCAGAATTGTAGAATCATAGAATTATCACGGTTGGAAAGGACCTTCAAGGTCATGGAGTCCAACCAATAGCCCTACACTTCTGTAGCCTCTCAACCATCTCCCAAAGTGCTGTATCAACCCATTTTTTAAAACCTCCAGGGATGGTGACTCCATCACTTCCCTGGGCAGCCGATTCCAATACCTCTCCACTCTTTTGGTGAAGAAAATTTTCCTAATATCTAATCTAAACCTGCCCTGGCCATCCAAATTGTCAGTGAAAAACATATTGCTTCTCTCTTGGGTAAATGAAAATGTTCTTTGACTTAAAACTATTATTTTCACAGATAAAATATAAGGAAGAATATGAAAAAAATAAAGGAAAAGCAATTGGAACCAAAGACTCAAGACTTTTGCACTCTCTGCGGGTGGCCAAGATGAGTAGTGAGGTAAATTATTTATGTCTCTTACTCAAAAGGAGTTTTTCCTAATTATGAATCTTTCAGCAACAATATCTGATTTAAAATCATTGCTACTTTCAGTATAAGAAATTCTTGGGAGCATTTAAAAAGAGTATTTCCCTCCTTGGTCTGTTAATCACAATGATTACAGTGGTTTTGTTCTCTTAGGGAATTTTGGGTTGGTGATGTCCTTATTGTATTAAAACACCAATACAGACAAGTTTACATGAAAATTTCAAGCACACAAAAGTATATTTAAAAGTAAGATGTACTGTAATAGAGAAGATGTCTTTGAAGTCTGTAAAATCCCTTCTGCCATCTGTTTTGTGGATCCTTCAATAGGACTCGATTTCTACATGTGTTTTTTGCTTTATCTGCATAAGGACCCAAACAAGGGTGAAGATTTAAGATGGCTTTGGCTTTGCAATACACTAATACAAACAAGTTGTTTTCACTCCTTCTATTTCTAGATTGCCTACAAAAAAGATTTTGAGGAGAGTAAGACCCATTTCCATCTGCCTATGGATATGATAAACCTGAGACATGCTAAGAAGGCCCAGGCACTTGCTAGTGACTTAGATTATAGAAAGAGACTTCATGAGTATACAGTGGTTCCAGAGGATATGAAGACCAAATGGGCAAAGAAGGCCTATGATCTCCAGAGTGATGTAAGATATTGTATACCAGCTTAACTGTTACAAGCAGTACGAAAGTTACAGACTCTTTCAGTTTAACGTTAATTCTCGATTCATATGGATGCTGTTTGATTTGCACTGTGGCTTTTTAAAATGTCTTTGTAGTGTCTTTGAAACTAGAAAGGGTGCACATGTTCACATGCAAATATCATACCTGTGTTTCCAGTGCCAATAAATGTCATTTTCCTCTACAGCTTCAATACAGGGCAGATCTGATGTGGATGAAAGGAGCTGGGTGTATCACAGAAGGAAGTCTTAATATAGAACAAGCCAAAAAGGCAGGAGATTTGGTCAGTGAGGTAGGTGCTCAGGCTTCTGTCTCTTGTTTATTCGAAGGTTTATGCATCCTTATTCCACTACATTATATAATGTAGTAATACAGAAAAAGTGAGAAATGGGAGACTGATGGACATTACTTACTTTTTCTACAGTTTAGAAGATTCTGGGTTAGAGATTAAAAGTATGTTTTCCCATTATATAGCTACTGTGTAAAACTTGTGAGGCAGAAGTCCCCATAATTGTGCTTCCACCTCTTTTCAGTCACTTTCCCATTTTGCAGAGCAGCATTGAAAGGAATCGGAATTTCCTATGGTACATGCTGCATGAATTGCATAGAGTTTTAAAGATCAGTGTTGAAAAACATTGTATTTATTAGCCATGTTTGAAAATTGCCTTGCTCTTCTGCAAATAAGGGCTGTGGCTTCACTGATAGCGTCAGCTTGTGCTGCTTTTCATTGCTTTCATGTGATTAATTCATGGTTTTGCACTGCCATTAACCTTCTAGAAGTAGACTTCCTCAGCTACTTAGCTATGGTTGAGTTGTCTCACTAGTGCTAGGAAAACTAGAGGACAGATAGAAGAATAAATTAAGGGAAGTTTGACAAGAAGGATAAAACCCCACTCAGTGCTGGAAGAAGGAACAGAAGCTGGTTAGTTACTGGAGATAACATTCTCTGATACCTTTGGTCTCTGACATCCTTTCACTACTCATACAAGGGGAAAAAGTAAATCTCAGAAACAAAAGAAGAGCAGCTACTCTCAGATCTAGTGCCTTGCTAGAGATAGACTGACATCTGCTGCTGTGATGTGCTGTAGTAATAATCACTTCCACAAATATTTAATCCATAATGATCTGCCTTTTCATTCCAGTGCTGTGTAAGGCCAAGAGATGGATGACACTCACTTAAACTGGAGACTGGTGGATATTATTTTAGAGATTTCTATTGCCATACAGAGCCTGGCATTTTGTCATTTATTTGCAGAATGTCACTATATTGTGTTCCTTGCAATGTGACAAAACATGCTGCTTTTAATCTTTCTTCCTCCTTTCCAGGTTCCTAAAATAAAGCGATGAGCACCTCTTTGAAGTGCTGCATGCTTTTTTAACTTCTATTTTGTGTTCCCCTGGCAGAGACAGTGCAAAAATTGATCTGTTCATCCATCAGTTCAAATAGAAGGATTTCTCTCCTGAAATGCCAGATAATGAAAAAATGCATTTACACCCTTCCTAGGTGGAATGTCCCACTTCATGGTTGAAATATTAGAATAAGAATTTGACTAAAGTATACAAGAAGTGCTTGCTTGGTCTCCCCTATCATACTGTGGTCTTGAAGTAAGGTGCTGCATTCCCTTATACTGCCACAAAGATAGAGAGATGCTTAGCTTGCTTTCAAATCAGTGATGCAAAAAAGGTTGAGGCAGAGACATTGATTCAAAATACTCCTAATCCAAAGCCTGATGAAGTCATTGGAAGTTTTCTGTTCAGTGGGTTTCAGATGTAAACCAAAAAGTAAGATGGAATAAAAGTAAGGTCAGTTTTGTTTACCAAATTAGAAGTGTTAGTCTCTATCCAAATTTGTCCACTCAAATAAATTTTATATTAGTATTGGTACTCGAGGATGAATGGGACATGGTGTTTTTTCCCCACATCCAAGACTGGAGCCTTGTGGAGGCCTCTCACAGCTGTTGCTCCCAAGAAGGCTTGACTGCAGTGTCTATGCTGAGCTCTACTTTGAAAAGAACTGAGAGATGGTAGGGAAGATTTTGAATTTGAATAACTTTCAGGACACTGAAATTGCCTGTTCTAACTTAATTCATAATTTAGAAATATCTTAATCATTTAAAAATGTCCCAGTAACATGTACTCAGTGATTCGAACAGAATGCACACATGCTTGAGAAGTCTCATGTCAGAAAATGAGATAGTAATATTGACTGTGTAGCCTATGAAGTCTCTTGGGTCCTGACAAGTTACACCCAGTTTGTGAAGGACTGTTGCTGGTCAGTATGGAACCTAGCTCTTGTAAGATATGTAGCTAGTACATCTGGCACAAAAGAATGTCCATGCTTGCAGTGTCAGCACCAATGCATTTGGCACGTTCTTGCACTACCCTCCTCACCTCAAAAATACTGGCACTGAGTAGTATTTGGAAATTTATTTTGTTGATATCTGTGCTAAAACTGTCTTGGGAATTTACAAGGGGCTTTTGGCTCTATCAATCATGTAGTTTTTGAATGTACTACATTTTGGGGGAAGGTGAGTATTGTAGAAACTTTTTTGTAACCTGCTTTAATTTGATGTAGAAAAAATACAGACAGAAGGTTGATGCTCTGAAGTTCACCAGCGTGGCTGACAGTTCTCAGATCAAGCATGCCAAGAAAAGCCAGGAACTACAAAGTGATGTGAGTCTTTGAATTTGTCTCTTTACAAGTAGCTTACTCATAATATGGTCATTCCTGAGTATGTACACTGGGGTGGTGGTGGAAGAGAACCCAGTCATGAAACCTTTCAAAGTATGAAATTTCTTGAGATTTATTTTTAAGGGTTTTTATTGGTTTAGTTGGTTAATTCACTCATTGAATTATCTGAAGTAGAACAGCAACAAAAATAAAACCCCAGTGAGAATGGAAATAGACAAGTGAGGCTTCTCTAAGTAATGTCAAAGGCCAGAAAGAGAAGGGAGAGGATACCTTTACTAAACAATCTTGGCAACAAAGTTGTGGGTGGTGTAGGTGGATTCAAGTGTGGCTGAAATATGTTTATGAGAGAAAACATGAATACTCCTGAGACATTAATGTCATCTGTGCAAAAAATTGGTTATCCATGAGGTGGTAAAAATGAGGAAGGAAGCTGGAGGGAAAACACAGTATTCCCAGATGATCCCTAGGCAGTGCTTCGAAGCAAGGTAGACATTTGCACAGGGACTGATACACAACCATCTCTAGTTCTGTTTTTCTCTCAACTGAGGACCCTGACAGAATACTTAAAGCAGTATCAGTATTGTTAGGCCATGTGTTCTTCAGCTGTTGCTGTTAAAGAACTTTATTTACTTTACTGAAGTACTTTACTTTTTGATTTTACAATTCTATGATTTGGTAAAATTCTAAAATAGTCTTTCCCAAACTGAATGCCTTCAGAATGCTTCCTATTCTTCTTTGGGCTGGGCTAGATAGAAGAATAGACTAGACTTTTTCACCTGGAAGGGACCTACAGTGGTCATCTAGTCCAATTGCTTGACCACTTCAGGGCTGAGATGGTACTTCAGAACTCCTTGGTAGGACTTAGCTGACAGCAACTCACCTTCAAGTTTCCAAAAGAAGCAAAACCTCTTGTTAAAGTTGCTGATGAACAAATTTTGGAACAGTGGTGACTTGCCAAGCATTTTTTATTTATTTATTACTTCTAGTGTGTAGTGCCTTGAAATGAAGATACTGTCAGCTTCTCAATTGTTATGTGAATGAAGCATTACTGCCTCTTGGTTGATCTTTTTCAGGCATCTACCATATTTCCTTCTTTGTGTCAATGAAAACCTGACACTTACTTGGATGAGTCTTGTGTGTCTCAAAGATGACACCAAACTGAAACAGTTGTCTTCTACGTACTGCATAATGCTGCATTTCTGTATGTGTGTTGAAATCAAAATAGTAACCATGGATTTAGAGCTACTATAAGTAGGGACTCTTTTTTTTTTTTCCTTTTTCAGTGAGGTGTAAGAAAAGTAACCATTTGTGAAATGGAACATTTTTTCATAGCTTTTCAACAGCACCTCTAACAGCTATATGGGCTTCTGAAACAGAGTAGTTCGTTTCTTTGTTTACATTGCCCTGAGTGATAAAATGTTTGCTACTTGGATCATCAAAGGTCCTTGATATTTTCATTTAAAGGTGGAATGTTAGTCCTCACTGGAGTATTATGCCAGCAATTACATTTAGGTCACAGATTTTCTCTGTGGATTCAATTGCTTAATGTTCTTCATTTCATGCCTAAAATTCACTATTTCTGTGTCCTATTAAAAACTTTCATTCCACCTGAAAAGTAGCTGCAGTTTAATATTGAATGAAATATATTCTTGCCTACATTATGTACAGAGTATGAATTAGTGACAGCTTTATAGCCAGTTAAGTAGCTGACTTTAGGGAAGAGAATTAAAGTGTCCTCATATATATGTTTCATGACTTCCCCAAAATTTAACCATGAGTAATTTGGTCAACCCAACTGCAGGTCAGCTTTTAAATTCATGTTTGACAAAAAAAAGTCATGATACTAAAGGCTAAGTCAACAAATGAAGTAACCCTAACAAATCCTCGAATATTTGGGGTGGTTTACTCAGTATTCCTTCAATGTTAACCATGGACTGCAACTTATTAACCTTGCTTTGCTTTCTGGGGACAGGTTGCTTACAGGTCAGGAAAAGAGCAGTTTCTTCATCAGTACACCATAAGCAAAGATGATCCTGTCTTCATACTGGCGAAAGCAAATGCTGCAAATATCAGTGAGGTAATGTGTAAGACAGAAGATTGGATTCCCTCACTCCTGTGAATAGTTGCAGCTGTTGTTGAAATGTTTGCTCTGTAGGTAAAAGTTAGTTTCTTTCTCTGAGAAAGTCCAAACATTTTAGATGTTAAAACTTTATATCTAAATTTAATTACTTGCTCTTAATTAAATACTAGTCACATCTCATCTTCTGAAGACTTACACTTTTAGAGTTTGAGACTGTGTATTTTCCTCATGCTTCCAGATGAGTGGCACAGTAACAGTGAGATAATGGGGTTACAGTGTCCACAGTTACAGTATGTAAGGGAAGATGCCAAGGCCGGATCCTTAAACATATGATTTCTGGGCATGGAATATACGCTGGTCTGATGTTACTTGAGACCTTTCACTGTGACTATAGAACAAATACAATATATTTTAGTAATAAAGAGACTGTGTTATTGTAATTTCTTTAGAAACTCTACAAGAGTAGCTGGGAGAAGCAAAAGGAAAAGGGATTTGTGCTTCGTCTGGATGCTTTGTCATTCTTGACAGCTAAGGCAAAGAGGGATCTGGCAAGTGATGTGAGTATGAACTCTGTCAGCCTTCCTTATTCTTAGGACAGCAGACACTCCAGGTTGCTACAAGGGTGTTGGTCATGTATCACATATACCTCAGTGCCCTTCTCATTTGATTTGTGCTAAGGAGCAATGGAGGAGTTATCTGGGTGACTGGCATGCTGTAATTAGTCAGAAGGTTTGCTCTGAGCAATTTGGAGTTTTCCCCCACATGCTGCCTGTGTTTTTCTGTTCTCTTTTTGACCCGAGGGTGAGTTTGAGAACTCAAAATGAAGTGGAAGTCTCCTGTGAAACATCAAAACTTTATATATCTTTGCCTGGCTAGAAAATTCCTTGAAGAACCTTCTGAACTCAGTGCTTAAAGAATATTGTTTTTCCTGCAGAGAACCAAAAATAAAAAGGTTTATTATAGCTTTTTGTGAACATATTATTATTGAGGAAGGATTTTTTCTTTATAAATTTCTAAGTCATTCCAGCTCTCTTATGCAAATGGACTTCTTACCTGCTTGTGTTGAGGACCTTGCTCATAGATCCTTGCTTTACTACTAGTAAAGCTGTTAGCTTGGCAGCTTAGATCGTTTACACATGGTCTTTTTTTTTCTTCACAGATTAAATATAAGGAAGGTTATGAGAAGATGAAGGGTAAGCTGATTGGAGTAAAAGCTGTGGAGGAAGATTCACAGATGGCTCATTCCCTACAAATGTCAAAGTTGCAAAGTGATCTGGAGTACAAGAAGGCATTTGAGGACATGAAGAATCAGTTTCAGGTCTCCATGGATATGGTTAACCTTGTCCATGCCAAAAAGGCTCAGAATTTGGCAACAGACAGAGGATACAAGACAGCTCTGCATCATTACACTGCCCTGCCTACTGACATGAAAGTGGCATGGGCCAAGTGGGCCTACGGATTGCAAAGTGATGTAAGTTCAGAGCTGAATGTATTCCAATACCCTTTCATTCAACCCCTTCAGACACTTAGGGCTGAGTTACTTCAGAAGTTTATGATTTTAATGACATGACATATTTACACATCTTACTTTTTAAACTATGAAACAGTTAATGTTGGGACAGTAAATATTAACCACTTGTTTGCTCAACAAATGTCTTTTGTGCTGTGTTTTTGAGACTTATAATCCTGTTTATGAACACAGCTTCTTCAAAGCCTAATTCAAATGCTAATGAAACTAGGATTCATATATGATGTACATTTATTTTTTTTACCTAATGTAGAGGGAAGTTAAATAACTTCTGGTGATAAAATTGGTGATAAAATTCCATATGGAGATTACATGTTGACTTGTAACCATCAGATGAACTGTCTGACACTGTAAATGGTTACTATAAGTTAGACTTTCCATTTTGAGGTTTTAAGTCAGAAGTTTTCAGAAAGTCCAAGATAGATATGTATACAGGACTTTTGAGATATAGCACCTGAAACTATTTTGGCTTGTTTGAGAAATGCAGCTCTAGTGCTTGTACAAGCTTTTGGACTTCAGTAGACTGTTGGTAGGAGAGATTCTGTGAGGAAAGTGAGAAGTACTTCTATACTTTTCTTCCTTAAAGACACCTTGAAAAAAACAAACCAAAATTCTTTCCCTCCAGTATAACAAAAGAATAAGGTTTAGGAAATGTTAAGTTTAATTTTCTTATCATTGTAAATCACTAATGATCTTTTAAACAGTGCACTATGTACAATAAAACTGTAGTTTTTGCCACATTACAGTAAAAGTTGCAAACAACAGTAAAGTGTAGACCACTTCTATAAATTATCTTGCAAAGCCTATTGCACAAGTGCTGGTGAGTTCTCATACTCCTGTTTAATTCTGTAATTTTTTTGCTTTCCTTGCAACTGTGCAATAGTGATTAGAACAAAAGCAGACACTGATTTGACTTGGTTGTTGCTCCTGAGACATCTGAATGCTTTAATTGCATTTTAAGTGGATGAATATCAACAATAGGACTTCTTTCTTCTTTGTCAGAACCGATACAGAGCAGATTTGAACTGGATGAAAGGAGCAGGATGGATAGCCACTGGGTCATTAAATGTGGTGCAAGCTAAGAAGGCAGGAGAACTCATTAGTGAGGTGAGATTTCATGACAGCATGTAACAGAATTTGCTGCATAATGTGTGTAAAATGTCTGTATAAAATTAAAATAATTTCCACTCAAAGGGGAAAGAAAAAGGCATTCCACATGAAAGCCCTCAAAACCAAGGATAGGGCTGGTAATTAGAGGGAAACCAGATACCAAACACACACCAGTAGGAGTCCATATAGTCTTTGCAAAAACAAAGTAGGTGACAAATGATATTATGAATAATAATGGCAATCAAACAGTGCTCAATTGCTACACACTAGCCTACCTTTTTAATGAAGTAAAACAAGAAGAGATGATGAAAAGGTGCAATCATTGGATCCAGACCTTCTTTTGTAACAGATACACATTCCTTCTTGCTCCTTTTTCACATATATTCACATTAGCTATTGAAATTCTTTAGATAACTCTGTCTGTAGCTAGCTACTGGCCCAAGTAGTTTTCATCCTTATTTCTCCCTATAACCAATATCACTTACAGGAAAAGGTGAAATCTAGAATCCCTTGTGCCAGTCCCATGAGGCCTTCAAAGGAGGTTCTGTTCGAAATGGTTAAAAGGTTCATATTCTGCTATTACTGAAGGAGTCCTACTGGCCAAATCTGCTACAGTAGGAGACCAAATCCTGTGATTTTTTTTAAATAATCTACTGTTGAAGGAATCCTCTGTCCTTTACTCAATGAGACTAACAGCATAACTACTGGTGTAGTGTCACAGAAAAATATGGTCATCCTTTCACATCTGCCTTATTGCTAACACTCTCTTTTTCCTGTTTAATAATCTACAATGAAGAGGGATGACTTTTTTAGGCAAAATAAAATAGATCCTCAGCTAGTATAAAGCAAGGTATCTTCATAAAAGCTAGTACAGTGACTTGCCCTTGTAACACTGCTAAAAAGCAATGGCCAGAATATAATTCCTAGGAAATTTATGTAGAGATATTCTGCTCAACTCAAATATTATTTGTCTCTACATCTGATCAGGGCACAGCATAAACCACTTTTGTCCCCAGTTAAACTTGGTAAAATTGTTCATTTTGAAGAGATTTTTTTCTGAAACTGAAATATTGCTCCTAAGCTTGTAGTACCTTAAAAGAATTAATGTGTTTTATATTGTTGTTTTTTTGAGTCCCCAAACAACCAAATAAACTCAAAGTTCTGTGGATCACAGCTCAGTTTAAAAGAGAATAACATGCCTTTAGACTCAAACACTAAGATATAAACTATTTCCAGATGAGCTGTGAACATGCCTATTGACTTGGGAGTTCATCACAGATATTAGGAAATTTTAGTATACGCTATTTGGGTTAGAGTATTGATGGGTATAGGAAAACTCATTCAGGAAGGGAAGATTTTAGTGACCTTGCCATATGGAAAAATTGTCATTGCCATCAAACAGCCTTCATTTTAATTATCTATATATAACAAGATCTCTCAGAAGCTACTATGGGTCCTTTCAAGCAAGCAGAATTAATATAATTATCTAGAAGGTATACCATAACAATTAGGTACAGTGTAAATGGCTGCACAGATTTTCTGTAGGTGTTAGGAGGAAACCTAAAGTCTGAAAAAGTAAGTTAAATGGTTGCCATTATTAACACACTAAAATGACATATAATTTCTTGAGTGAAGAAACTATAAATAAAAACATAATCACTCATACTGTATTTGAAGTAATCTGAAAAAGATTTTAGAATTCTGAGTTCTGCAATATCTGTGTAGGCAGAATCTGATTTTGAAATGTTTTCCTTATATTTAGGGAGAAATACTTTAATATTAATCGGCAAAGGTTATTGTTAAATTGAAACAAATATTAATCTGAAGGTACCTAGGACATAAAGATGGGGAAAGAGGAATAATAATTATGTTCACAAATTCACTCTAATCTCCAGCAACCTATGATTTTTCTCTTTCAAATAGCATGAAAGAGCAGCACAAAATTCACAGCTTTGATCTTTTTCTGCTCAACAGAAGAAGTACCGTCAGCATCCATATGCTTTGAAGTTTACCAGTATTAAAGACACTCCTGAGATGATCCAGGCTAGAATTAGTTATAACCAGGCTGTGGATGTAAGTTATAATGTATATACATTATGATTATAAGAGTGGTATCCTCTTTGAACGACCTGATTGAAGCACTGGCTTTCTCTCTCTTTCTTTCTCTGAGATTATGCTTGGGAATCAAGAAACTTCTGTGTTCTGGTGTGGTGCATCTCACAAAAAGCATGTTTCTAACTTTGAATGGGAAGTCATAAAGATCCCACTGAAGTGAATGAGTTTCATGTAAAAAGGGTATTTTTTCCAGATTAAAATTTAGGAGTAAGCCTGACCTTTGACCATTAGAGACTTTTGGCCTTTTAAGATTCATTAAGGAAGAACCCATTTGAGATTCTTTCTCCTTTTCAAACAGATCATTCAAATTTCAGTTTCTGTATATTTTTTGGATACAAAATGTAAGGCAGCATGACAAGGAAGAAAAAATAAATTATTTCAAACTGTCATCCTGCTGAGAGAGAAATCTGGGAGGGGAAACCTTAAAGGGAAGAATTGAGGCTGTTTGGTGTTTAAACATGTTTATTTTTAATAGAAGAGCAATTTAAAAATATTGTAGACTTAACTGGGATAATGCAGAAGTGAATAATAAGCAAAAGTCACTCAAAAAAGACAAGTTTCAAACATGAGAGGATGTTTTATTGTGAAAGCAGATATTTTTAAATTGAAGAAGAAGATGAAAGACTTTGTGTAAAACACATGCTATTGTAATACTTATAGTGTCTATGCCTTTGGTTTAATTAATAAGATCCAAAAGGCTTACGTCTCAGACAGGATAAATATAAGTCATTTCATTCTGCTGAGCTACAGTCAAAATCAGTCTGCTGCTCTACTTGTTCACACATGGAGTTCTCAATTTTCCTCTTATGGAGCTGCAACACAAGTGGGCCTACTTGCTAAAGAAAGCAACAGGGTGAAAGGGAAAGGTTAATTGTAATTTAGAGGGCCTTGAACACTCACACAGAAATAATAGCCTGATAAAGGCAAGTGGGATGGTCATAAGACCAAAACAAATAGTGGCTATCTGTACTCATCTGAAAGTTATGGTGCAAGTGTAAGGAGAAACTAAGCTAGGATAGAAAAATAATGTGAAAGAGGTGAATTCTGCATAGCCATTGTACGGGAAGTTCCAGTTAACTGCATAGAGGTCCTCTTATTTATCTGCAGATATCCAAAAGTTAGCTAGTCCTGGGCCAATCCTACCTATATTCTTCCTCCAAGGACTGATATTAGCCCACGTACTCACCTGTTTTACGGTAGGATCAGTCATCTTGTGAGGTGATTTGACCACCTGCAGCAGCTACCTTTGGAAATAAATTTGAAATATTTGCACAGATAATTAACACCATAATTACCTGCTAAAAATTAACAACTTTTGAAAAGATGTTGTTGGGGAGCTTAAACTCCCCAGATTTCTTTGGAATTTAAAAATGTTGGGCCATTCATGGCTGCATTTCCTTAATCTCCCTCTCCCTATTCACATGTGTTGGAAAGTCTTATCAAATTAATATCAAAATGTCTGAATTTTCATATACATTCATTTATACACTCAAAATTTCCAAAGGTTCCTCTCTAGCATATTCTAGCTCATAGAGGTATCAGACTTCCAAAGCTTTATGAATACTTTTTGACCGATACAATTGCCTGTATTTATTAATGCTGCTGTCACTTTCCTGTAGTGTTTGCTTTCCGTAAACCTCTTTGTTAATGTTTTTCCTGACTAGTGATTTAATGTGTAGTGAGTACTTGCTATTGAAACTCATGTCTTTTTGCAGAGACTGTACAAAGAGCATGGAGAGAGTGTGAAGCATCAGTATACACCAACAACGGATCTTCCGGAAGTCCTTCAGGCCAAATTAAATGCTATGAATATCAGTGAGGTATAAATCATCTATGATCTAAATATTTCTGAAATAATATGAGAAATAAAACTTATCAAACTTCTCCTAAATTGGAAAAATTAAGAATGAACAAACAAATACATGTTTCTAATGGATGTTTGTCCTGTGATTATTCCTGTTGTGTATTGATAGTTTTGTTTATGTTAGACCTCTGTGTTAGAACTGGATTAAACTAATGTGGTAACATTGCTAGGATAGCAATAATACTACAGTGTCAACCCTTCGAACAACTCTATTTTATTCATGTTCCATAATTCCTAGATTCGCTACAAGGAGTCCTGGAGCAAGATGAAAGATGGTGGCTATCAACTGAAACTAGATGCCATTCCCTTCCAGGCAGCAAAGGCTTCGGGTGAAATCATAAGTGATGTATGTGAACTTACTGATGTTCTTGTCCAGTATGTCAGTCACTCCAGACTGTTTCTGCTCTGCTGAGTGACTCTTGCTTGAAACAGCATGTTCAGCCAACTCTACGTCTGGAAGACATCTAGCCTTGGTCTAATTAGTTGTGCTTATGTACGTGAACCCACAGTGATGTGTTACTGGTAACTAAGCAAAAGAAAGTTTGCAACAGCAAACAACTGTTAGCAAACTGACCAATTTACCTGCTGTAGTGACTGAACAATCATAGGGATTGTACAGAAGCTATCAGCCACTGATAGCTAGCTTTGAGAAGAGAGCTAAAAGACAGCTCATTCAGGACAAACCTTCAGGGTTTGTCTTGAGTGTCCTTTTAAAGGTTTTAGAGATATACAGATTAATTTCAAGTGTTCTGACTTTGCTAGAGAACTGATGAAGAGAGGCTCCTCAAGAGTTTGATTCTAAGCACCTGCACCAGTTTCTTGTCTTTTACCACCTGTGTAGTAGTAGGTAACTAACTCAAACTATTTGGCAAGTGTTCAATGGTGGGGGGTTTTGTGTGTTTTTCTCTAAGTAGGATAAAATGTTAAAATGTTTGCACAGGTGAGGTCTTACTAGCATCTACTAAAGTTTCATTCAGGTTTACTATCACATTGGGAATAGCTAGAATTTATTGTCCATAGATCTCTTTCTATAATGTGAAGACTCTTTTATTTAGGATTTAACAATCTAACTGAGACTTATTTCTCTTCACTCCTATTCACATTTCTATTCTTATTTCGTTTTTAGCACAAGTATAAAGAAGCATTTCAGAAAATGAAAGGACAGATGATTGGCTCATGTGGCCTGTATGGTGATATTCATATTGCTCATTCAGTCCATGCAGCATCACTCCAGAGTGATGTAAGTACAAGAAAGGAAATGTGAGCATTTTGGAATTGGTTTCCAGCGAGTGAGTAATTCCTCATGGAAAACACACATAGCTGTGAACTAGCTGTGGAATATCTTACTATTTAAAACTTGGAACTTTCTCTCCCACTTTCCAAGTATTTCACAGAATAGTTCAGGTTGGAAGGGACTGCCAGAGGTCATGTAATCTAACCTCCCTAGAATACATGACTCAAGATTGTGTCCAGACAGTTTTTGAATATCTCCAGAGAAGGAGATTCCATAACCTCTCTGGGCAGCCTGGTCTAGTGCTCAGAAATTTCATTATAATCATGATATCCTTACCATTCTTTTACATTACTTACAGTAACATTAATTTGATAGTAAAAGAAGACTACATTCTTGCACTATCCTCTGCTGCATACCACAGTTGCCTTGCATAGAATATTTTAATCTGTAAAAGAATCACTCAGAGGCAGGTTTAATTCAGAATTAGCAGTGGTTTTTGTACAGAAGTAAATTAAATGTGGTGGAGATATGAAATATTTTTGATATATTGTTCTCCTAAAGTGTAAAGGATGAACCAGTTTGTGGAATTTCAAGCTGGACTTTTTTGTTTGGGGAATGGTTCCCGCTTGGTCTTGGGATATGTGAAGAATCACAACATTTGTTCACAACCTGTAGGAACTGTAACTGTTCAGTACATTTTGAATACAGTGGTTTGATCCAGAAAGCAGTGAAATATTTGTCTGACTTTAAGCACATAAATAATCTAAGGACTATTTATCTCCTTATAAACTGTCCACTCTGAGTCTGATTGTGGATATAGATGGGAGGATGCCAGGGGAACGGCATGAAGCTGTGCCAGGGGAAATTCAGGTTGGATGTTAGGAAGAGGTTCTATACCCGGAGAGTGGTGGAACATTGGAACAGGCTCCCCAGGGAGGCTGTCATGGCACCAACTCTCATGGAGTTCAAGAAGCACTTGGATAATGCACTTAGGCACATAGTGTGGCTTTGGGGTTTTCCTGTGCCTAAATAGGAGTTGGACTTGATGATCCTTCTGGGTCCCTTCCAGCTTGGGTTATTCTGTGGCAGAGTGTTCATGGATTTCAGTGAGTGCCTGGCTTGCACTAGGATTCTTTCTTGTGTCATGGTATTGTTAGACATGCAGATAACAGGAAGTGCCTGTAGAATTCATCCATCTGTCAGGTTACCCCAAGTCAGTTTGATGGTGATCAATAACTCTGGATGTTCATTATCTGGATGAACAGCCTGAATATCTCAAATTTGCATAATCTGGTAGGGAAATGTCATGTGAAAAAAATTCTTTGAAGATTTCTATGCCTTTCTTTTCCTTGATGGAGACAAGAAGTGAAAAAAACCCTACCACTAAAACTGACAGAAGTATGACAAGAAACTAGCCAAATCAATGAAGACCAACAAGTATTTAGAGTGAGGATTTGTACTAATCCTAATATAAAGTGGGTGTTTGCATTTTATTCTCGGGCAGTAGCTTCACCTTTTTGTTGTACTTTCTAGATATCCTGTGAATTAAGATTTCATTTATCAGTTTTTGTAATTCTATAGATTGAATGTATTTTGCTTTAACAAAAAAATATAAATAATATCTCAGTGTAGTTGAGTATAATGTAGATGGCTACTCTTTTGATGAAGAATACTCTAAGTATTGATCATTCAGTATATTTTAAAAAGTTAGGGAACTTAACTTTTAAAACTAAATTAATACTGGAAAATGGAAGAAATATTGTGAAAGTCCCTGAATTCAAATTACCCTGCTGTGATGTATATGTGGTCTCTTTTTAATTTGATAGCTGAAATATAAGCAAGGTTTTGAGGATACAAAGACTCACTTCCACCTGCCACTGGATATGATAAACTTGGTGCATGCCAGGAAAGCCCAGTCTTTGGTCAGTGAACAAGAATACAGACAGATGCTACACCAGTACACTTCTCTGACTGATGATGTGAGATTACAGTGTGCCAAGAATGCATCCAAACTACAGAGTGAGGTAATTGCAAAATATCCCAGAGATATTTCCCTGTTGGTTCTGATGCAAGACAGTTGTGTTCCAGATCATGACAGCTGACAGTATGTATCTGAGCAGCAGCTGTGGGATAAACAATGGCTGTTCCCCCTTGATTACATTCAGGAATGAGACATTTATCTTTCTGAGCAGTTGTACAATGTCTGCGATCATGCTATAGCAAGAGATGAAGAATGGTAATCTTTGATGATTGGGCAGAGAGGTGTTTGCAAGTGAGGATGATTGCACTGTTGGTGAAATAATCTTTTTAAGATCTTCCTAACCATGCAAACTGTTTACTGACTGGTATTTGATTTGCTTTACATCTGGTTGAAATTCATGTGTACTTCCTGAAGAAAGATGTCTGTTGTTAAATATCTGATTTGTAAGAGACTTATGAACTCTGGCCCAAGACATAACTCCTGAAATTCTAAGAAGGATGAATTTAGCTCCCTGCATAATCTTGAGTCAAATTAACTTGATAATGCCTTACAAATTCAGGGGTAGGCTGTGTCTGTAGGCACAGCCTTGAGCAAAGGGCTTTTAATAGATTACATTGCCTCCAGAGTCCTCAGGGGAGGGATGTATCTTAAAAACATGTCTGGACTAAAAGTGGTACAGTATATAAGTTTAATACTTTCAGCCAACAGTCTTAATGATGGCAAACTGTATTCAAACAAGTGTAAACATCAGCTGCCAATTGTGCTGCCCTAACTCTAGTGAAAATACATGTAACCAGAGATTCTAAAGCAGATTTCCATCCATGCCTCTCTTTGAGTTGGGAGTGAAATGCTGATTGGCAGCAACATATCTCAGAGTGCAGAATTTACTCTCTTGCCAGCTGGTCCTAGTAGCTGACAAGAAATAAAGAACATGGTCTTAGTGTTGTTGTCTTTTACCTTCTGACTCCCAATGGGTATTTCCTGTATGCAGAACCATGATGCCTTTAAGTATAGAGATTATCACTGGGGAGACCTGGATGGAAGAGGAGCTGTTCTGTTCTCCTTAGTGGCTAAATAATATGAAGACATAGACCATTTTCGTTCTAAGTGGTCAGCTGAACCAAAACACCTCATTAACTAGAGCTTGTTCTTCCCTCAGTAAGCAGGAGCAGTTTCCACATACCCATCAAGTATGCAAAACTGTGCTTTACTAGTTGTTTGGTCTTTGTAACTCTTTTGAAGCAGAAAATAAGATGATCCTCCTCCTCCTCCACCTTCTCATCATCAAATGAAGTAGTATTTCTTGTAATTTATCTACCAGCAACTTACTGATAACTTTTGAAAAAAGTAATATTTACAATGAATTGCTGCTGGGCTTCGTGGTCTGGAAAATATCTTAACAATGTCTGTACAGTGGCTTAATGCTGCTTTTTCTTAGTGTTCCCTACTTATATTATGTCTATTCAGAACTGTTAAAAACCAAGGCTATTTTGTCTGCAATTCCACCTATTAAAAAGTTACCAGCTTTTATTTAAAAACATTTCCATACACTTTTCTAAACTGGTCTTATTTTATATAAATTTATAAGTAAATAACATCTTGCTGTGATTTATGTATTATATATGAAGAAAAATTAATGTACCTAGGAAGAGTTTTTTCAAGGGTACAAATGAAAGTTAGAGTCCAAGTATCATTCGGTGTTTACAAGACTTAGTACTCCTCAGAATACTGCATCTGTACTGTAGACTAGTCAGGGCTGTATGCACATGGGCATGTACATAGACACAAGAATGTAGCATTAAGTAGATGAACTCTCTGTGGTGGATACTAATTTTCATAGGTTTATTTGAATCCCATTGTTGTGTGGTTTTGGAGGCATGAATATAGGGCATCTCAAATGAAAACTTGTAATTACTTCTGCTTGGTTTTCCTTAGATTTTATACCGATCTGACATGAACTTTATGCGAGGAGTTGGATGTATTACTCCAGGGGCCCTAGAGATTGAAGGAAAGAAAAAAGCTTCTGAACTCATCAGTGAGGTAACAAAAGAGGATTTTGATTTCTCCACTACAAACAAGAGTTTGCCAGATGTCTTTCTATTAAACTGGGCTGGCAAAGAGACTCACTGGATAATGCTAGGTGCCCTCCCCTTGTGTTTGATCATTCCATTTGTGTCCTAACTTAGAGATGGGTAAACCTGATGAAGTTCAAGATTTCACTGACTTTGCTAACTGTTTTCACAAATATTTCCTCCTGTGTTTCAGACCCAGGAGGCTGTAATGTTCTTTATTTTAGAATTAAAATAGGTTTTTTCAGCTAAAAATAAGGCTATTCCCTTCTCTAATAAGTACCTGGTACTGTTTCTCCAAAATTAGACTGACCTGTGGTGTGCCCAGTACATTAGACTGTCCTTAGCTCTGCTTCTGTTTTACAGTCTTAGTAGTTTTTTCATGTACTGCTTTTCTGTGCTATTATTTTTCCCCCTCTGTAACTGGATTTTTATTTCCTCTGTTGTGTTCTTTTCTTACAGTCCCTCCTAGTTTCAAATCTTTTGTCCATATTCAATAGGTGTGAAATTAAGAAAAATCAAGAGTGCCCTTCCTAGTGGTGTTCTAGTGAAAGAATCCCTGCTTGCAGTGATCCTGTTCACAGTTTGGACACAGGACCACAGGCTAGATGGAACCTCATTTTTCTCATGAAAAAGTTCAGCGGGCTTGTGCAGCACCTTCTCTCTAGATGAAATTGCCCTCACTGTAATCCCATTAGTCAGGGTTAATGACACCAAGGAATGAAATAGCCTCATTACTGTACTCAGCATAGCAGCACTTTTTTTTTTTAACATCTTATTCCTTATTTACTGTTCATTTCCTCTGTGAGGCTTGAATGCACTAAATTCAGAGCAGAAAAAGGTAAATTAGTCTATGGTTAATAGACACATACCATTTGCAAAGTAGAATTTTAAGCCCAAGAAACAGTACTAGATCACTGGTATTGGAAGAAGTCCCTTCTCTGACATGACAATTTAGTTATTCTGTTCATTTTTCTTTGTGTGTGAACTCAGAGTAAATACCGTCAGCAGCCACATTCCTTCAAGTACACATCGGTGACAGAATCTCCTGGCCTCCTTCATGCAAAATTCAGCAATATGATTGCTAATGAGGTAGGCTCTCCTAACGTGAGTCTTTTCAAAATGCAGTGAGCTAGGGATGGAGGAGTGGGAGACAACCCTGTTCTGAAAGCAGAATGCATCAAAAAGAAAGCAAACATCACTGATTTGTGCTTTTTCACAGTTAGATCACATTTTATTCTTTCCTAACATGTAATATAATTTTCAATTTAATGTGTTTTAAATAGCTTAAATAGTACCCATACAATAGAGTCCTTTTATTAAGTTTTTTACATGAAACAGCCTTTAAAGATCAGGTCTTTGGGATGTTCTGGAGGGAACTCATTTGCATAGTATGGTGCCCTTTAGAGGGCTCCTAAAAAAAAGTGATCACTTTTGAAATTTTTGAAAAGCAAGACAAATCTCATAGGCAAATTATCAGAATGAGTTAAAACCCAAGCAAGAAAATATGGCAAATCTACCAGAAATGCCTACACTTCTATTTTAACACACATTCGTGATGGCCTTAATGCTCTTAGGTCTACTTTTGGCCTGCTGGGAGCATAACAATGCAGGGCTAAGTATGTAGTGGGTTGCTATCATGATATATGTATAAAAATTAATGTAATTTTTCTTTCTGCTTGGAAAAAATCCCTCCTGCAATATCAGTGGTATATTCTTAGCTGGTTTTTTGTGCTAGCTGACTATAGTTGTCATAGTCACAAACAACTTCAGTTCTGCTGTTATATTATTGAAACAATGAAGAAAATTAATTGCAATTGTCTTTTTGATCTCTTTCCTAGCGCCTGTATAAAGCGGCAGGAGAGGACAGTCAGCATCATTACACACCGACACTAGGTCTGCCTGAGTTTACACGGGCAAGAATAAACGCAGCCATCCTCAGTGATGTAAGAATGTGTTCTGTATATTTGTTTCTTATATTTCTTTGAGATAGACAATGAATTGTGCAGTGGCAAGGTAGATGGGTAAGTAGAGGATTTTTTAGGTCTATTATATTTGTGCTTTCCCTGATCTGATTATGATGATTTTTATCCCCATTAGCATATATACAGTTGTGAGTAAATTAAATCTACATAAAGAACGAGACATGTTTTGTCTGAGTTAGTAGGATTTCCCAAAGATAATTTAAAAGAATCCTTTGATTATGAAGAATAAGACTGTAACACAGAATAACAATTGAAAGAGGGTTCCTTTGTTTGTTCCTTTGTGCATTTAAAAGTGAAACAGCAATCTACATGTGCCTTTCCTACTTTAGGCAAAATACAGAGAATCTTGGCATAATCTACGTGCTCAAGGCTACAAGCTGACAATGGAAGCACTCCTGTTCCAGACTGCAAGGGCCTCCAGAGAAATTGCCAGTGATGTGAGTTGAATGATTCAACCTTCCTTCTTGCCTAATTTCTGTTAACTTCATGTAAAACAATGTCTAAAGCAGATTTTACTGAATTAAAGCAACTCCATAACCATGTGAGACAAGTGTGAGACAGAATATATTACTTATGAATGAGATTCTTTGTGTGAATTAAAAAAAAAAAAAGAGGAAGAATTGCTGCTAATCGGGAACCAAGCTTGGTTAAACAGCTTCCACTGGGAAATAGCTAGTGAATTAAAGTATTTGCAGACAGAGAAATCAGAGGGATTCTGCTCCTTCCCAGGCTTTCAGCTCCTTATATTTTAAAATGCCTGCTAATTCTTTCCACCCTGCTTTGACCTGACTCTTGAAAGTGCTTAGTGCTCCTGAATTGAAATGAAGTCAGAAGCAGCTGAATGTTCTTTGAGTCTCTTTTAAGTTAGGAGCTGCCTATCTGGTTAGGAAGTGAAAATCCATAGATGCTCCTGTAAATATGTGTCCCCTTAATTTCTGAAATAAAGGAAAAAATCTTCTCACCCTTAAAAATATCCTTTCATTTGGGTTATTGTTGTTTGCAAAACACTCAGACATTTCTCAGAAATCCATTTCTCAGAAAGCCTTAGTTCATCCCTTCCTCATAAGAAATCTGATAGATTCTTGGAAGAACTGACAATTAAGTTAAATCTAGTTTAAGAAGTCTTCATTTTATGTAGTATTTAGTTCCATGTTTTATGTCTAATGTGATAAAATATGAATATATTTAGTGTGCATTTGTTTTATGAAGCCACTATTTCTAGATGTAATTTATAATGTATACTTAACAATATTTTGCAGAGTGCTTTTGGTTAGAGCTTCAGATCTGCTCTAAAGGGTACAAGTCCATAATAGAATTACATCCACTTACAACAGATCTGAATTTGTCCCTTCATCTTGGAAGCACTTTATAAACATTAGCTACTGTAATTTAATCCCCACAACTCTCTTGTGTGGTAGATAAGTGTTATTATCCCATTTCAACTACATTATGAACTCTTCAGGGCCTAGGCCTTCCCTTTAAAGTTCCAATCACCCTGTTGATGCTATATAAATAATCATTACCATCATCATCGCTATTTCACAGAGAGGATAAATGCAAGATCATAGGGAGAAACAGTCTCAACTAAGATGAGAATGAGGGTTTGCTGGTGCTTATTCTTGTGCTCACACCACCATCTTAAGCTTCTCAACAAAGTTATTGATCCAGGCATACTCAATTTACTCTTTAAAATAGCTGGGTGGCATTTGCAAATCTGAAGGCTACACCGTGCATGATGAAACATCTTTTGTATAGATTTTATTTTCTTCTGTCTTTTCTTTGTTTCTCTTATGTTCTCATTCCTAGCAATGGACATAAAATTTCATTAAGGTTAAGCTTAATCAATACTTTGGGCATATTCAGATAATGTATTGAAATGTACTTAACTTTAATGTTTCAGCTATTTAAATTTAAGAGTGGTATTTAAATTTAAAAGCAATATGAGATTCAGACAATGACTTTGTAATGCTGCATACCTTGGCTGTTTTTACATACAGCATAGATGTTTCAGGGACTTATCCTGAGTTAGTTAGCTAGAGTAGCCAGTCTAATTTTGGCACTTTTTCACTTTTACCATTTTTTATTTTTAGTACCAATATAAACACAACTTTGTGATGGAGAGAGGAAAGTACATCGGTGCCAGAAGTGTTCTAGATGACACCAGGTTGCTGCATTGCTTGCATGCTGCCAAATTGCAGAGTGAACAGGAGTATAAGAGGGGATCCCAAGAAGTGTGGTCTCAGTACCATCTACCCATGGACATGGTGAATCTTGTCCATGCCAGGAAAGCACAGGCCTTAGCAAGTGATCAAGATTACAGAAAGAGACTCCATGAATTTACAGCACTCCCGGAAGACATGAAGATGAAGTGGGCCAAAAAAGCACACATGCTACAGAGTGAGGTGAAGACTTGCGTTCTGTTAACAGCAAATTGAATTTAACAATAACAAAGCTTGAATGACTGGCACAAATTGTATATTGACATTGAACAGTGTTTTTAGTAAGACTGACTGTAAATTGATGTTTGTCAAGCAGCAAGAAATCTGGCTGCTCCTCACATATGGTATATATGTGAATCAGTGGTTCTTGTGTTATGAACCTGGTGGTGCTTTCAAATAGATATATATGTTGAGTGCATGCATAAAGGTGCATGGATACAAATAGCTGTATTTTGACAGCTTAGCGTCCAGTGTTGTTAGCTGCTCAGTAGCAGGAAGCTGTGTTGGTGTGTGTGGCATTAAGGTCTAGTGATAGGGTGTGTTGTGTTTTTAAAGAAAAGAGACTGAATCATTCAGCAGGGAAGTGAAGAAGTTTGTTCAGAAAGTTATAATAACTCTTTATAGATTTTTAGCGAGCTGATCATTTACTAAGCTCAGGATTTTATTGCGAGACAAAAGTGATGGGATACTCTTCGTATAGAAGCTGTTGCTAGATGCAGTTCTTTATCTTTCCAACTCCCATTCCTGCTTTCTAAAATGGCAGGAGAAGCCTGACCAAACAGGTAGGTAGATCCAGGAGAGCAGGGTTTTTTACTATTAAGTGATGTGTGATGGTGGCTCACAGGATAGGAAAGTGGCATTTCCAGGGACTTAGTCCTTCAACCCTAGCAGCATGGGCTTTGGAGCTTGCCTACAAAGTCACGGGATAGAGATGAGTAAGAACCTCAGCACTTGGCTCTTTTCCTTTAGATCCACAGGTCAGGAATCCAGATGGTTTGTCTGACACCTTCACTATCTAGTAGAGTATTGTAGAGGACACTTGAGCTAGCTGGCTCTTATGTCCTTTTCCATATGGGGGGAAAAAACGGAACTGCAAAAATGGATGATTGGATTAAAGTCACATAGTGAGACACTGTCACTTTGAAGGAGAAGTCAGAATTTTGGGGATTGTGGATACTTTACTGACTTTCACTTTTTATTGGGTTGGCCGTATTTTCTTTCCTGGGTTAGGAGGTAGAGTAAGCCTTTAATGTGAGTAAAGAAAGAGTAATATGTCCGTCTAGAAATGGGGTTAATGAGGAAGCATGCATCAGATAAAATAATTAGTATTCCTGAATTGAACTCACCTCACAAAATTATTTCAAAAGGGTTTCTTTTACATCCAGTACAAACAGGTTATTACTTACTGCTTTGAGTCATACTAATTCACTCATGGGGCCTTCTCTTGTAACTTGCATATGATACATTATTTAATTCCTGGTGGAATGAACAAATGCAAACAGTTTGGCTTTATGATGTGATATGTGCATGGCAAATGAAAAACCTCAAAATGTTAATATGAATCAGGGAGTCTTTTTGAAAAACCTTAATAGCTGTGGATACAAAGCTGATAGGTAACGATTTTCATTTTTAACAGCATCGCTATAAATCAGACCTGAACTTCATGAAAGGAGTTGGTTGGATGGCTCTGAGATCTCCGCAGATAGAAAGTGTAAAGAAGGCTGGAGAGCTCATCAGTGAGGTAACTGATAAATCTTTCATAGGGTAGCACGTCTGTAGGAATTGTTTACCATCGAGGCTCCTAGTTACATGACACTTACGAATGTAGCTCATCATTTTCTTTTGATGTTGGAGCCTGTTTATACAAGGTGTAAGTTACCAAGAAGCAGTACAGGAGATTCAAGTCCACTGTGTGACACCTGCTGAATATTTTCCATCCTCAGTGAAACACAGAAGTATAAACAAAACATGTAGCAATAAATAAATGCAATAAATTTCATTATGAAATTCTAAGCAGGTGGTTATGGACATGATCTAGAAAGATGCAGCATTGACAACCACACTGAAGGGGCATTTGTCTGCTCAGTATCATGAATTAATAGAGAAAATTAGAGAGCTGTCAAAAGTGTAGTGTTTGAAGGCTTTTTGCATGTGAATTTTCAGTGGGAAGTTTTCCTTCCACACACAAAAAAAGGAAGTTTGGTGTCTGGGCACCACAGCAATGTGATACCACAGCATCTTCATTCCATAGCTGAAAGAACAGCTGAGACTAAAGCAGAAAAGTATGTTTTTTAATACTGTGGCTTCAGGAAGGTGGTTTTTATGTTTTACTCCAGTTATCACACACTTGGAATTGTGATATATCATTAACAGAAACATCTGATTTTGTTTTTCCTGTGTTTCTTTTTGTTGCTTCCTGCCCCTCTCAGGTAAAGTACCGTCAGAAGCCAGATAGTTTGAAGTTCACTGCTGTGGTTGACTCTCCAGATTTGATTCATGCTAAAACCAGCTACCTCCAGTGCAGTGATGTAGGTTTCATTTTGCTATAAGTCATCTTAACATTTGTGTACTATAATGCATAAAAGAGTTGTTCTCAACCTTGCTTCCAGTATCAGTTGCATTCAATGGGTTTTGACTCCACAGAGACTGTACAGGGCTGGAAGCTCCGAAGCCAGGCACAGGTATACCTTGCCTCCTGATTATCTGGACTTTACCCGAGCCCGCCAGAATGCACTTTACATCAGTGATGTAAGTAAACCTTTTCCTCTGGGGAGCTGACTTCATAGACTTGCTTGGGGATGGAAAACTTCCACATATGTGTAGAAGCCAGGTTCTCTGAGCCTGACCAAAATGAAAAAAAACCAAAAACAAAAACCAGAGGCTATGGACAGACAACATGTTCATAGGTTTTGGCTGGTGGGAGCTGGAAAAGTCTATTGATTTTTCTTCTGACAATTGGTTCTGCTTTGCAGGGCAGGAAAGAGTATTAACCACAGAATCATAAAATCATTAAGGTTGGAAAAGACTTCTAAGATCATCAAGTCCAACTGTCTTCCTATCATCACCATATAACTAAACCATGTAACAGGTGCCACATCAACATATTTTTTGAATACCTCCAGGGAAGGTGACTCCACCACCTCCCTGGGCAGCCTGTTCCAGTGCCTAACCATCCTTTCCATGAAGAATTTTTTCCTAACATCAAATCTAAACCTCCCTTGCCACAATCTCTTCTATCACTAATGACCTGGGAGAAGAGACTGACTCCAACCTGGCTACAACCTCCTTTCAGGTAGTTGTAGAGAGTGATAAGGTCGCCCCTGAGCGTACTCTTCTCCAGACTAAACAATCCCAGTTCCTTAAGCCACTCCTCATAAGGCCTAGTCTCCAAATCCTTCACCAGCCTCGTTGCCCTTCTCTGAATACTCTGCAGGATCACCTAAATCCTGAATCCTTAAAGGTTTCATTTCTTCAGTATAGACATGATTAGTTACAAATTTAAATCTTTTTACTTACATTTGGGTAGAGGGAGAATCCTCTTTTCTTGACTATATAATTTACCTTCCTGAACACTGTGTTGAGTTGATCACTTAGGCAGAGTTGTCATCAACCTGGATCCAACTGAAGCTGTGGTGGAATTTTTTGTTTCTGTGTTATCCCAGACAGAGGCACTGAGTCTGTTCCTAATCTACTCTTCCCTGATTAAACAGCTGTTGTCTTTAATTGTAGGGTCAGAGTGACCTTAGTTTGTAAGAAGCCTGGGGTGGTTCCTTCGGTGACAGGTGAAAGAAACAAATAGCATTTACATTCTTTGAAGCAATAGAGAAGTAAAAAGGGGAAGGTGTGACTGAACACAAATGAAAGATCCTCTTAGTAGGGTATACACTAAGGCCAGGCTGACTTACAGGATTTCTGGCATCAAAATTTCCCTTCAAATTTAGCACCACCTACAGAAGAATATCTTTTAAAATGTGAAGTGCATTTTGTGCTTGCTTTCATATGGTCACAAGCCCTAGAAATGATGAATCAGAGACTTACAGAAAGCAAATGATTAAAATTGGAAAGGGACAGCCAAAAGAGTCAGCTAAAGATACCATGGCTGTGCAGCAGGACCTGCAGGCTGGCAGCTATTTTAAGGAAGCTACTAATGGAAGAAGAACCAAATCTAGAGCAATTTCTCTTTGGGATGTTAATGTATGCCACATCCTCAAAGTCACATTAAATATGTTAGAGCTGGTTGCTATTCTGTACGAGTTAATGAAGCCACATGTGGCTGGAGATAGAGACAGGGATCATTTGAAAAGCTTGAAATAACTGGTATTGAAATTATGATGCCATGAAACCCAAGACACTGCAAGTGGATGAATCAAAAGAGAGAATAAGGGCAATATCAATGTAATATTGATGTGACTGATGCATCACAGTTTCTAATAGAAATTAAATCACATCAAAAACAACCACATTCAAGTACAAAAGGAAACCCTGGTGGCACTTCTCAGATGAGGCATTTTATCATTATGGTGAATAGAAAAGAAGTTGAAGTGCTATAGAAGTCGATCAAAACCTTGGAGATGGTACAGATGACTCTTGATACAAATAAGCCCAGTAGGATAAAACATTTATTATTGCAGTTATAGGTCTACATTTAAGAAACTGCAGGGGGAAATGACTGTTTTATTCTTTTCTTTTCAACACAGAAATTGTACAAAACATCTTGGGAACAGACAAGGGCATCTGGCTACGATTTCAGGATTGATGCCATTCCATTCCAGACAGCAAAGGCTTCAAGGGAGATTGCTAGTGATGTAAGAATTGCTCTGTTTCAAACGCTTCCCAGCCCTATTCCCATGCCACCCCCACTCTGTGAAAATGGATGAATTCGGACATAATTGAACCTTGTTCTGGTCTGGAAAACTGGTGACCCAGTGAAACCACATGCTGGTTAAGTGCAAAGATTTCCAACTAAAGACTCCCACTAATAACGTCCAATACCATGGCATATTATGGTGTAGCTCAATAAAATACATACTGGGATACACTGTATCGAGTGCACCTAAGAGTGTGACAATACAAGGATGGCTGATTGCTTTTACAAGATGAGTATTTTGGGCTGCCTAAGTCTTTTTACTCCTGTAGAAATTAGCACAAAGGCCATTCTTCTAAAATGTCTTGTTAGATGAAGAAGTGTAGTTTAATATCAGACAAACCCTTGGTTTTTATGCACTACAGGAAGCATGACTAGTAGCTAGGGGAAGGTAAGTTATTTCATAACAGAATTTGAAGGTAATCTGAATGTGAAAATGAGATTTTCCTCTGCACTTCCTGCAGTACAAATACAGAGAAGCCTTCCTGAGAGACAGAGGCCAGCAGATTGGATTCCTCAGTGCAAATGATGATCCCAAAATCAGGCATGTCCTCAGAGTGGGGAAACTCCAGAGTGACAACCAATACAGGAGTGGATATGCCCAAAACAGGGCACAGTTTCAGAGTCACCTCAACCAGCCAGGGTTCCTTCATGCTAAGAGAAGCCAGCAGCTTGCAAGCAATGTTAACTACAGGCAGCCTTTGCATCAATACACTTGTGATCCTGAGCAGCTAAATGTGAAGCATGCAAAGCAGGCCTACAAACTGCAGAGTGATGTAAGTATAGCTAAGTGACACTGTCCTTCCAAGTGCCAGAAGCTGTCTCTGGCAATGTGCTTCACAGAACTTTACCTATCAACAAAATCACATTCCTGAAAACTTCAGTCCCTTTGCTGAAAATAAGTAATTTGTTTATTCATTAATACTGCTCTTTATATACTCTCTCTTGAATACCTGGGGCATGTGGTTTGAATAGAGCCAAACAAAGTAATGCACACTGGTGTGTGTTTCATTCTCACAGGTAAAATACAAGTCTGACTTGAACTGGCTCAGAGGCATTGGCTGGACTCCCCCAGGTTCTCACAAAGTTGAAATGGCAAGAAGAGCTGCTGAGTTGGCTTATATTCGGGAAATGGCATTACAGAGTGCTTCTGCTCAGTATGGACCTGGAGTTGTAAGTAGAGTAAACCTTTCTCACAAATTCCAAGAGCAATGCTCTCTAGAAGGCACAGAGGCACACATCCTGTTGAATGGTTTTGAGTGTTCCCTGTAGTCTGCAGTTTTCCCTGTAATTTGAACAGAATATATGTACTCCCCTCACAAAACTTTGTGGCTTTGTGTGCATCTTAATATGAAGGAACCTCTGAAAAGAATTCAGCACTATCATGGCAGAGGAATTCCTATAGGACCAGGAGTTGCCATGGAGTAGGGTTTACTTATACTGTAAAAGGTATTTTCCTTAACTTGTGAATGTTGTCAGATTTCCAAGTGTCCTGGTATCTCCAGAGAAAGCAGAGTTATAGGTGTAAGGGACTCCCTGTAAAACTCCCCTTCTGTTTTCCTAATTTCAGCAAGTCACCATAAGTTTCCATGTAATCTCCACTGGCCAGGCTCAGTGTAGACTCACAACTGCATAACATGTGCTGTGGGAGGATCTTCGCAAGGGGGGAAATGCTCCAGCCTTCTCCATGTCTGTCCAGCTTAAGATGCAAAAAATTACAAGCCAGGATCTTCCAGGTTTTCCTTCTCCCTATCACCACAGGGATGACTCCCAATCTGCAGTGTCCTAGCTCAAGAGAGCAGAAGTCCACATAGGAACCTTGTAGCCCCTACAGCTAGGAAGCATTAAGTTACAATAAAAGAGAAGCTCTGCATTTTCAATGCTTGTATCTTTTAAGTTTTAAGTTAGCAACAAGTCAAACAATAATCCAGACAAAAGAAACAGAACATATCCATGATTTACATTTCCAGCTGAAAAATTACTCAGGAAATTATAACTGTGGTTGAGTAATGCAGGCAGTGGGGACTGGAGGCAATACCTTTTTAAACCCTAGGTATGATAATGATCTGATGGTGCCAGGGTGTGCAGTTGACCTGGAACTCAGGTGTTTGCTGGTTTGCTCTTTATTTAGGGCTGAAAGTAGAAATTAGGACTTGAGCACATTCAGTCCTTTGATCAGTGTAGTATCTAACTTACATGAACAGCTCTGTTTTTTGCACTTCACTGTAGAGGTTTGCTCAGTGAAGAGCAGTGATCTAAATTTTGCTCATTTTTTTCCCACTTGTGGTAGTTTATAATATACAAATATTTTTTATAGAACAATAGTTAAAGACTGCTCCTGTCAACTGGCTGTTCTCACAGTTTACTTGGATTTGATTTTACAGGACCAACTGGAGACAGAAGGATGTCAGCAGGTCACGGTCAACCCTGATGCCTCAGAAATTCTGCAAGTCAAGAGAAGGAAAATGCAGCTATATCAGAATTAAACAGGAAAATGACATCACACAAAGGGATTTTCATCTTGTCCTGCATATCCTGTAGCTTTTTGAGTTTTCTGGGAAATGCAATAGATGGTGTCTAAGAACTTTTTGTTTTAAAAAGCAACATAAGCATTACCATTTATAACTGACAATTTTATTTTTGTGTGGATACTTTGTGATTTATCACTGTATGTATTGCAGAATCTGATATTTATTTAAAGCTGTAAATGAAATTAATACTAGGTGACTGGCAGGCTCAGCTTTGTACTACAGATGGACTAACCTGATTGGTAAAATAGGAAATAATTTGTTATGAATAAATCTGATGAATCTTATTCCATATTTGTAATCATTGAAGATTTTTGTGTTCCTGGATTATTAGCACAAAACACAAAAGCCTGATTCAGGTGGTTTAAGAGATGGACAAGACAAGGGTCAGTGAAAGCAAAGTTATCATTGACTAACCAAGGGTATGCCTTTTAATGGACATCAGAGAATTTGTTCCTGATTAATAGGATGTATTCAGATCACAATCAGTTCTTCAGTCTTTTTCAAATCTTCCAAAGCAAAAAATCAGAATTAGCTTGTTAGAGGTTATCACAGTAGAGGTAACTATTGATAGATTAGATAGCTCCTTAGAGAATGTTGCAAAACCTGGAATTCAGATGAAAGGGCCGTTACAGGTTTAAGGAATTGGCTCTTCACAAACATGTCTGTTCTTTATATCCTGATTTAATACCAATCCCTTGTTTTTCAAATTTCTGTGCAGGCTCATTTGAGCAAAAATGACACAATCTGACTTGCAAAACTTATGTGAAAACCCAAGAATTACCCAAAAGCTTTAGACTCTCTGGTCTCACTGGTCTTAAAGTTAAGCACATAAAACATAGTAGCTCTGGAACATAATAAGCAATTATCTTCTAATTGGGAATAAAGTGGATGATTCCAGTACTGAAGTTGGTGGGGGGTTTTTTCTGACGGAATTTGTGGTTATTTGCCCTACAGAAGTGCTTTTAAAAATAATTTTCCTGCCTCATCCTCCCTCCTCAGACAATTCCAATGGCTGCAGTCTTGCAAACACAGGCACATGACAATTTTTATATATATGAAAATGGTACTGGCTTTAGGAGCACCTTTGAGGTGTCAGGGTCTGATGGGCATAGAAAAAAACACTCCTTAATCAGGGGCATGAGGGCAAGAGGGAAAGGGTGGTAGCAGGTGGGCCCGCAGAATTTTCAGAGCTTGAAAAGCGGAACTGGAAACATTGTCATCTGCAGCTTTGATTGATTGGAGGAAGAACTGGAGCTGCTTTACTTTCTGATCTGTTTTGCCTACAAAATGTGGGTTTATTTCAAATCCCCCAAGAGAAAACTGTTACTGACATTCTAGCAAATGCTCTAAGACTATTGTCAAGATGGTGCTGAAGGATGCCCCATGTAGGCCAATAAAAAATATCAATGCCATTTTTGGTCAAAGAGGAAGCATTTGGAGAAATGATAAAACAAGTAAATGCCTCAAGCTTACCTTTTGTCATTCCAAAACTGTCTCTTAATGCTGTGACCTTGACTCAGAACGAATTTTGGATTCAATCCAACTGAGAAACTTTGTCACGTGGGTATAAACTCCTGGCTTGTTTTTCAGCCCACACTCATCACCCCAGCTCACGATGCCATATACATAGTAGGAGCCATTTTCTACACAACTTAGTGGGCCTCCAGAGTCTCCCTGATGAGAAAAAGCACATGTTCAAAACATGAGGCAAAATGTTAAGGCAAGTGAGAATGTTTCTCTCCTGCTATAAGACCTTGACGCTGTAATGAAAGTTTTTTTCCTATTGGAGGTACCATCAGATGTTGCTCAGCCTCTCAGTAGGCTTGCAGTCTGGAGCCAGGTGAAACCATACCAGATATTCTGAATGTGAGTTTTAGTTTGTTCAATTCTGCGACACAGATCTGACAAGGTCACACAAAATTTTCTGAGCATGAAAGTACTAGGCATTCAGAGCCTGAGTTCAGAAAGATAAAGTTGTGAATCTTGACATAAAGGAAAACACTTGATCTCTCCCACAGCCCCCAAAATACTTTTATTCTCAACTAGTTGGTCTCAAGTTGTTTTGTTTTATTTGTGATTTCTATTTCAAAGTATGCTTGCAGTGGTAGTTTGCACCTTAGGAAGCATAATTCAAACTCTTCCCTATCTTACAAGGGTATAGATATGAACTTACTTTACATTTGCACTACCTGTAATGAAAAGAAATCTCAGTTCTGACCTTCCCTGAAAGTCTTAGCTCTGATAGTGAAAATCAGATTAGAATTAATGCTCATGGCATGGGCTATAATAAAAGTGAGACAGAAAAGGCAAGTTTTCAGGTTGTTATGACAAACTGCCTCAGAAGCCAAACCTTCTATGCTAGTCTCTAGCTTTCATAGATCCAGCTATGGCTGACAGAGACAACATTAGCTCTAGGGACATACATCTCAAACTGTACTGAGGAAAAGACCAGGGCTGTTGAAATACACTAATGGGAGAAACAGATATATATGCAGTACTCTGCCAAAGCTATTTCTCTGCACAACCTGACTATTTACACAAAAAATTAGTGTTCAAATATGGAAAAAGCAACAAACCTGGCAAGAATCAGCTTGGGGTCTCTGAAGATTTCCTGCACAAAACATGCTTTCATCCAGTAAGTGATCATATGCTCTGGGTGCATTGCATTTCGTCTGTGAAATCAGCTTCACGTTGGCATCTAACAGCTGATGAGACATTTCATCTATGGAATGTGCACCAGAAAAATGGAGTCACCTCCCAATCCTTTTACGTGTTGGTTTTGTTCAAAATATGAGCTTTCTTGCCATTTGGAAGGGAAGGGGGAAGAGCAGGAAGGATGCATTGTGCTAACCTGGGAAAAAAAGAAGTATCTGAAATGGTAAGTGTTGGAGCCTGAAGCTTCACTCAGGACACTGAGTTGTTGCCTGATTAAAAGCTAAGCCAGGTATTCAGAATTTGGATCCAATCAGCTCTACCCATGTAATCCTGCTATTCAAGAGTGCTGGTTTTTTGCAGCTTCCTTGTGTCCCAATGGGACTTCGAACTGCTCATCTCATCTCATCTCAGACTGGTCCCATTAGATGTTCTAATGTACAAGCTAATGAAACAGATGAAAACTGAAAATCATGCAATATTTAAGGGCAAAGATTAATTACAGTGAATCTAAAGACATAACTTGACATCTAAAGGCAACAGCCAGAGTTTCAAAGCACTACATCTGTAGATAATTAAAGGTGGTTTATAAATTTGGTTCTGCTTGAGTTTCAGGAAGTATTCCATTTTTGCAGTGATTTCCTAAACTGCTAATAATAGTTCTGCTCAGAGAAGGAGCTATCTAATCTGAAAACGTACAAGGTACTTCATATTCTTTGTTGGGGAAAAAAATAAAATTCCCCTTACCCTTTTTAAGAGAGACTTTTTATTTGTAACTTTTAAAAAATGTCCATTAAATTCTGTTAGTGCATTCTGATCAAATGAACACGCTTGTCTCTTGTGGACTTCAATGAGAGTTACATCAGAAGGGAGAATTTGGTCTATGTATCCTATCAAGCTGTATCAGTCACAAAGCACTAGGACACCTACTGCAGCCTCAGTGACACATTTTCCTTCTGCTGCTTTACAGCAACACATCAATCAGAACATGAGAAAATGCATTTTTCAGAAAATTGCCATTATCTTTTTTTAAGCATAGTAATTTCTCCCCTTAGGATTTACTGCGGGCAAGAAAGGTTTTGGATAGAGCTGGTTGAACTTGAAAAGCTTTGGGTTTTTTATTTTTCAGCGCATCTGAAGATCCAGATGCTGCTTCTGAAAAGCTTTATCTGACCCAACGGGCTGGAAAACCGTGTGAAAGTTCCCATCTTTCTTGGTCCTGTCTTGAAACACACGAACTATACAATAGCTGCTCTCTTGATACCTTCTTGCTTCTATTGCTGGCTTCAGATGAAACCATGCCATGGTGTGTCAGATGGCAAGCAAAAAAAATGCATCAGGGAATTTTTCAGAACTCTGAAAGATTTGGTTGGTCTAGCAGTTGGAGATTTCTGCTAATGAGTAATTTCCATGGCAGGCTTTAGCTGTCCTTGGTTTTGAATTCCATGTCTCGCTTTCACTAAGTGCCTAGGTCCACATTTGGGTCTGGCAGTTGCTACTGAAAGTACCAGCCCACCTTGCCACGGAAGTGCCCATCAAAATCCAGCTAGCCCACAAATACCTGTCTCTGTCGCGCCCCATCCAGAAATGATGCAGTCAGTCCCAACGGGAAAGAAGAAATTAGGCAGACATGCTGTTTTCACATACTTTGTTTCCACTGCACAGTGACCATCAACTGTCTTCAATTTAAGTAGTGCTAGAGAGAAGAGAAACAACAACAAAAAGTATTTGTAACTAATTTTAATCCCTAACCATCATTGCCAGTCTGTGACACAACCCTACCCAAAGCTGCATATGCCTGACATGCTATTTGCACTACATGTCAGATATGTCCCTGTTGTTTTGTTCCTCCCACACAGTGACTTCTGACCGCCCATCACAATTCACATCCCAAAGATTTAAATGGCTCTAAACAACAGTAGGGCCTAATTATTTCCATAGTATGGTCTCAATGGGAATTTTACACTGACTTCAGTTGGAGACAGGCTCTTTAAACCACTGAGGCTGGAGGTGAGCTACGTGAATATACAGTAAAAGAGATTTACCAATATCATTGTATGGGACACCATCCTTCTCTCTGTATTTGTTATGTACAATGACCTTCTCCACATCGAATATTTGCTCTTGATGCTCTCTCTTCTTGAGGTTTTGTTTTCCAAGGGCTACTTGGAGATTTTCTGCTGGTTGGCTGCAAACCAAAACACATCAATTACGTGCAGGCATTGTTTATCAGAGGTGGTGAAAACCTGCACCTTTAGTATCTGGAAATTAAGATATTGATTCCTGTTTTAGAGTATAGCCAGAAGATTTCCTAGGACTGTTACAGGAGGGCTTAGTCAGCACAGCAGTGCCTTTGGACAATACATGTGCTCTTGCTGCAATCATGAAATAAAGTCATCTAAAGCTGCATGAACATGGCTTTCTTTGCATTTTAGGGCATGGTACCAGTGTGCACACAGTCTATTACTGTGGCTGTGATGATGAGTGGCAACCCATGGAGTATAATTGCTTGCCGTTGTCTGGGCGGACTTAAAATCATCTGGGCTGGAATGATCTCCAGAGGGTAATGTACTGGTTTCCAAGGACAGTGGTTTCCAACCTATTTGACAAAGATGTTGAAGGAAATGTCATATTCTGAGCTAACTGGCACATAAACAACTGAAAGCAAAATGCATATTTTAGCTATTCTGGAGAACTTGATTATGATGCAATATGTGATGTTGCTTGTGGTATACCAGTATCTCCTGAAGTTTGCATGGGGTCCTTCTTTTATACATTACAAAACCTTGTTACTTTCCTCCTTTTCCTCTGACACAACTATTTAAGCTCATTTTAAGTGAGTGGGGAGTAAGTTTGTTATTCCAGCAAGCAGATTCTCAAGTATATCTCTATTTTCATGTACATATTAATTTTTTTTCATGTGTTTTCCTTTTAATTTGATTCCCAGTAATCATTTGGATTGCAAATAAATTGGATTCCAAACCATCTTTAATACCCATCCTGAGTTTTTTAGGTTTATCTACCCGAGGCATAGGACATGCACCTACTCAATGCAGTGTCCAGCAGTAAGAACCCAGCATGCTTTAATCAGCACTCCACCGCAGAAATGTCTACTCCCTTTTGAAGTCTTTATCTGCAGAGATGCCATCCAGGGATGTTTGCTGGCTTTAGTTTTGTCTCCACCATAGATCTTCTTGAGTGTCCTTTGAATTTCTGGTTGCCCACATGTTTTGAATATTTCATTTGATCCAGCTAGGTCTGTTGGGCTGTCTATTGGCCATTGGCTCTCTTCAGCCACATTGGAAGAGACTGCAGATATGTATTGGAGAGATAATATCAGACTGGAGGAATTAAGTAACATGGAGTCACCTGTTGCTCTGGACAACCTACATGCTACTAAACAGCTCACTTGTAATTCTTCACCTGTTTCTGAGCAGGGTGAAACATCACAGAAGTCCCATTCTACTTTGTGATTTTTTCTGATGTAACACCAGGGTTTTTCATCCTCATCAGGGTTCCTATAGGGAACAGTTGAGAGCATCAGCCAGTGGGAATGGGAAAATTACCATGAACAGTTGAGAGTATCATCCAGTGGGAATGGGAAAATTGCCATGAAACCAGTGAAGGAGCTGAGGACACCTAGAAGAGCAGCCTCATGCTCATATGAGAGCCAAACTTCTAAACATATCCTTTCATAAGATTTGACAAAGAAGATGCCTGAGATAGGAGAGTGAGGCTTCTGCCATTTTACTATCCCCATTTCTGCCATTTTGCTATGAGGGACTGCTTCAAGGAAATAAGGGCTGCTTCTGGAAGCCTGACACAAGTGCAGTGTCTTAGGCAATGCATCTCTAACATCCTAGTATTTTATAGACAGACAGTCTCTAGAAAGATGTGAGATTTTTAACACCATCAATTTGACAAATTCATGAGCAGTTTGTTCTCAGTGCTCCCTTTGATGTAGACCTCTACAGCTGCTGCTTCAGAATATTACCTGCAGAAGTTATGTTCACCGATGCCGTAAGAGTCAGCATCCTTCATAAAGGCATTGATAGGATAGTCCAAGAGAACATGGGAATTCCAGTGCAGGCAGGTCTTGCCATTCACTGCTTGGTTCACTCTTCCTCTGTACTCAGAGGAGTTCTCTTCGTAACAGTCATCTGGGCCTGTAGGAAGAAAATGTTGACATGAAAATGACTTTTGTGTTGCTCCTTGCCTCAAGTGGCCTCTTCCTTCCTTTCCTTGCCTACATTCATTTTATGGAGGATCAGAGGGACCAGCTGGGTCATGTAATGATATCCTTTAACCTACACAGGCCAGAAATAAGAGTAGTGTCCCAACATCAGTCTAGCTTGAAGCCTGATTAAGTTCAAATGCCCGAAACTTCTTTGTGTGGTAAAAACACAGCAGCTTAGAGATGTCTTAGTGTCAAAGCAGAATCTCTCCTTCAGTGGCCTGTGCAAGAAATGGTATCAGCAGGATTAGACAGAAGCAGTGCACAGAGCTGCTATCATACTAGAGTAATGTAAGTGACAGAAGAAAGGTTGTGAGGTTGTTAGCCTAGCAATGTAGGTGAGGTGGAGGAAAAGTCACTTGCAATGTGAAACATGTAATGGTACATGGAGTTTGAAGTGCAACCAATTTTTAGAAGAGAAAGGAACAAATCCCTCTCCTTGGAACGGTGTGGAGTGTGGTGCCTCTGGTGGTGCTGTGGAGGTAGAAGGCTCTCCATGCAGGCTGAGGTAATCCCATGCCCTTAGTCACCCATCCATGTATCAGTAGGTGTCCTCTCAGCCTGGGGAGTCACAGGCAACTGGATGTGAATCTTCACTACATAATCTTTCAAGTGTTTAAGAAAAGTCCAACATTCCTTCCCCATGGGACACATGCAACCTCTAGGAAAAGTGCTCATGTACTACATACCAGTGGCACCTTGCTGAAGTACACTTAGAAAACATCAATATGAGAACCATTTTGAATCTCTTTGCCAATGGTGGCTGTAGAATTCAGCCTCTTCCTTTGATGTTCTCCCCAAGGAGGCTGGTGTCCTGGCTATAGTCAGGCACTTGGTGAAGAGACAGCATCAGTTTGTCTGGCTGTAGGGTGAAGCTAGCCTTTGGCTGTCTGGGGGGTTTGCCCCTACCCTCTCCCCTGGAGCTGTGACATACCGATCTCGCAGAATCTTCCTCTGAAAGGTTCAGGGCACTTGCAGGTGAATTTTGATCTGATTCTGTGTCGTATGCAGGTGCCTCCATTTTTGCAAGGATTAGGCCTGCATGGTGAAGATACTGTCAATGTGGAAAACACAGAACAACCTTGTCACTCTGCTGAATCCTATAGAGCCACTCACATGCCCAATGGGAACTGGGGAGAGTCTCACTTAAGGCTATTAGCTTTGAGTTCTTATGAAGTCTTGAAAAACGCTTGCCACCAGAGGTTTTCCAGTGACTGAACCATCACCTTGCTGTAAATCAAGCATGGCTCACCACTACCTAGCCCCATGGTTGGGAACTGTATCAGACTGCAGCTGCACTACTAGGATAGGACCACCCTCTGCAGTGGGCTGCATGTCATTTTCCACAACTGACAAGCCATAGTGAGGTGACCTTGCCATGCTGTCCCCACCACGGTTCACTCAATAGCTTACTGAGTGCTCACCTCCCTGGCAGTCTGGTTTCTTGTAGGGATGGTAGCAGCTGCACTGAAAATAAGGTGGGGTTAATGTAATCAAGCAGTCTCCCCCATGGCACCTCCTCTTCCTACACATGTCCTTCACTGTGGAAAACAGAGACATGAGATACTTCATCAGCATTTGTGTGTGCACAAAAGCTATGTCCTCACAGGGGTCGTGAGAAAACATGCTTTCCCCTGACGCTCTGAGTAGGCTTTCATTCGACTGGTGTGGACTTTGGATTTCCCTTCTTATTCACAGTGTTGTATGCTTTCAGCACCAATGAGCAGCTCTCCACTGCCCACCTGACAGGGGGTAGAGGAGCACTTAATGCACACCTGAAGACTGTTTTACAGGATACTGCTTTAGACAGGCTTTGGTGTGGACAAGGAACTAAGTGTGAGATCTGCGAGCATGACAGCAGTGGGCTGGCAAAACCCTCAGTCCAGCAAACAGTGGGTGATTTGCTTCCACTGATAGCGCTGTTAACAGTAGCATTAGCTGCTAAAGTAAGCAGTTTAAGTTAGCAAAGAAGCAATTACCTTTCTCGCATGCAGTCCCAGCATATGGCTCAGGGCAGACACAGCTGAAGCTGTTTCCTCTGTTTTCACACCTACCGTTGTTCGTGCAGGGGTTGGAGGAGCATGGGTCTGCTGGTGTAAGGATAGACACCTTTTAGTTTTACTTTTGGCTTCTCCACCTCCATCACCTGCTTTTTCTTCTCACATTTTCTCACTGCAGAGGGCTATCTTCCTGGGCACAGCATCCCATCTACCATGTACTGTGCATCAGCCCAGCAGCAGCTATGAATTGCTGCCAACCTTACTGCAAGCGATAACAGCTTATGGCTTTGGGTTTGGAGCTCCTCAGCTCTCTTTACTGTGTCTGTGATGGAGCTCTAATGGGGAAAGTCCTTTCTGTTGCTCAGGGACATGTTTAACTGCAAGGCAGTGGCAGAATCAGATGCCTTAAGAGTCAGAGCTGGCCCTGGACATCTGCCTTCATGTACTTAGAGTGAAGGGTCTGGATTTGGCATTGCCCTGGACATGATGGGGCACTCAATCTCACTTGGAAAAGCCATGCACCACCATTATACTGTATAATACCCATGGGTTGCTATTGCTCCAAGGGGACAAGCACCTGCTGAAAATCACTTGAGTGCTGCTCCCTGTACCGTGCTCAACATCTCCACACCACGCCAGGCCACCAGGAGTAATTGGTACTGGGGACTTCCACTAGCTCTTCTGTCTTTGTACCAGGGGATAATCCAGAGAATGTTACAGGTGGCTTCCCTGTCTCTCTTTTTGTGTTCCCTGAACAATCACAAGGACCCTTTCCTGCTCTTCTGAAGTTTGGCAAAATGGAAAAAAGAAATAGGAAAGGGGGGAAAAAANAAAAGAAAAGGGGGAAAAAAGAAAAGGGGGAAAAAAGAAAAGGGGGAAAAAAGAAAGGGGGAGTAAAGAAAGGGGGAGTAAAGAAAGGGGGAGTAAAGAAAGGGGGAATAAAGAAAGGGGGAATAAAGAAAGGGGGAAAAAGAGAAAGGGGGAAAAGAAAGAAAAACCCTGCAGCTGAGAAAAAAAGGAAAAAAAAGGAGACCTGCTCTACATTTGGTTCCCAGCATAAACACAGAACATATATCCCATGAAAACAGCAATTACTTCTTACAGTGTCTATAGACAAATAAGCCTGTGCTTTTTTTGTAGTAGCAATCAGAAATGTTCTTCACTATCAGAATCCATCCTGTGAAACCCAGAGATAAAAACCAGAGGCTCCTTACAAGAAAAATACAAAGGAGAACACTGCAAACAATTCTCCTAACTCATCTCTTTGATGCAGGCATTTTAAGAGCAGGCTGGCAGCCAAGGCCTGCCATGCTCACACTGCAAGAGCAGGGCTGAGTTTTACCCCTCCCTCACCTCCCTGCCCACCCCTCAGAGGTACCTTTTCCGGTATCACTGTAGCCAAAAAACTCCTCAAACCAGTCAAGGTCCTCTGAGGACTGCTGCTGGAGGAAGGGGTCTTTCTCCAGTTGCGGGTACTCATCGTAGTACTCGTACTCATACTCATCAGCCTCATCTGCAAGAGGAAGTGAGAAGAGGGTGGAAGGGTAGAGGAATTAAAACTGCTAGGAGAAAAACATGAAAGAATTATTCCCTAGGACGGGCAGTCTTTTTCTCCTTCAGCTTGTCTGGGATGCCAGTGAGTCCAGACTTTGCATCATCCTGAGAACAAAAGGTGCTGTCTGCTCTTCCTTGGAGTGGGAAGAACTCACCCAGTACCCAGCCCAGCCACCACCACAGACCTGTGGCTCCAGATCTGCCCTTACTGCCACTCCTGGAAGGGCCTGGGGGAGCCTGGGAATGCTCAGCTGGCTTCTGCAGTGGCTGCAGGGACGCCCTGGAAGGAACAGAGGTATTGTCTCTGCAAGCATGGACATGAGCCTCCCAGACAGCACCACAGCTGGGGGAGATGCTGGTGGCTACTACCAGCACAGCAGGAAAAGGAGGTTTAGATTCCTGCAAGAAAAAGGAGGAGTTTTCTTTGTCCAAGTGCTTTGATCACAGACATCACCGTTGCTGCAGCATGAGGCAAGACCTTCACTGGCACACAGGTGGCTGCTGTGTGTAAGGACACAGAAACACATTTTGAGGGAACCTGGAGAGGAGCAAAAACTCAAGGCACGTGTGTATCTATGTGGCTCCTTGTCCATAAAACCCCTTTTGAGGAACAAGGGCCTGGCACAGGAGGCATGCTGAATAATCCTACCCTTGCCTCAGCTGAGCCTGCAACCTCCCAGCAACCAGCATCCTCCCCAGGAGCCTCGCAGGACCCTCGGCTTTGCTAGCTCACGTTTGGTGGGGGTTGGTTGATTAAAGTGGGCTGGTAGCTCCTTGCACAGGTATGGCTGCTGCCAGTGGAAGCCACTCCAGTGTTTGTTTCAAAGACAAGCTATGGTAATGAGCAAAGCTAGCTACATACAGAGACATTTTAAAAAGCTCTCCCCTAGGGCTGGACCGATGGCCCCATGAATAATGCTCTGCCTTGAACTGATTATCAGCTGCATTATCTTAGTTTTCTCTCTTCATTCATTCGCTTGCAGCCTTCATCTTTATTCTTTCTTTGCTTCTGAAAAAAAAAAAAGAAATCCTACTTTTGTACAATGGGTGTTTTATATTTCATATTAAAATAGAACTGTCTTTTTTGTCTTTTTTTTTTTTCCTACATGCCAACTCTCGTTTCTCACCAAAAAAAAAGAGGAAAGTTTCACCTCATTTATTGCTATGTCAAGTCAAGACTCCTTTGCCTCAGCTCATTATTTCCACAGGAGCTGAGTCTCGACAGTGTGCAAGTGTTGCAGAAGTGTGTGCCTTGCTGAGGAACAGAAGGATCTCGCTGGAAGATAAGGACATTGTCTACAGTGAACAAAATTAAATTTAATGTGATGTAGTTAAGAAAGAAAAACAAAAAGAAGGTTTTGCCTGAAATGCAGCCTGCAAGCTCACTTTGTCAGAGGGGAGATTTTGCAAGCGAACTTGAGTTTGAGGGAATTGTCTGAAGGAGTCTGATTTTGTTTCCCCTGTTTATTTTCAAAATCTTAGTGGGGAACATTTGCTTTCATTCCACAGATGCATTGAAGAAGTATTCTGAGGGATGGGGTAGCCCTTTGTATAGGAAAGGTATACCTGTTAAAAGTTATGAAGGTTGAACAAGGGATTTATGGCTGCCAAAAGCAGACTGCAAACATACCTGGTGTGATTTACAGAGGCTGCTGAGGACTCTTTTGTGTCAACAGAGGGAAAACAGGTGCTCTGAAGCAGTACAAACAGATAAGCTGTTGTAGAAGCAGCTACCATGATTTTTAAAGCAACTGCTCAGTGTAAATATGGTGTTTAGAAATAACAATACTGTTACTTCATCTTATGACATTAGCATAATTTTTTAGCAATTTATTAATAGTTTTTTTAACAACTTTTATGAAATTCTTTGTTGACCCATTATGGACTATTTTAAGTGCACCTCTGTGGTGAAACCCAAGTTGGCCAAGATGCAATTCACATTTTCTGGGATGTCTGCTTCTGGTGGCTCTGCAAGGTGGAGGATCACAAATGCCTGTTTACACTGATGGGACAGATGACCTCTGGGCAGTTTTGGGACAAGCTAATGCACCCCTGAGTCCATGCTAGCACCCAGCAGACCTCAAGGATGGCCCTTTTGGCCTGCCAGGGCTGAGGTAGAGCAGGCAGCACTGAGCAACCCCCTCATGGGCTGGCAATTACCATTACACGAAATTTTATGACTAAGCCATAGAGTCAAGCGTGCACGTGGGAAAAGCTCAGAAAACATCAAGAAACCCTTTTGGCTACCTTCAGCCCCCCATGTGAATAGTGGGAGTTGGTTAGCTGAGCTGCCTGGCTGGGAGACCAGCCAAGGAGATGTGAGAGTGCAGCCAATCCGAGAAATTGCCAGTGTCCCTGCTTTCTCCACCACCATCTCTGTTTATGAAACTGTGAAACAGAAATAGTTTCTACTGGCCATGTGAGTGATGCTTCCTATCTCCCATCTACTCCATGTCCTCCCCAGCAGCATGAAATCAGTGAAAAACAAAGAACAGAAAACCCTGACTTGGGTACGTGACATCAAACTAAAAGATGTCTCCTTATTTGTCACCGCTTTGACACTAAATAACTATTTGGCTTCCACATCTCTTATTTAAGAAGTGCTCCCATTCCATTTTTTTTAATTATTCATAACAAACCATAGGTTTAGTAAAGCAAAAACAACACTTTTTTTATCTGAGCACATAATTAAGGCACAAAGTCTGATACACTGGTTGACTTAAACATATTACTAAATCAGTGCTCATTCTTTGTAAGTGCTAGAAAACCTTAACATGCTTTAAAAAAGAAGTGATCTGACATTTGTCACTGAAATGTGACTATTACATGAAATTAAATTAGACATCCTGCATGCAAATTTTCAAAGAATAACTTTCCTCTGTGTAGTACAAAAAAATCCCCCCATAATTGATAGGCAGAGATTGACTTTTAAAGCTTCAAATCAGCTTTGAGGTCTGGGTGATCTTTTAAACTGCTCAAGCTTTCATCTGCAGTTTTTCACATTGCCAAAAGCTGTCAATCAGGTGACGGATTTCTGATCAATATCCCCTTGTTCATTAGCTTACACAGGCTCTCTGTTACGGAGAGAACAGATATCCCAAGTCTGGTAGTCACACTGTTTTCAAAACCTTCGCTGGATCAAGTCATGACTAATGTTCCAAGTGGGAAAGTGATGCATTTGGATGCCATTGAGTGACCTGAATTGTGAGGTAACTTTGTTGGACTGCAGTTGTCAAGATGAGTGATGTGCAAAGTTAAAGCCTATTGCCAACACACATCGAGAGTGCCAGAAAGTTCCCAGCATTTATTCAAGCTCTCTGAACCTCTGGGGATTGACTGAAACCTGGCCTAATTTAAGCAGGATGAGTTTTCCTGTCACCTTTCTAAATACTTTTTGTCTCCATCTCTGAGAATAATGTAGTGTTATTTTTATGGGGCTGAAATTCTGACTGTATTTTAAATAATTAGTTGTCCCCCTTTTACTGCTGCTGAGATGAAACCTCATGGTATTTCCTCCCTTCCACATGGGCTGTGCCTAGGAGAATCTGTGGCCTCAGAAAGAAAATGTGAAAGAAGTGAGACCAGCTAACAACAAAGCCACCAAGGCTTTCAAATAGCTTTGTGGCTGGTACTTAAAAGCAATTCTGCAGTACCTTTTCTGCCTGGGTAAAGGTGGTGACAACAGTTGAAGACGACCCACAGGAGGATGGGGAGCATGAGAGTGGAGGGACAGTGGAGAGTCAGAGGTAAGGATCATAAAGCATAAGGAAGGGGATGAATTAAGAAATTGTGAACTCAACCATCCAAAGGCAAATCAACAAGTTTGCAAAAGGGTTGTGTGTAAAGCCTGAAGCCAAGCACACAACTCAGTGGCCAAATACTTGGAAAAGCCACATACTGAGCATGTATGCACGAATGATTTGGAAATTTGTTTTCTGCACACATCTTGTTAGAAGAACAGCACTGATTTGGGGAAAGCAACAGTTCTGTATGAGCTGCAAGGCTGCTGGGCTTGCAGGTTTGACCTGGAAGCCAAAATGCCATTGGAATTTTTCACTGAAAATGAAGAGGAATGTGGCTGAATAACAAGTGTATAGTAAAAGCCACATTCTTTCTTTCTTTTTTTTTTTTTCCCCAGAAAAATGAGTAAAATCATGTAATATTTCATTAGCTATGAATTATAAACTCAGATCTAAGACCCTCTGAAATTAAGAAAAGGAGGAACTGGGCTTTCCCATAAAAATACTGAACTTATCAATAAAAACATAGTCTTCTATGTGGACCAAGTAGGATATGAAAGGATGTACAAATGATCACAAAATCTGCACTTCTTCACAGAGCATTCATCACAGATTTATTTCCCTTATCAACATCTTAATGCTAAAAAGCCTTTAACATTTTTTTAACAACTTTTGGAACCTTCTTGCACTTTGAAAGAAAGAAGTTTTCTTTTGAAAGAAAACTTGTGAAAATAAGTTCCACAGTTAGTGGTATGCTGCAAGGGAAAGTTAGCTTTTATTTATTTGACCTTCAACATTTGTGCACAACTACACTGTTTGCTTTTATTTCTGAGAGTTTTGCAGCCTAGCACCATGACCTCTTCTCCACCCCATGACGCAGTGTGTCACCTATGGGTCCCCAAATCTGTGTGCCACAGTGGCAAAAAAGTCCTGGTTTTGAATACAACTGTGAGCTGCAGGTGCAGTCTAGGAGTACCCCATGAACAGCTGTTGCTGTAACTTTGTTTTGGACTCCCGTGTTCCAGACATGTTCCTGGCTGGGATTTGATGCAGTGTTGTCTCCTGCACCAACACGGAGAACGTGTGGAAGCCTGGAAGTGCTCAATATGTGACTTGTTCGCAGTCAAACAGACTTTCTACCTGATCACATTTTAAACTCAGCAAAGCTATTCATGAAGTTAACAAAATTCAGTGCTGGGCACTAGAAAAGGCTCTTGACTAAGTCACCAGCATCTCAGTTTTGTATGCAGAAGTTAAAATGAAGAAATCAAAAACACTTACCATGCAGCAGGTCAGCCAGGAAGGAGAAATGGGAAACCTGCATGAGATAGAAAATGGCAAAGAGTCAGTTTCTGGGAAGAAAAAAAAAAAGCCAGCTTGGTTTCAGACAGAAAGTTTCTGTTCACCCCCCACACTGGACATCCAGATAAGCTTATCATCCAGTTTGGAGCTAACTGAGCTTTTCAAAGATTAATCAAATATCTTAAAATGTCCACTGGTCTCAACAACCTGTGTGGGAGCTCTGGCTTTTCTGAGCACCCAGCCCTACTCCTGGTGCAGCTGGTAGGATCTCAACCTCTGAGCTGGAAGGTTGTCAACAACCTTTGGATGGAGGATAACATTTCTGGTGCTTCCTGTGAGGAAATGCCATATGTCTGACCTCCAAAGTGGGGCTCCAGCCTTTCCTGTTTGGCTCATGATCAAGGGCAAATGACAAAAGGGAACAGAAGAAGGAGAAGAGCTCTCAGCCTTTGAAGAGTGTGTGAGGTTTGTCTGAAAGGAGACACACTGACTCCACACTGGGATGCATCCCCTGCATGACGATACCGTCTTGCTTTCCCCCTCACTCTAAGTCCCAGCTGTGGACAGGATTACCTGCCTGCGACAAGAATACATGTGCTGGCAGTGGGTATAAAGAAGGAGATTTGGAGTTGCTAGTTTTCATCCCTCACATGATTTGTCAGAAGAAAACACATTTCCAAACAACTTAGCACATGTAATAAAGACAGCATACATACACACACACTCACACACACTTAATACATGCACTTTCTCACTACTACAGCTATAGTTAACTGTACCTATACACCCTTTTTGGTTGTGCTTTATATATAGAAACAGTATATAGAAGAAAGAGAGTCTCAGCTAACACTGGTTGTGACTAAGAACAATAGAATCAGGAACAATGAATAAGAAACAGGATAAAGTATGTTCTGAATTCACATTTGTGAATATTACCTGGAATATTATGAGGTTTTGCTTCAGGCACATTTGCAGGCCTCTTGTGTTTGAGCAAGGGAGAACAGATATTCCAGCTCTCCCCTTCTCACTCACTTTAATGATAGAGATGTCCCCTGAACTACTCAGCAGAGCCCCTTTCCAGGTGCAGTTAAGTGAGCCACACACATACAAACTAAATCCTTTGCAGCTGGAAGGACACACACACTTACACAATTGCCCCTCCTGAATGAGTGCAGAGATGATGGTAAATGAGAAGGCTATAAAAGCTCTGCCCTCCGTGCATATATTTTTTGAGTGCAGGTACAGGGTTTGTCAGATCCTTTGCCAGACCTCAATGGAGGCTGTATAAAGAAAAGGTCTAATTGCTCCATTTACAATTAGTGGTAGCATTCATCCATAAACACAGATCAAAACAAACCCTGCAAGTGTACTCCTTTCTTTTGGAGGAACAGACAAAACAAAGAAGAAGGAAGCAGCAATAGGAGCAGCATGAAGCAAGAAACATTTCACCTCTCTTCACAGCTCTCCATGGTGCCCTGTTATGCTCTTTGCCTGGTGAGGTTGGAAAGGGTTTAGGGGCAGAAAAGGTTTAACTTTAGCAAGGTCTCCCCTGCACTTGGGGAAGCCCTTGGTACTGTGTGGGAGTATCAGAGGGTTTCAGCCCAGGCTGAGGTGCAGGACTTGACTGCATCATGCTCTAATGTGCCTCAGTTTCCCCCAGCTGTAGAGCAGAGATGATAGTCTCACAATGCCCAAGGGGACGGCTATTACAGCAAGGAAAGAAGAAAGATGAGAAACCTAGCATTTTGCTACATTACTTTCTTATCTAAGTTACCCACCTACCTCTCCCATTGAAACAATCCTCCATGGGCAGGTCTGACTGCAAAAGGGCAGATTCAACGCTGGTTTTGAAGTATTTTCACCCCCACTAGCCAACACAGGACTAAATTTTAGCCTTTTGGCTCCTTGCATGAAGCTTTCTATGGTGGTGTGCAGCAGAAAGGGGCAAAGTGTTCGCCTCCTTTCCTCTGGCCTGCTTGAGCTCACCCGTGCTATGAGGGGATGTGGGATGCAGAAGGAGGCTGTTAGGAGAGGGGCACAGGGTGGAGTCCCAGGCGTGTGTATGCAGGTTTGGGGGGGTGTAGAAGAGAGTGCAGGCACGGGCAGTGAAGACAGGCCCTCCTGCTTGCCATGCCGTATTTGTTCGTGGCCAGCAGAGGAGGATCTTGTCCTTCCGACGAGGTGCAATACTGAACTCAATTAGGAGCAGGATTCAAACAAAAGGAGGAGGTGGGTGGGTGGGTGTTGGGGGAGAAGAAATTAGACTGTGGGGCTGGTTTCACCACATAGTCTCCCTGCAGCAGCTCGACAGCAACATTTTGTGTGCTCTCTCAAGAGGAAATAAAATCACTGGATCCTGTTCTTAGCAGGTCTGCAGAGATGAGGGACAAAGCTGGAGGAATTTGCGCAGAGCAACTTTAAATTTTATTACTTTAGACTCATAAAAAAGAAACCCTGGGGAAAAAAGCCCCAAAATCAAAACCTGGGAGAGACATTTTGTATGGGTACCAGTGTATTGCTGAGTGTGGAGCTGATTACATTTATAGGGCTCCTAGAAAAAATGGTGGGAAAATGACTGAAATTCAGAATATCCTAATTTCACCTAACCTGTGTTGTCATCATCATCACAATGATTAACACCTCACCAAAGCTTCTTTCTTCCAAAGAACCATCAAAACTCTGCTAATTAGGCTTTTTACCAAGGTTAAACACTGCAGATGCATGATATTCTCTACTTATCCATTTCAGCTCATCAAGAAAGAGAGGCTAATGAAATGTGATAGATTTCAAACAGTAATGCCAGAACCATGAGTTTTCTTGGTCCCAGGGCAGAATCCTACGACTCTTTCTCAGATAAAAAACATCCAGTTCATCTCTGGCTATTCTTTCTGAATAAAACCAGGAAGATTTGCCACTAAATTTGTGGGAAAGGATTTACAGCTGCTAAGGGCATTCTGCAGTTGAACTGTTGATTGTGTCTTGGGTACATTTGCTACCCCTTATTACAATCAAAATGAATAATTAAATCACAAAATCAGGTGGAGAAACAAGCAGCACAAGGGTGACAACCCAGGGTTAGGCTGTTAATTTACTTGTGTGCAGAACAGAAGTAATTCCAGAGAAAACAGCATAGTTATTCAAGCTGGCGTGACAGACTAGCAAGAGGGATGAATACTACCTCTGCATATACACACACTCTGTAACAAAGCACTAGAGGAGTTCAAACAAACTGCATTGGTAGGAATTGGCCTATTCACTTGCTTACACTAAGTTGTGCAATTCTCCTGCAACTTGCTGCAAAGTGGCCTCCATCACAGAAAAACAAATGTTATCCCCTTCGTTTGTTTTTTTGTGCAGTCGTTGCTTTGCAGCTGACAAGGAGGTGGGATGGGGATGAACTGGAGAACAAGGATGGATATTTGATCAACTTCCATTCACAACTGACATAAGGTAGGAAGGAGCCATGAGGGCAGACACAGATACTGCTTTTTCGTAGTGAACCCCTTGATCCCGCTGACAGCTCTCAGTGGGAACCTTTGTCTGGGCTTCTCGCCAAAAGAGGGAATCAACAGTTCTGATGCTCTTACAATCAGCCAGATTTTTGCCTGCAACCATCTTGGGTAAGCGACAGTCTTTGAACTTCAAGGGAAAGTGGCTTTTCCAGCAATGACATTGTATTTCTCAGCCAAGGCCATGGTTGTAGTATAATGAAAGCAGGGCATATTATCATCTGGAGCACACATGCAACACATTGTATTTTTAGCCTGGGAAACTATTCTCTGAAAGGATTCCACCAAAACCTCTGAGTTATGCACCTCTCTGCAAACAACACATCTCCTTTATCCACACTAAAATGAAACGTGCCTCAGAGTAAATGACATGCTCCTCATTGACTGGTTCCAGGGTACCCAGAGATATCTACATTTAAAGTCTTTATTTTGCTAATTATTTAGTTGTGAACCTCTCCCATGGTAGCACAAGATACAAACCCTACAGGGATCCAGGTAAAAATCAAGAGCCTTTGGAAGTGCTGCTGAAAACAGCTTGGTTCTCTGCACAGGATTTACCTGCCCCTGTTTTTCAAGAGATCAAAGTTTCCAAATGAATCTTTACACTGTGAAAGATGGCCTGGTAGCAGCTGGCTGTTGTTGAAGTTGCTTACTGGTGGATGAGGTGTGCTTGTGTTCCCAAGTGGAAAATAGGGTCAGCCTTGGATGTCACAGCAAGTGGAAGCTACAAAATATGTTTCACTGAGGCTGCAGGAGCCAACCTTGTCACACTAACAGAAGAGCGCTGAGCTATCAAACACTTTTGCATCCACTGCTGGGAATGCAGGTTATTCTGCTAGACTTAAAGCTTATGCAAAGTCATTATGTCCCTTTAGTTACACGGGATATCAACCTGCATGCTTCAGGGCATAAGCTGATTGCCTTCGGGGGTCAGCGAGGAACGCTTCCCTCTCTGAGAGCTCAGTGCACAATTAGCTGGGGGCACTCCCAAGGCTTTATTGCTTTCCTGCCGCATCAGGCAAATTTAGGCGAGCACAGCAGAAGGGCATCACACCTGATGGGCCACAAATCGAGATGGTCTTGACAGCATTCGCTTCTCTTTGCAGTGATCAATTCGTGACAGTGGAGCATAAAGCCATCATGTGAGTGGTGTAGCACAAGAAAGAGGGTGAGGGGAGCAGAATTGGGAGTTTACTACAGGAATAGATCTGATGGTGGGTAGAAAAAGATGTCAGACAGAGTTGACTTTGGGACACGTTAAAATGTAGGTCTCCAAGCACCTGAGGCAAGGAAAGACCTGTACTCCTGTTAACAGTTTCCTATCTACTGTGGGCCCGCTAGGAGATAGGCACCGATGATGTTTTTATGATTCTATGTAATGGCAAGGGTTTTTTTGCAATTGTTTGGTTGTAATGTGATACTTTAATCCTTCCCTTTCTGCTACTAAGTGCACTTGGCTATTGGACTGAGCGTGGCTAGTGACTTCGAAATTGTCCATCACAATTAAGCAGACAACGATTTTTTGAAGTTCCAAAATACTCAGTGGAGGGTCACCTCTGCAGCTCTGTTCCCTGCATGTCTCCCTCTCTGCTGCCAGGGGTGCCGAATTTACAGGGAACTCTGATATTAGCAAAAAGCCTGATCTGAACATCCATTGATTTAATAATCACTATTTTATTTTTTTTTCTTATCTTGTGAACATGTGCAGAAGAACTTCAGAGCATTGTTTAACAGGAGCTTCTCACTGATGTATGAGCAGCTCTGTCACTGGAAGGTTGTAGCATTCAGCTCAGTCTTGCCTGTTGCAGATTTCTCTAGCCCAACTCAGCACAGCACTTAATCACACCATTTAATATTGTGTATTTCAGAAAAGTTGCCTCAAAACAAGGCTGGGTAAGGCAGAATATGCAGCAGAATTGCACAACCTTCTGCAGCAGAGCTCTGGATTTCTCTTTGGCTAAAGAAGGAATACTTAACAATACAGTACCTTACGGCAGACACATTTCTACTGTGGTATCTTGCTGAGCAGAGGTGTAATTAAAAGTGAGAAAAAAACCCAACCTGAGAAGACCTGTCACGTCCAAAGAGAATCTTTGGTGCTGTTGCCTCATATATGTTAACAAAAAGGACCAGATTTGGTTCTCACTCACACCCATCATGCAGCTTTACGACTTTTACGGAAACAGTTTGGATTCATACAGGTGAAACCAGTTTCTCTTCAGGTAATACGAAAGAACTGAATGGAAATTTTTGCCTTAGGGTCCTGCTTCAAGGCTGCTGGATCCATGAAAGCCCAAGTGCTTTCCTCTTCTATTTTGACTGACTCAACAGGAGCTACTGCCTAAATATGCATTTAACTTCTGCTGTATTTCGCCAATAAAAATTATTAATCAAAGTATTACTTATAAAAACTCCTCAACCCATATTTGAAGAAAAATTAGAATGATGAAGTTAGATAGTTCTAAGAAAGGATTGAAATAGGAATTTAAGGGGGTTTTCCATGGTTTCAGCTAAGTGCAAAGTCTATTCTTCTTTCATTCAAACTATTTCAGCATAACTTTTCTTTGGAACAAATCATTAAGGCAAAAATGTCCTTTCATAACATGTTTGTCATGCAATGGTCACGTCATAGCGACTCATTCCCCTCTTTTTTTTTTTTTTTCTGGGATCCATGCCAAGTGCTAAGCCAGAAAACCTTGTTATATTAATTATGAAGAAAAAACATGTTTTATTAAAAGCTAGCCTGCTGAATATTCTGTCATGCTGCTTTCCAGTGACAGCAGAATTGCTTTTGCATTTTAGCAATGTTAATGAATTTTCAGGGGCTTAGGGAGATGTATGCTATATTTTCCACAGCAATATTTAGAGCAAAGTCGGATTAGGATTGCCAAGACTAATGAATCAAACTACAATTTAGGACTAATTAAGAAAAATCTGTGCAAGACTTCATGTTGTGTAAGACTGTACCTATATCTTCCTCACTAAGTGTGAATTAACACAACCATTTCATTATGAGCTTATTTATATTACATTTGATTCCCACAATGTCTGTAAAACTGGCATTGAACTACCACAGAACTGATCCCCTCAGTGAGCTGCCACATGTACCAGTAGATAAAGGGTTCCATATTCACTACTGTCAACAGATAGATAGCCCTGATGATACACTAATTGATAAATATTCTATTGTGTTGTGAAAATCACTCTTTGCAAATTCAATGAGCTCTTCAAAAAGATCTATAAGCCGTTAAAACATCTCATGATATATTTTTCCCAAAAGACTCAATTTAAACATATCAACATCTGAAATTTTGTAACACTTTTCAGTAAATACAAATCTGCATGCATAGGAACCATCATTAAGAAACCAGAGGTTTAAAACAACCCCATATTCCTTCATAAGAAAATCTACTTCATCACAGTGCTTGCAGAAACAGAAATGTTTTTAAACCTGACTTTTAACTTTGCTTTAGTTACTGGTCATTCTTTCAGTCTTCTTTAAAGAGGAGATGTGTAGATTTGGGAAAGTATATCAAGCTCTGCCAAAGCAGGGCTCTGGCCATCTGTACCTGCATTGAATATTTTGCCATTAACCTTCCTTCCACATTAGTGGCAATGATAATTCAGCCGTCCCAAACATATGGCTGAGGTAAATTTTACATTTGATTAAAAAGTTTGCAAAACTGCTAAGCCAGCACATACCCCTGACCTGTTTAAGCTGACATCTAGTCCCTTCTGCATGAAGATGATTAGCCCGTGCTCATCAAGCAGCATGCCCATGCTGCAGCCCAGTGGTTTGGAGCACCTCTCAGTGCCCAGGGGTGGGGGAACGACTGAATTTCCCATCACACACCCCTGGAGTAGTCACTGAGTGCACCCAAAGAGGCCATTTCTTGTCACTGTAGATATCTGCTAAAAATACCCGTGGAGTTTGCCCTCATGGAGCTTTTACTTGGGCATCTCAATGTCCTGACATGCAGACACTCAGCTAAATGCTCTAGCTGCCCAGGAAGACCTCAGCAAGGAGCAGAGCTGGCCTGTGACAAGAAGAACAGTATAAAAATGTACTTACGCAGAAATGTGTATTCGCTAGGAGAATGACCAGTGGAAGAACCTGAAGTGTCAAAGCACTGTTAACCATCCTTACACTTGTTTCTTCTTGAACTTAGCTTTTTCTTCTTGCTTACCTTTTTTTTCAGACAAGCCACAATGAGCTAATTCAGTGCAAATAATTAACCATGCTTCAAATATTGTTTAATGTTCAACAGATTGCCCAGATCAAATAAGTGCGTCCTGTCCAGATAATCACTTCATTGACTGCTGGTGAGTGTTTCAAATCAGTAAGGATTAAAGATGGGATTAATATAAATTAGCAATGAAACAAAGTATTTTCCTTGCATAAGAGTTATTTTTCATTGATTATTGTCAATTTTAAAAGTATGAATCAGACTTACTGCTCTTACTTCTACCTGAAAAATATAGTGAGATGTAGTTACAAAATATAAAGTTTTTAAAAACATGAACATGAGGATTTTATTTTTTTGTAGATTTCAGACATCAAGGTTTATGTTCTCAAGTATTTGTCCACAAATCACAGAATCAAAGGATTATCAAGGTTGGAAAAGACATCCAAGATCAGCAGGTCCAACCATCAACCTATCACTGTTATCTAAAACCATGTCCCTAAGACTAAACCAAGTACTACTTCTAGATGGTTTTTAAACACCTCCAGGGACTGTGACTCCACCATCTCCCTCGGCAGCCTGTTCCAATGTTTAACAACTCTTTCAGTGAAGAAATTTTTTCTGATATCTAGTCTAAACCTTCCCTGGTGCAACTTGAAGCCTTTTCCCCTTGTCCTCAGACTGGTAGCCTGGGAGAGGAGATCAACCCCCATCTCACCCCAACCTCTCTTCAGGTAGCTGTACAGAGTGATAAGGTCTCCCCTGAGCCTCCTCTTCCTGAGGCTAAACAACCCCAGTTCCCTCAGCCGCTTCTCATAAGACATATTCTCCAGATCCCTTGCCAACTCTGTTGCCCTTGTCTGAATAAGCTCCAATGCTTCTATAACTTTCTTGTAGTGAGGGACCCAAAACTGAACACAGTACTTGAGGTGCAGCCTCACCAGTGCCAAGTACAAGGGGACAATCACCTCCCTGGTTCTACTGGCCATGCTATTTTGGATACACTGTGGGATGTTGTTGTCCTTGGCCACCTCAGCACACTGCTGGCTCATGTTCATCTGGCTGTGGACCAGCACCCCCAGGTCCTTCTCTGTAGCAATCCAGCCACTCATCCCCAAGCCTATAGTGTTGCATGGGGTTGTTGTGACCAAAATGTAGGACCTGACACTTGGCCTTGTTAAATCTCATTCAGTGGCCTCCACCGGCTGATCCAGCCTATCTAGGCCCCTCTGAAGGGCCTTTCTACCCTCAAGCAGATCAACACTCCTTCCTAACCTGGTGTCATCCACAAACTTACTGAGGGTGCATTCAATCCCCTCATCCAGATCATCAATAACAACATTAAACAGAGCCGGCCCCAATACCAAGCCCTCGGGCTCGGTGTCGAAATGTGAAAACCTACAATATTTTTTCTAATAAAAATTGAAATTCTTGAGTAACCCTCAGTCTCCAGAAGCTAAAGAATTTGGAACAACAGTAGCAACTGAGGAAATCACAATATCATCACAAGAATGAACAACCCTCAATTGGGGAAATGCTGACAAACTTTTCCTGATCAGATCTTTCATATTATGAAAACAGATGGAAATATATGTTGTTTTTTTTTCCTCACAGATAGTTTAGAGCCTCAGTAAGAAGAAGGAAGAGGGTGATAGAAACATTGTGTTCTCACAACAAAGCCCAAACTTACAGGGTAGTATGTTTTCTCTAAAGTTATAAAACAATTAAATAGGATAGTGCTGAGCCAGTTATACAACACCAGGAGAAAAATTAACATGATTATCTTCTTAGGAATTGTGTAGAGTAAATAGAATGGATAGGTGGAGTGTCCACGTATTGAAATATGAGGAAAAAACAGTGAAATCACAAGGGCCTCTTCAGATGCTGGAAGTCCATTCCTGGAAACATTCAAGGTCAGGTTACACATGGCTCTGAGCAACCTGATGTAGTTATAGATGTCCCTGCTCGCAGCAGGGGAGTTAGACTAGATGGCCTCTAAAGGTTCCTTCCAACTCTAACCATTCTACAATTCTATGATTTCCCATCCTGAATGGGATTTTCTGGTGAAAAATATAAAATGTGAGCACAGACTCTGTGACAAGCACAGAAATTCTGTGATTCTGTGATTAATTTGGATATCAGAAAACCTTATTTGTGATGATTCCTCACTTTGGAGCCTGAACATTCTAAAGGGGATTTCATGTATCAAAGAATACACAAAGAATTTAGGCATGGTAATTATGCCACATGTGCATAATTTAAGCAGGTGCCTGCAAGCAAAACGTGTTTGAGATTCAGTATGTTGGTGGCCACACATACAAGTTCAAGAGATTCCAGATTCTTTAAGTAGTTAGAAAGACAACAAGATAAAAGGAGTTAGATAACACACGACTTTATGTAATGTGTCCTTGAGTAAGCTGATTTGCACTGAATTTTAATAGAGCCCTGATTCATCAAATCTCAAACAGAATTAAGGTATGGACTGGTTTCTAATAACATCATGCTTTATATCCATGAAAGATAAATTAAAGGATGCAAAACTGCTATTGACAAACATTGATTATATGTACTTTGATGGACTTTGAAGTCGTGCCAGATGCATCTTGTCAGCCTCCAAAGTTTTCTTTTAAATCTCATTGCATAAGGCTTTTACTTTTTAATTATTTTTTTCCTCAGCCTCTTTGATCAAGAAAAAAATGTAGATCATATTTGTGTGATGCTCTTTCCTATGCATTCTGTTTAGATATGCCCTTGTGCACAGCTCGACGCATAGTCATCTTACCCTGTTATTCTGGGTGCTACTTAACAGTTAATTGACCTTCCCAAGCTTCTGAGTGAAATAAATCTTGCCACGTGCAGAGGGCTAGCACAACACTCATATCTTTTTGTACCACATAAATCTACAGAATAAGACACAAGCAACAAGGTTACTGGGTCTCTCTTTGTTCCCATAGGAATATTGACTGGTGAGAATGCTCTGTGGATCCATTTGATTCTTCCCCTCTGTCTGTGGCAGAGTGGTTTCTCATGTCAGACCCTATGGAAGGCTTCAAAGGTGGTGCAGGATTTGGGTGCAGATGTTCTTTTTTGGGAATGGACCCATTTCCCACATCCCCAACCCCATCTTAGTCACAGTGGGTGGCTTATCAGACATCAAGCACTTCTCTGTGACAGTCTAGGTGTTTTCAAACAATAAATATGGAGAATAAACTAGAAGAACTGTCAAATCCTTTTAAATTGAGAATAATAGATCAAAATAACTTTTAAATAGTGGATCAGAATGCTAGTGGGGGTTTTCTGCACAGCTGTCTGTACTGCCTTGAACAAATTTTACTCTAAGAATTCCTTCACTTCCCACCTGAACAGTGTGGGGAGTAACTTCTTTCTCTGTGTGTTGCTTGTTTAGATTAACTCTTCTGGCTCAGTATTTTCCCCCATACTGGTGAGCAGCTCCGGGTGCAACAGGTGCCTTGTTTTGGTTGTGATGTTTAGTGTAAAAGAACGGAAAGAATAACCTAGAAGATAATAGTCTTAATAATTTGTTTGAAATTACTGCTAAGCATTGTACTCTATATTGCTTGAGCAGTTTTGGTGGCCAAACTAAACAGCAAAACCATTATTTTGTTCCTTTTTTTCTCCCCTAAAAGGGGACTTTCCACTGAAAAGATGTATCCCTCAGGCAACCATGACAGGGCTCTGAGCAACCTGTTCTAGTTTTATGTGTCCCTGCTCACAGCAGAAAGGTTGGACTAGATGACCTCTAAAGGTCCCTTCCAACTCTAACCATTCTATGATTGTATGATTTTTCTGCCACTGTGCACACCACTTGAATTCTGATCCTGGAAAGCATTTCAAGCCCTTCCTCTCTGGTAACTCTTCTCCATCCTCTGGCACAAATAAATATTCTGTGCTAAATCTACATACATGTGTCTGGTCTCAGATATATTAATTTCAAGTCTAATTATCAACACCAGAAGAAACAAATCACCACAGCTGTAAGCGAAGAGAGAAAATTCCCAAGGTAAAAGACAAATAAAAACATTTACTATGCAACTTTTATTTACTCTAGAACAGTGGTTCTAGAAATACTTTCCTTCATCAGCCATCAGCACCATGCCCACAATAGCACAGGCCAGTCTCTTTGGGGGTCAGGATAGCAGTGACACAGAATATTCAAAGGTAAATGGTTCAACTCTGGCCTTTTCTACAGCTACAATTTTGTGGCTTTCTTTAATTAACCTAATAACTCAGAAGCCCTACACATGTTTGTGATTCCTCTTTTAGTGTTCTCTCAACTTCCATTAAATACAAGCCTTTTTCAAATAGCAAATTAAAATAAGAAAGCAGAAGCCCTATTATTCCTTTTTATACAGAAGGACCAGAGTTGTGTGAGAGTGTAGGGAATTGACTTTTAATACAAAATCTGGGAAGGGGAGGAGGGATATTCTCTTTGTGAAATTCAACTTGGTGCAGAAAGCCAGCATGAAGTCTAGACACCACTTAAATCAGCGTTTAAAGTGTTGCGGTTGCATTTTGTTTCATAATTCTCTCTAGCAGCACATTCCCAGTGATGGTTTCAATTCTTGGGCTCAGATCAAAAGCACAGTAAAAATTTAAAGACAAGCAAACAAACAAAAACCAGAATAAGTACATGCCGCAGAAAGTTCTGTTGGACGTGCAAAAGAACTCTTCCATCACCCCCACCAGAAGTAACTCTTCAAAGGCTTTATGCAAGCTCAAAGCTAGGGCAAAGAAGAGGCTCAGCTGGTTAGGGAGCAAATCCTGTTTGCTATTAGTCCCACTCCAGTGGTACACACGAAGACCAGCAACCTCTCTCTGATGCCAATTTGGTACCAGACTCTTCCCCTGAAGATGCATAACACCACTGAGCTCTTGAAGAGCAACCATGAAGCTCTAGTGGAGCTCTGTTCCTGTTACTTTGCCCTGGCCAAAAGGTTTTCTGTCCCCTTTTGGCCTGTTGGGTCTTATTTTAAATCTTTTCTACAAGATATAGATAAGGTCTTATCTATATTTTCTATAAGATATATATTTTTAATAAGATATAAACCAGCTCCAGATATTCTTGTTAGTTCGGCGGTTTTCTGAGCACAATTTTGTATTTTGAAGCTGCCTACCAAATGCATTAAAATTGTAAAGTGATGGACAAAGGAAAACAATTTTGCTTTCAAGCTGAAGAATAGGCATCAAAGCCTCTGTAGTAACTTTACAGAGTATTAAATGCAAACAAAATCTGACCATAGGGTAACATCATTTTAGGGAAGATGTGATGGCCTACCTCAATGTATGCATTTTATCTGCACAGCTCGCACTTAACCTGCCTAAGCTATAAATCCCCAGGGCCGAATTCTGTCCAGCCACCCTAAACCAAAGATACTTTTAGACTGCAAAGGTAGAGTTAAGATAGTCTCTGCTCCACTTACCAAACACCTCCTCCATAGGCTCCACTACAAAGTTCACCACTTTTCTTACTGATTTAATTTTACAGCTCCCCAAACAAGCTGAATATACCCAACATCATGGTAACTACTTTCTTCCTGTTAAAGAAGCAAACCCATAATGAAGTCTGACCCCATGCTATTTTGCATGTATTCGGAGGCAAAAAAACCCCCTAGGAAACAAATTTTAAAAAGAATGTACCTCCAAAATATGTCTTTTCAAAATTATTGCAATTTTTTTGATTAATATTTTCCCCTATTTCCTGTAGTGTTGTTACTTTAAACTGAAGTCGCGCATTGGATAGTAGAGGGCAGTAGGACAGTGAGAGATCATCTGTTTCTAGGAGGGGAATGCAGCAGGAGATCACACAGTAATACATGTACTAAATATCTGGGAATTCTTTGACAGAATACTTTAGTACACCAAATTCAATGAATTGTATTAATTACTAAAAGAAGAGGGACAACTTCAGATGGAATGATGCACAAGTGTTATGAGCACATCTATGAAGTTCTGGTAGGGCCAGTAATTCCTACTTGATTAAGAACTATACACCTACTTTACTCTCTTCAGTTGTTTATTTTTTCTTGTGCAGCTCTCTGAATAAGAATATACAAAAGATTTTCATCTTTCCTTTATTTACTAATGTTTAGTGCTACACATTGAGAGATTTATCCATCTGAATGCCCAGATGAAAAGATGCACAACTGAAGTAACACACAGTTCTAGCCCCTGTCTTACCTCTGTGGTTCTCAGACCAGGTGATGAAATGTGTAACAGCTCTGGTACTTATGTCATGTTTATCCTGGCTTCGTGTTTAACTTGGCTGGCCTAGCATAATGAACAGGGCCAGTTTGGTTGAGTATAAAGACATTGATTTCATTTCAATCCCAGCTTCCCTAGGTTACAATTCTTCTTTCTGATCCTTTATCTCAGAGGTATACTTTGACCTTAGATTTTCTTTCTGAAAAAAATAATTTTTCCATGGACACTGATCCAGTATTCATGCTCATTTTTTATATAGTTGAAGTTAAACAAGTACTTTTTAAATTTAAATTTCTGAAACTTATAACAGAAGCAGCAAGGCACTGTTTGCACTTTTCTCCAAGTAGCAGTAGCAATCACAAGTAAAATTGATTATGGTTTTTATAGGACTGTCTGGGATAAGAAAGCTGTCTCTTGAGCAGAAATGCTAAATGTGAGCTCCAGATCAATAACTGTGAGGCTAATAGCTTGTAAATTAGTCACTGGAATTGTAAGCAGATCCTAAGGGATTTTATGTTCCGCTGCCACTGAATTCTTACTTTACTTCCTTTGAAAACCCCAACGACCCTTCCTCTGCCTTGTTTGCTGCATTCAGCACTATTTACCTGCTTCCCTCCAGTCCTCTTTAACTGGCACTTTTTTTTGATTAGGCTGATTCCAAATTTCTTTGTTCCCTTTTCCACTCTCCACTTTCTATTCTTCTCACTGTGGTCAAACCAGACATCTTGCAGGCTTTAAAGTTACACTGATGGCAGGTACCTGGAGCCAGTACCAGTGAAAGAGAGGGGAGCAAGATGCTTACAGCCCAGAGGGTTTCTGTGCCCACACCACCAGCACAGCCTCCAAGCAGCCACACTGGGACTGGATAGACCCAGCACCATTAAAAATATGCATCTGGGGTTCATAAAAGGAGATGTAGACACTGTCCAGGGAGGCTTCCCTCATTAGCAGCAAACAACTCTATCAGCTCACTGAAAGGTCAGTGTGGTTTTCCTGCCTCAGCGTCCTAAACAAAAAACTGAGTATTTATAAGGCTGGGAAAATTTGGTATGAGCCTACCATCACAACATTCCATGGCAGCAGCTGTAAAGTTCCTCTTCCTCTAACCCTTGCTAGTAACATGGACATCCTTGTTGGCAACCTTCCTGTGATACATCATGGTGCCCCACAAAGCAGCAAGAAGCAAGAGTCATCATGCTCCTTTGACATGCTTCTCAAAAAGCATATTAGTGACTGGTTTGGCTGTTAACATTTTGTACGGTAAGCAGCACTTTTCACACTATGTTTAGACAGACACTTAACTTTTCACTGAATTCTGGATACTGAGGCGCTGGTGTGGATGGCAGTGTTTATATTAAAAGTAATTACACTTATGTTATAATCATCCCTAGGCCAGGCATTGCAAAACTAAAAAAATTGTTAAACTTAATTCAAAGGTGCTCCAAAGCGGAACTGGTTCCTGAACAGCCTGAGCTTGGCCCAGTAATGACATTCTGAGGCCAGCAAAGCAACTTAGTTACATTGTTTTAAAGTCTGTGGTCTGTCCTTGGAGTAGACCATTAAATGTGTATGTATTTCCTGTTCTCCCTTTCCCATAGTGCCTCCCATAAACACAAATATTTTGCCACTCTGACACCCATTCCCAGACATCCTCTCCTCTTCCCTAACGCCCTCTGTGCACAGCCCTCACCATGCAGCTCTGTTGCAGCACCTGTATATCAATCCCTCTTTTCCAGGCTCCATACACATTGACCTGAAGCCACCCTGCTCACTAGTCTGGTTCAAGGAATGGCTAAGTGGAGGTAATGACTCTATTTCACCCCTCCAACTCCCAGAGGAAACCTGTCATGTATTGTCCTTGCCTACGCTACCATTCAATTAGAGAGAGACCCAAAAAGTCAAAGCAAAAGACCCCCATGAGGGAAGGAGCTTTCACACCGTGTACAGGATGTCTTGGGAGAGGAGGTTCCAGGCAGAAGGCCAAGCTGGAAAACCTGGCTACTTTGGTCTCTTAAAGCTGCCTCTGAAGCTGAGGTTCCCATGGGAGTGCTGCCCACTCTTGGTGTCACAACCAGCAAGGGGTCTGACACATAACCCCCCTTTGCTCTGCATGTCTTTGGGAACATCCTTCTAGCAACCCACGCCCTATACTCAGTGCTAAAATAAATTCGTCAAGGAGGAAAGAGTATGTTTGAAGTTACCCCTTCCCTTTCCTTCTCTGTTCTTCCCTCCCCAAACAGATGTACCCACTCCATGGCCCATATTTGAAAACTTCTTCTTTGAGAGACTTTTGTACTCCGAAACAGCATCATTGAATTTTGCTTAGTTAAGGCAAGACAGCTCATATCAGAGAATGTTTGCTAGATTGGATCTCATTTTGTAACATTTCCCCTCAAAGGATCATTCAATGTTGCATCTTAGAATCAGATTCCAGAGAGGGAACTAAAAGAAACATCAATAAAAAAAGAAACTGTGAGGAAACTAAATATAGAACAGGCCAATATGAATTAAACAACATCCTAGAAATCTTCACACAATAATTGATTTGCTCATTTGTACTTCTTTCTATTCTTTAATCTTTCAGCAGGGCTTCAATCCTCCCCCCACTGCTTTTTTAATATTCTCTGTTCATCTGTTGTCTACAATATTGTTTCTGATCTCTCTCATCCCATCAATCATCTATAAAAAGAGACTAGTCCACACACTCTGGTCTCCAGTCGTAATGACTGTAAAGAACTAATCACCTAAACTGAGTGATGTTCATTGTTGTAAGTGTCTCTTTGATTTATTAAACATCTCCATATAAATTCCTGCATGTTTTGCAAGTTGTTTCCTAGAACCTGTATGAAGGCACTTTGAAATCCTAAAACTGTCTGCTTATGGGGTTTTTGGTTCATCTAATAAATGGATTCTTGTAATGAAAAATGTGCTTTTACTCATTTGAAAGGACCACTCAATCCAAATTCAGGTCAGATTTTCAGTTTGAGCTTTCTCCGAATACACAGAAAACTTAGAATGGCCACTCTTATACACTCTATATGAATGTGAAAATACTGTGTGCATCATGTCAGCACATCTGCCTGCTGACCAGGAGCCACAGACACTATCGAAATAGTCCTAATGATGGCATTTTCCCTAACTGTTCCTTTCACACACTGTTACAAGCTCTCCAGTTGAGCAAGAAGACTTCCCATCTGATGATGTAAGGTTTAGGAACTTGGTATGTTACCATTCTGTCCCAGTCAAAATGACATATTCAGCACCATGTCATCAGTGTGCAACTATTCCTCACAGTGATGAGGTTTGATCTGATTTCTCAAGTTAGACTTTTTGATCATAAGTCAGTGGTGAGGCCACCAAATCCCCACAAAAGGGTCTGGGTGTCACCAAATTTGGGGATTCTCAAAGTGGTGCAAGATCCAGGTTTCGCCAGTCATATTAAGGACTGCCTCCTCCCTATCTATCCTGGTTTCACTTAAAAGAAAAAGAGATACAAAGGACAGAGAAGGATTCAACATAGACAAGGGATGTCTGAAGATGGTATGAGGCTTTTGAAAGAGCCTGACATGATATTCTCATGACCTAATTGTAAAAATGGGAACTAGACAAAATATTATATGGGCACAACTCTTGGTAGAACTACACCCAAAATGGAGGACTGGTTTGACCAACAACTCCTCTCTGGGTCTGCATTAAGACTTGTGCTATTCACATTTTTTTCACCAGCACCTTAGGGTGCAGAACTAGAAAGAAAAGGCATAAAATGATGATGCCATTCTGGGAAGGATTCTTTGCCAGTGAGATCTGTATAAGTTCTATTCCCCTTTTCCATGCTGGATTTGCACAGAATATAGTGTGCCTGTTAAAAACAAATGCATATTCCTTAATGTTCACCACACTCTTTACAGCAGTCCCTGCTAATGAACCATCTACTGTTACAGGCGGGTGGGTTTTGTGCATTGATTGCCTTACTGCCTCATACTAAGTAAAAAAGATGTTAATAATCTTATTATTACAGAAACATCATGGAAACTCATAAATATAGATTCAACAGTTAACATCACAAATCTGTGAAAACCTTTTTTTCAACACAGTACGAGCATGGTTATGTTGGCAGGCAAAACAAGTGGGGAAAAAATACATATAATTTATTCTATAGATTTGCCCATTTTTTCTCTTTACAGAATGTGCATTAATACCTCACAGCTTTTGTGCTCTGTAACCATCAGGAAAGCAGTCTCCTACAATCCTCTAGTAAGGATGGATTAAGCCAGGCTGGTAAAGCTTGGTTTGGTGCATAGAGCTCATATGACTTTCCTTTTCGCTGCCTGATTAGCAGATTGACAAGTGTTACTGTTAGAAGGAGATTCTGTTTCCTTAGATTCAGTTTAGCATTCGAAATTGGCTTTCTGCATATAGCTTAGGATCTCACACAAGCATCAATATTTTTGTGATCCTGGTTGTCAATTGGAATAGCCACAGAATGTGATTAGCTCCCCCTATAAGTGCATACTCTTAGAAATGGCTGCAACATAGAAACAGTAGAAGAGGGGGTTTCTCTCCTTCTCTTTTTAGAAAGAAAATGTGGCAATGGTGTTTGGAAAAAAAAATTGATTCCCCCCCAAATAATTAAAAAAAACAAATACAGAAAAAGTAGCTTTAGATTTCTGTTCAAGCAAATATTCATGGGACTGACTAGTGAAGTTTAAAATATTCCTCCATCGTCTGTACTCTCATATATAATATTGCTGTAAAAAGATATTTCTATTAATATCAGGTGAGAAAACTACATTACCCAGTCATAAGAACATAAATAAATAATAACCATTCACAACACTGGTGTCAGCATCTTTCTTATAGATGCTGATTTGGGCTAGATGATTTCCAAACTCTCAGGAACGGGAGACTCATTTCTATTTCAAGAGGCTTGTACTCAGAGAACCATGTTGCAAATGGACAGAGATTAGGAACAACTGACAATTTCTACATATGTGAACTCACTGCATTACAAAAAGGATTGCAGAGACAAATATTTTTAAAGAACTTAAGAAGCAAAGGGCAGGCAGGATAGAAGCTTTACCTTGTGAGGAAAAAAAAAACAACCCACAACAGGACAGTTGAATGCACACAAAAAATTTTACCCGCAAGAAAGTCTAACAAAAATATTTGCTTAGAGTCAACACCACTCTGTAGTTGTATCACCTGTATTAATACTGTATATTTAAAAAAACCTGTTGATGATAGAGTCTGTCTACAAATCTGGTATCAGTGGTTTCATTGGGAGATGATCTGTGATTTTCCTCTGTGCAACAGCACTGACAATTTAAAGTCTTATTTCATGACCTACCCTGATCACAAAAATGGGGGTTTTGCCCCTTCTCAAACAAATGATTCCCAAATCTGTGAGATAAATATGGTGACGATTTAACCTGTTTTACAATCTATTAAGCTTTAAACATGTCGGCGCATCTAAGAATGGGTATTATATATTTCACAGCTCTGGTTTGTGAGAAAATCCTACATCTTGAGGAAAATAAACAAAGACTTCCCTTTTCTCATTGGTGTTGTTTGTTCTTTTTGTTTTTGTTTTGTTGTTTTTTTTTTCCAGAAAGATGGTTGGTGTACGAGAGGCACTGAGCAGTAAAGAAGGCTGGAAGCAGTTAGTCTTGGTGGAGGTGAACCGTACAGTTAGAGGGCAGAAAAAGAGGTCAGAGGTATATATGATCAATACAATATTGCACAGGAATCGCCACAGCGGACACCTCATACCTGCTTTGTGTGTGCACTTATAAATACCTGCCTGTATCCCCAATCCCTGGCTCAGCTGAAAAAGGTTCTGTACCTTTGACGTGAGGCAAGAAGATCTCCATCCCCGCAGTTCTACTGAGATTACTCAGCTGTGAACAGATAACTCAATACAAAGAAGAGGAAGAAAAAGCAAGGAAAAAAGTAGAAGCAGACAATTTCATAGAGCCCAAACCAGACAAGACTCTCTCTGATGACCAAGGGAAAAGCTTTGATAAACGGTAGGGCAGCTCCTCAAATCCAGGTCTCTGAAAGTGGGGGTGGAACACTGCAGGAAATAATATGAGAGTCCCTGCTGTGGGAGTCAAGGGAGACAGGAAAAATAGTTCAGGTAATAAAAAAAATGTTAATATTACAAGAGTGGAATGCATCTGAGTATAATTCCAGACTTTTAAGTTCAGTTTTCAAATCTTGGAGAAAGAAAGAGATAGCCCGCTGCCATCTCACTAGTTTGTCACGTTGGATTTAAGGTGTGGAATAAATCAAAACTTTTTTTTTTTGGGAACATGGTACAAAGAAATGCATTAATAATACATGAAAAATGTTCATCACATTGGTGTGCATCAGTGGAAACACCATTTTAAAGAAGCTATGAAACAACACATGAAAAGATTTGACCTAGGTTTTACTTCTGATGTGTCGGGGTAGGGGCAAGAGAAGCATTTCTCTTACCCACTGATGTGCTATATCTGTGACTTCCTACTTGGATAGAGAAGTTGGGTTCCCAAAGCAGGGATGATTTTTTTTTCCCCCACAAGCAAGCAATGAAGTTTGAATCCTCAGAGCCACCTTCTCTAAGCACATTCAAGAGGAACAGAGAGAGAAATAAAACAAAACCTCCCAGGTAACTGGTAGCTGCCATCCCTTTTCTTCTTCTGCATGCTGAATGTTTAAATGTCTTAAGACTCTGATGTTTGCTGAGAACTGCAGTCATTTTTGTGTTAAGCTCTGCACACTGTAGCGCAGAGGGCTGGGACACAAGCACATGCTTATATCCTGTGCCTTTCTAAATGGTTTTCTTTCTTTCTTTTTAGCTTCCAGATATGTGGTTTAAGAAAATAATAATAGAAGTTGTTCTGATTAAAAGTATACAGTTGTTATTTATGGAAGAACATAGCTGCAATAAATACTTGTTACTAAGCTAGCTAAATCTATCAGCAATCATAGGATGGGAAAGATCAAAGAAACGAGAAGATAAACACAAAGACGACATTCATGATTCAGATTGTGGTAGCACCCAAACACTTCACACAAAAATGAGGCCTCCTGCAGTTGGTGATGTATGAGTAAATACTGGGATTTTCTTGTCTTCTAAAGAACCAGCATTCTCAACAGGCAAATTGGACCTGAGGGGGTTGAAAACAGATGATTTCTGTTATTGACCAGAATTAAGAAATGCTTGTTTTGCCAGGATGTCTCTGCTTCTGTGGTCAATTCTGTCTGCAAGAGCTGTGAGCACCCACTCATCAGCTGGTGACATACTGACAGAAGAAGTTTGGATCCTTCTGCGTCCTTGGAGCTGTGCATCCATGAGGGACCCTTCAAAGATCTTATGCTTCAGGAATGTAAGAGTTTTGGTTACACCAGCTCTTCTGTGAACAATTTGTGCTCTCAGGCCTGGTCAAATACAGTTGAGCTGGACTACCTCTTTCATTTGTTGAATGGCGTTGGTGGAATGGGTGGACATTTGGCTGTGCAAATCCATACCACAGTCTTTGTCATGCCCTGCTCTCCACATGTGTTGGAGGACACTTCAGCTGTGTCAGGACAAGCACAGAGGGAAGAAGCGTGCTCTGCATTATGTCCTGCCAGGTGGAGGAAACACAGCTGATGGACCATCACATGGTACTTTGTGTGCATTTCATTCCTCTCTTCCCACATGCTGCCACTTCATCACTTTCCTCTACCTCTGGCAAGCCTAGGGGAAAGCATGGTTATTTTTGGACCATGTGAAGCCCCACACATGGGGACGTGGCCATGGGACCTTATTGCAGTGACGTGCTGGTGGCCATCACCTCCTTGCTGAGCCAGCAGTGCAGTTCTCAGCAAACCCTAATCCTGAGCAGGGAGTGGCTCAGTCTCCAAAAATGATCCTGTCTTTCCCTGTTTTTCTCATGCAAGGCATAGGAATCACTATTCCTGCAGATGCTCATTTCACTCCTTATATATGACTTAAGCCTGTTGTCACCATCTTCATTTGTAATTTTGTGAACTACTTTTACTTTATTTAGCAGACTTCCACAATAGAAAAAAAAAAAGACCCTAAGGAAAGAGAAGAAAACTTGTTACTTTGCTAAGACCTTGCCTGGCAAGTTTCAGCTCAGAAACCCCAGAGAATGCAGAAGAGATTAATGAAAATGCTGAGAATCACCATAATAATTCCAACTACCTGCACCAGTGTCAGCAGGCTCAGCAGGGCCTGCCATTAGAAAGCCCCCTTTTAAAACAAGTGTCCCTCCCATTAGCTAAATTATCTAGACCGCGGTGAAGAATATTCCAAGGTGACAGAAATCAGAACAGTACAGACTGCTAAAAATGAAAATCAGATAATTGCTCATAAATTACTTCTGGGGTCTTTCAAGATCTTTCAGTCTTCCTAACCAAAAGGCAAGTCATTTGGAATGCAATAATTAGAATAAAGCTGCAACATACAGAAAACACAGTTGGAAGGAAGATATTAAGAGATATATTGTACCTGCATAAATTATCATCTGGTTTTCAACAGCATCCTGAATTTGCTCTTATTGTCCTGAAAAAACAAGCAAAGGCGAGAGTCTTGGCATTGAGATCAACCTTGACTCTGGTCCCCAGTCTCCTCCCTGGATTTCACACTAATGCCATCCAGGCAGGAGAAGGGACTGGATATTGTTCTCCCTCTTCACATTTCTTGCCCAGTGCTGTGTCTGGCTAATGCTCAGTGACACCCACCTTGACACAGGGGACCAGTATATCTTCAAGGGCAGCATGTCAGCCCTCAGGTCCTCTTGTGTCTTTGGTCCCTCCAGAAGAGATTGCCCCACTCGCATGAGCTGAAGGGGCAACACAAAATCTCCTCCCTTGGGATGGTACCTTAGAGGCTTCACTAGGAAATATTTTAAACAGAATATTTTTTGTCCTAATTTGCTCTATCTGAGGGTAAAATTAATGTCACTTGGTGTTCAGCACAGCCACCTCCATATTATTTTTTTCAGTAGTTTGAGATGAAAGCTGCACAGAGGCAGAAGGGGTACTCTGGTGAGATGAAGGTCAAGACATAGTCACCTTTTCAACTTATTCTCTCTCCTTTTTCTGATCATCCTACACAGCCACCAACTGTTTGGAGGAGGGCAGCTCTGTAACTCCAGAAAACATCTGTTAAAAATCCATTTGACACTCATATGCTGCTGACCACCATTGGTCTAAAAACCTTAAGAAATTATTTCACCCCTCCTGGCATTTACTGGACTACATGAAGATGGGGGTTTTTTTATTTTTTTTTCTGTTTTATTTTTTAAACCAGACTATATTTCATTACTTGCTCAGAGGATTTCATGCATGGGCTACTCTATAAATAAGACTTATTATTCCCCAGTGGCAAATAGGATTTCTTTCTGAGAAGCTGCAGAATAGCTCAAGTGGGATAAACATTTTCAGATGGTGTTAAATTTCAAAATTAAACAGGGGGCAGTTCCCACTGTAAGAGGAATAGCTACCTAGTTTTTAAATGACCTTTTTATTTTGTACTAAAGCCAGCAAGACCTCCGCACATGAGTTACAGCTGGTCAGCATGGAGGGGAGGCCATGAGACAACAATTTGTGATTCTCTGCAGTACCCCAGACATAAATTTCACTCTCCCAACCAAATTCAGAGCTAGGAGGACATAAGGGAAGCTGTAAAGTCTACCAGTGGCCTGGCACCATTATGCTAGTCTCAGCAAAGCCAGGGACCATACCAGCAGCTGAAATACCCTGCACCATTCGAGGTTAGGCAGGAGACAAGCCTGTGGGACAGTGACTCTGCAGCTTGAATGACAGTCTGATTCTGGGAAAGAAAATGGAGGATTTCTGCCTTCAGAGCTCTTTCTCTGCACACTTCTGCCAAAATTAAGTTAACCCCACGAACATAGACTAAAGGCAAATATATTATGGGTCTTCTTTCATGAATAAAGGATGCCGGGTCACCTAACCTTCATCCAAATGAGGAGCACAGGAAGGGAGAGAGGAGAAGTGAAGGTAATTAAAAGTTACAGCAGGGAGGAGACAGAGGTTTACTCACAGCTGAATCATCCAACGATCTAATTTGTCAGAAATCAGCAAATATTACACAAATCTGCATGATTTTTGTCAATCTGCCCCCTACCCTAGCATTGCCAAAATCTCCTCTAACCAGCTGTCAGAGACCTTGCATGGCAGCAATACCAAAGACTCCCAGAACAGCTCCATTCATCACCTAGCTCCCTGCAATGCCAAACCTCAACACAAAGGAAAAGTCAGGGATGATTTTTTCAGTTACAACATAATTTCCCCACAAATGATGCTTTTCCCCAATCCCATCACCTAAAGCTCCCTTAACTCCTGGTGGTTTAGCACTTGTTCAAAATTTTCATTAGGCTGAGTTTTTACCATTCTTCCTGCTCTTCAAGCTTAGGAAATACTTTGCATAGGATTCAGGGCATGCAGGTGAGAGTGTTCTTGCAGGCTGACCTTTCTATAATATCTAATTCTTGGTGGTTACAGTTTCACTTTTATCTGGAAAAAAAGAAAAAAAACCCTTTTGGAACAATGGGAGAAAGCCTTATGAAATAACTGCCCATCAGCTTCTGGGATGTGTGAGAAGGAGGATGGTTGTCCCTCAGTGAATGCCTGAAATCTGCAGCTGAGAAGAAATATAAAGCTCATACTCCTGTTTTGAGTAGATGTCAATGTTACACTGAAGTGAAGTCAGTTATACTGAGTGGTACCTAGGCCCTTCAGAGTTAGACCACAAAAGGCACCGTGAAGTTGGTGCTTAGAGGCACTGCTGGGGTGCACCTACTTGTAGATACATTTAGGAGGACAAGGTTCCTACCTAAATACCTTCACATGGACTGTGTGTTGTCATTAGGTGTGAAGTATGTGTGTGTAGCCCAGTAGGTATCAAATTTATTTGTGCACAGGAGAACTTTGAAGTCTTTCAGTATGAAAACCTACTAGAGAGCAGAAGGATATCAGGCTGCAGAACTGATATTTATGATAGGTCTCAGTTCCAGCATTGCCAGTCTCATGTGCTTCTTTTAAATTTCCCTGCTCCTTTAATACTGTTTCTATACACTTGCTGTTGAAAAATATTTACATGAAAAATGTTCAAAAGGGAGAGAGGTTAGCAAAACTGTCAACTGGGCTAAAAATTAAGTAAATCTTTTCCAGCCTCCATGAAGTAATAGATTTCTAGTGCTGCTTACTCAGGATTTCTAGCAGGCTGCTATACTCACAGGAGGGTGCTTTCTTGGCTTATTTTATTCATGTTTTACGTAGAATAATTGTTTGCTTCTATAAGCGAAGAACATGCTTTTTCTGATGGAGATTGCCTACCTCAAGGACAAACTAAATGTAGCTCTTCAGCTTGGAGAATATTAACTTTTTGTGTAATTTAGCTAACACATGTGAAAACATGTTTACTCTTGAAGATTTTATTCAAGCTAGAACAGATACATCCTTAGACAAGACCACGGAAGTGAGATGACATTGAGGCTGAACTCAAAGCTAAGTACTTAAATATGTATAAGCCCAGGTCTGAGAGCTCCGTTTTTACACAGAATTTGAGAGGTAAACCTTTACATTCATCTCTCTAGTCAGATATGGCTTCATTTTCCTCTAGCAATAGCAGGAACCTTTTCAAATAAGCATCCAGTCACCTAAATCTGTCCTCCTACAAGGTAGTCCTATGTTTTTCATCTACACTGCCTCTGCCCAACTGATCAGGACTCATCCCTGCACCCGAATGAGCAGGGCCATATTTTTGGCGAAGGAGCAGTTAAGACAGAAGACTGGGTGTCCTGCTGTGCTGGCTGAAAGAGAAGGAATAGAGGAAAGAAGGAGGGAGCAAAGCTGCCAAAAGCTGCTGCAGCACTTGACATAGGGACAGACAGTAGAGAGGGGACAGGTACTTGTGAGATAGAGCAAATTATGCAGCTATTTTACTCTGCAGTGATGAAACAGAAAGGTCAGTTTCTATACACCCTGGCTTATAGGCTAGCATATGATCCATATATATGTATTTTAAGTCTTCTATATCTCTCCAGCTCAGGCTGCCACTCATTTCTAGTCTTCTAACAAGCAGGCTTTTGAACAGCATTCACGCTCACTTTTTAAGTTTCGAAAGAAGCGTCTCTTGGTGTAGAGGCTGCTGCTAATGAGAGATGAGGCAAAGTGACGAGACAGCACTGCTTTAGGTAGTCTCTGTGTTGTGCCATCCTGCACTGTGTGAGCAAATGATAGCAATGCTCTCCATCACTCTGGCTGCACCGTGTGGGTCAGAGTCTGTGTTAGCACACAAGTAACCATTAACCTGGCCTTTGCCACTGGCTTCCAAAAACATTTCTGAGCATTCACCTCTCATTCTGTAAATAACAGTTGCATTCAAGGAAATGTCAGTGAGCAACAAGATAGGGCTCACTAGAATAGGAGTCACAGAAAAGCAAGGTGGCAACACAGACTTCACTCCAACATGGGTAAATAAAGAAACTCTTTCTCACTGGCTTGATCTGTGTGAAGGGAGCTGCAGGGGACTTGCAGAACAATGGTGCATCTGCACTTCAACTCACAGCCACAGGAATGGGCTGTGGACACAAAGTCCCTCTGCTCTTCTCACCACTGAGCATGCACTTGCTATTTGAGTGGCATAACTTGAAAGTTTGTCTGGTCTGCACCAGGAAGACCTATTGAAATGGGTGCTCAGCATCTCTTAGCCTTTGGTCCTTTGGGGTTTTATTCACACAGCAGAGGAGTAACTCCTTTCTCCAGCCACATCCACTTCAGACTCAGGACTAGAGGTATTTGAAATACCAAGGTCTGAAAAGAAGGTATGCAACTACATACATGAAAGGTTCTTGTATCCTGAGGTAAAAAATCTGGTGACTCTGAGTGAAAACCTGGCCCAGGCTGACCCTGCATAATCCCAACGTAAAGGACAGGGAAGAAAGAAGATCACTGTTTTCCATAGGTGATGACTAGCAGTGTAAGTAATGAGTCTGACATGTGCTTGTGTAGAGTCACTTGAACATTCTCACTGAGCATCATGGGAAAATAGAGGTGGGTGCAGGTCAGCAAATGCAGAACTGGCAATCTCTCCCTGAGCCACCACATGAGAAATGAGATTTTCCCCTTGGGAAAGTAGGCAGAAGTGGCAACTAACTGCAAGTCACTGCTACTGTCAGGTTACCACCTAAGGATGCATCCAACCCTGCCTGAGTTCCACCGACACTTTTTAAGCCCTAACCATTAAGAGCAAGCATAAACACAGAGAACTCAGGTTCCTCTTCTTCTCCTTTTAGCAAAACCCCCTTTGTAAGAAAACTCCACAACAGGAACACTAGTTCAGTATCAGCAGAAGATAAAACCAGTGATATAACAGCACCTTACTGGGAAATTCCTACACCTTTGGAGATATCAGTAACAGAGGAAAAGCTACCCAGATCTGGTTTGACTTTGATTTGTTGCGTCCCTCAAAATGAAAAGTGATGTCTACACAGTCTCAGAGACCTGAAAAAGAGAGACAGAAAAGAGAACTCCTGCTTAATTAAATTTTTCTAAAACCAAAAAGTGTTCTCCACCTACTGTCTCTTTCTCAGTGCAAAGCTTCAGGGGCCTGGGTAACACACTGCTCAGTGAAATGCTTGCACAAAACATTAAGCAAAAGTCCTTCTCATTTACAGCTCTCCTACCTTCAGCAGCATTACAACAGGGATCAGTTTCACCTGCAGTCCAGAGCTGTGCAATTTATACACCCTCCTCTGTCTTAAAATTCCCAAGCTGCAATATACAAGCAAGGAAGCAATAAAAGACGCAGTGCACAGACAAGACTTACAACCTGCACTCAGTTCTGGTGCTGTAAAAAATGCCTAGCTGAAACAAAGGTCTAAGTTTCACATCATTTATTTAACTTTCAAACATCATATCCTAGATTTTACAGTGATGGACACTACAGAAAAAGGTATGAGAAATAGATGGGTAATTATGGTGGTGGTTTTGACTTTTACCGTCATCTAAAACTGTAGTAAAGTCAGAAGACAAGGTTTATGCTTCTTGAGATATGTGTTTAAATCTAGTTTGTGTCATAAGCGATCTAAATGTAATGGTCCCAGCTTGATTTCCAACAAAGCTTAGACATGTGACTTTGATTGAGAATTAGATGTGGTTTTCTGTATCAGAGCACAGGTACCACATGGTTCGTTACAAATCAGCATGAGTGACAGCAGCTTTTGGGACTAAGAAGGAACAAGAAACTTAATTTCTGAAAGAAAGTTTTAGTGAGCAATGTGTGTGGGATGCTCCTTGGGAAGCTGCCTGTAGCCCCTCACACAACCTCCAAGCACCAGTTTGTAAGAGGCACTAGGTTTGGGAGGAAAGAAAAGGGCTGACAGAAGAACCTGGTGAACAAAAATGTCAGAAGAATTAAAAATAGACAGAAAAGGTATTTTAAATGGCACACATGTATAGACCACAGGGGAGCTCTGAAATGCACAGTTGAGTATTGAAGTAGCCACCACACAGTCCATACAGTCTGACTGTTACAGAAACCCCACACAGGTAGGGTACCACTCAGGCTGCAGCATCCTTTGATATTCTGGTACACGACAAGAGTATGAGTCATTGCATGGTGAGAGACTGAACAAACCAGACCTGGTCCAGAAAAGGGGTCAACGGCATCACCCTCTGCAGACTGTGATGATGGTCCATGTCTCCTCCCAGGGCAAGTGATAGCAAGCCTCATCCCACTCTACAAGTTTCAGTGGTCCCGGCCCTGCAAGGAACGTGAAGGCCCATGTGGGATGATGGCTGTCCCCTGCCAGCATTTATGGCCCTATGGGGACGGCGGTGATGCCCACAGAGGGTTGCCACAGGGTGCTGATGTGACCAGCACTGCTGAAAGCATGGGAAGGCAACGTGGGGCGGGAAGGGTGTGCTGCTTGCCAGCATCCCTGGGTGGCAGTGTCCCCGCATGGGGTTGCCTGTCCCTTGTGTCCTCGCAGCGTGCGAACCACGAGAGGGCACTGAAACCTAACCAAAACGTTAAACCGCACCAAGCCTCCGCTCCGAAGGAGGCTCTCTGGTCAGATGGAACTGCCTTCCCCGCAATTATATCTTTAGATAAAATTCCAGAACAAAGGACCGATACAAGGGTGTATTCATTGCTGCGTGTTTCAACTGTCCATTACGAGGTCTGAAACAAAAGCAGGGTTCATAAATACCCTACAATGAAATGCTTCATGCGCTGGGAGCTTGTACAATGAAATATGACTTTCTGTTGTAGTTGCTTGTCAGACTAAAACAATAATTGTATTGAAATTAATTTTTAATTAAACCGTTTTCTGTGCTCTGGGAATTTGCATTGGCATTTAAGTAGTGTTCATCATTGCTGTATCAATGTGCTTTATCTGCACAATCTGTTAAGCTTAGTATATTTTAATTGAAATTCTTTCAGTCTTTCGACGGTTGCTTCCCCCTTCAGATTATCATTCATATAATAGCTGCATTTTATGCTTATCCTATCCAGAGCGATTACAAGAATTATTCTGCCATTATTTTTAATTCTTCACTACTTCCCCCTCACTTTCATAACCCCTTTTTACTGTAAACTCTTGCTGTTATGAAGGAATTTGGTACAAATTGGTTCACACATTTATTTTTAAACTGTAAACCAGATGTAAGAAACCCCAACATTAAAAACATGCAGCACTAAAAGACTGTCATTCCTGAGAACTGAAAATACGCCACTAAGATAATATGAAATATTTGAATGTGACTGGAATATGTAAGATGCAAGTACTGAAATAATTTTAACAAACTATACCCCTAAAATCTCAGAGACAATCTCATCAAAAAATAACAAAAAGAGATCCTATTACTGTCTTTTTTTACACAACATATTTTCTTTTACTTCATCTAAGTTAAGTTTCTTTTAAAATTTTTGTTAAATGTTTGTAGCTCTACTTCTTATAAAAATAGCAAAAATAAACCAAGAGCTTCACAGGTTTCTTGCATGAAAGAAAAAGGTAAAATCAAATCAAAAATCTTCTTCAAAGAAGATATATTTTGATTCATATTTGTCCAATAATTCCAATATATTGCTTAGTTAAAAATGAAGTTGTTCAGATAGCTATATCAATTAATAGTCTCTTAGGAGTGCATTTTTTACTGAAACTCCTGGAAATATATTTTTTAAATCTCTGTTTAATATTAGTTATCTCTCATCTCCCCTGTATGGCACTATTTACTTGGTGCTTAAACCCCTGATTCCAAACAGCCTATGTTCCTGACGTCTGTCAGAAACAAAAGAAACAGGATGTAGAGGGAAGTTCAGAGGAAAGAATAACATGGGAGTTTGTTTTCACTTCAGAGGGAAGCATTGCATAAGTAAGAACAATTTGTGTGAATAAGGTTTCACAGGACAATAGTCCACACCTGACACTGGCAAGGGAGAGAACTGAACCTGACAGGCTATTTCCACAGCTCACTACCACATCCACCACGTTCAGCCTGAACAAGGCATTTAGTTCAGCTTCTGAGAGCTAAATTTTTCCTGAGCATAACATCATGGACCCGCAGCCTCTGTTAGCATCTGTAAGGGCCCTGAGAACAAAGCCACACCAAATAACCCTCGGACACCTGCCCAGTGGAATTACAGGGAATTTTGCCACTTAGTCATCAAACCTTTAGATCATAGGATTTTTTATACATGTAAGTCTACATAACATATGTGGGTATCTGTGTGCCAGTATGGTCATGGGAAAAAAACAAAACAAAACTCCTCTAAGAGTCTGAATTGTCTAGCGGTGGGTCTTCCAAGGAAAAAGTAGTTTTTGTCCTGGAACGTGCTGTATTTCAGAAAGCTCATACCAAAGTAAATACACAGCAGGGACAACTCTTTGTGGCTTCAGCATAACCTGTGCTTTCAAATAGCTGGTTTGCATCCACAATGTATGTCAAAATATATAAAAAAAATACATAAACACATAGGGACAATACTTGCATTCATCAAAGCAATATATATTATACATCATTACATTATGTGCCTATGTATGAATGCATGGAAATTCTGCCTATAGCAGAGGGGGAACAAAACACTGAAAATGTATCCTAGTTTTATCTGGTATATTTCTCATTACATTAAGAAGAGTAGAGATTTGTCTGGCTCCTGAGCAGATGACCAGTCTGTAGCACACTCGGTATTTTCCAGCTTTAAATCTCCCACAGCCCATAAAAACCTTTGCAAGTATTTCTTATTGTTAACTGCGGTATCTCACAGTGCAGGTAGAGCTGATCTCTTGAACGATTTCCTCCCACTGAACTACCCAGCGGAGCGAACCTGACATCATCACACCCATCTACACACTCTTCTCTTTTGCACCACTGGGAGACCCACGGAGCGATATCCTGCCCGCCGGGAGCAAACGCCAGCCCAGCAGTGCTTGAGACGCACTCTCCTTCAGGGGAGGAGGGAGGGGAAAAAAAAAATCTTTTCAAATTCTCTGGGAAGATTCAGCTTTCTCCCCCCCCTTTCCCCCCCCCCCCCCCCCCCCCCCCCTTTTTTTTTTTTTTTAAATGTCAGACTCCTGCACAGTTTCTTTGAAAGTTTGAACAGCTAGATCAGTCTGGAAGCAAACAAACCGCAGCACATTTCACCTTTTGCAGAACTTTCCAAGAGACAGCATGCATTTCAGAGAAGTGACTATTCAGTGTTTAACTCTCTGGGGCTGGGGTGTAGACCTAAAATTCAAAACATTCTTTTGTACATCTGTGTTGAATCAGGGCTTATTTCTGATTAAGGCGGTCGCACTTTTAATATTAAATTTGTTTTTAAATTGTTCGCTGTTGTATTTGGGGATGAGAGATGGAAAAGGATAGTTTCTGCTGTAGCATTGCTCACTCTGCTTAGGATACAACTTAACTGGGTTGGAAGGTTTCTGATTTTTCCTTCAGCTATGTTTTGCCTGAGGTGTAGCCTGTGACAACAGAGCCTAGACTCTTTGACCTACTTGTGGCATTTTCTTTTACTGTGCATGCTGGGAGATGCTCAGGCTGCTGCTTTTTCCCTTGTCCTGATGCTCAATGGGATTTTCATCTCCTGCAACCTCTCCCTACCTGGGGAAGTCTGTGTGCTGGAGCACACCAGGCTGATGGTACATGACCAAGATAGGGCTTCCCAGGCAATAAATTGCTATGGGAGATACTGGTCTGTTTTTGAACCCTGAGCTTTAAAAGGGAGTTTTTTCTGCTCCAGCCTGCTGTGAGATCTGAGCCAGAGCAGTGATCTCACCACCTAAGTACTGCAAAGAGCAAAGGATGCAGTGCAATCACCCCCACCATTCATTGTGGGGGGTCTGTAAGCAGCTAAACCCACCCAAAATCAAGGCATAAACAAGGTATGACAGAGGAGACAAGCAGCTTTGAGTCCTTAGTGCACCTGGTAGCAAGAGGAGCTTGTGTTTCCCTGTTCTCGGTTCCCAAGAGTAGTGTAAAGCTGGGGCTGAGCTACCAACTGGTGGTCTGTCAAAATCATCCCTGGTGTGCAAGGGTTTTGTGGCAACATCAGCTGGGAGGGTCCCTGACACTTTCGGGGGTGCACAAGTGGACATTGCTGTGATAAAGAAAGGTATGTAGTGAGCGCTGGGGAATCTGAGGGGCCCAGATAATGATGCATGGGCAGGGCAGACAACACTGCCAGGTCGAACATAACACACGTGGGCTATGGGAAGCACACAGCATGATGCTTCAAGCACCATTTGTTAGCCACTTAATGTGAGATAGCATGTTTCTGCTGTATTAAGGAACGAGCAGGATACTCTTACAGGGGAGGAGGCTCATGCAATCTAGATCAGGAAAAAAGAGAGGGCAGCAGCACTGTGTACAGTACACAGCCAGAAGAGACCATATGGCAGAAAAAGGTCCTGCCTCTTAAGCTAAGTGAAAGCACTTCATTCATTTATTGAAGAGGATTTGATGGTGGTTTGGACTCTCCAGGACCTGTCACCGAACAACTGCAGCTCCCATTCCCTTGGACCAGGGCTGACACAGCAGCTGCCTGCCAAAGCTAGGATGAGAGGACAGCAACACCTCTTCCCTTCTGCCTGACCTGCCTGGTTAGGGTTAGTTTGTGGCCAGAGTTAATGGCACAAATTTAGATACACTGAAAGGTAAAAGAACCCTCTTACCTGCTGTGCTAACATTAACTGTGTATACCAAGTTTCAACAGCTGAGGTTATGGAGGTGAGGTAATAGGCGGAGACGAGCACCAGATAAGTAGCATGCCAGGGAGCAAAGCTGTCTTCTGGCAGAACCACTCTGATTGCCTGGCCTTGTGGAAGGTGAGTGACAGGGACATAAACCACATCTGCACAATATTGGTGATCACAATATACTGCAAGCCATCTCTGGCAATGCTGCTTGCCTGGGGATGGTGGCTGAGTCCACCTCACCAATATTTTCAGACTGTTCCATGTCTGGTGTTTGTACATGCTAAGAGAATGAAGGATAACCGTAATTATTTGTTTAAAGGAATGCATCACAAGCCTTAACAACCTAGAAAACACTGATTTATCTGTCTGCAGTCACTGGATTTGCACACCTCATGTCAAAATTTGTTATTCCCTGTTATCATCCATCATGCAAGAGGAATGGCCAAGGACACTCTTCTTAGCCCTCAAGCCTAATCTGTGACAGTCTAACATTTCGCCTTAACTATTTGCTCTCCAGAAAGAATCCCTTCAGCTCTGAATTAGAGATGACAGAAGCACTAAAAAGAAGGTTCCTTCTGCAACAACTGCGACATCAGAATAAATAGTCTCTTCTCAGTATTAGCGACACAGAAACACTCTAGCTACCAGGATCAACTGTGTACAGTTTGTGTATAACCTTTTAAACAGCTTTTGCTGTAAAACACAAGTCTGTTTGCTGTAACAGAAACATTTCATTCCTCACAGCAGAATAAAGGAGTTTTCTGAAAGAGAAAGGGCATTGCAAGTCTGTGCTTTGTGCTCTGAATTCTTTTCCAGCATCTTCCTTTTAATAAATCAAAAAAGGGGGGAGAGAAGAAAAAAACTACAAAAAAAAGTGGTTTAGAGTGTTTTCCCAAGAAATATCACACACTGAATTGAAACACCTTATCTACAAGGAGGTCCTGGTGGCAAGTGCATAAGCAACACAGGAAAAAAATCAATACAGCCTGCAGAGATTAAAAACATACTGGAAAAACATAAGAAAAGTGCAACAATTAATGCCAGTTGTACATATAATATGTGAAAACAAAGCAGAGAGGCATTAGTGTCTACACACAGATCTATTGGATAGGTAATGCTTTTATCTCAACTTGAAAATGGAAGCTTTATTAGACTTCTTCCCATCAGGAGGCTTCATACCAAGAAGTATTAAGCTCTAACTAGCTAAAAGCCTCTTCCCCACATACTTTCCATCCACTTTACATATAGGTGAAATTCAAAAGTCTCAACTTTAATCTGAGGTGGTGTCAAATGGGAGTTTTTTCCAGCTTGGATGAAACCATACACTCCCACTCCAGTGGAAGCCATGAACCAGCCAATCAAGATTTGTGATAAGTGGGAGTATGTGTTCTGTGATTTAAAAAGCCCTTCCATGAAGTTACAGCTAAAGATGGTCCTATTGTCATGCTGTGTTATGCTGTATCATCTATCATTACACACCTGACAAATAAAATGTCTTACAGAGGTTTTAGCTGTGGAGAGTTTTACTATAAAGTAAGATGCTCACACATTAAGCAAATCTAAGGTGTGGCTCAGTGCAATGATTCCTCAAAATTTCCTCTAGCATCTTTACCTTCATATAATAATTAAACCAAATTTTACCATTTTCCCAGTATTTTGAGTGTAAAGCTCAGGAAAAGTTGTAATATCTAACAGCTTTTTTTTTATACTCCATTGCTTAATGTTGAATTACATTATGAAACCTAAGTGGAATATTTGCATTCTTAGTTTTCTAGATCAAGAACAATAAGGAGGAACACCTTGCTTCTCATAGTTACCATCAACACAAGTTTCAATAAAACTACACCAAAATTCTCAGCAGAGCTACAGACAAGGATAAGCACTGAGTAGCTTGGTGATAGTGGAAAAATAACTTTAACCTTCCTTCTGCCACCATCCCATCCAAACAAATCAAGGTTAAAACCTTTATTTTTAAACTCCAGAAACATAACTTATAGTCACTCATCCCCTTCCTGACACCTGTATAGAGTCACACACGTGTCAGTAGCTTGGATGTTTGGTACTCCTTCAAGGCAGTGAAAGAGCCAAGTTGACTTAACCACCTGAGAGCCCTCCCAGTGCAGAGACTTTAAGGACTAAAACATCCAGGCCTCTAACTCATGTTTGGTACAGTTTATATCCAGCTATATCTGCCATACTCTCAGCATTGCACAGAGGTCAGCAACACAGCAGCATCTTTAATGGAAGTATGTGCTGGGCAGGCAGAACTAGGGATAATACACACAAAGCTATAGTTATAGGCTGCTGCAAAAGGAGGGATTCCATCAAGTTAGGAGTTGTGTTTCACAAGGATTTCACAAAAGGCTCTCAGAGCTAAGCTCCTATGTTGTCCTTGCTTTTTGTGGCAGGGGCACCTCATGCTTTGGCCAGGCTCCCATTTTAGCATCGTATAAATCCAAATGGGTAAAGAACATACTTGGGCACTGATGTTCCCACTACGGACAGGCTACTTGCCAGCATGGATAAACAAAAGTACTTTTCATTTATTAGTTACTAGATTTCATTCAAACTCCCAAAGCACCGTTTCTTTTACTTTGGACCACATCCTGTGCTTCCACTGAAGTCAGCTGTAAGGTTCTCCTAACCACAATGAGAGCAGATTCATTTGAAAAGAATTTTAAAGGCTCAGTTCTGTCATTCTTACAGAAGAAGGTGTAAAGAGTGTCTTTAATGGGTAATTCTTGAGGATGACTCTGCAGAAGCCAAATTTGCAAGATTTTAATAAGCCTTGAATAAGACCCTTAGCATTTTTTCAGTAATGCTGTCTGCTCTCAGCAGTAAGTCATAAACATTCACAACACCCCACGAGGGAAGAAGTCATAGCTGGGTCTACTTTAAGACACATGAGCTGGAGAAAAGCTATTAAGGCTTCAGAGCCAACACTTGAGCCAGCACTTGGAGTGAAGGCAGTCCTGGCTCTTAATGCACATATGAACCTGTTAGTGCTCGGGTTCAACTTTGTCCTGTCAGATGTCTTGAGCATTTACTAAATCCAGATGGCCTGAGGAAATAAATGAGATTAAAAAGAGTCTGTTTCATTCTCACACTTCCCAAAGCCCTTGGCAAAGTATTGTGTTGCTACGGATAACGCACGTATGTGTGGGCGACGATGCAGCCATTATGAACATGCTGAGGACTTCATTTAACCTGTCCTCAGCAGAGCTTAAAAGCCTTTAACACTTCCACACCCATAAAGAAAAAGAATATGAGATTCTGCCTTCTCTGTTCATTTTGACAAATGCTGCCTAATCTCTGGTTTTCCACTGTACAGCATCTGGGAAACATTTTCACTGACATCTTCAAGAACTCTTGATCGCATTGCCCAAAATGGGAAGGATAGGGAGGATTCTAACCTCTTCAGGGGTCACAGGAAGGACACACATGGGACATGGACTCTGCAGCGATGGAGAGGTGGCAAGTGGAAGCACTTGATCTCAGAGACTCCCCACTAATACTCTGGATATACCAGTGTGCAGATGGGCTGGAACTTGACAGACCTGCCCAGAGGCAGAAAACCAAGGGTTTGCTTAGTCTAACTCAAAAGAAAAAAAGCAGAGAGGGCAAAATATTCCACATATGAAAGAGGGATGAGTAACAATCCTCTGTGTTCTCCAGGGACTTAAAAATGTTGAGTTTGGGCCATCAGACCCCTGGAGCACATGAAGCTGTAGGATATACCTGATAGAGCTTTTAAGGAAGAGCTGAGAAGGAGGTCCATAAGAAAGGGCCCAGGAATGCTCAATCCCATCTCACTGTGGGAGGACTAAACAGACTCCCGAGGCTATTCCACAAGAGTACATGCAGGGACAAAAATAGCCCTGCTGCCCTGTATATGTCATGCGGAAGGGGTGCTGGGGAACTTTGCAGCCACAGTCTGTAACACGGCATTTGACTGTGCTCTGCACTGGCTTCCAGGAATGCAGTGTTCAAACATGTCCTTCAGCAAAGAGAAGTACCACGCAGAACTGATTGCTGATGTGCTTGTGGGCACAGCTCTATGGGGCTGCGTATACACCAAGAAGGTACCCAGGGTGCTGCAAGAGTGAGGAAGTTGATGCAGCCAACTCACTTACCTCCTACATGGTGTTCGTAGGCACAGACTGGACAAGGAGGTCATCTGTTTAGCAGAGTGGGCAAGAGCTTGATGTTTTACTTTCAATAGCTACCCTTTTCTTTTAAGTCCTTCTCAGATCTCGTTTCCTATGACTCACTTCCTTTGTCATTTTAATCTGATGAAACATTTTTCTTTTTTGTAAGAAAAAGGTGTCAGGTTGAGAGCTCCATATAGAATGAGAGGAGGGAAGTGCTCTAAGGGTAAAGGGTTGTGACTCGGGGAAGCCCAGATTTTGGTTATTGGAGACTTGGACAGGTCTCCTGCTTGCTCCTCTCTTCAGCTACTACTGGCAAGTCAGAGATAAGAGACTTCTTTTCTTCCAGCCATTTGTCTGGGAATATATGGGGTTAGTGCACATCCAGCAAGAGGTAGCACAGGCTTCAGCAGAGATGCCAGCGCCTAACCATTGTACAAACAATAGCACCTCTGAGAAGCAAGCCTTTGCTTTGTATATTTACTTCATTTCTTGTTCAAGCTTTGTTAGGGAACCGAGGTACTTAGACTGGTTACTAAATTAAAGAAGTGCTATAAGAAGAGATCAGCTCTTGCGAGGAAATCCAAGCTGCAGAAACATGAACAAAGATCCATTGAAAGGCAGGGTTAAATAAATACAAATTAATTTTGCATAGTTCCAAAGTCCTTCGGTCAGTACACGCCTGTTCTCATTATTATTCAATAACATTTAGCTAATATATTTGGATTTGCAAAGCAAACGTTTTCAAACATTTTTCTAAATTAGCACAAATCTTCTGCTTCGTCTTTTCTTCATCTATTGTCAGTGGAGCAAATAATCAGAGAACAAATAGATATGTAGTCCACTTATAAATTCCTCTTGCCAAAGACTCAACCTCTAGAGACTTGACTTCACATTTGCTTTCCTGTAGAATTTAACAAAATTAGTCAAGTGTGATTTGTTGCATGTTTGTTTCTTTTCAAATGACAACAAAGCTCAGAAATGTCTAGCTCCGGTGATTAAAGGACTGAGGGAGATTTTATTAATAATGCTTAAGTGTTAGGATATTAGAATACCAGAAATAATATTAACATCTTCCTTCTGTAGATAAAATCTTATAAAATTTCATCTTCTGTCCAGACCAAGGTCATACCCCACCTACCGAAAGAAGTCAAAACCAAAGGGGACAAATTCCAACCTCATATACCCCTGAATCTTCCTTGCTAGGATGTGGGTGGGATAGGCCAGATATTAAATTTCGTAACAGAATAATGTGCAAAGCACCTGCACGATGTGGTCCTAGCCCGAAGCACAGACAACCTGAGATGATTATGTATCATCAAAAGCATATCTTTTCCCCTCTTTCTCGTTAGAGCCAGAGGAATGGACTCTGGCTGAACCATTTGCTGCATTCGGTGCAAGAAGGAGGCATCTGCATTTCAATAAGATACTTGTCAAGGTTGACAGCAACTGGAGAGCTACTAGTTATAATGCTGTGTACTACGGTTGCCACATCCCAACTGTATGTCTGTAATGTATGTATTTACTGCAAGCACACTCCTCATTTGGAGGCCTTTAAAGCATATGGCAATGTGGCCTCAAACACTGCAGAAATGGAGGAGAAAGAGGACATGGCCAGCTTCTCAAACATGGTTGTGCCTTCATTTTTATGAATCAACCTTTCTGGTCTCAAATGATAATAAATGGAGGCTTTGGAAACCAAAGGTAATTTGATTGTTGAAAGAAAATTAACTGTGATAAACAGTACATTTCAAGTGAGCGACATCAGGAAAATTATTCAGTTACTGCAGTGATGTTTCCTCTGTAAAAATAAAAAAAAAGAGTCAGAGATTGGCAGTCCTGCTCTGTTCACTTAGGAGTCCAAGCCATCCTACACTGGCCAAAGTTGAGAGAGCAATGGTGAGAATTCCTGGCAAGAGTCCCAGCTGCCAGCATCCAGCAAGAAATGGTAGACACTTCGCCAAGTGATAAAGAATTATTCGTCTGAATAGAAATCATATATAGAAAATTCATATCTGTTACAGGTCTGGCCTTCTACACTCTGCATTCATGGTCTCCTGCAAGCACTGTGTATAATAAGTTCAACTTCCTAACCCAACAAGACTGACATTTGTAGCCACGTCAGCTGTACTTTGCCACCTATAAATCACAGAATCACACAGAATCATTACAGTTGGAAAGGACCCTCAAAATCATCTAGTCCAACCGATAACCCTACACTACTCTTATCCCTAAATCATCTCCTGAAGAAACACATCCATCTTCTTCTTAAAAACCTCCAGGGATGGTGACTCCACCACCTCCCTGGGCAACCTATTCCAATGTCTCACCACTCTTTCAGTAAAGAAGTTCTTTCTAATATCTAATCTAAACCTAACCTGGCTCAGCTTAAGCCCATTCCCTCTAGTCCTGTCACTAGTCACAAGGGAGAAGAGGCCAACACCCGCCTCCCTAGAATGAATTTTCAAGTAGCTGAGGAGAACCATAAGGTCTCCCCTCAGCATCCTCTTCTCCAGGCTAAACAAGCCCAGCTCCCTAAGCCTCTCCTCATAAGGCCTGTTCTCCAGACCCCTGATTAGCTTAGTTTTCAAACAAGAGTCATCCAGTATTTTTATTTCCAAGAGACAAGGTTACCCTGGAAGTGGAGTTAACAGCTCTTTTTGCTGGCCTCTGGCCTGGTACTAAAAGGAGCTACAACATGGCATGATGACATCCCAGAAGAGTGAACCCTCTGAATTTCACTTAAACCAGAACCACCACAATGAACTGTCATTCACTGTCAGATTAAAACCCAGCTGGATCACATACCATTTTTCTCTATGAAACCAATAAGCGCTTCATTGAAACCAGCATGAACACACAAGTGTGTTGGGTGAAACCAGTATCTGAAAATAGTGCCCAAACCAGTACATGTAGTCAGTCTCTCTCTGCATAATTGGAGCAGAATAGCTAATAAAGTCTCCTCTGGAAGCACCTGCTAGTACCAATCATTCAGTGCCAGCTGCCCGATGATTCATCTTTCTCTTTTCATCTCCATTTCTTCCATCTTCCCTCCTAGTTACCTTTTCTTACCCTCCTATTCCCTGTATTTCCTTCCACCCCTTGCTTTTGTGTTACTTTTCCATCACTGCCTTTCAACATTCACCTTATTCCCTTCTAATTCCACTCAGGGAAAAATAAGAGTTCATGAACAACACGCCCATAGGCTGCTTCAAATGTGACTTATCTCAGGTGGTCCATTCAGCTCTGGGCCATTAATACCTTCATAAACACAGCAAGTTCATGTTCTGAAAGATATCTGAGATATGAATACAGAGATACTGTCTATTTAGTGCATGTACACATGCATGGGCAGTAAACTCAATGTGGAAACCTGTCCTTGTGGGTGACCTCACCAAAGGAAGACAAGCATAGCTTTTTGTATTTTTTTCCTTCCTCTGTTTGACTAAAGAGAAGTCTTCGGGCTGCATGGCTTTCCAGCAATGGTATCTATAGATGATCATTCCTTTGTCTAACATCAACCATCTTTCTTTACAGAAAGGGTTTTAATCTCCCAAAATTTTAAAAAGAAACAACCCCTCTTCTTCTCAAAACACATGGGGAAAAGAGATTTCTCGTTATCCTCACTGGACAACACTGATCTGCTGAAAGCTCAATCATGCAGGGTCAGGATTACCCAGGTAGTAACAAGTAAGTTAGGAAAAATAATGTCTTTTTACTCTCTACCAAGACAAGCATTTTGTTTGACAGACATCTGTATTTAAGAGAAATAATGGAAGCACCTGCTCTTGTGCTATTTGGAGAAATGTAGACATAGATAATTATGTATTGTAGCAATTTCACTAAAGGCACCAATAAGTCAAAGACTTTCTTTTGAAAGACAGGGCAGAAGACTCACTTGCACAGTGAAATGACTCTTCCTAACAGTAATTCAGGAGTCAAGATGTGTTAGTTGTTAGATATCATGCTGTCAGCCCAGCTCTCTCCAAAAACACAAGGGTTTGGTGCAATGCACCTGGACTGCTAGGTACAGCAGCTGGTGTCACTCCAATGACCAGTGTCCCTGCAAACTAGGCCACCTGGAAATGCTGCTGGAAGGAAGAAAACAAGTACGGGAGCTCTGTGATGGTTTCATTGGTCCTCTTTGACACCAGGAAGTCTTGTTAAAAACAAGAAAAAAGCATCACTCATTGTAGACAGAGCTTCTACAAACACATCTAGATGTCCCCAAGACAACATTTATGGGCTTTCCTTTCCTGATGAAATGCTGAAATTTAGCAGCTGCTGTAGCCTAAAATGAGGTTGCAGGTTAGCTGATATCTGTCTTTTCCTGGCTTAAGATCTAAACAGCTGAGTCTCCAAACAACTACATAACACTTCTGTGCACTTCAGGAGCAAATAGCGGTCCTGCAAAGTATGTTCCTTCTGGCTTTCCTACATCTTCTGATGCTCCTGAAGGTAGCAGCAAATCATTATGCATTTCAAAAGACAGAAATACCCAACAATTCTTGGCTAAAAAACCACCATAACACAAATATAACATTTCAATAACCTTCTTCAGCTGGAAGCCTAATCCATATTAGTGGTTTCAAGAACTTTACACCACATTTCAGGTAAGTTCAGAAGATACTGGATTTAGTTGTAATTAAATCAAAACTTTGAAACTGGGCCTATTTCCACAGGCCTGAGCAGGCCTTGGATAGACTGACATTAATATTTGAAATAACATATGTAAGACCCTGTTCTAAGCGAGTCTGTTCTGAATATTATCCCACAATCCTGTATTTATATGGAATTATTGGGATCCTGTTACTTTACTGAACATCCATTTATGACCAAAATAGCTACTTTTTTATGATTCAAGTTGTCCAACTCCTCATGACAGGTAAAGGTACCTTTTAAACTAAAGGATAGCCACAGATGACTCAGAAAAGATTGAACTATTTTAAACATTTTTCCATCATGGATGCAAATCACTTGTTCACTTGTCCTTATTCTTTTAAATACAAGCTTTCTAGTTTTGGGTTGTGGATTTTTTTTTTTTTTTAAATTGTATGATTTGCTTTCTTCATTCTTATGAAAAAAAGAAGAATCTTAGAAACATAGATGAGACAAAACAAATTTCTGTCAGCTTTACTGAATATGAAAAACACCAGAGGCCCAGTCAGCGTCTCACAAGGAGTTAAGCTTGCTTGGAAGAAATTGCTAAGCACCCTCCAAAATAAACGCATAATATAAAAATTAACAAAAAGTTTTTCTGTCTTAATCTTGTGTTATCACTATGTTTGCCCAGAAAGCTTCTGTAATTTTAATAATGTGAAAAATAATTTCTTTGTCCTTATGGACAAAAAGCATTTTTCAGCTCATTGTACACTGGAAAAATCTTGACTATAACATGCTTTGTAATTTAGTTCTGATATACACCTTGGCTCACAGGTGTAATTAAAAACTCATTATAATCATCCAACGAGCAAATCAGAGCAGTCCCGAGAGGAGCTGAGCTGTGAGAGCCTCTATTTATAAAATCATATTTAATGTAGTCTTATCTCTACACTGAAAAAAACATCTGTTTAACATACTGTAAACAAAAATATTAAGGTTCCTTGGCCTTTTTGTCAGAATGAGTTATGACATGATCTGCAATATATGCAATTAAGGTATAGCAGAAGAACTGCCCAATTTCTATGGAAACAACTACAAAACCATTGTATGTTTGCTCCTGGTTGATACTCAGTAAGAAAACAAGGACTGATACCAGGGGGAGCTAGGATGATTCAAGTAGGGGCTTGGTCAACAATTTGCAGCTTTTTTTTTTTTTTTTTTTTTTAAAGTCTCAGCCCAGACAAAATAGAGGTGGCAACATTTTTTCCCCTCCTATGATTTTGTCTTGAGACTGCAGGGAAGAACATGTTGCCTCAAGAGTTAATGAGCTCAGATTTAAAAAAAAAAAACCATAAGCTAACCACCAGCAGCACCATAACAGAGTAATAAGCATATTTGCATAATCCACTCTCTCCCATGCATTTAGAGATAACCATGTCTTATATCCAGAAGATGAGATGCAGTTTATGCTACCATGAGGATAAAAATGGGAACATAAGCACTTTATGATTTAAGAAGTTAGACTAAAACAATACAATGAGACCAACAGAAATTGGCCATCAGCTGTTGTCAGTGTCATTCCAGGAAAGTCAAGCATGAAGCTGAAATCTTTTTGACTGCCCCTGTGAAATCAGGTCCCTCACCAATACAGCAAATTTAAAACTGATGGATAGACACTAAGCTGAGGGCCAGAATCAGAATGGATATTGATAAGCAGTGCTGCACTCAGACTCTGCTCTTCCTGGGAGCAGGACAGGGTCAAGCAACACCACAGCACAGCAAAACCCAAGGTCTTCTGCTTGTTAGTGGGAAATGTACCAGCACAGGCAACAGTGCTGCGTGGTCAGGTTTCCTGGGGAGCTTCGCCGACCAGAGTGGGATATCACGTCTCAATTCATGTGTGCATTGAAAACCAGAATAAGTGTCAGTGCTGGATAAGGTAGTGCTCTTAGCAGGTAGACTACGAAGCTGTTGCTGTGCAGGAGCCCAGCACTGACAGTGCCAGTAGGCCAAAAACCCTATACTCTGAAACACCACTGCTATATGGTAGCCTGGACCAGCTGCCATCCAAACCTGGCATGTAATTCTTCCAACCAACATGTAGTGATTATTTCCTCCTTGCTTTCTTTTTGTCCCTTTGTCAGTCAGAGTCACATTGCAACTACACCCCTGGAATGAATGATATTCTCTTTAAGGATAAAGCTCACTTTCCCTAGTTTATTGTGGCCAGGCTTTTATAAGGGTGAACATTAAATACAGCAATAATTATGGTTTTGAGTAAAGAGATAATTGCCTATGATTACATGTGGGTAAAGGACAAGATGCAGATGAGCATCATCCCAAGAACCTGAGGAAATAACATCAGAAAAGCCTTCACAGAAAGGACATTGCTAAAGACAGAGAAAGAAACCAAGACATCCCACACTGCCTGGTTTGTTCAGATGGAAAGGCTCAGATATGCAAAATCCAGAAGGAAACAGATTGTACTTCAGGTCCCTTCAGAACTGCCTGAATATGGCAAATGTGTAAGACACACAATTGCTCACCTGAGCAAAAATTTGCCCTTGAACTCCAACTTTTAAGATTATGAAATGCTGTATTAAATGACTACAAGAGGAAACCAAAACCAACAAAGGGTAAGGCAACACAACATGTGTTAGTTCATTCGGAAAATGTCCAGTTGTAACATTCTCCAAACCCAAAGGTAATAGGTATGCGGTACTATCAAAGCTCTTCCTAAACAATCCCTTTCCAGGTGCACTCAAAGTCATGGCTGAAACTCTGAGATTGCCGAAGTCAAAGAAAAATTTCTGACCCACTAACAGCAACAGGATCCTGCCCTCTGTGATGTACCTGTCCTCTACATAGGGATGTGTAGTCAACTTTCAACATCCACTCCTGTTGTGAACTGGTTCAGAGGGTATCTTAATTCAGACAAAAGCAATTGATAATTATCAGCTCTGGAGGTCTTGTGACTGATCCACATACAGCAGCAGAATAACATTCTACTTGTTTACTTCCAAATGGGTAAGTTGACAAACAACCATTATATGGCTTGGATGATATTAGATGATTATAGCTAAAAGCAAAATATACCTGCTTAAGACAAATTGCAGGATAATCCCATTTACAAATGCCATTTTTCCTCTGAAAACACTTCTAACTGGCTATAGCTACATAACAAAGCCATCTCCCTGCTCTTCTCAAAAGCATATTTGAGTGAAAAGGGAAGGATTTTCTATGACGTTCACTTGAACCAAAACCCCAAAACAACCTCAGAGCTGAGTTTACCACTGTTTTGCAACCACCAAGTATCAGAAGAGACCATCTGAGATCACAACTAACACACGAAGAAATTAATTTGGTGTTGACACTGCAGCGCTTTGAGATTGTAAATCAGAGGCTGCTTGGCAGGTAACAAACACCACCTCCTTTAAACACAGGAACACAGCAGCCAAGGAGACCTTTCTGAGTCATCAAGCACAATCCCTCACTATCCTAGATTGCAGCATCTAACATCCCTGCTTCCTTAATAGCCCTCATTATCACAGCAGCTAAGCGTCTGGCAAAATACACAACACTGGCACTGCCCTCCCACAAAGATGTGAGCCTCTGTGTGCGCTAAGAGGAAAGAGAGATTCATTGCTACATCTTGATATACCTGTGAACTTCTGAAAGCCAACAACAGTCACTTAGAGCCCAATGGAAATCTGGGCAGGAAAGACCTTTGAAATATTTCTCAGATGGTTGAGAAAGAAATAAAGCGAATTACTTTATCCCACTCTTATACCTGGAAGGATCAGAGTATATTTAGGTAACACACATTCCTTCCATGCAATAATTTAGTCCCAGGCATTAAAAAGAACAAATAAATCTTTCTAGCCTTAAAAAAGTCTGCGTGCTCAGCTTACACAGGCACATGGCAGTGTCAAGTGGAATGTGTATTCCCTGTGATAATAAATCTCATAATGGAAATCAAAGCCAAGTTGAACTGCATGTTAGGCATTAAGTGTCCCAAACTGCTCATCTCGCTAAACCATCATAATAAAATAACATTACAGTCCATAATTACATGGTGTAATGATGCCACAGGAGTAAAGCTCAGGAAAGGCTTAATTTTCCAGGCTTTTCAATAAGTGTGAATTGGTGTGAGGTTTAAAAGGCATTCACAGTCTGGATACGAGTCTAGGTGCAAATAGGACTATCACACATGATATAAACCAGACAAACAATGTGAGTTCATACTTAAGAGTTGCTAAGCAAACACTGGAAAGGGAAGTTCCCAAAAACCACTCAGATTTAGTAGTGCAGCATTGCAGCAATCACTGCCTTCGGCATCCAGAGTGTTATTTCTGGCAGGTCTGAATAGAGGGACCTGGAAAGACTAGGAGACTTTTAGCACTGTTGTTTCTGAGAAACAGTGAAACAATAGCAGCTAAAACTCAGAAATTGAGAGATTTTAAAAAAAAAAAAAATTACTTTTAGAAGGATCCCTTTCCCTAAGTTCCCAAGCATGACCGTTTGTGTTTTTAAAATGCAGGGCAACCTTTCAAGTTAAGAGAATCTCAAGATTTTTTTGGCCAGCACTGATCTGGTACTCAGACAAAAATGCAGCAAATTGCCTGCAACTATCCTAAGAGCCCATCGGGGCACAGAGATGTCCCCAGCAGCCAAGGAGCTACCCTAGGCTTTGTGCTCAGAGAAGGCTGCTTCTGCTTCAGTAATTCAACCATTTCTCAGGCAACACATCCTGCAAGGGGATTTGTCTCCCCCTTTTCCTTGAGAAGTGAACAACCACCCAAAGATTCCAATATTGATGCCTGATATTCTTTAAAAAAAACAATTACTTCCCCAAGGATGACTATTTCCCAGGTCCTGTCCCAATGTTTGAACACACTGGCTGTGAAAATGGCTTTTCATCTATCCAGCCCAAAACTTCTCTTGTTCTTTTGGACAGTATTTCTAATCTAAGCTGGTAATGTTGTCTCCCTTTTCCATCAGTGAAGATGGAGATAGTCATCTCCATTCCCATGAAGAAAGATAGCCCTTGCCCAACTGCTTCAGCACAGGACAAATCATCTTCTGGAATGAGGTTTCTCTTTGTTAGTGCATTCATAGGGACCCTAGAAGATCTGAGTGAGATGCTCAACTTTCAGATCACTAAAGGTTGGTTAAATCAATCCTTTTGCTCAGCTTTTCCTTGGTAAGAGTGGATACTTCACAGTTGTGAAATCAATATAAGATGTTCAAATATCATCAAAAACCTCATGGAACAAATTGCTCAAGAACAAACAGTCAGAGGTAGTAAAATGTTTAATTTCAATATCTGATTTAAACATTTTGGGGATTAGGGCAACATTTTTGTTCTTTCACTGACCTGAAATATTTCATTTTTAATCATGCCAAAACCAAACCAAAATTAGATCAGTGTTACACTAAACTGAAATAAAAAGCCTTATTTAGACTGCATAGAGAGAAAACCAGCATTTAGAGGGAAAGCTTTTTCTAATCATGCTGATTTTGTATAGTATTACCTTCCTTTTAAAAATATCTTCAGAATTCTCTCTCAAGCCCTATGACTGTGTAAGATGCTAAAGTTGCAGACACTTCTGCAGGTTTCATTATACCCATGGGTCAGAATTTAACCCTGAAGTCACACTTGAAATAAGTACCTATAAGTACTTCAGAAACCCGCCTTAACCTAAGAAGTTGGGTTGGTTTGTTTTATAAACCTGATTTGCTCAAAAAAATCCCTGTTGCAAATACAGAATTCATTTTACAGACACAAAAGATAGCAGATTCAGGAAAAGAATAATAAAGAACAGATTCAAGTAATTAGGCCTTACTTATCTATGATTTAATAGTGTAGGAATAGCACATAAAACAACAGGTCATATCTGCCGTTTGGATACTTCCTGTGTATTTGGGACCATTTTTCTGCACCAATCTTCTACCTGAGGAACGGATACAGAATAAGCAGCAGATCCAAAGGATGGCTGATCTGTGCTGCAGATGAGAAAATTTCAGTTTTCACTGCTAAGGATAATAGGAAGACACTATAGCAATGGAAAAAAACATCAGACCCCAGATTCTGGGTTTGAAGCCAGGCTGCAGGGTTGGAGGAACTATCCCTGCCTTTCCCTCCAGTGAACCAAGGGAACTATTACCAATCTGTGTCTGTTAATCTGTTTGAGTTCTATCAATAAGCAGGAGCAAATTAAATTTTCTGTGTTCAGGCAATGTGCAAAGTAAAAGTTGATAATTTGTTTTGAAGAAAAGTCAGACAGCTCTAGTTTCATTAATTGTTTATACAGGGTACAATGGAAGCTGTATCTCCTATATATTGACAGAGATACATTATGCAGCATATTTGTAAGGTTTTTGAATGTTTCACATGCTAATCACTCAAATGCTTAAGACCTTACTCATGACTTGGTTTTGGATGCAGACAAGAAGTGTACCAAGAATATGCATATACAATGTACATATCTGGAAGTTTTTAATAATTATGAGATTCACCATTTCTCTGTTCCTCCACACTGGTTGCTCTTTTTCCTTATGTTGCATTAAGCATACAAGCTAGCAGATCTCTTAGTTGGATTGGGGTCATAGCACTCACCTTGGTTTGTTCCTCTGCCCAGTAATGACTAAAGGAACAGGCATAGAAAAACCTGACCTTAAAAAGTCCATTATAAAAAACATCCATTGACTTCAAAAGGACCAGGATTTCACCTTTTTCTTTTCCATGGTGCTCAGGTATTGCCACAAGAGCTGAGAGACATACCAAGGGACCCAAGCCTCTTGAGTACCACTAGCTATTTACAGACATGTAAGATCCATAAGGGTCATATAAATAGCTATAGAGGAGTGAAAAAGTCACAGCTCACCTACAAAAACTCTATCTTTCACCAGGCACTCAGCGATAGGTCAGTCATGGGGTCCCCTGAGCCATGTGGAAGCTGCATTTAGGTGTCTGTACAGCTTCCTTACAAACTACATCGGGTTGGAAAAAACTAACTCTTATAACATCTCTATAAATGCTTTTGTATAATAGGATGACTGTGAGAAGTATGTCTCCCTGCTGACTTCTCTGATATGCTCTTCGGTTACCCACTTCTTCAGATGCTTTTGACAAACACTAGTGAAACAGACTCTTGAGGTATAAGGCTAATTGTTCTTCCTTTTCTGTTTACATAAATATTCTGCAGATTGAGAATTCTTATTTCCAGAAATATACAAGTCAATTAAAAGTTTCATATTCCCACCTCATGGATGATTTTGGAACCTGAATCATCTGGTTTACAGCAATTAAAACAAAGGATGCCTGTTCTAACACATTGTTTTCATACTAGAAAGCCCAGTCTGCCTTCAGCTGTCTTTACCAGCTAGGAATTCAAGAAGAAAGAAGCTATTAAAGTTTCCTCTACCCAGTTTAAATGTGGCACAACACACATTCCCAGCCTACTTTTCAGACTAAACATCTTAGTAAATTCTTCCTGACAATAGTTAGTGACAAGCATGTCAAAAAAACCCAACTCAGTCACATATAAGGCTTATCAATAATTTAGTCTTTTCCCCCCATGAGAGACTATATGTTTTGCAATAATGAAGTATAAGATTTTAAAAATAAATAATAGGCTGTTGTCAGGCCGATTGTAGCTAGAAGTTATGAATTTGATTGATTGAACATTTGACTTCATTCTCTCTGGCAAGATCAAAGTGAAACTCTTCCATTTGCCCAAGGCCACTTGCAATTTATTTAGAGATTGTGTTCATATCCCAGCAGGTAGCAATATTGGACTGAGGTACACAGAAAATCAGGTCTTTGAGGTTTTTTCTGAGTCCAAGGGATGCAACAAATGAGATTTTTTTAATTCATTAAATCATTAACCACTTAATCACTAAAAATAACAAAATTAGTTGCATTTTCCCTTAAACAGGTGTAACAGGAAAGAAGTAATTTCTTTTGTGGAAAACCTCAGTTTTAATATGAATGCCTATGTCAAATATGACAAGCGTATATTATTTATTTGTATGGATATTTACCCTCTCCCCCCTTTTTGGTTTAATTAGCATGACAGGAGGCAATAACACCCCAAAGAGACAGGCAATGAACTGTGATGAAAAGTCATTGGAAACAACATGGAAAACAGACATACTTGGACCTAAAAGCACACAGATGATGTTTGTAGAGCAAATGTTGCAGAAACCTTACTGTAGAAGAGCCCCAAAAAAATCAGCCCAGACTAATGTGAAACCTTCAGTCAAGACGAGACACAGCCAATATCAGCTGCCTTTTCCCCCGCCTCCAGATCACATTCACATGCTGACTGTAGACATTTGCAAGGTTTTCTAAGTGAAAAAAATGAATCATCCTTTACTTATCCTGTACTTGTCCTACACAAGATTTGTGGATTAGCAGCATTACAAGAAACAAAACCCAAACCCAAGCAAGAAGGGTCAAGTGCAGGAGGCTGAGCATCAGCTTGCTGACAGCAATGCATACACGTGCAAATCAGCAGAGGCTGCCAGCAACAAAGAGCAGGCAGCTCCAGCAAGCCTCTACAGACACAAAGGTAAGCATGAATGAGTGAAGGAAGGAGGACTTCCAGGAGTCTGGTGAAGCCGCCTCAGAACGAGAGAGAAAGTTTGTAGGAACTGTAGCAGATCCAACCTGGGCAATCATTAGCCAAGAGGAGTATGAGACTGCAGATGTTCAAGTCTGCAACAGATGATGCCACTTATGGCCTTAATGACTTTAGCCAATGGACATGACCTGTATGTCCCATTCAAGTGGCAGAAAGATACCTCTTAATCTAATGACAACTTGGATGAAGTCTAAATTCAAAGGTCTGGTTAAGTGCAACTTTGATGGACTTTGCCTACACTAATGAGAGCATGGATTGGGAGTGGGAACCTATCTATTCATGGGTCAGTGAGAAGCAGTACTAAGGTCTTCTTCAGAAGGCTTGGCACTATTCAGCTAAAGGGCAGAAGGCACGCAAGGCAGCTGGCATGTTATAATGTCTCTGCAACAATGTCCCTTGGATCCCTGAACTGCCCAGCTAACAAAAACAGAAACCAGGAATTAGGAATCCAAGTACCTTTTTACTTTTCATTAAAAAAAAAAAATCCACTTGTAAAAATGATCTCGCAGTGAGAGCTGGGAAGACAACCAAACAGACCCAATCCTCTTGCCCTCCTATTGTTCTTCTTGCCCAATCCTCTTGTTCTCCTGCTCCTTGAGAAAATTTACTCCAGCTCTGGAATTGCAGATGGGCTACTCCAAACCAGGGGCTAATGTGGCATCAAGGTTTATCAGGGAAAAGTGACACCTATTATCAGCTCTTAAAGTCTGGAAGGAGAGGGAAGGAAAAGCTGAACAAACAGAGCAGTGTCAGAGGGGTTTCTCACATACAGTAGCTTTAACATAAGCATGGAGATAAAAGGAAAGAATGAATGAAAGAGTGAACACTTTCTCAAAAAGAAACTTCATTAAAGTTTCCCATAACAGAGCAGTACCGTAAGTGGACAAAAGTCCAAATACTTAACACTTCACAACAGACACCCAAGATGCTTACCAAAGAATACACAAGCCCTACATGAAGTACAGCTCCTTACAGTGATCACCAGTCACTAGAGGGCATTTATGTCCATGAAGCTGTCAGACCCAATTTTTTCACTGAAAGTATGATTAGTTAATGGGGCTTGACAGTTCCTAGAGTTCAGCTAAATAGCTGAACATAAGCACATGGAAGCAAACAATTAGCAGAGTTCTTCACAGACTCTTCAGCAATGTTGACAGTGAGTTACAACAAGAAGCCTGGCTAGTTTTCTTTGTGGTACAGCCACAAAACAGAAAGCTTCAGGGTCCCAAGGCAGAATTAGTGAAGATACAATCCCCACCCCAGGATAACAACATAACAGCAGAGGTTCATTCTGCCTATGAAAATGACCTGAAGGGATGCCAACATCCTGATTCAGAAGCAGGAATCTGACATGAAGAACAGGAATAACCTTTTGGACCTCAGCGGGTATAAAGTGGTCAATTTGGGCACCCCATTAGGTAGGACATTCATTAGGAGCTTACATGCATGTTCCATGGTGACATGACTTGGATATAAATGTTTCTTGTACTAATCAGATTTTATTTGATACAAGACTAGAAGCTGTGGGCAAACCCAAAAAGTTTAAGAACTGCTCAAGAATTGCCTTGAATAATATGAAGGAGGCAGGAGAGAAGCATGCCAAAGTGATTACATTTTAAAAATTGTTTTTCTATTCTATCCAATCTACAAGTCACTGAGGTTTTTTTATAAATGTTAATGTCCATGTGATTGAGAGAAAAGGAATCAAACTAGGTCACAGACACCTCCTACTCATATGAAGAAAGTAGACATGTTTAGAACAGTTGAGGGAAAGTTAGATAATATAATTGTTTTCCCATCTCTTTTCTTTCTTCCATCTCTTTTCTCTAAACACTGCCTTCCCACCATCAAGGTAAACCATGGTTTGGTTCTAAACTCTTTGCTGGTTTCAGTGAGAGGCTGCAAGAAGGTGTGAAAAGGCTGATCTTCTGTGTCAACACAGATGGCGAAATAAGCATTATAAGCCACAGTCTAAGTCACAGAAGTGCAGGGATTAATTCAGAAAGTGAGCCTTAAGGCAGTGGGCAAAGCAGATGCTATCCTTTAAAGAGGAAAACTACTTAGCCTCACAGAAAGTGATGCAGTGACTGAACACCTCTCTATGGAATACTGATATTTTTGCCATTTGTGCCAGAAATACAATTGTTTAGGTTAACAAAAACAATTAGACAAAACGTTCTGTACACCAGCAGTCCTAAATCAATGTTTTAAATTAGCTCCCACTTTTCCCAAACTTGCTTATCCATTATTTGTTCAACTATGATTAAATATTCTTAGTAGGGAGAAAGAAAACAACCACTGAATCACAGAGCAAATCTGAGGAAAAACCCTATAGCCTTCGAAGTTACATCCTAACTAGTGAACAAAATAATTAAGGCCTTGCTAATGAAAAAGGATTAGCATCATTGTAGTTCTGCTAGTCTAACAGCTTAAAAAAAAAAAAAAAAGAGTAGCAAAAAGAAGGAAGTTACCTTATATTATGCTAAATGGTTTTGCCTCTTTTTGTAAACTTTGCTTATACACTTAGTCATGGCTACAGCATGGAAGATGAAGGTCACCATTTAAAAAGAAGACTATCAAGTGTTAGATAGATTAATAGCAATATCTGCTTTCTAGTTGGTTTATTAAAAAGCTTTAGTTACTCCCACAAACTATACCTCATTAATAACACAATGTCATCTTTCCCAGCTGGGTAGTTTTGCCCCCTTTCGTTCCAGCTTTCTGTACACATAGTCCATGTCTAAGGCAAAGGAAGGAAAGTTTGGAGTTTTGGATTTCCTGCCTTGCTCTGAAGCTGCCTATAAATAAATAAAGGGGTTTTTTTTGAAAAAAAGGTCTGGTACAGAGGAGGTTTTACTGTCTTCTAATAAAAGCTGAAACTACACAAAGGCTGTTCAGCATTCAGTGTCCAAGAAGGTACACGCAATTGTAAAATAGAACTGAAATCTATGAGACAATTTCAACCCAGAAAAAAATTTTAGGCTTAAGACCTGAAGAAAAGATAATTTGAAGTTTTGTAACTGAGAGAAAAAGAAGTCACAGTGCACATCAGTGAGGTGGAAGAAAGCTGTAGTTATCTACTTTAGCAGGGAAATGGTAATTAATGAAAATCACTCGCATTGTCTGCCTACCTCCAGCAAAGGTTGAGAAGCTAAATTGGCAGACAGTGATAGGTCAAAAAGTGCTGCAAGTATTGGCAGCTCTTGCTTTTCTTCCCAGTATCTCCCAGCTACCAAATTTATTTTTAGTTTTTGAGATTTTGGATTTCTCCACCAGTCTTCTGTTGTCATGTTGATACTGCAGTGTGGTGGGGTCAGAGAATAAGTTTCCAGGCATTTAAAAAATGAATAAATAGAATTAGTTGTAGCTGTTGTGGGAAGGCTAATTCAGAGTAGATATTTATGTTTACCCTGTGACAACAGCTGGACTTGCTTAAGCAGTGATTGTAAGACAACTTGGAGCTAGCACCACAAAAAAAAAATTAAGCCTTGCAGCTGTAACATCTAACCACCTAATGAAGGCAGCAGTCCAGAGTTAAGCCTGTAGGGAACATGACATGAGCCAAGAAATAATCAGGGTTGTGATCATGATCCAGCAGCAAGGAAAGGTAGAGGAACCCTATTTAAAACCAATAAAGCACAACAAGCATTTCAGAAGAGTGCTTCACCTATGTAACTGCTGAAGCAGAAGTTTCTCATCAGGCTTGCTTACCCTTCCCATCTTTAGACTTGGTATCTTTCCTGTTTCTCACCCTACATATCCGTACAGTTTCCTTTCAATGTCAAGCAGCTGATGGGGACTTCTCCTAAGAGCGTTTGCTGATGTGATAGTATGAAACTTCATTAATGGGTTCAAATCAGAGGCACAAACGCAGCTTCCTTGAAGAAAGCTCTGTGTGTGTAACAGAGCCAAATTTGCCTCTTAACATCCATACAGTGCCCTAGAGCATTCAGATAAAAGGCTTTACAGAAGTTGACAGAATGATAATTAAAGCTGACTGCTCCTATTTCAGCCAAAGACATCCTGACCTTTAAGTTCAGGCATGGAAAAGCTGGTAGTCAAAGCATTCCTAGATAGGTGCTGTGCTAACCGTGAAGCCACAGCCATGTATTACAACAGCGGAGCCCACAGTGGAATTCCAGAGTTTCTCCTTCCACCACAGTGTGCAACGTAAAGCATATGGGGCTGGAAAACAGTGCTTGTGCTCAAGACCTGAAAGGTCAGCAACAAATCACCATGTAGGATACAGCTTCTGTCTCTCCACTTTTGTTTTGTTTTCCAGAGCACACTGAAAAGAAATCAGTGAACCTACAAATGTGCTGATATGACCTCTTACATTGTTCCTTTGGGCTTAGACACCAGTGCTGCTATGAAGCAGCTCTGCACTGGCATGGCATTGCAGCATTGACATGCAAATGAGCAAAGCCAATGGAATATCTTCTAGTCCTTATGAATGCCTGAGTTTTGTTATTGTTTTTTATAGGTTGTATTTACTTTTTGATGCTTTCATAGTCCCCCAGAATAACTTAGATGTATTCCTACTTTGACTGCTAGGTTTTTTTCCCCAGCAGACTTGGAGCCTTAGCATGTGTTTGTTTATATATACATATAGATGTGTGCAAATTCAGCTTGCTTTAGGAACAGGAATATTTTAAGCATTTCAACCACAAAAAAAAAAAGCATATGATGATTCTTTGAAATTCCTTAGTGTAAAACAACAGCAGCTGCCCCTGTCTTGCTTTAAAACAGTCAGAAAATTTGAGACCGAACACCCAGCAAAGATTATTCAGCTCCTATGAACTGACAGTCTGTGTGCCATTCAGGAAAAAAAACCACAAACAAATTCAAAAACATTTCCCCCTTCCTCTCTTGTATTGTCAGGAATGAGCCAAAACCTCAAGTAAAACACGGGCAAAGTTTAACTTCAAGATTGTTCCAAAATGCACATTTACATAGTTTTATTGTCTAGGCTTAGATCCCCCAGAGTCTAAAACATCTCCCCTGGCCCCTTCTAGCAGTCATCTAAGAGAAAAGCACTGCAATATTCAGTGGGCTTAACTCACAATAAGGCTACCAAGCAGGGTTTACCCAATCTTCCAAGTACTTAAATCCAGAGTTCTGGCTGATGTTTGAGAAGACACTGAAGTTCAGGGTAATTTACCTTAGAGATGCAGATAGGCTACAGGAGAATTGGGAAGACATTCATCTTGTATGGTTCAGTAAAAAACTCGAGGTTTTCCCCTCCCCCCCATAAGACATCAGGGTATAGTGGTAACAATGAAAGCAATAGCAAGGCTCTTCTGCTAAAACAGCTCATTTTCAGATGCCAAGGAGATGTAGGTTTCTATACGGTGTGCTGGATACTGTTGGATGCTGTTTCAAAGAGAAATAACTTCCATACCTTCCCAGAAGCTTGCTAAGTGGCATTTCTACCTTCTTCCACCTATTCTGCCCCAAATGATAACTTTTTTTACACTTGTTTCAACTGTACTGTCAAAAGTAAAACCTCACAAACATTGTGATGAACTATGGGTGAGATTTCTCAACGTGACCTATCACTTTGTGCTAAGCTAAGGAAACATTTTTAGAATTTGGCCAGCCAAAGGACCTAATGACTAAGACATGTATTTTAAGGCTTCTCTGTATGCTTTTGTTTTTAAAATGTATGTAGCAATAGATATTAAACCACTCAAAATAGATGAAAATTCTACCATTGCTTAATAATAGCATTTATTTTAGCATCGTTGGCTATATATAGGATCTTGAGGTTCACATCCAGAGGGAGGGTGTGTTTTGTTTGAACCACAGAACTGTGGTGTAGTGGTCCAGACAGTTCTAATTTTGATTTAGCTTAGGAAAAAAACCAGGAGGCAGTGTTTTCATCTCCAAACATCTTCAATAAAACTGCGGTTTATTGCTAAATACCAGACCTCTGTGAATCTCATCCCCGGGCCTAGCATTGCCATTGATTACCCTGAGGTTTTCAACAAGCTGGCAGCCCATGATTCCTCCAGAGGATGAGAATAGGCAAAAATAAGGTGGGTGGGGTAAAGAGGAAAGGGATGTTTCAACTCATAGCATGATCTACTAGGCAAAAATTGGCTTAAAAGGACAAGAACAAACAACGTACCACCCTTGGCAATGAGCACGTTAGCAAACAAAAATACCCCAAGACTTTTTGCAATGGTGTCTGATACATATTAGAACAGCCTGAGATTTCATTTAAATGTTAGAATTGAATGTGGATCTGAAAATGAAGGATAAACATATTTCTAGTGACATTTAATGTTGCCTGATGACATGCAATTTCATTGCTTTTTCTTTATGATGTAATTTTTATAAGTGATACCAGTTGTCATCAAACGTCATAAAAGCGAGACTTGCCTCAAGTCATCAATATTTATTGTTCTCTTATAACACAGCCTGTTTTGAATTTGGTGTGCATGGCTTTAATTGTTTAATGGAAGAGTTAAGCCCAGCCTTTTCTAGGATAAAATGTCAGGCTGAGATGGATCTGTTGACATGATGCAATTGAGATATTCTGGCAGCTGGTGTAACAAATGTTCTTTAAGGAAAAAAAATTTAAAAAGGGAAGAGATGAGAATCTGGTTGGATGATGAGATTAGTAACAGGATACTGAGCCTTTTGCCTCTGGGTCAGTCTCTGAAATCCTCCCTGGGTCAGGAGCACCCACTACTTCCCTGTCACTGCAGGGTCATTGGGCTCCCACAGGCTGGATTGGAAGGTGACCCCAGTGTTATATGTGGCATTAATTCACACCAAGGTTCGTGGGTGAAGCCAGGAGAGATCAGTAAGAAAAACTCTGCCCTGAAGAGTTATGTGTGTGTTGAGAGCCAAGACCAGCCTGAACAACTGCTATGCCTGTGGTGGTCAGGGAGACACATCCAACAGCTCTTGGAAATAGTTGGCCTTCGAAGCACACCTATGCTCCTTCAGCCTCTACTTTAAGCCTCAAATTCCATAAGGAAAAGTGTCATGGGGAAAAAAAACAACAAAAACATACCACAACAAACCCCACTCTCATTTTTTACAATTATTTATTCTCCCACCATTGTCCAACACCCTCATATTATAGGAAATCATGCCCCATCCTTCAGAGACACCAAAAGGGAGCTGACCTGGAGGGACAACTCATCCCACAGACACCCATAGCACCAGCCTTCCACAGACCCATGCTGTCATCTATTCTCTCCTTTCAGGAGATTCCTAAGACTCAATGCCCCTGTCCTTTTCTCAAAAGGAAGAAGTACAACTTCATGGCTGTTTCAGTACTGACTGGAAGAAAAACTTCTGCCTATGTGCAGTCACTGAAACACAAAAATGAACAGCAAAAGCCCATTTAAAACAGATGGAGACTAGAGAAGAGGAAGTTTGACAAGGAAAAGGATGTAACAGTGAGAAAGCAGAGATGACATTTTTGGAAGGAGTTCTCTGAGCTTGAGAGTGCTCTGGAGAGCTGCATAAAATTCACTGGAGTAGCTGAAAGCAAGAAATAAAATTCATCTGACTTGTCAGGAGAACATTGTTCACAAAACTCTGCTAATTTGGCTCATAACACACACAGACTAACTCACATATATAAAGGCTCAGATAGAGGCTCTTCTGCTTGCTTCCTACACTTAGTTTAGCTGGGTGAGTTTTGGTTTTTGGGGGTTTGGGGTGAGTTTTGGGTTTTGTTTGGTTTTTTTTTGTTTGTTTGTTTTGTTTTCTTTTGGTCCACACAGCTGGTAGAGAAATCCTGTAGCAGCTTCAGCTCACATTTGTTTTTGTGAATATTTTATACTACCACCCAGGACATCAACACTAGATCACCAAACCACAATGCAGCACAGGTACTGTATAACTCAGATGTGCCTAGGATTACACAGCCTAAAAAACTAAAAAAAAAACCCCAAACCCAAACAAAACACCCAAAACAAAACCCACCAAAACTTTGCTTACAGTTTTAATTGGCTTTCCCAGTCTCCTCACACATGACATAAGGCAGACTGGATTTTGCTCACAGACTAGGGAGTTTTAGTCAAGATCTATTAAAACCTGTTTTCATCACATGCTTGGCTTCCTTTAGCAGTGCTGTGAGACTACATGGGTTTGTTTGTTATTTTGCATGCATCTACCCTGGGTCCTTCATGCACATTCATTAAGGAGACCTCGCAGCTTGGCTGTGAAGTGTGTTACTACTTCTGCTCATTGCATTTTATAACACAGGCAAATCAAGCTGAGCAACAGCTTTGGGTGCTTGGAAAGATTTCTGGCAGCCATGCAGTGTCTCCAAGGCAGACACTGGAACATGATGAGGAGAGCAGTTTTTTAAAGGAAGCTTTTGGGAGAACAGAAAGGTTGTGACAATCACCCAGGTGCCACCTTCCTAGCTGTGCTCAGAGTGCTACTGTGCCAGTAGGAATTAAGTCACTGTGTTTCTTATTGCTGACTCTCCACTCATTTCCGTAACTGTAAACTCCATCGTGTGTGATGAAGCAGGTCTGTGTAGAACTGAAGTAGAGACTACAGAGGTGGACCTCTGCCAATAGCCAGCCACTAGAAAGGATGTGGGGCTGAGCCAGGATGTCAGTGTGCTAATGAAGTGCAGGATAGACAGTGGTCAGCTCAGATGTAATCAGCCTGCTGACTTCTGTTGGTGCAGATGCATACTGAGCAGTCATTTTCATCAACACAGGCCTGCTCTGTGCGAGGTAAGGGAAGTTCAGAGCCCCTGAGAATGGTAGTGAGGTTACCAGGCTGATTATTTAAAACATCAGAGATGATTGTGTGGCTCTGTGCTTGCATTGATGCTTCCTGGGGTTTTGGTAGGCAGCAATAGTCTACTACAGTCTCATCAAGACTAGCAGCTCAGGGCATGCAGCACCATGGCCATTCTACTGTAAGGCCCTTAGCAAGGCTTTCCTCCACAGTAGGAACAACAGAACAAGCAAGTCCAAGAGAAGAAAGAAATAAATTACTTCATTAAACTATATGCCAGTACTGAATCTGGAGAACTCTCTTTCCTTGCCCATACAGGGGCAAGATCATAGCTCAGGACCCAAGACCACCAGCTCAGAAAGCAACCTAGCGTGACTTCAACAAGGTTTACAGAAGGAAGTCCTAAGCCCCCAACCATAGAGCCCAAACCTCCTTACCTTCAGAAGAAATGCACTCTGAAACCTTTCTTCAGAAAGAGCTCAACTTCCTGCCAGGCTCTCCTATATGCCTTCTCTTGAGCTGTGCCTCATCCTAGATGAGCAGCACCTGCCAGAGGCAGGTCACCCACCTGATGTCAGCCCACCAGCTGATGGTGTATAGGAGGAATTTGTTGTAGTTGTCTGCTTGCTGCTTCTTTTTCTTCTTCTTCAGCTGCTTATTAGGGTAGTATTTGCTAATTTCAATTTGTTTCATGTTAAGAATGTTCTATCTCTGGGGAAAAAAACTCTCTGTTTCTAACTCTGTGTTAAGCACTTGTCTCCAGGAAATTTAGAGACAGATGAGAACTGAGTGCAAAGATGGTGATGCTAGCTCTGTTATGACACCAAATTAACACAGCTTTTGCTAAGCTTAGAGCCTGAGTGCAGTAAGTTTGCATCTGCTTTCAAAACCCATTGAGCTGCTCTTCTATCTATTCTCATTTTCAAGTTTTGATCAAAAAGACTGTGTTTAATAAGAAGTCCTGCTGCAGAAAATATGTATTTATGTTTCTGGCACTTCAGATCTGCACATTTTTAACAGAAAAAAACTGAGTAAAGAACGTGGCCTTTGCTAGGTCACCTAGTCCAGAAGATAGTGTAGTGATACCTTGCTTTCTTAAATACTAGAAACTTTAAATGTGGTTCCGAAGAGAAACTTTTGCTGCAAATTATTTTGAATTTTGACTAAAATGTTTCAGTTTTCTATTTCATTGTGAAACAGAAGCTCTAGTAGCTTAGAAGGATATTAAAAATAACTCCTTTGTGGTGCATAGGATTTTTCATTTGATTTTCAAAGTCCAGGTTTCTCTCCATTGTCTGTCTGTGAAGCTCTGTCAGCTTGGAGAATGCTCCATCCATGACACTGAAGAACAGCCCCAGTAGAGAAATGACTTAGTAAATAACATAGAAGAGATCAGATGAGGCATTGGAAACATGCAAGGTGGTCTTAAATGTAAGTTTGAATAAATGAATGTGAAAACTGTTTGCTCTTTAATGTAGTCCTTTGGTCTGTCCTGATGCCACTATTCAATCTGGTTCCAGTTGTGTATTTCTGATGAAGAATATCATTATGCAGATTTCTGGTATGTACTGAAGCATCATCCAGTAGATGTAATACACGGTGATCTATCATTTGTTATAAAGATCTGAGTGTACTAACCATCTGTACAGAATAGTGTGTTGAATTTTGGCTTAGTGTTGTATGATGTAAGGACTCCTTGATTTGGTCTATTTAGATTAGTAATGTAGGGACTGTGAAACTGCAGAGCACAAAGGGAAGAAAGCTACATTAACTTCTTTTACTTACCAATGGAAATCAACTTTTTCCTTCCCATTAGGAAATTGTGGCAGTGGAGGCAATGTAAAGATATCTTATGTATGTATCCTACACCCCCACAGGTGTGCTCTGTCATTTGGAGTAAGGGAATCACAGAATCATTACGGTTGGAAAGGACCCTCAAGATCATCTAGTCCAACCAATAGCCCTACACTACTCTTACCCCTAAATCATCTCCTGAAGAAACACATCGATCCTCTTCTTAAAAACCTCCAGAGATGGTGACTCCACCACCTCCCTGGGCAGCCTATTCCAATATCTAACCACTCTTTCAGGAAAGAAATTCTTCCTAATATCTAATCTAAACCTACCCTGGCTCAGCTTAAGCCCGTTCCCTCTAGTCCTGCCACTAGTCACAAGGGAGAAGAGGCCAACACCCGCCTCCCTAGAATGGCCTTTCAAGTAGCTGAAGAGAACGATAAGGTCTCCCCTCAGCCTTCTCTTCTCCAGGCTAAACAAGCCCAGCTCCCTAAGCCTCTCCTCATAAGGCCTGTTCTCCAGACCCTTGACTACCTTAGTTGCCCTTCTCTGCACCCTCTCTAGTAGCTCAATGTCCTTCCTAAACTGCGGTGCCCAAAACTGCACACAGTACTCGAGGTGTGGCCTCACCAGTGCTGTATACAGTGGCAAGATCACCCCCCTGCTCCTACTGGTCATGATTTTCATTCTTTGTGAAAAGAGAAGAAAGTCCTACTTACACAAACCTATTCAACAAAACATCCTCTGGAAGGTGCAAAGAAAACTGTTTTCAAACAGTTTTTTAATCTCTTTAAGAAACTTTAGCTGCCACCTGTGTGTGAGGAGACAGGCTGTAGTGTCCATGGGGAGCTGAGGCAACATCTTGGGGTGATAATTGGCTTTTACAAGATCCTTTGCTTAAAAAATGTATTTACTCAATGTCAGTTTAATATTCCTTGCTTTACATAGCCTGGGTGTGACCAAAGACAGTGACGTTTAATTAGGTTAAAGAGCTCCGTAAACATACTTGTGACTAGAGTACGGTAGAGTGTGGCCAGTCAGCATGGAGAAGGTAAGGGCATGCATTGTATTAAGAAGTAAACAGCCCCTTCTTCTGCTCCATGCTTGCAGAATGGTGCTGAGCTGGAGCTAATTTAGTTCCTGATCCAGCAGTGCTTTTAAGACTGGGTTCTGTGGGCTAATTCCCAGCTGAGCACTGGAATGTTTAGTTTATATTGGCAGATGCTTCCAAAAGGTAAACTGTGTGCCCTGCCCGCTTTAATAAAATGGACCTGTCTGTATGCACGTAACCCTCCCAGCTTCTTCAGATCCTTTCAGTCCTTTAGATGATGCTGGCTGAATGCCAGACCTCTACTGCCCAACAAGCTTGTGGCTAAACCCACAGGAGAGGCTGGCACACCTCACAGTGTTGATAAAGTCAGTTCTGCTGAAACATCCAGAATTTGATCTTTACCAAAAACATCATTGAGCTGGGCCAAAAATACCATTAAATTTTTCCATCCTTACTCCTCATAGGCACACAATGAAAACAAGTGAAATACGGTGTTAAAAAGAGATTTCTTTCAGCCAAGAGAAAGGACTTAGTCTGGGAAGGGCTTGTTCTTCTTGTCACGTTCATTTTCTGTTTGAGGATTTGATGCTGCAGAGCCTCTGGCTCATGCTTGTTGACATCTTTGGCTGTCAAGTTTTAATCATCTAATGAAATTTAAAAAAATTAAAAATGTCCTCAATCTTAAAACCGTGCAGTTTGATGTTCCTTTTGGAAAGATATGGCATTAGAAGGGCACGCAATATGTGCTTGGGAGCCTCCAGCTCAGACTCAGATGCCACATAGGCCACAGCACTTAGTCCTTCTGCCTTTGTGCCCTGCCAGGAAAGGGGAGAACATTGCACTGTCATGGGCAGCATTTCCCAGGCAGCCACACAGGTTAGTTAGAGCTTTTGCAGTCTGGTATTAGTGACTGCCACTGTCACCCAGAGCAGCTGCACCTTCAGCAGTGTAACCATCTATTCAGGTGCATAAATATACATTTCTAAATGCACATTTCGAGGTGCATGTCAAAGATGAGTCCATGTGTGCTCCTCAATACTAAATGCAAACACAATTACACTTTGATGGAAAAGAGAGGGAGAAGGACAGCAGTGCACACAGCTGAAAATGAGAAGGACAAATCAAGAAAAGTCAGTGATACCAGTGTTCTACATGTAATGTTTCCACGCATTTCAAGTCAGCCAGTGTGTCTGGAAGTGAGTGGTGTGTCCTGTCAAAAAGGATGCAAGAAAGAGTTTGTAACGTGAATCCCAGGAGCATGCAGCTTACCACTAATCTTTAATAATCTCCTTTATTCCTGCACACAATGTCAGTGTGGTGCATCCCAGCTAAACACATTTTATGGTAATATCTATCTTGGATAAACAATACACAATGTAGTGTACTGTTCCTGTAAACTCCTTGGCCAAAAAATTACTGTGGCTTCTTGTCAGTAGTCCAAAAAGGGAAGAAAAAAGTCTTCCATGAAGAGGAGACACTGATCTCCACAAAAATACTTCTTTCTTCTGCTTCATTCCCCCCATTCTATTTTCCAACAGTAAGACTGTTCTAGATGGCCGGAAAGAGGTTATTTGGGAATGGAGGTGCTGCGTTTTGTTGTAGTGAGTTTTTTTTCTGTTTGGTTGGTTGGTTTGGGGGTTTTGTTGTTTTGGTTTTTCCTTTTTTAAGAAATGTCTATGTAATTTCACAATTAGCCTACAGCAAAAATTAGCCCTTCATGTCGATTCACACAAAAAAAATAGACTGTTTTTGTTGGGACTGGAGTAAACATTTCTGAAACAGACGTAGCCTGAGGTGAAGAAGATATTCTTGTACCTGTGTTTAGAAAGGAAGGGATAAAAAATATGAAATGAATCATTCCTGAGTGGATTAAAACTGTAAATGCCTGTTAAAAACCCAGTCTCTGATCATGTGGGCAGATGGTGCACCCTACTATATAACGTTACTACCTGGCAAAATTAAGTGCAACTTAATTAACAGACATTTTCAAATCCACAGTTATACGCCTTACAATGAGTGACTCAGAGCCTGATGTTGTAGCCCTTATTCTTAGGAGTAATCTTCACTCACCAGAGTAGTCTACTGGTTTCACCTTTACCAGCTTTAAACTGGGGGGAAAATAAAGCATGTCCATGGATAAGTTTTTATCTTTGTTAACATGACACATTCTCTTCACCTATTCAAGAAGTATCATCCTCTCTTATCACCCTCTCAAGGTCTTCAAGTACCTACATGGGGAAGAGATTTCTGATGGAAGAAGAGTCTTTAATCTAGCAGGAAAAGGCATAATGAGATCCAGTGATTGAAAGCTGAAGTTAGACAAATTCAAACTATCTTATCTAGGAGCTTGGTAGATTCCCCATCACTTTTGAAGTCTTTAAGAAGATATCCAGTCTTGATGTAAAAGATATGCTCTAGATCAAACAGAAGTTATAGGTTTGATGCGAAAATTATTGGGTGAGGTTCTGCAGTCTGTGTTATGCAGGAGGTCAGGCAAGGGAATCATAATAGTCCCTTCTGGCTTTAAAATCTGTGAAGCCCAAACACAACTTCAATAAGGAAAAAGCAAGCCACCCTGATGACCTCTTCTGCCCACAGAACTTTAATTTTGGAAACAGAGGCTGGTTAAAGCAGTTCATCAGCCTTACCTGGACTCTGCTTAGCAGAGTACTCGTAACACCTCAGATTCTTTCAAAGAAAGAAATATGAAAACAGTCTAGTTCGTCTTTAATAAAAGTGCCAGAAAATGCTGACTGGTTTCTCGACCAGCATACAGATATTTCTTTTTAAATATAACAGCTTTTTATAGCTTAAATTTTCTCAGCAAGTCTTTTATATTGTTTCTTTTCATTTTCAACTATATTTCTTTGATGCCCCTTATGACATATTCCTGCAAATGAAGAGGAGTTGAACTAATTAGGTAAGATTCCTATTTTTAATGACATTTATATAGTTGCTAAATGGGGAGTAATTAATATCATTTAATCATATTTATTTGATTGCTTTTCTATTATGTAGCTAAGTTAAGAAACAGCTTTCAGATTGAGTCCCAACAATACCAGCTTTCACAGCTTTGTCTTGAGTCTTGGACAATTTACTTAAATTGTCAGCTCCAGGAGTCATGTGAATATATTAAAAAATTGACATTTTTTTTCAAAGAAATAATCACTCATGGTAGTTGCCAGGGAAGTCTGAAAACATGTTAGTCACTCCTCAAAAGACCTAAGCAAATAGTTAAGTAAACAAACACCTCCATTTCCATTTTAATCTTAGAATTTTAAAGCAAATCTCCTGTTTCTAGAATTTAAACACTGGGAGTTGGCAATCCCCAGGTATATTGGTTCTGAACTTGTCCCACATGGAAAAAAATAACTGGAGGAGAAAGGTCCACCTCAGTTTATGTGGCATCAGTGGGGGCTTAAAAATCCTTATTTTTCATAAATAAACCCTCAAAATTCAAGTGCCAACAAAAAGTAAAGACCAGAACATGACATGAAAACTTGGAGATGCTGTTGTCCTGGTCCAAATGCAGGGACTTTGTGTGGATTCTCCCAACAGCACTTTTCCCTTCTGTAGTGGTTTGAAGGCTGGGTGCTCAATTGGACCTTTGAGCCATGATGAATATTCGGGTGAGGATACAGTGACACACACTATAGCACTGCCCCTTTTCCCCCACCACCGGTGGTCAATGTTCAGTTCAGTGGCAGTCAGATGTTTCCTGCACCAGTGGCATTAAAGAGAATAAACCCACTTTTCCATGACACAGAGGTGTTTTCATGTGGGTCTGCTGCCTTGCTCCATGCAGCTTTTGGACAAGGAGTTCATCACTTGCACTGCTTCTGAAGGTGTCCATGTGGAGAGGTGCATAGGATGCCCAGACAGTACTGACAGCGCTAGGACCCATCACCAGCTGGGGAGGGAGCTGAACAGGGTGGAAAGAGACTGTCCCCACAGCAGTTCTGGGGTGCTGGCACCTTGGAGGCAGGCACAGCCGTTTTTGCAGGAAGGTGTGTGTGAGTGCTGGGGGACAAAGGGCAGCTCTGGACAGGGGGAATCAGGCTGCACATGTGCAATCCCTGCACACTACCTGATGCTTGGGCAGCCATTTCATGACCAAACTGGGGTGAGCAAGCCAGCCTCACTTTGCACTGGGACAGAAGAGGAGCTTTCACATAGCTACATCTGAGCATGAGACTTGAAGAAATCTGATCCTCACCTTTACTCTGTCTGAGATTTGCTGTCGTTCATGCACACCTCATGCAGATGGGAGCTGAAGTTTTTTTCAGATGAATTTCTCTGCTTGGACACTATCTCAAGCCTTAGAATGTCATACCTTTGCTTGAAGAGTAACTGTATGGATCAGCAGCAAGGTTGGCAGAAACTCAGGGCCTAAATGTGCTTAAATGACTATGTGGACCTCCTCACACTGGCAGCAGTAAGGTCCACAAATGGGCTGTGATGCAGAAGGCATGTGAAAAATGGCACTAATATGTAAAAAACTCTTTAAAATTTCCAGTTCTTAAAGAGGCATGGACACCCCACAGGCATGAAGAAAGAACCAGTTCTTTCCTGTTGTCATCTCACTCCAAACTGTCACAAGATGTCAGTGTTTTCAGATACTCCTGCTACGGCTGAGCAAACAGCCTCTCCGTGCTGTCTGGCTGATATACAATGGCATAAAATTCATCCATAAAATTGAGCCATAAGGTTCACAGTAGAGTGGCAATACCACAGAGAAACTCGACGTAAGGACCACATCTGAGTATCAGCCTCTGGCAGCAGGATCAAGGCACAGTTGTTGTTTTCCCTTTGCCCTGTTATAGCTCTAAGGCACCCAGCTCTCCAGCTGAGGTGGGTGATTTTTATTTGGAGCTTGGTGTCAGCATGGAAGTCCTCAGAGCATGAATACAGCAGATAGAACCAAGAGAAGGAGATGTGGTAAAACAGCAGACTTTGCCTTTCTGTGTGGGTTTGACATGCACTAAAGGATTGCTCTTCTGGGGAGATCCTGGAGACTCAGAAACAAGCCAGAGTCTTGTCACAGCCTCCCCATGCTGGCTGTGTGATAGACAGAGGGATGTTGCTCTAGCACCTGATATGTTCCTATCAAGCACTATGCAATGAGCAGAAATTATGCAGATGGGAAAGGAAATGGCTGAGACTGCTAATGTGATATTATCTAGCAAGATGGTACTTGGGCAGGTCTCTGAGATTTTTCTGTTCTTTTTTTTCCCCTGAAAAATCATTTTGTAGTGCTCTGGGATAAGAAGTTTATTTTAGCTTGTAAATTTACTAATCTTAAGTTTCCCTGCATGGCACACCAGCAACAATGACCTTTGGTGGATAGTTCAATATCCTGCTTATTGGTATTTTCTGAAGTCCTTTTGCATACAAAGACCTTAATTCAGACCCCTCTTCACCCATGTATATATAGAAGGATTTGCAGGGACCCAATGTCACTCGCTCTTCCTAGTAAATACAGAATATGTAATTTCCATCCAATGCTGATCCCATTACTCTGGGGAATGAGGTTTATAAAAAAACGGTGAAGCTTTCTGCTGAGAGCTCTGGACTTTTTATCCTTCCAGTGACTCATAATTCCTATGAATGTAAAAATGCACTTGTAAAATTTAAGAGGAACACCTTAATGTGAAAGGCATCTACATTTACAGAACTATTTTCAAGGTTCCTATAAAACCAATGCATGACTTATAAAATCAATATGGGACCCTACTTTGGAAGCTTTGAATTACCCTTTCAGGGAGTCAGTCATTGCCATTATCTAAATAAGAAGGCTAATATCCTATTAGGTAACTGATAGACTCCACAAGTTGGATAGCACTAATATACTCTTGTCCCACTGGACCTTCCTGTCAATATTCAGTGACCCCTCCAATGGGGACAAATGATGCTGCATAAGAATTCTTTTCTCTCTTCTTTATGTGTGATTTGTCATTCTCAAGGTATAAAGTTGGGGGTTTTTTAAGTGACCTTTGTGAAGTCTGCATGTAATGGCATAAAAATTAGCATGATTTCAGACGGAGATGTGTTACTGGGAAAAAAACTTGGTCCTGTGGCATAGAAAACTCCTAGGAAAAATAAACAGCTTATAGTAATGTTTGTAACTCAAATCCATCTGAGTTGAGCCTTTTGTGTTAATTTGAAGGTATTTATTTCAGACAGATGCTCTAGGCTGGAGGTTTCTGTATGAGAGGACGGCTGATCTACACCATGACTGTTTGCCACCGAGGCATCCTGCTGCCTCACAAGCCGCACCCTTTGCTACCGTCCCGAGGTTTGGATTTGATTTCCCTCGAGAAAGCAGCTTGTGTTCACATTCCCCCTCCACCTGTGTTGTAATACAGAATTGTATATTTCCTGCATTTTTTTAGCTCCTCTCCCCCAGCTGCCCCCCCGATTTTCTCTCATTGAGTGGCATGAAGGAAAAAAAATAAAAAAAGCCCACCTCCTACTAAGAGGACTAAGACCTGGGGAGCCAGTGAAGAGGAGAGGCCGTTGCCTCTAAAGTTCAGAAATAAAAAAAATGACTTGTTCTTTTGAGCTTGCTGTTCCCTGATGTGACACTGTGATCAGTATCAAATGCTTGGTGGCAAGGATTTTTGTCGAGCTTTCCCAGCTAAAATAGATTTAACCTACCAGTTGCTCTTTGTGGGTTTAACAATGTGTGTGACAATAAAGAGCTGCTGTCGCTGCATTGTTAACACATGAATAGTCCTGGTTCTCTGTATTTACTATTGTGCACTGCAGATTTCCAGGAAGGAGTGTTTGGCTCTGGCTATTGATACTGGTCCTGTTTTGCGAAGGGAGCTGAATCAGCCCTTTAGTGATTAGTCAATGCGAAAGCAGTTAGGATTTAATTGAAATTAAGGAAAGCACCCAATTGCCTTTGAACTGCTTGCTGGGCTTTGTCCTCTGCTCAGAGATGGTGTGCCTGGGTTTTGCACTTTGCTGTCACTGCCTCTGGATGCAAAGAGTTCACCCTGCAGGAAGGAAACTTGCAAAACACCAAAATCAAGGAAGAAATGCACATCTTGAGAGCGGTTTGTGGTCCCCAGTTGTCTTGGGTTGGCCAGTAGTGCAATGGACAAAATAAGAGGCCACACGAAGGGAACTGATATGCTCTGGCCTTCTGGAAAAGCACGTTCAAACAAATCCGAATGCGAGGGGAGCTGCAAGCACCCCCATGGAGGCTCCTGGTGACTCCTGTGCATGTAGTTCATTTTCATTTTATGTTGTATGAGACCAAAAGGACCCAGCTGAGACCAGGCTGCCTGGGTAGAGAAGGATGGTGAAGGCAGAATGGGTGGGCAGGATGAAACAGGGTGCTGGCAGCATTTCTGCAGGTCCAGCATGCAGGGGACTGACTCCTGCACCATGTTGGAGGTGTGTTCCCATCACTGTGCCTTGCTTCATTCACCCAAATTACCCTTATAGCTTCCACAGGGGAAGAGGGTTGCCCCTGAACCTTTGGTCAACTCCATGAACATACTCCCAGGAGCAAATCTCAGGGATACCTTTTCTCCTCTGACCCTAAGGAAGCCCTTCTGGGCAGCACCCTTGATGGGAGATGAATCCAGCACTCCCCTGGATGGCAAGAGCCCCAGCAGTCTTGAGTCACCTGGAGTCGACCACCTGAGTGGGAAAGGAAAGTTGCTTTCAGGTGCTGAAAAAAAAAGGGAAAAACCCCAAAGGGTCAAACACCCTTCCATCCTGGAATCGATCTTTGCTGATGTTTCTCTTGGTTTCATTTCCGTAACAATCAGCCACCTATTATTAAATCAGAGCTGCTGGGGAAATGGAGCTAAATTAAGGGAGATCAGAGGCAGGAACGGAAGCAATGTCTATATAAATATCTGCCTATATTATGTAGAGTACTGTAGTTAATCAATCCTGAGAACAAAGAGCTTGGCTTGAACTAAGAAACAGCCCCAGCCAAGTGAAGGAGCCCTGCTGCGGTAAGCAAGCAAACAGCACTATCGACAAGGAAAATGTTTTTAAAGGCTTCTCTCCCACTGAAGGAGTTGAAAAACAAGGGTTTTCAGCCCCTGGGGCAAGCACTGGTCCCCCAGCTCTTTGGGAGAGTGCTCTTCTGAAGGTTAGTGAGTGCAGGAGCCAGATGAGGGGACAGCAGCTTCTCTTAACTGAGGCAAAAAACTTATTGATTATACGTTCAATAAAAGGTCAAAACTCCCTTTGAGGGTCACTATAGTTGTGGCAAAGCTCTTCCCAACCCAAGCTCCTCTCCCTATTTGTTGAGTGTTTCGTGCCAGTCTCTCCAGGTGGACACCTGGGGTAAAAGTGAACTGCAAATGAGCTAATCATCATTAATGCGTCGGGAGAACCTGCCAGCCTGACATCCCTCCTAATGGCTGACAAATGTCAGGGTGACTTGTATGCTTTTTTTTGTTAATTGAATTGGTTAATTAGGTCCCAGAGGCCTGGCTGTTAATTGTGAGCTGCTGTGGAATATGGGTTTAAAAAAAAATAAGAACAACAAAAAACCAAAATCACAACAACAACAACAAAAAACCACAAATCCGTCCATAAAATCCAATGCAAGGAAGTTAAAACAAAAGGAAGCAACGGGGCTGGGGGGAATAGCACCCCCCACTCACTCACTCACGTGCGCACACACACAAAACCTCCTTTGTGTTCTTTACAATCTGTACAGTTACCTTTGCTTAATTTCTGACCTGCCACATGCTACTGCCTTCTTGATGTGTTTTTAAAAGGAGGGTTAGAGAAATAGCAAATCTGCCTTTTTTGACGGGAGCATCTGCTCAGTCAGAAACATAGTCATTAATTTTATGCCAATTAGCAAAAAAAAAAAAACCCAAACCAAAAAAAAAAACAGAGAGAGAGAAAGAGAGAAGAAAAAAAAAGAAGAGGGGAAAAAAAATCCTCCAGATTTGCATCTTAATTTGTTATTTTTGTAAAGATTTTTTTTTTTAAAGTTAAATACTCCCTCCGGTTTGCCAGTCATAGAAAGTGAAGAGATGATAGCAACTTCCCACCAAGAAAAGGCAATTAATCATTATATTTTGCACTTCTGTAGCAGCTTTCATCCCCTGATCTCAAAGCGCTTTGTGAAATTATTGTATTAAGTCTCCTGCCAAGCCCTGGCAAGGGTGGCAGTGTACCAGCAAACTCCTTGGGGCCAAGGTGGTCTTAATCTGCATCTACTGAAATGTGCCAAGGACATTAATAAACTTTATAACAAATAATTACTAGTCTACCTGCTTCAGGGAGGCATATGCAGAGGTGCAGGGAGCATTCAGGGGCTTCCTGCAGCAATATGACTGGGAAGCTGGATGGAACATCTCAAAACACTTTCCTCTAGTCTCAGCATTTCCACTTCTTCTTTAATAATAGCCTTCATTGGCAGCTATGTGCAGAAAGATCTCTGGCACTGCAGTAATCAAACATATTAGAGCTAGAACTGTTCAAGAACCAGCACAATACCTCACAGACTGTGAGAACTGTGCCTACTCTGTCCAGAAACAAAAAGACTTGGAAATTCAAACATTTCCTTCCAGGTAAAAGTTGAAAAACAAATGCCCAAGAACTTGAAATATCTTTTTGATAAAACATACTGCTTTGCACCATGCAGGTCTCAGCATAGTAAACTTCTCCATTCATTTCTGCCTTCTTAAAAGAAAATCTATTTGTTTGAAAATCAAAACTATTTCTCCTGAATGAAATAAGGGGGGTGTTTTGATGGGATTTGTTGGTTTTGGTTTTTTTTTTAAATCACATGATTCCACCAGAACTCCTTTATGCAATTTTAAAGCAACATGCCCAAATCCATACATTTCCAAAGAAAGGGAAAAAAGGTTCAATTAATCTGGAATGACCATTGTTCCTACAATTGACTCTTCCTGAACTGATACTGACATGGGAGGCTTAGCTCCTTGCCTGTTTCTATGTATATTTTGGACTGCTGTGAATTTTTCTTCCTTCATATGACAGAGGGATCTTATTGATCAGAGAGTGGAAAGCCAGGTGTTGGATCCCTAGTGCTATTTCTGCTGCAGACATGTTGCAGCAGCACAAGTCAGTTTGCCTCAGTTTCCCCTTTCTCCACTTGTCCTGGGAGTGCTTCCATTCTGGGGGACAGTGATGGCCTTTGGCTGCCTCCCTGCCAGCCAGGCACAAGCTCTTGCTCCTCTTCTTCTTCCTCACCCCAAACTCTTACAGGCACCTCATGTCTGTCAGGAGGGGCAATTCGTGGATTCTGGCGATGGACATGGCAGCCCTCAGGTGAAGATAAAAGACGACGATTATCCTGCTTGCTTCCCCACCCCCTTCCCATAGAATAGCAAAGTTGCCTTACGAGTTAAAATAAATTGCCTCGTGCTCCCCAGTGAAAGCATTTTGACTTTGTCTTGAATCGTGTATTCCAGTAGTCATTATACTTCAGCTTCTTCTTCTTCTTAGCATATGACATATATAGCAGTTCAAAAGTTGCAGTGAGCTGCTGCCAGGTCACATTCAAAGGAAAGTATCTGGGAAGCTGGCAGCTAAAAGTATCTGATAAGTTGGCACTGTTACTGCTCAGCGGGAGGAGGGAGAAGTGAAGGAAGGAAGGGGAGGGGGAGCCAGGCATGGGGGAGCAGGGAAGGGGAGAGATTCAAAGGGCTTTTGTTTCTGGATCAGATTCTTCCAGACTCTGAAACTTTTGCAGAAATGTATGTGCCAGGGATTTTTTTTCCCCCTCTTCTCTTCCTCTTCTCCGTAGTTTAATGCATTAAAATAACCTATTAAAAGGCCTATATTTGCTTTCAAGCAGACTCTGAAAGGCTCTCAAGATGTCACTATTAAAAACGGCACTGTGCTTTGCAGGCAAGTGTCTGTGGCTAGGAGAATAAAGCAGAACTGATTAGCTGCTTCGACTTTGCCAGTCTTACAAAGGCTGTGGTGTGCCACAAGTTGCTAGAGAACAGATCAGCAGCTTCTAACCAGGCTGCCTGTATACAAGGGTGCGTCGTGTTGAAACCCAGCTTGATTTTGCGAAGTCTGATACTGGTCCAACACTCCCACAATGTGCCCACATTTCCCTCTTCTCGATGTCCTATTTTCCCCCTTTTGTGAGTTGTTTGAGAAGAGTCCAAATTAAACTGTCACAAAATTCTCTCTGAATCCAGAGAACAAAATATCTCCCTGGGATGGGGAGGCTGGGGAGAGAGTTCGATCGGAGGAAACCACGGGACCCCAATGTGTGGATGTTGCCCCAAGGGGCTTGTTGCTGGCTACATAATCAACAATGGGTATTAGAACAAACAGTCTGAAAAATGTCAGCAGATGCTGCAAATGGCCAAAAATACAAAGCCAAGGCACAAAAGTAAAAAGGATTGGAGCCCTTACGTTCTGCATAGAAATTATCTACTCTGCACCTTTGAAATGAAGGAATGGAGTTAGTGTCATGCTGTGCGTCAATCTGACAATCCACCCCTGAGTAGTCATTGTCATTATACCATGGGTCACATGTGTTACAACTCTATTAATGTGTATGAAGTTACTCCCAGTCTAACACTGGTCTAAGAAAATCAGGCTTAATTAGATTCTCCTTGTAATTAAATGCAATTTATTCTTATGCTTTTGTGTTATGGTTCTGGCTTGCCCATACTATTGTCTGCTGATTATTAGAAATGTATTTATGGAAGGTGTAACAACTGTGTAAGGACCATGTTTATAGCAAACATACAATTAGCTATGCTTGTACCATTCCCAGCACAGCAGGGGCTTGGTCCCTGAATGCAGCTCGTGATGGGAGTACTCTGCAAACAAACAGTAGGCACAGGCAAGTCTGATCTCATTTGCCTTGGTAGGTTAAGGTTACACGGCATAAAATCAGGCAGAAGCTCTGTGTTCCATGTTTATAGTTGTAACTCTTCCTGAGAAAAGCTCCTACTAGCCCTGACTAGTGATTGACTAACACCTTCGGTTCTGCTCTTTCAGAGATTTGCACGTGATTAACCCTGTGTGTTAAAAACTGGGCCACTGACTTTAAAGTCTAGAGCAACAAGGTAAGCACGTGTCAGGTCCCTGAAGGACTGGGATCCTGTGTAACTCAGGTGGAGAACACCCTTTTCTCCCTTCATAATTATTCCAACAGCTGCAGCACAACAGCAGCTCCAAAGACAGATAAAGCTTCAGGACTGGACTCACATTAAAAACTGCTCCCCATCCATTCCCTTTTCAAAAATTACCAGCTTTTGGGTTTTCACACTTTGTTTTCAAGGAAGCATTCGGCCTTTCAGTACCTAAAGGGGGATTACAAATAGAGGGGGAGAGACTTTTCAACTGGTCAGATTGCAATAGAACAAGGGGAAATGGAAATAAACTGAAGGAAGGGAGATTTAGACTGGAAATTAGAAGGAGATTCTTTATTCAGAGGGTGGTAAGGTACTGGAACAGGTTTCCCAGAGAGGTTATGGATGCCTCATGCCTGGCAGTGTTCAAGGCTAGGCTGGATGTGGCCCTGGGCAACCTGGTCTAGTGTGTGGCACCCCTGCCCATGGCAGGGGGGTTGGAGCTGGATGATCTTTACGGTCCTTTCCAACCTGGGCCATTCTATGATTCTACAATTCTATGATTTTCTGAATGGTTCCTCTGTGCCTACTGAACTCAACAGAATAAGTGGAAAATAATCCAATACTTTTAGTAATTTAAATCTAAACTAATGGTAAACTAGATGCAGAGAACGAGACAGGTCTTCCTTGTTGCTACTTAAAATATTTTAATAAAGTGAAATACCTTTGCAGGTGGCCCACAGAGGTCAGCCACCCAGAGCAGATTGTGGGAACAGTTATTTCTCCTCACCATGCATCTTCTTGAATAATCTGATTATTCTCATTAAGGTTCCATTTGGATGGCTGCAATAAAATAAAAGCAAGCAGTGGCAGGAGCAGATAGCAAATCCTCCATATATGAATACGATGAGTAGTTTAGGCAGCTCCCTCCCATTCCAGCTAAAAAAAGTTTTAATCTTAGCCGCTCCATGAATATTGACTGGCTGCATATTGACATGCCACCTGCTGAGGCTGCTTCAGCTATTGATAACCAATGCCATCATGTCTAAAGTTCAAAAACTGACAGGCGGCTTTCATGTTTGTAAACAGTATTGATCTGCATAAATAAGCTTGCCATTAGACTGCTGGATTAAACGAGGACGAAGACAGAACATTTGTGAGATTAAATCCGGAAACAGTTAATTAAAAGCTGAGCGATAAACCCAAACTGTAAACAGCAGCCAATTAATTCAAGCGTCTGTAGATCTATGAGCAGCCCTTCCTTGTGCTCCTGGCTGTGCCCTGCACCTAGCTCCCCTCCAGCCACCCATTGCCCATCCAAAATTTACCTATTCCCCTACACCTTCCATCAAGCTCCCATGCCCCAGTGCACCGCATTGCCGCCAAAGGGCTCTAAAAACCACTTCTGAGATGTAGGAGCACTTTTTTTCTGAGGGAGGGAAGAGGGAAGCCCTCTGGGCTCTCTTTGTGCACAGTGTGGTTGTGTTATACTAGACGATTTCATGTTGCTGCCTTGTAAGCAGCAACAGTCTGGATCTGGAGGAAGAGCAAGGGTTTCCTGTGGCCTAAATATCTCTTTTGACACCGGTCCCCGCTTTGTGGCCTCTGGGTCATTACTTTGGTACTTCACTTCAGTTTTGTCAGAGGTAATGAAGAAGAGAAGATCTTGGGATAATTGGCCTCTTCAGTTCAGCTGTATTTTTTCCAGTGACACGCAAACCATTTCAGGAAATATGAAATAGAACTGTCTGGTTTTCATATGAATTTTCATTTTTGAAATAAACAAACAAACAACCCAAAAAATAACAAGCAAGGGTTGAGGATTTTCAGGGTTTTACTCTTTCCTGTAGGTCTGCATTTCCCTCTTCTCTTCCTTCACTTTTTCAAATGACAAAAGAGAAGAGGAAGGGAGAGAATAAAAGCTGCTTAAAGGAAGAAAGCTTTACTTAGCTAAAAGCAAACAAGCAAATTCGGAAAAATAAATTTAAAAGTTATTTTCCCTGGAAAAGATTCCCACTATTTCTAACCAGTTCTGTTAGCTACCTGTCCTCAATCTACACCTTATAGAATTACAGTTAAGTTGGCTTCATTACAGATGATTTAATAGTTATTTTATACTGCACATGGAGGACTTGCAGGGTCTAGAAGGCAGTGCAGTGTGACTGAATCTACAACCGTGTGGGATTTATGGGGCCATTGCTTTCACCACATTCAAGAAGGTTGTGCAATCTCCTACCAACTTGGCTTTCAGAAGTGGGGAACTGGGACACAAAAATATTTTGGAAAACCAGGAAACAAACTCAAACCTCTCAAAATCTTGATCAACACCATGACCACTGAGCTATGCCTACTCAGGGGTTTCTCCGGCAAACAGTCTGAACTGTCAGCAGATCTGCACTAGCCCCAGGAGCTATTCTGCTTGGCTTTTTCTGTCCTTGTGCTCCCTGCACAGTCTCATGCTGATTTTATTGAGGTGAACTGGATCCTGTATTTGTAGACAGACATGAACATTTTCTTACAGAGGCTGGCTGTACTTCACTGTTACGGTCCAGTGAATTACAGGTGATAACAGTGGATGACAGAAACACCTTAACATCCCCACAGGTGGATTCGTGATAGTTCCAAAGCCAAGGCTTTAGCCCAGCCAAGATGCCATGTATTGCTGCAGGAATGTAGTGTGATCTGCTAGGTAAAATACCTGTAGCTTTGATTATCCATCCATTTTTTAGGCTTAATCAGAAGTTGCAACAAGCTATTCCCTTTGGGGTATTCCACTTACATTGTTTTCTCCCTCATGGGAATTGTGTAAGAAAAAATACCTCATGAGCAACACTGCAAATTAAATGCCTGTCACTTACTGTTTTGCAATAATGTTCCAATATTATTTCTTGTGTCCTCCACTCTGGACAAGATTTGACAATGGCAAGAAAATAGTAGGCAAAATATTTTTGTGTGCTGGCATTTGTCTATCAAGTATAAAAGCAAAAAACAGACAAAAGGAAGATGGCAGGGAAGGATGGGTGATGGTCCTTTCTTTGAAGCCCAGTGTAAGGAATTGGTATTATCACATCAGTACTCTAAAGCTGGTGAACTGCAGACTTTTAGATGACCATAGACATGCCTGAAGAAGTTGATTTTTGTAATACATTGAAAAAAACACCTCTCTTCAATGCTTGTACTTACACTAACTCACTAGGTTTGCTGAAATCATGTGGACCAAAATCAAACCAGATCAACAGAAACCAAAAAATCCTTTCTTTTGGAAAGTTGAAAGTTACTAACTGCAAAAACCCAATTTGCAGCACAATGCCAGGATCTTTCATTAACATAGCTGAGGAGCTGTGAGCAGGAAGGAGTAGCAGAGTGATTCAGGTTGGGTAGCTGGAAATGCCTTCAACATTTTGAATGTGAGTTTTGCTACTACTGCTAATTCGTGTGACTACCTTGTGTGCAAATGAGTGATGCAGCAGCTGTTGCCATGCAGAACTAAACCTCTGAACATCAGCATGTACGTTCAGGATGTGTACTGACCACTCTGGTGGTCAGCGTCACAAAGTAGAGCAATCGGGGGGCAATTATCAAAGCTAATGGAAAATAAACAGTAAAAAACACGTAACTTTTCTTACCATTTAAGTTTTTTGTTTTCCTTCCCTAATTTCAAGAAAGTATCTGAAATCCTCATAAATCCCTCTGCACAGTGGCTCAGAGAGCCAGTGGTGGGAGCGGGCTGGTCGGTATAAAGGATGTGCCTATTCTGCTTTCCATTCCTGTTTCTCAGAGAGCAAATCTCACCTTGAAGACCACAGCTGGAAGCTGGACATTCAGCCACTGGTGATTCCTTCCTTTAGTTAGCCCCCTTGAATGGTGTGTCTTGGCCATGTTGTAGTCTGAGTTATTTAATGTACAAAACCCCACATGCTGGGAAATTAACTTTTCTAAGTCCATGCATTGACAAATGTTGTACAAATTGCTGTTGCCAGCAGTGACTAGTTCCTCTTGACTGCCTCCGCCAAAGGCCTTCAGCTGGAGGGAGAAGACATGTCAGGGCTGTGTTTGAGACCTAATAAGTCTAAGCCAATCACTGGCTTTGCTTTGGGCAACCCTGACTTGGGGAATACTTGGGAAACTCAGGTACAATGCTGAATCATGAGATGGTTTTAAAATTACCTCTGAAAGCGCCCCAACCAGTGGCATTGCTCTAGATAGTCAGAAGAATGTGGTATTGGGCAGGAGGGGAAGGCATAGGGGCTAAGCAAGGCAAAAAACCTTTCTCTCTCCTCATCCCACCTCTGTGAGCTGCAGACCCATATTAAGCAAGACCCTAATTTCTTTGACATCTCTCCACTCCACTTAAAGTTGAAGGCCATGTACAATTTATGTTCAAGAGTAATGAGGGGCAGCACAGCCTTTGAAGACCCTTCTACTTGGCTTCCCTCCCAGGTTTTATTACTATTTATTAACCTCATTATGTTATTACAGGTATTTAATGTTGTTATTTTGGCACTATAGTCATATGTCAGACCTCTGTCATGAACCAGGACCCTACAGTATCAGATGTTGTGAAACTCCACAGGAAAAAAAGGCAGCGTTTATCCCCAAAGCTCACAGCCTAAATATAGCACAGTGTTACATCCTTTTCCCTTCATTCAGAACCCTGTTTTTATCCTTCTGGATTCAGCTTGTAAATTCAGGTGCAAGGGCTGGGTTTTTTGTATAAGAACTCAAGTACCACCGGTGATGACCAGAAATGATTTCTCTGGTATTACCAGTCTGCTGGCCACAATGCCCAGTGGAGCTCAGCCGCATTCACCCACAGCAGATCAGGACCTCTGAAATCATTAGCTATTCTTCTCTGGATAGGGTCAGGCTTGGGATAAGATGGTTCAGGAAAATTTCAGATGTCTGGTGCGGGGGGAGACAGCACAGAGTTAAGGATGTTGCTGCTCCCTGAAGGCCATGAGTAAATGAATTCCTCTCCAGCTGGAGACTCTTATAAATGGCCTTCAGTCCAAAGAAACTGATCTGTTTAAATTACTACAACGTATGTGTCACAGTATGTAAGAACCTGTTCAGATCGTATGGAAATAACTATTCCTGGAACACCCAGGTCTCTTGACATCACTTCCTTCAAGAATGGATCTGATTACTTCCACTGAGAGACCAAAATATGGGCAAGGGGGGCAGGGAGGCAAAGAGGAAAAGTTCTGTCAGTGGGAGGTCAAAAAACTGCAGGTGGAGACCTTTTTTTTTTTTTGAATTGTGTCAATTCTTCAGCATAGAGGAAGGAAGGATGGTCTGGTGGATAGAGGTAGAGGTGCTGTTGACAGTTCAGAGTTGGCCCCTGTTCCGGCTCTGCTGCAGACATCCTGTGCAATGTTGAGCAAGTCATCACCTCCCAGTGCCCTTCCTCCTGCTCTCCAAAATCGGGGTAAAACCAAGTTTACTTGCCTTTCTGGGAAGGACACATGTCCTAGGGGCTTCTCCCAAATTCTGGAAGGATCTTGCAAAGAGAGGAGAGAAAAACCTCCAGGATCCAAGCCACCAGCTTGCAAATGGTGTAACTGTTGTGTGCCCTGCAAGGGAAGCAGAGCTGTCTGGCACCAGTTGATGAGCTGAGCTCCTTCTTGAAAGAAGTGTCCTGAGGTTCATCTTGTGCTGTAGGTGCTTGCAGAGGTGATGCAATGTGACTTGGGGTTCGGTAGCTGTGTTCAGCAAGATAGAAGATAGATTAAGACAAAATACATACCGCAAAAACTACACACCCAAGGAGCACTGGGACAGAAAACTTTCTGAACAAGACAGGATTCTGTGTACCTCTCCACAAAGTAAATACTACCACATGTGCATTAAAAAGCTTCTATTATTTACAGAGTGCTGACATGAAACCCCCTGAAAGAGTTAGTATTTTGTTAGGTAAACGTTTTTCCCTCTGAGCATTTTCCTCTTCTCCCTCACCCCTCCCCCTGTCCAATAACTTACAGATGTTAGAACAATAAATTGAATGAATAGTTTCCCACACTGGAATGCCTGCATGCTGAAGAATGCAGAAATGATTTCTGGCCAGTTTCTGACACTGATCTACAACTACACTGCATATATTCTGTTGCTCTTGTATCAAGTCTTGAGTTGCTCCCTGCCAAGAATTAAGTGCTTGTTCCATAAACCTGGTGTAGATTATCACTTAGCTGTATAGATGTATCTAATAGAATTAAATAGTTTGGCTCCTGACCAGTAACAGATGTGCTACATATAATGCAATAATAATGAGACTGAAAGCACCATTTTATGCCAAGGGAACATTGTGAGATAGCTCACATTTCTTCTGTTGCCCAGTCAAAGCTCTGTGAAAAGTAAATTGAAAGTCCCATGTTTATATGAATAAAACAAGCTTTGGCTTTCCTTCTTTTTTCATTTTAATCTTACAATGGGTTTGTTATCCAGCCCATGGACAAAGGCGAGCGCGGGGTCAGCTTTCGTTTCTATGGAGCGATGGATTTTCTTTACCATAGTTTTATTTTTCACTAAAGTTCTCTTGTAACTTAAAAGGTTATAATGAAATAATGTTGAACCAGGTCATAACTATCTGCTTGGGACATCTGAGCCCATGTAACTTGACCCACTGGGGACAGAATGGGTTGGGTAGGAGGAGGAAGAGCTCAGTTGTACACATAAGCTGATCCTTTATTTTCTAAAACTAAACTGAAAAATTAAATAAGTTGTGACGTTGTCCTGTGGTGAGCTATGTATTTCCTACAAGGCAGCTGAGCCCTTCTGATTGCTATCACAAGGGAGATTCTCAGTCCTCCAGCAATGAGGTGCTTCTTGTCTTCTGCAGGGAAGAGAGGAAATACCTTGGAGATCGGGAGCTCATGCTGAGAGCCTTGCCAGCAGATGGCAGCGGGACCAGGGGCACAGCTACCTTCCGGCACCACCAGTTCCTCTCCTCAGGTTGCAAAGGAGGCTCAATGATGAGTGGCAGCACTGGTGGCAGTGACATGACTTGCTCACTAGCTGAACCGAACCTGCATTATCCACCATAGCTTTTGATCAGTGCTTCAGATACCTGGTGGCAGTGCTGAGGGGAAGAAACTGCTCCACCTGAAATTGGGACAGCCAGTGGATGCAGGATATCTTTGGAGAGGGCAGAAAAAGCATCCAAACAAGCTGTTACTAGATGCTGGCAATCTGGCTGCGTTGTTTCTGTTCTTCAAGTGTGGGCATGGTTAATGAGAAAGTTGTGGAGGGAAGCGAATTCCCCCAGTACCTGACTGTCTCAGCCTTCCTTGACCCGTGTTGGTCTGCGTACAGATGGAGTATAGCACAGAGACTACACTGCACGGGCAGTCCAGGTTACAGATGAATATCAGGGCTTCAAGATGTTATTGTTAGATCTATCGGCTGTCTTTGATGCCCTGAGGTATTGTTGAGTTGCTTTTGATCCTCAGCAAGAATAGATGGGACTGTGCTCTTCTTACTTTTCCCTTAGCTTTCAGAATGATCTCAGAAGGTAATTTCGGATAACTGCCCTAATTTAATGACCTTCAGGGGAATACTGCCTGATGTTTCATCAGTGATGTACACAAAATCAGTGGGTGTGATTAATGAATTGATATTTTTTTTTGCAATTCACTTGGACTGACAGAGCTATTATTAACTTTGGACAAGTACCTGTGAATATGTTCTGCAACCATCCATTCAAATACAATATGGGAAGGCCAGGCTGTCACCTTGATATTCACACAAAAACAGTCTCTCCAGCTTCAGTGGGAAGACCACATAGAAGAGTGTTAAGAGAGATGATGCTGTAACAGAGAAGAGTTAGTCTCTTGGGAGAAGATGGTGAGTTGGTGCTCACTTATTGCTAGAGCTTGGATTCAAGACCTGGAGATGATCCACCCAGATGGACAGATGTTACTGCTCTCTCTTTCTCTCTGCTTTCACCTTTTGAAGGGAAATGCTGTGGATGATGGAAATGTGAACATGACCATTCTTTTAAGAAACAAGTATGGAAAATTCATGGAAGACTGCATCCCCAGCGTCATGACTGTCAGCAACACTGGGGCCAGGGCCATGCGACCCCACCACATGCTGGATTAAAATGAAACCACCTTGCTTGAATTTCCAGCATAAAATGGCTGTAATGCATTGTACAGACCAAGAACTGATATTCTGTGATGACAAATTTTGGACCAAGCAACAGACTCAAACTATGATTACAGACAGTTTTGAGGCACAAGAAACAGCAGCTAAACTTGGCAAATAAATTATTCACCTGACTCTATTAAAAGCAAAAGAAAAGGATACAAAATAGCCATCTGGGAAGCAAGGAAAAGCTCAAGACAATTATCCTCCTTACTGTACATTATCCTTGCAGTAATACTCAGAGAGAATGTGACAATTGATTAAAACTAATTGGAGGTTAAATTAAATGATAATTAGCATTAATCAATAGCAGTGTTGGCATGCCAGTGCATCCATCCTTTAGGCAATTCACCTCCAATCCCCAACACACCAATAAGGCTGGTGATCTGCGAGCCCAGCATGTGCTCCTGCCATCAGTAAAGAAGCAAGTCCCAGCAGCATTGACCTGGAGGGTTGGAGGAAAGAGAGCATTTCAATGAAAGACAGACTTGCCATCACGAGAGATGGCTGCTACACTACTCCCGCAGCTAATTGCAGCCAACATCAAAGACTAGGGTGCCCTCAAATGATGGAGGCTGGTAACGACAACTCAATGCCCGCCTGCTTTCAAACGGCAGATCACAGAGAGCCTTGCCTTAGCATATTATTCTGCCTTTGTTAAGAATGCTCGTTTCTCTTCCTCTCTCTCTCTCCCCCCCTCTTTTTTTTTTTTGGTGGTATATTATTGTGTGGCCAGTGCACAAGGAACAGCCATGATTGTACAGCCCCTGCTAAGGCAGCATTGCCTCCTCACAGGGGGCCAGTTCAGATAGGATCTTGGGGAGAAAGAGTTAGCTCCATGGGTGTCATATGCTGACATACAAGTTAGCAAGCTTTTTGCTGTGATCTTCATGTTGAGTCCTAATTTGTGGTTGTGTTTAAGGGGAGATGAAGTGCCACTTTGTTATTCACCCAGACCCCTGTTTCTGCCTGAATAAATAAAATGCGGGCACTTTTTATGAGCACTTGCACAGTGTGTGCATGTGTCTGCATGCCCTGCATGCATCCACCAGCTCTCCAGCACTCAGCTGCCAACAAATGGTAGAGACTCCTAGTCTGAGGCAGGAGGATTTAGGACCAGTAACACATTCATTGAAACTCCACCTGCCTCTTGAACAAGAGCTCCCAGTTCCCACTGCAGTATCAAAATAATTTTCATCTCAGGAGGCTTAGTGCAAGGATTTGTCTAAATGCTGTCAACATTTGGATGCCAAATGTGACCATTCTTGGGGGTCTTTTGACCTCTTATGTTTCCTCAGGCATCTCCAGTCAGACTCTGGAAGCACAAGCCTGTGCAGAGCAGGTACTTGTACAAAAAAGAAAGAGGAAAGTGTTATAATGCTGCTTACATCTGAGGGAGAGCTTTGGTGTGAGCTCAGGGAAAGAAAGCATAACTGCTTCCTCTCCCTTCCTGGAATCAGCCCCAGCCTGGAGCAGGTCTGGAGGGCAACAGCCTGTGCAGAGCCACTGGGGAGTGTCTCTGCTACCGGTTATCCTTATTTTCTAACATAAGCAACAAGCAAAAATACATTCATCTCAACTTAATTAGCTTCTTCTCCTCCCCAAACCTAGAGAACCAAGAACATGGAAGAAAATCTTGCCTGCCTTTTGAAGTCCACAGAAATGCAGTTTTGTACTCAGTATAAGCAATACCAATATCAGCATTTTTATGCCAGTGTTAGGGAATTTTGTTGATTTCATACTGCATACCTTTCCTTAGGAAAGTTTTGTCAATCTACACAAGGTAGGGTGGGAATAAAAAACTATCTTTAGCTGACATCATTGTGCTGTCAAAAATCCTCTTGCTAATCAGTAACAGACAAGATATCCTGCTGCTAAGTGTGGCTCATTCATGTACTTTTAGTCTTTACATGTCTGCCAACTGCCTAGATTTCCCATTAGCTACCACAGGATCTTGTCCTCAGGTACTTACCCGAAAGCACTGCAAACACGACTATGCCATGGTTTTGGGGACCATCTGTATTCCATCTGCCTCAGACCTGAAACAAATGACTTACCACCTTTGGGAATAGATATGTCGTGCCATCAGATCACTGGTGCCTTTAAAACACCACTTACCCTAGGTGTATCTGCCAGTGCAATGATCCTAATTTTACCTTTTCAGAGCACTTAAATTTCAACAGCATTTATGGTTGTTACCCTTGTCCTCTCCTTGTGTCCTGCACACAGTTGCCCAGCCTCTCTCCAGATGGAGGCAAAAAGCTGCCATTTTCTGGTGGGTTGTGGAGTAAACCAGGTGTTTGAATACATGGCAGCACACCCCAATAAACTTTTTCCAAGGTCTGAATATCTGGAGGAACCAATTCGGACCTAAACCTGGGGATCTATTTCATCATACTGCAATCCTTGAGCCAGTAAGTCATTTGCTAAGAAGAGGCTTAACAGCTCCAGCAAAGTCCCATGTTATGTACTCAGCTTGCAGTTCAAAGCAGCCCTGCCTCTGAGCTGCTCAGAGCACATACACAGCAAGTGTTAGTCTCACTGCAAAAGGCTGTGGTAGACCTACAGAGACACCAATCATCTTGACTGCTCCATCAACATGAAAAGGAAGGGGCTGTGTAAGTAACCAGATATCTAGATTGCACCCAAGATAATGAGAAGAGGACAAAGAGAAACATCTCTCCTGCCTAGAGGAAAACATGGTTTTCCTTGCACTGACCACACACGTTAAGCATCTTTGATCAGGGGAAAAGCAGCTGGTAAATGACAGCGTAGAAAAAGCTTGGTCATGCCTAACACGTCCCTTTCCAGATCAATATGTTCTTGTGAAGATATAATCTTCCTGCTGTAATGCTGACAGGTTAATGACAGCATGAGTTATCCACTATCTAAATGCCCACAACAGTACCTGAGTTAGATTAACCCTCGATGGACTTAACTACTTTTGCATACAACTCCATAACCTGTCATCACAACCCTTTCACCAGTGACTTTTTCTGCCTTTTATTTATTAAACCATCGTGCTGCAGGCCCTTGCCTTCCCCTGCCTGTGTGACACTAGCTGTTGAGGGTTGTGCTGGCTGCCGGGGAAATACTCCATCTCCTCCAAGATGCAACCTGCGCAGGTCATCTGTGAGGTAACTGCCTCTAACAGGGACACTTCCAGCATAGGGAATGGACAAGTGGAGATACCTGTCCTTTGAGTGCAGCTAAGAAGTGAAATAAAACTCAGTGACATGTTCCTATAATTCCCATAGCATATGGCACTTATAAATTTGTAGCAAATATTTTATTTTAAATTTAAGACTTAATTTTTTGTCTGTTACTGTGTTTGAGTTTCAAGCACAATCCAGTCCTCTGAAAAAAAAACCCCAACCAAACAAAAAACACATGCAAAAAAGCCCAGACAGAATGCTGTAATGGTGGAGCAGGTTGGAAGAGGGATGAGACATGGCTGGGCAGCATTCCTGGGATCCTGCCCTGGCCTTGGACCAAAATTTATGAAATAGATTAATACAGCATATAGCTGTGGTCAGGGTCCAATAGCATTTGCAGTGAGTGGGCTGCACTGTAGCTGACCTGGGGACTTGGAGGATTTAGGCTCTAAACCTGCTTCTGGGCTTGATCTCCTGCATAACCTGCAACAAAAAGGCAGAAGGTGCAAAATTTTAAAAAGTGAATTTGAATTTGTTGATTTAAATTTCAGTAAAATAGCCTGGGAATGCTCCAGAGAAACACCACTAGTAACTACCAGATTACTTTTTTCCCCCATTCATAAAGCAAAGATGAACTTACCAAGTCACCAGGCTGTTGGATCTTAGAATCATAGAATTGTCAGAGTTGGAAGGGACCTTAAAGATCATCTAGTTCCAACTCCCCTGACTTGCAGGGACACTTTCCACTAGATCAGGTTGCCCAGAACCCCATCTCTAGTCACAAGTGTACCCACCACACTTCTACAAAAACAGAGATAAAGATGATAAATTTGGATGGGCAGAGCACAAACATCTGCTTCTCCTGCATGCTGCATTTGGGCTGGAAAGTGCTTGCACTGTTGCCTGGGAATATCAGTAGTTTAACACGTAACTGAATTAGTGGTGAGAAAAAACAAATCACACGTGACTGAGTCTTCTGACAGAAGCAGCTTTGATGTCCTTCTGGTCGGGCTTGACTGCTTCTCAGCCCAGTCACCCCCCACCTGCACCGCACCCCACCCTGTCAATAAACTGTTTGTTTAGCCTTGCACAGATTATTCATTCCTTGGCATGCAGCTCTCAGTTCCAAAGAATTAACATTTGGATTGTATTTACTGGCGAGCAAAGTGCCAGCGATACAGCTGGGATTCGTTGCACAAACTATTTTGATGGGGGAAATCAATGACAACTGAGAAGGGGAGGATCAAACAGTGAACCGTTTTGCAGTTGTTGTTTGAAAACATCATGTTGGTGATATTCAGAGTTTCTAAAAGGGGGGTGGGTGGCAAGTGGGGTAGGATAGCCTTCTCCTGGGTCTTCTTGCTGACTCCCACATAAAACAACCTGATTCCATCCCAGTCTTAGAATAGATTAGTCACCGGATATTTCATTTTAAACCCAAGCTTGTGATTTTTTTCCTACAGAAGAGGAGACTCTCTGGATGTTTATTGCTATTTTGGTGGAATTTCTTTTTGGTCAGAGAGGGATTTGAAAACTAAATACATTTCCTGTTGGAGGCTGAGGGATGCGAGCTGCAAGGAGAAGCATAGCCTTTGGCTTGGTTCAGCAGTAAATAATCACTTGAGTTCCAAAAAGTCATTCTCATTGGCAAGAGCTCCCGGCACCTGCAGATAAAAATGCCCGGGGCAAGTCCAAGCACTTCATTTAGACTGTCCCTTATTATGATCAATCAGACCCCATTCCTCCTAGCCACAGGAAATTCTAGGCTTAACCCACATGCATTTTAAAATTAAAAAGGTGGAAAGACATGAGAGTTAGAGACACAGAAAAAGAGATATGGGAACAGAGAAAGATTTTTAAATCTTTTCTCCAGAAATTTTCTTTTTTCACTTCAAATTTCCACGTGAAATGCAAGAACAAAAAAGCTTCATTTTATTGATATTTTGATCCTTGAAGAATTCTAAGAGTTTGCCTTTGCCTTATTCTATTTCTGTGCCTTTTGTGTCACCTTGTTTTCCATAATACAGGAACACAGAGAGGAAATTGTAGATCTTTACTTTCCTTTTTTTTTTTTGTTAAGCTTTTAATGCTGGCTGGGTTAACCAGTTTAGCAAATTCAAGCACAAATGGTGTCAGTGACCAAAAGACAGCATGTTTGTCCTTAGCTCTCTGGCCAACAAGCAAGCATGGTGGGACTATCCTCTCCTGGGGAAAAAATAGTACAAATAGTTAAAAAAAATAAAACCAAAACCAAAGCAATGCAGACAAACAAAACACACACACAAAAAATGAAGAAAGAAAGATACCAAACCCAAAAACCCCAACTAAGGTCCTATTTATCCTCAAGCTACAGCAGAACACTGAATGGTGTCTCTTCAATGGACCTTGGATCAGGACCTGACAGCAAGTCTGTGAAATACGTGGATATGGATTGCTGCACGAGCAAGGTTGGGGGTCACGTCTGGCTATGCTAAGGATAAGCTTCCTTTTCCTCATATCCAAATGGAGTTTAGTTTCACACAATGTATTTCCTAGACAGATGTCACAAAACAAGAAGTGCTGCCAGCAGTCACTTTGGGCTCTGCTATAGCTCCTTGTAATCTCAAAGCTGTTTCCAGAAGAGACAACATTTTTTGAGGCAACAGGCTGAACTGCTTGCATGAAAAGCCCTGGGGTCTTCACCATGGCAAGTCAGAACGCTCTTTTCCTCCTCTTAACCACAGTGCCACAGAATAAAAACTGGGTGTGGGCTGCTCCCTGTCCCAGATAGAGGTTTGGCTGGCCTGGAAGATTTGAACTCTGGCTGTGTCAGGGACACTTGGAGCATTTAAGTGCTATTTTTATCAGTATTAGGAACATTAAGTTCAGACTCATACTGCCACCAGCCAAGGAGAAGCTGGTAGTGCCTTTGGGAGCCTGACTCAAAGCAGCTATCTCAGCACCGTTATGTCCCTCAGTAGCAAAATTATCATGGATGCAGAAACAACCCCAGCTGAAGTGGGAAGCCATAACTTACTGAAATTACAGTGTCAGGTTGATTTGCTGTGCAAAGACAGTTTAGAGCACAATAAAATAGCATCTGCTCCTCCTCCCTCTGGAGACATTAAAGGTCTTTTGCCCTAGGACTCTAGCCACACTTAATCTGTTTCTGGATTTTGTACTAACGCAGACCTGTCACTGCAAGCGCTTGGTTGTGTGTGCACTGCATCACAGCAAAAGTTCACTTCAGCAGGCCATTGCCATCGGCAATTAGGCTAGAGCAAAGCTCAGCCTCCGTCTGACACACAATGAAAATGCTGGAAAGGCAGCACTGAGTCCACAGGTTCTTCTTCAACCAAAGGTGGGTAAGTGGAGGTTGCCACCACCCCTGTTGCTCTGTGAGCTTTGGGGGCACCATCCGTCAAAGTAACACCTGAAGAACAACACTGTGTCAGAGCCAGCTGCCAGGATGAGGGAAACTATCATCCACCGCTCAACAATACAAAAGGCTTCTTTCCTCCTCCTCCACTAAATAAACTGTTAAAGACCGTGACCTCTGGAAAACATAACAAGAACAGAGGAATTTACAGTCGTGTGTTACAGGTCAAGGCACTGAGAGTTTCACAACCTAGTGATTCCAGCCAAAAGCTCCTCTGTCGGTCTGCTCTGTGCTGGGGAGGGATGGAGCATTGGATGAAGTGGGATCCTGGTACAAACTAAGCAGAAATGGCTGAGGAGTGCTTGGTAGCTTACTCCTCACCTCCGTACACACTGCACCAGGGAGTAGAGCCAGGCTTTCCAGCTGTGCCAGACACCCTCTTCTGGGAGGGGACACTGGAAGCCTCAAAGCTTGGAACACAGCAGTCTTGTGTTAGCAGTTTGAACACAATACAAGCCAGGGTTCAGACCCAGGCTTTGACCTACATTAACAAATCCTAAAAGAGAAGTTTGATTAGAAAAACTAGTGTGAACAATTTAACAGCTTTCTGCTTGTTTGGCCAGGACTATTTCATTTAAATGTCTAGTGAGTATTTAGGAGAAAGAACTTCTGTGCTAAGAAATGACCACCATAAGCAAACACTACCAAGACTCCTCTCAAGGGATCTAGAAAGATAAAGTATTACCAGTATTGTGAGAGCAAAAAAGTAAATTGCAAACCTCCCCTTGAAGTAACTAAATCTTGTTATCTTGTAGAAACATGATGAAAAACTGAAAAATCCTTAAACTCTCATTTAAAACACATACATAGGATCACAGAATTTTCAGTGTTGGAAGGGACCTTAAAGATCATCTAGTTCCAACCCCCCTGCCTCACACACACAGGGCTGGAATAAGAGGGGTAGTTTTAAAGAAAACTAGCACCCCTTGCAAATTAGAGGAGGTAATCCCATGTTTTGGAACAGCTCTACGTAGCTCCCTAATGTGGCTTCGGTTCTGCAAATGTCGCATGATTCGTCCCTCAAAGGCTCATAACTGTGAAAGATGATGGGGTGATCACCATGCAATGTGAGATCTTTCATTCCAGAGCATAAGCTACTTGTGGCTGTTCTCATTTGGACCTCTCTTCCCATTGCCACATAATTTTGCTTCCACCATGAGGTAACAACTATTTCAGTTACACTAGTGGTTTGTGTGATGCAGACACCTTGATGCTAATATCCAAAATGGGCTTTCTAAACACAGGCCATTGAGCAGCTGCTGGACAATAAGCACACCCTTCCTTCAGCTGAGTGCTGACCTACCTAGGCTTGGTCCTCCCAGGAGTCCTTGACTCAGGACAACATGGGGGCCATGGGAGTGACACACATGCAGCAGTAATCCAGGACAGAGCTGGATGCTGCTCTGGGCATGACTTATAAGCACTGTTCACAATAAGAAGGCAAGCATGAAGGCTTTGGACATCTTTTGGTGCCTTCTGTTTCAGGATTCCAATATTCAGGGAAAGAAGAGAGGAGTCCATCTGAAAAATTACCAGGGCTATCTGACATCATGTCCCAGATATAAGACCAACCTCCCTCCTTGGTATTTGTATCAAGTCACCTCCAGATCAAGTTTTCCTCTAATTTCTTCACCTCCTTACCCCAAACCTTTTAAAATGAGATGTAGCCCAAAACCAAGAAAACGAGAAAGCGAGAAGAAACCTCCTGGATGACGAGCGGTGTCATATATTATTTTCCCATCTAAAAGGAAAGTGAAATATTTAACTTTCAGATCTGAGCCTTGCTTCAGTTTCTCTGCCTTCATAAACTACTGCTGCAGGGAAAAAGGCCAAAAGAAGAATGTCAGTTGTCTCTCACAGCACAGCGACCTATTCAGAAAAGGTACCATGTTCTGCAGGAGCCCAAATGGGTTTTTTTCAAATGCTTCTGGTAGAAGAAGAGTGTAGAATCCTTCCAGGACTGCTCTTTCTCTGGTGAGATATCTTTTGTAGAGTTGGGGGAGAGAAAACTACTGTTACAGTTTTTTTCATTTCTTTTCTTTCCTGTGACTTTTCTGCAAGAGGATAGATATGGAGTGGGGAAAGAGAACCCAAGGTTATATTGTAATGCAATCACAGAGCTATTGCTCCAAAGCTTTCTGGAGGTTTTCCTCCCGGAAGGCCTTCACAGACTGCAGTTGGAAGTGCCTCCATGCATCTTCAAAGAGTTTTGGTGGATCAGGGTTTCTTTTCTCCTTAATAGAAAAGAATGAACTAGTCTCTTTCCTTTAAATGATGTAAGAAGCATCTTTTTCTTCTTCACTTAGACAAGCAGAACAGTTTGCCTTTTAAAAAAAATGGATTTTCAAGGTAATTCAGGTTATTTTGTTTTAATCTCAACAAGTGAGACTACAAGTGCAGTCTAGGATGGATTTCAGATCAACCCACCAAAAAAAGCAATCCTTCTTTCCTCCTGCTGCTGTTTTCCTCAAGAGCAGGTTTATGCTAGTGATTAAAAACTGACATTCCAGGAAAAACTACTGTTTTCTGATGGATCAGCAAGTTGCAGATGATCTGCATCCGCATCTCCTTCCATGCAGTTTTGCATGTGGAGCTGCTGCAGGTGGGTGGCCCTGAGGCCATGAGCTGCCAAAGGACTAATCACCTCTGACAGGGATGGCCTGGCAGAGAGCTGCTAGCCTTTTTGCCAGCCTTGTAGATTTTATTTGTTAGTTGTCTTTATTTATAGGGCAGATCAGCAGTGGTGTGAGGCTCCAGTGTGGAGAGAAAAGAAGAGAAAGAGGGAGCTCTACCCACAAGGAAAGATTCTCCTCTTTGGTTTAGGGTGCACAGGGGCCAATATGAGTCTTTCTCTGGATTTCAGGGAGCTTTGGATCAGGCCCAAGGTGCATCATTATCCCATGACAGAATAAAGACACATACTCGTTTTTATGAGTGAAAACTATTCTTTCTCTCTAGTGAATGGCTGAGATCTGAACACAGCTGCTATTTTGCTCTGTGCAGTGAACCACTTCTGAGTCTTGAGTATCGAAACAGTGACATGTATTCCCCCAGCCTAACATGGGGACCTTTCTTCATTATTGTACCATGAGAAGAATATAGCAATTCATTCTATCTTTATTTTTTTAGCTTATTATTGCTGAGACTCCTTTCACTTCAGGCTGAAAAGCAGGCAATTGTGGCAGAGAGGAATGCTGACATTATCTTAAAATATGGAATTTCTGAGAATGGGAGATCTCCAAAAGTACTGGTGTATTCAAACATCTCTTCCTCAGCTGGTAAGCAGGAAATGCAGGAGTATATGAACTAACAAGGAGCTATGACAAAAACCCCCACTATTATTAATTGATAGGTTGTGGTAGGTTTTGCTCTAAAGATGAGTTGGGTGTTTTGCTGGCAGAATTGGCTGTGCAGAAGAGCATGCATCCCTTCCCCTATTTCTGGCATATGCTGGGTATTTGAGAGCATCTGCCTGATAATTCTTCATATCACACTGCAATGAAGAAGTGTGGCAATTGTAAATAATTTAGTAGAGATAAATAGGAGTGATCAGAGGCCTAGGGAACAAGAGATATAAGGAGACAGAAAGAATTAGGCTAATTCAGTCTAGAGAGGAGATAAAAGGGAGGCAACCAAAGGAAAACAAGGCTAAAAGAGATCTTTGGAGGTCATCCAATCCATTCCTCTCTGCAGAAAGTTTCAGCAATATCAAAATCACTCCTGATAGATATTGCAGTAATCTGTTCATAAAGATCTCTGCTAGTGCTCAGCCTACAAGCTCCAAAGGCAGCCTGACTAACCGCTTCATAAGTGTCACTACTAAAATATTTTCTTAGCAGCTTATTCAGGATCATTTTTATTTTCAGTTTAAGGACTATCATCTTATCAGCCATGGTCAGTTCCTAAACAAAATTGAACTTTCATTTCTGTTCACCACTCCTGTGTTGAAGGAAAGAAGATGCCATGATTTTTACTTGACAAACCCACACCAGCCATTGTTCCTTTTCTTTACCCAGGTGCTTCGAACAAACTAAATCGCTTGATATTTCCTGGAGCTGAGAATATAGACAACCTGGTCTGTAGTTCCCATGTTCCTCTGTTTTTCCTTCTTCTGTATGAAGATAGGTACCACTTTTGCCCTTTTGTAGTTTCCTGGTATCTTGCTTAGCTTTTCCTGGCTTCTCAAAGATAACCACAGGTATCTAAGATCATTTCAGTCCACTTTCACAATATTGTAGGATGAAGTTCATCAGGTTCAGCCAATTATAAAACATAAAGCTTATCTAATTTTCTCACTTCTTTCCTTACTCTGTGCTGAACTCCTATCTTTTTTTGATTCAATTTCCAGTCCTGTTAGCCTCCTGCTCTCAACTGATCTTTTAAATGAACGCTGATACAATAAAAGGCTTTAAACACTTCACCCCCTTGGTATCATCTAGTGCTACCTTTCTCTTTTTATCTTTTTATAAATGTATTTGTAGAACAATTTCTTGGCACTCACTCTTCTTATATGTAAAAGAGATCTGCAAAGAGGAAAGGAACATGCTATTCCTTACAGCCACCAAGGGCAGGACTAGAAATAATGAGCTCCAAGAGAAGGTTAGACATCACAAAAAGTATTCTACCTGTTAGAACAGCAAAAGACCAGAAATGGATTATCTTGGGAGTTTGCAAAATTTTATGTTGTTGGTGATCCTTAAGCACAGGTTACACAACTGACTTGTAGCCTTTTCCAGTTTGTGAACCCTTAGCCTTGCTCCTCACAGGGCTTCACATGCCACTAGTTTAGCCCAGTACTAATGAGATTTCTACTCTTTAGATCTGCCTGAGTTGCCACCCCAAAATGCTCCCCACAAAAATGCAATAGGCTGTGGGCTGCATTTTAAGAATTCATGTATTAGACAAACATTTTCAAGAAACTGAGTCAGAGATCCTGCTCATCTGCTTTTCTAAAATTCAGCGACCCCTAATTCTCAAGTACCATAGCAGTATCCTCTACGTTTGTGTTGTGAAATGTGAAGTGTTGCTTTTTGCAGTTTTATTGCTTCCCTGCAATGAACAGTAACTCCAAAATTGTCTGTACTTTTTAACAAACTTGATGACAATTGTTTCATCTGCCTTATAGACCAGTTAATTAGTGACTATTAATGTCTAACCTATTACATCCACTTTACAGTGCTGCAGGACATGCAATGATGTTGTAGTAGAGCAGAGACAGATCTCCTGAACTGCCGCCTTCTCCTCCAATTTCCAGGTCATTCTCCTTTCCTTAAATGTCATCCATCTATATAAACTGGAAACTGAACTGATGTTTGGATAATTTAGATATGCAGATCTGAACTAGAGAGAGAAAAACCCTTATGGCTACTGCATAGAGGCTTCTGTTAAATGTTTCAAATTGAAATACTTTCCTCCCCAAGCTAAAATAAAAAGTCCCCAGGAGGGTATATTTCTGAAGGGTTTGTGACTAACCTGATTAGTCACCCTAAATTGTGATAGATGGAAGGAAAAAGCAGTTGTCAAACAAGGAGGAAATTCCAATAGAAAAGTAAATTTAAGGACGACAGTGATGATAAATCCTTACAAGCCTTAGAAAATATCAGCCTTTTGTGTAGCTCTCCTAAGGACCACTGAATGTTCACTATATAATGGGCTGTTGTTTGGATAACTATAGGAAAGTGGTGATTGGTTTTAAAAAGGAAAAAAAAAAATCATCTCATGTCCTGGCTGATCTGAGTTTATTTTAAGGTATTAAAATCTATAACCAAATTTTTAAGAACTCCCCTTCCTCGCTGCTCCTGCAGATGAGCTTGAGACTGCTAATCTGGGGGGTGTACTGCCAGAAAGTATAGCACTCATGGCTAGATAACTTCATATTAAAACCAGGTATGAATTTTAAGTAGTCAGTACTGGGAAAACTCAGCAAAGTTTCTGCTTCATTTTTGTCACTACTAATTTCTAAGCATAAGTCAAATGGTTTTCCAATATATGTGTTCTATTTGCAATGAGAATTAGATCAGTGAAGAACTGAAATCATCATAATAAACCCTTCCAGGCTCATTATTGCTGCATGCTTCCTTTCTTTCTGAAATACATAAAAAATTATCAACTTAAATCCAATGTAAGAAAGCAACAAGTTTTCTTTTCCTCTTTGAAACAATCTTGATCTTGTGGGACCAGTTCAACAGGGGGAACAGAAACTAAAATATTTTCCCTCCTCTGTTCAGAAACTGATAGCAATTCTTTAGCTTGTTGAAAATTTATATTTTTCAGCATTTCAGATTTTCAAATATTGTGAAAACTTAACAGTCTAAGCCATTTCTAAGATCAATATCATATGATGAACATAAGGGATGATAGTGCCAGAGTTGATAGCACTTGATTAGTTTGGGACAAACAGAAAGAAGTGCATGCAGAATCAGTCTTTTCTGATTTCTGATTAATTTGTTCACTATGGCATTTATATTGTTACTGGTATATGCACAGTAACAGCACCTTGGACCTTCAGGTAATGAATGATCCTGTTCCAGAAATTTGTGTTTCTCAATACTTGAACACCTAGATCACCTTCTGTTCCCTCAATACCTTTTTTTCCCCTGATTTGGGACAAAACCATATCATCCTCTATCATAAAACTGCTACAGGATGCTCAACATACAAAATTTTTGGACACTTGTCATAATGGACAAAATACTTTGAGCACCTCTATGGAGATCAGGAACACCACTACAGCCCAAACCGTTACTCAGTCGTTTTGTTAACTTAGTCTGGAGCAGGAAGCAGATCAAATCTTACAAGAAAAAAATTGGTTTTGTGGGATTCCAAACAAAAAAAGTACAGTTTTAGGTAAGCATGTCCTCAGTTACTTTCTGACAAGCTCATCTTTGACCTTTTGCTAGACAAAGTGAGAACTCTGAAGGGTTCTTTCAGCTAAACCTGGCTCTTGGCTAGATGGGGTGGTTGCTCTAGGCCTGCTACTGCATGTGCACTTTTGAACAGAGAATTAAAACAGTGTGAATTTCACTCCATCCAAGATTTGGCAATATTCCTCTAGAACAGTAAATTAAATCAGTATTTGCCAGGCTTCCTGTTAGATGTATCCTTCTCTATCAAAAGCTTTTTTATTTGTTTATTGCCTTAGCTCATTTCCACTAAGAAAATATCTCTTTCGTCTAATCATAAATGTTTCAGGACCGTAGTGTGAGGATCCTATATATATACATGGATAGACTATAGAAGAGATTTTTCTAATGTTTAATGTTGTCACATTAAACAGAAATTATAAAGCAGGATCCATGGGATTTCCTCTTACTTTCGAGGACTGACAGTGACGTCTCTTCCCAAGTAAAATTCCCACCAAGGCAAAAAATTTCAGCAGGAAGACCAATGAAAGTCAATGGCTTCTTGGCTTATGTGAGAACTGAAATATCAGATACAGGAATAGCCATCCTACTGAAAGCCACACTGGAACTGTTAACTGTAGAAACACATACAGTTCTCATCAGCATCACGTACTTTGTGTTGCTTCTTATCTGAATGGCCAGGCAAAATTCCAGATGATATTTACTTTGGGAGGAGGAAGGACCAACGAAGTTTTAAGGAACATTTAAAATCCCAGTCCTCTAAACAGACAAGGTGTTAAAGCTCATGAGCTCAAAACCAAGTCCTTTCCACCAGGAGCTGATGTGAAAGCTCTGGCTGTATGCATCGTTAGTAGGCAAAGCTATTGGAGTTGCAGGGTTTCTTAGTGTCTCTCTTCTTCTCCTTCACAGACATACTCCCCTTCACTAAACAGTTGGCAGTGAAGCTTTCACCCCTTGATTCAAATACCTGTACAGTAGCAAAAGGCCTGTCTTTTAGCTGAATTCTTGTTGTTTCCACCAACCAGTCTACAACTGACTTCTTTCAACTATGTGAGAAGAGCAGTGGCAGTTACACTCTGCAGCAACAATGAAGTGTGACCCATGTAATGGCTGTATAGATGATTTTCTCACCTAATAAGAGTTTCTATCACTCCAAGTGCATGAAAAAGTTTGGACATAGAAGACATCTAGAGTTTCATTACTGACCAGTGCAGGACCAGGCACCATGGAAGACATCACTCTAGCTCCTCCTTGCTGACCTCATTGGAAGATGACGAGGGTGAGACAGCACACAATTAAGTGGAAACGTCTGTTCCCTGTGCAGTAGAGAGAAGAAAATACACATCTTACAAATACAAGCCATGAATCCTTAATATGTAAACGTATGACAAAGTGCCTTCAAAAGGACAATTTAGGCTTTTGGGGATTATTGGATTGACAACCGTATATTTTTAAAGTAAAAGAATACCCCTCTAAACTTCCACATCTCTCTTCTGAACTATGAAACAAGAGTAGAATATGTATTGAACGCATCAGCAGATAAAATAGCAGCAATCATGTCTTTTGTAAGTACCAGAGGTAGTTTGATCTGTCCTAAAAAGTCAGAATCTTGCTTTTACTAAATGCCTTGATCCCAACATGTTTGTAACCCTTTCCCCAGAAGGTGATTTTTGTATGGAGAGGGAGAACTGCTGCATGTGCTGGGTGGAAGGTTACCTCAGTCAGACCTAAGACCTCCAGGTAGATCTTTGTCTGACAAATAATCCATCCTCCCTACCAAGTGTGCAGAAGAGAAAATACATCCTCAAACTGCACTGTTACAACATGTCACAATAGTTAATAATGCCTTTAGCAGTGCATGCATTAGAAATATGATAATTGATATGCTAAGTGATTTTTTAATAGACCTTGTTAAATATATTAGCTTCAGAGACCTCAAGCTATCTATCACTAGATAGACTTTTTTTTTCTTTTTTTAAGGCTTAGCAAAATGTTTGCCTGTAGACTTGCCTTGCAACTTTATTTTCAGAAATACCAGACCCTCAGGGAGTCTGCCCTGTCCACAGCCCTCCTATGTCCAACAGTGAGAACTCACAAATGTATCACCTGCAATTCTAACTCCAGCTATGATGGGAGATGGGGCAATGAAGGCAATGTGGCAGTTTAATCAGGGAAACCAATCCAAGGAAAGGACTGAGCACAATTCAGAGAGCTGGGAGTTTGTCAGCAGCTGGAAAAATTGAAAGACAGGAAAATACAGTCTGCTTTCCTTCTTGTGGTTGAATGCCACCACCTTGTTCCCTACTCATGTCTTGATTTAAAGACTCCTTGTTTAGGGTCTATTAATAGCAAATCACCTCTACCAAGGCTGAAACACATTCCTGTTTGTATTAGCACAGCATAGCTTAGAAATGGATCCATCCTCCCTGCTTCCAAAGATGATAGCATGTTACTGGAAATGTGGTGGGATGAACAAAATTGTATCTACACTAGAGTTTTGTACCTAAACTCAGCATTGAATTCCCAGTATGGACAAGTACTGAGACAACAGAAAAACCTTCCTGAGGGAGGAAGGTGGCCAAGAAATTCAGGACACTGTTTCTCCAGGGATGACTGCATTGGTTGTGTCTAATGTAAATTAGCCTATAAAGCATAGACTGTCTGGTCCCTCTAGCCATAAGCCAAAGCAAAGCGTTCAGAAATGGAAGTAGGAACTGTCTTTAAACCAAACAAATCCACTGGATCCCGGTACAAACAGGTAAGTGGAGTTGGGATACAGGGTTTACTTATGGTACCTGTATTGATACTATGCCCTGAAACTGTAAGAAAACGAGAGGAAAAGACACATTTTCCCTGTTACTGCTGACACACAATTAGTATAAAATAAGGAGGCTGTTTGGTGTTGGTTCGAAGTGATCCATCCCCACTGACACAATGAGAGCTAATGAACTAAATCTGAAAGCATCAGCATACGATTTTGACAAATGCATTGTTTGCCTATGGAGAGGGTGGAAAATGATTATAAATTACAAGCTAGGCTTGTTTTCAGGCGTGGACACTCCAGGAGCAGTGGCATTATGGCCTCACTTGGCTGTTCTCTGTGTAAATGATTTCACACTTCTGCTACTGAATCAGTTGGGTGTTTCTCTATTTAAGAACTGCTGAAATAAAATATCTCCTGCTCCACAGTCAAGGCATGTTCTTGGCTCCCAGAGAAGACCAAGGGTTTAAACATATCTGGGGTTTGTATTTAAAAATGAAGTGTTAGTATCAATGTAGGGCCCTCTTGCAATTCAGAAGTCATGGTAATAGTGAAAATATTAAGCAAATTATTAATAAGCATGTTGGCAACACAGAATATTGTACTAGAAAACTGAAAAAAAAAAAAAAAGAAAAGAAAGTTGTATTTCATAACTTTCTGGGGCAAAATAAGAAGATGTCTACTTAAACATTTTGGCTAAAGAAGTCCAGAGACAAAACTAAGGTTAAGGCTTTGGTATAATTTACGGATCATCTAGTAGTCAAATGTAAATTAAATTCTGAAATCTCTTATTCCAACATTTCCCTCAAAGAAGATAATGACCTAAGTAGACATCTCACAACCTAACTTTGCTTCTTGTCTCTTGTCTGCTAGCTCTTGTGCAGAGGTTCTGTAACAGCTTAAATTCCCCAATGAGGTAGAAAATGTTACAGAAAAGAGCAGGAATGTGAAGTTTTGGCTGATTTTCTGCTCCCCATTGCTCAGTTCTGCACACATCTGTGCCATTACAAACATAATGAATAATAAATCCAAGCTCATTTTTAGGGCTGCATCCATTGCAAGTAAAAACACACAAAGGCAAAGGATTTCTCCTTGGAAAGTAAGCAAGAGGGAGTTTTATGTAATTCTTATGAGACTTAATGAAATGCTGAAGATGAAACAATTCCTATTTTACCTTCACAGAAGCAGACTTAAGTGAAGTGGTACTTTTCATTCCTCTTTACAGATGGAGGTTCAGAACATCAGCGGGTGGGCAGGTTTAAATCAGCAAAGTGCAAACCTCACAAAGACTGGCATCTAGGCTCAGTACAGGGAAGGCACATGAAGTTTGGATGTTCTTACAAAGCTCCAAACTGCCTATCATGAAGCAAGGAGGCATCCTACAACCTTGCTGAATCTCCACACTACCAAGGGCTGGATTCCAGTTGAGGGACTCCTCTGTGTTGTGTTGACTTGATGAAGTCAACCTCCAGCTCTAATCCTAAGCATGGGGTCTCATATGCTATGCTGGCAGCATGAGGAGGCTTTGGAGCTGGCAGCAGCCCCTCTTGTACCAAACACCTCACTGATCCTGATCTCTGCTGAAGAAAAGTTGGTATGCCCCATGGGATCAATGATCAGGCCAGATCCAGACTGTGGAGTGGCACCTGGACCATTTCCACCCTACCTGAAGTTTCCAGAGAACTAAATACTTTGGTTTGGTACACCTTCAAAAGCATTTTGGGAAAAAACAAGTATTCAGGTTCATCAAGTGGTGAATGAAGCTCTGTGTGTGTGTGTGTTGGATTCTAATCAGTTACACTCAAGTTAATGGTAAGACCCCATGCAATGTTCACCCAATGGTGTCATAGAAGTCAGTCACTAAACCCATCTTCTTCCTCTACTCAGAGATCTTGCACTTGACATTTGCTTTGCAGTTTAAATCTGATTGCCAATTACACAACTGATAATAAAAATAAACTTAAATATTAGGATCAATGAATTAATGCAATTGCTTAGATATCTTTTTAATGTATTATATTCCCCCCTGGACTTTTCAGAATCTCACTGTTTCTGCCTTTATAATGGGCAGTTTGTTATTGTCTCCGGAATAAATTGGGTTTGGTTTTTTGGTACAATTTGAGAGCTGTTTTACTCTTTCTCTCTTCTAAGGAAAAAAAATTTTTCCCATGAGTATGGAGAAGATGACAGGTGCCCAATTCCCATTGAAGTCTGTCTGCCTAATTATCCTCAGATTCCTTTGCAAAGCTTACTGTTAATGTTTATAACCATCCTGTACAGGCACCCATCACTGTATTTTCTTCCTGGTCTCAAAGCACTCTGCTAAATATAGTTAAAGCATTCTTTTCCATATTTCATGCAATGAAACAGAAAAGAGAAAAGACCTAAGAAGTGGAGAGCCACCTTTAAGGCACCCTAGTCCTGACTTCTGTTTAACACTTCTGCCCACAGATTTCCTACCACTGGCAACTCTTTTGCTATCTCTTTATCAAGGAAGCTTGTCGTCTGCAGGTAATCTTCTCTAATTTTTTGTCAGGGAATGCCTTTCCTAAGCTTCTGCACCTGTTTGCTCAGGGTTGGGTCAAATGGAAAAAGACAAGGCTTTACACTCCATTAAACAGAGGGAGGAAGCTCTTGGGAGGAGGAAGTCCATGTGATGTTGAAGGGGTCCAACGCTGGCTACCAAATAGTTGTGTACACTAGTAGAAATCTCTCTAAAAAAGCTTCTTAACTGGTCACGTACTTTGCAAGCCACAGGTTAAACAGGCCTGGAGAAGAGGTGTACTTATTCCTCAGTGGTCCCTCTAAATCAGGATGCTGAGTTCCATAAGTAGCATCGTTCTTTACACTTGCTACTTGGTACTCCATGTTTCTGGCAAGGCCAGAGCTTGTGTTTGCTTACACAAACTGGGCACAGAGTAACACCCAAAACACAGGCTAAAAACCACTAGCTTTGCTTAGCTTTAGAAAATCTAAGTCCAAATGAAGTCACCAGTGTGTCATTTGTAGGAGAATTGGGACAATAACCTACTAAAATATTTTGTCAGAGCTTTTACACATTCCAAAGAGTTTGTTACAAGTTTTCCTTCTGTCTCACTCAGTCACCCAGAAGAAGAGAGGTGGAAACCTCTTGGCTTGACCCTCAGTCACAATCCTATAGTCCTCAGGCCAAACTCTATTCTGACAAAGATAAAATAGAGGGAATTTTTTTTCCCTACAAACTTAAGGCTGTTTTCTTACTGTTGTCTATTGTCTCCCATCCTGACACAGAGTCCATTTTCTTAGCCCTTCTTTCAGCCATGCAAATCAGGGAAAGCAAAGCGCACAATGAAACGTTAGCATCTTTTCAGATCAGCGATTCTGAGCCCCCTTGAGAAATCCATAAAGGCCCTCCCTGGAGTATTTAGCAGATAATGTTCCCTCTTTCCGCCTGCGGTGTTTTGAAAAATGTAGCCCATAAAATGTGTCTGACATTGTGCAGTGAGCCCAGCTTCCCTGCGAACACCACGGCCTCCTCGGGACAAACACGGTTCCCATTGTTAGCCCTGACTTGCTGAATGCAGCAAGGCCAGATGAGATTTCTATGCCCTGCACAGCAATAACACATGACTTGGAAAGGAACTTCTTGAGGAAAGTATATTTGATCGGTCACAAAAGCCTTCCTGGAGATACATGCTGAACTCTGTGTGTGTGCATTATAGCTGGCACTGTTAACAACACCTATTACTAAGCTTGCATGACACTTTCGTATACAAGACCTGGTTTGGTTGCTTATAACCTACCTGATCAGACTTAGGCTGATTTTTTTTTCATGCAGAACAGTTGCTTCAGGAAGACTATATATTGGGAATTTCTGCCAAGACAGGCTGACCTCTTTTTTTTTGGAGTGAGTTTACAGGAAAATACATTAGTTTTGCTCCTGTTAAATCTTACAAGGATTTTATTGAAAAACTCTTTTTTGACCTTATTGCTTTGGTATTTGTAGGGAAGGTTTCTCTTCTAGAGATATGCCTTTTTCAATATTGTTGTTAACCCTCTCTTCATCTCCCTTATGCTTAGGCCAAATTGCAAGCTTATTAAAAGAAAAACAAAAACAAAACCAGTCTTTCCAGACATGCTAGAGTTTGGCAAAGGATGTCTCAGAGGTTGGACAGGATTTTCTCTATGAATATATCAGCTGAGATGTTCCTACACATGAAAGCAGAAAGCTGGGAAGCATAAAGATCCCCTTTCTGCTTTCCAGGCAAGGGTGGTGCCCAAAGAAAAGCTGGAGAGGTAGTCTGGGAAGAAACTGCAGCTTTCACTCAGAGAAATGCTCTGCTTTCCCTTCAAGATGGAGGACATCCACCTTCAGAGCACAGGGGTTTCATCATCCTCTCCAAACATCTCCCCTTGCCCACATCCCCAGTTCTCAAACAGGAACACGAAGGAATGTAAGATGAGCTCATGAGGGTCAGCACCAGCCTTTGTCTCACATCACACCCATTACTTCATACCTCCCCTATCTCAAGTCCATAACCTTTATCAGCAATGGAACAAATCGCATGAGAAAGTTCTGGGGATAGCAGGAACATCTGGGCTACATACTGTACATGCCACTGTAAGTTAACCTCTCACACGCTGTTGGATGCTGTGCAAAAGTATGTCAGGAATACAGCTGTGCACAGTGCTTCACATGCATGCACGGCTCCAGAGGGCAGGAGCCACCTTGGGATGGGAGGTAAAACAGAAAAGAGAGAGAAAAGGAAGAAGAAGAATGGGGTGGGAGACAGAAGATGAGATGAGATGAAGGCAAGGCAAGACAGGATGAATTTTTTCTGCTTGATGAATTGCAGCCAGTCAATGCAATTAGTTGTTGCAGAAAACTCCCTTGCATACCCTGCATGCTGGCACTAGTCCTCATGAGACAGATTTGGTTTAAATGGAGACAAAAGGGGCAAGAAGCAGTGGGAAACGGGAAGGAAGGAAGGAAAGGTGCAAAGGGGAAGAAACTCTCAGAGCACTGAGTTTTTGCAGGCTCTCCCCGACCCACATAATCAGCAGGGCTCAAGTTGACAGCAGGGGATTTAAACACTTATAGGGGGAGCTCAGCTGGGTGTCTCAGGGGAAAAAGGGTTGGGAAATATAGTTCTGTAAAAAAGACACAGAGAGAGAGAGAAAAAAGAGCTACTAAGCAGTGAGAGGGACATCTGCAACATAGCTGTTCGTTTCAGTTGCTCTCTGCTCTCAGCTAGCAATGTGAAAGAATCAGAAAATGTCTTCAGCATCCTGATGCTCTCAAGAAAATGCAAAGGGAAGGGCCCAGTGAGAAATCATGAGTCAAACAGCTTGGGGCAGCAGCAACCCAAGTCCTGGGCCGATTTCAGGTACCAGAAAGGAGAAAGGGAACTCCCAGCTCTGCAAACTGATTAAGTATGCTGCCCCACAAGACAACATCCCTGTTTTAGTTTTCCATGCCTATATAGGCCAACATGTGACATACAGGGCCAGGAGGGACACAGAGAAGTAAAAGCCAGGGCACAACTTCTTAGGAGGGACTCTGAAACAAGGTCAGCCACAAAATGGTGGGCTGCTGCAGTTCATCACTGGTGTGAGAAATTATTAATCTTCTAGCCAGCCAGCTACTAGAAGATGAGAGGCCTTTTGATGGCAGAGCTCTGTAATAACATCGTCATGTGAATTTTGGCAGTTGATTGTTTATTTCAAGATGTGATTAATGACCTTATCAATAAATAGGCCTGCAGACATGTTCTGAACAAATTATCATGTCTGCAAAGAAGAGGAAGTACTTGCAGAACCTCTGAAAACTTCTTCATCCCGCATGAAGGGAAATGCCCATCCTCTTGGTAGTAATGGCAACGTAGGATATTCATCCTGCTCTTTCCCTGCTTACTAACATTTATGTACTATTCAGTATCCTCCACATTTTGATGTCTTCTGCAATCACGGCCTTTGCAAAAGAAGGGAGTTGAAGAACAGGTAAAGGATGGAGACAGCAATCCTAGGATATTTTTCAAACAACTAACTTTTTAAATTTGAAAGGACTTCGGGTTTTATGGACCCCCAAGTCTTCTTAAACTATGTATTACTTAAAACATATTCAAATATATTTAGAAATTATATTAGCCTTTTAAACATGTCTTTAAAAATATATGCCTTCAGAAGAATCCATGTTCATATATGGTATTCTGGGTCCATTATGCAAGTGGATCCATGAATAGGAGTTTTCTGGCATTGCTGTGCTGCAAGAATAGTGCACAACTCATATATGCTCTAAATGGAAACTTTGCAATTGCACTAGATAAAGATAGCACCAGAAGGATTTACCCATGCACATGCACAGTTAATTTCCTACTTGCAAAGTAAATCAGTACTCTATTACTTGTCCTTTCTGCAGCTCAAGTAATCCACAATGTTCATTAAACTGACTTTTGCTACCTAGGGTGTTTTAAGGCAACAAAATGAAAGCACGTATTGACCACAGCCTGTTAGTGGAGAACAACAGCAGCATTTGGAAATGGTACCTGAGATACACAGTAGGCTTAAAGTTACCACACAGGTTAGGGCATCCCAAACTGTTTCCAGTCCTGTACCATTTTCAGGGAGTACTGGACTTCATGGTCAGTGGGAGAGTTAACTCTCTCCTTGCTAGGTTTGGATCAACTGCAGCTTGCTTTTTCTGAAGGGTGCATGGCTCACCTCTGCAGCTTGCTGAAATGCCCTGTAAATGTGACCTACAGTGCTGCTGGTTTATTTTAAGCATACAGCTTTAAAGATACATTTATAAATGTGTCTAAATATTCTTGCAAACAGGACTTCCACTTGCCTAAAGCACCATGGATTAGGCCCTGGCACTTCTCTCTGAACCAGCTGTGACCTAATCCAGACTTTGCTGACTATCCTTTGGGCTCAGTCACTTATTACTACTGCAAATGTACATTGCCTGTCAGTGGGGTCAGCCAGTTTTCATGCCACAACATGGGAAGTAATCCATTTAACAAAAGCAACATATTTTTATAGCTTCTTGAGTCACTTCCTTTGCAAAAACAATGGGGTAAAGGAGCAGGAGGAGGCAGTCCTAAGACATTTTTCAAACAAAGGACCTTTTCTTTCAATATGACTTTACAAGTGTATAGGACCCCAAATCTTCCAACACCATGCATCCTAAAATATATTTAAATGTATTGCATGCTCATTAAAATTTCTATTTTCTATTTGCTTACCTGTTTGCCTACTGATGCACTGTGAATGCATCAGGTGAGGACTCCATTCCCCACCAGGACAGGCCCAAAAGGCAGCACTATGGCCTTGGCACTGATGGTCCCCGCATAGTCTCTTTTTAGGGCTTAGGTTAGGGTAATCATAAAGATTACTTCCTTGGCTTAAGAATTATTTTATACTATAAAGATAAAGGCTGTATTTCCCTTGGACCCTGGCAGTGATATAGGAGACTGCTAGCACCAGGGACACCTCACTTTGGAGCAAGTCTCCTGGCCCTGTTCTCCTGCTCCCCACCCTGCAGTCACTGCAGACACAGGTCACTTGGAGCTGCTGTGGTCACTCAAGACTCTTGGAACTCTTGAGAGTCTCTCTCAACCACTATAAATATCATCACTACTCACTTTGATAGATATTCCTTCTCAGTACCCCTCAGCTTCTAAGTTTGTTGTTTTTTTTTCTTTTCCTGGGTCCTTCTGCACAAGCCAGAATCTTCATTTTTTTCAAGGCAGCTCTATCACAGCTTGCTGCTACCCACTCTCTGTCCTTCACTGCTTGCTCCCAGTTCAGAGCCAGCTCTGTCAATGCCTGATGGCTGTCAGCAGCAGTGTCACAAGTGCGCCACTTCTGCTGAACAGGCCACTGTGATAAGACATGCTGCTGGTGAATGTGCTGATGCCCAGGTCAATGTTTCTGGCTGAGACAGCTGCTCTGGGGACAGGACGAGGTTCTCCATGTGCCCTAAAGATGCCATGCAGTGTAGGGAGGTGGCAGCTTACCTTGGGTGAGTGACACCAGAAGCCTTTTTAGCGGTGAGCTGCCACTGTGCTGGGCATGGAGACTGCAGAAGAGACCTGGTTTTAGCATCTATTGATAAGAGCAGTGATCCATGCTGCAGCCTTGATGGTAGTGGCTGTGACAAAGTCTGGAGGGACTGGTCCGGAGCACAGAGGTCAATGAGGGCACTCACTCCAACACAGGGTGACAGGTAGGCTAACACAGAGAATGAACACAATATACAAAAGGTAGTAACAAAATTAAGTTCTCATTAAGTTCTGGAGCCTCATAAATATTTCCACCTGAGTTAGGAAACAATCTGCAGGTGAAAGTATTTCTACCAGTGTGAACCAGATGGTGTCCATCTAGGGCTTCTCTTGGTGATATCCCACGTGGCTGTGACAGCATGCATACACGTTAGTAAGGGACAGACTCCAACCAGATTAAACACGTAGTGTCGTGTCCTACAATAAGGGATTGCCACCACTGCTCTTACCTCTGACTTTAAAACCCCTTACTCTGAAACTGCATGATCTAGGGTGAGAGATTTGGAATAACGCACTCTTATTCTGGGATATAGGATCTTGCACACAAGGAATTAATTCATCAGTAGTTAATCTGGAATGATACCATGGGTAGGCAGCTTCAATTTCTAAGACTGTGACAAATATGGGGGAGAGGAGAGAAGAGACTCTAAAGTATCTTTAATGCATTTTTCTCCTGCTCACTATATTCTGCTGCAGCTCTAGTCCTTCATGCAAGTGAAAAGGAGCCTTAATAACAGCTGTTTCCTCCAGTGCTCAATGTGCTCTGTAAAAGAGACGGTAATTACATTTCTGGGCAATCTGGGGACGAGGAGGAGGCTAATGTGGAGATATGCAAAAAAAAAAGAGAAACCCTGCGGTGACTGGGGAGGTCGCAGGGCAGTCTTTGCAAGAGACATGCTCAGAGTCCACTTTGGATTGCCGGGGTGCTCCAGGGAGGGCCCCAGCGTAACCAAGAGCTGCCTCTGATTTTCCAGCCGGGTGGTGGTTCGCAGCATATTGCTTGAAACGGCCACTGAAGGCTGCGCCTGGCGAAAGAACAAGCCAGTTTTTCCAGTGTCTGAAGCACGCTGGGTTCATCTGCTCCTGACGATGTTGCTTGGGAGGTTGGTTTTATTCCTTCCCTGCCCTGTCTGCTTTGGAAGAGTCCCAGGGAGAAACAAAACTGCTGGTGTACAGGCAGCCAGCTCTATCTCTGTTTACAAGTCGAGGGGGGGGCTTTTGTGCAGAGCTACCTACCTCCCTGCAAGGGAAGTCTGCTCGTACAATGGGAACCTAACAGACTGCATCTGTTTTGTCTTAGTCTAAAGCATTCCTTTCTAGTGCTAACTGGGAACAATTTAGCTGGAATTTCCAATTGAAATGAGCTTTTTAACTTCTATATTGACGATTTAAGTTGTTCTCAGGCAGGGGATCTGCCGTGTATTTTACAAATAGGCCAAGCCAAATCTTGATGTTTTTACAGGGTTTTACCCAGACAAAATCTACTTATTTTTCTGAAGTGCTGTTCTTCTACTCAAACACGGATATCAATGCAGTGCCACAGAGGGCACCTGGTAACAGCCCATGCTGCAAGAATTGGGATTTCAGTCAACTAGAAGAGTTGAGGAGGTAGGTAAAAGAATAGCCCTGAAAAATCTGCTTGAGGAAAATGTTAAGGTGCATCTGCAGTTATCTGCAAGACCCTACACAAAAAGCAGAACTTTTAGAATCATAAGAGTAATTTGTAGAAGAACAAACAAACTATCAGTCCAGCCCCATGTCTGGCAGGGAGTCTCATGCTCTGGGAAAGCATGCAAGTAACAGGGCAGAATTTCTCCTGCAATTTTTCCTTCCATTGTAGGCTTTTCTGTGACTTGCTGGTTGCAGCATATCCATATGGGGTGTTGTGTTTACTAGCACCCCTTGGTCTTCCCTTTATGTTTCCAGCTAATTCCCTTTTCTGACCCACCCCACCCCGCCCCCACACATTGCAGCAGTGAGCTCCTCAATTTAGATACATATATATGCAGACTGAAAAGATTCCCAGGTGCCCAGCAGCATGGCCCAACACCCAAGGACTCTTCCATCCCAAATTGCAGGGACCCTAAGCACTGCATTGCAGGGATATAACTGGGTTAAAGCACAGGAAAAAAACCTCTCTGAATATTGCTGGTTCTTGTGATCTCAGGAGAGGCTCAAACATTACAGAGCACCATGTCTGCTTAGACCCTTTCTGTAGAATTAGGCTCCTACTAGAGAGAAAACATAAGCCTAGATTGAGGCAAATTATGGGCTAAAAATTGTCTCCACTGACTGAACTTTGCTTATGACCGTAAATTCAACAAACTTCTTTAAACTCAAAAGCAGGCCTCTAAGCCTTTGCAGATGGATGGCTAAGAATACAAGCCCATTTCGATGTGACAGATAAGGAACGGACACAGCAAAAGGAAGCCATTGTGATCGCTAGGGCACAGCCAAGTTAGAATTGAATCCAGATCTTCTAAACTCTGTCTGAGGCTTAAAGTGATCTGTGATGCATCAGTCTGGGTATAAAAGGGAAATAGCAGTCTTGTAAGAATAAATACGTCAAAGGCTTGGAGGTGCTTGGAGACAGGTAAGTGAAAAAATAATATGAAGTCAGAAGAAAAGATAAAAGCTCCTGTGCAGGAGAGGAACAAGAGAAGAAAATGGACTGCAGAGTTAAGAGGAATGAAAAGAATGGGGGAGGGAGGCCTTCCACTAAGTGATTTAAACAGCTTTGGAAGTCCTTCAGGACACCAAGCGTGCAGGTGCAACTCTGGAGTCTCTCCCTGAGCAGGATCTGATGATGCTCTGAAATGTCTCCATTTGTTCATTAAGGATCCTCCTGTCCAGGAGTAAAACTGTTTGGTAAAACTGTTCCTCAAAATCAGAGAAAACAAATCATTGGAAGGGTTTCCTTCTCCCTGCTCCACAAAGCTTTTTGGTTCAGTGAATATCTTTACCAATGATCTGGACAAGGATATTGAGTGCACCCTCAGTAAGTTGGCAGACAACACCAAGTTGAGTGGGAGAGTTGATCTGTTTGAGGGTAGGAAAGCTCTACAGATGGATCTGAATAGGCTGGATCAATAGGTTGAGGCCAATTGTATGAGGTTCAACAAGTCCAAATGCCACCTCCTGCACTTGGATCACAATAACATTACAGGCTTGGGGCAGAGTGGCTGGAAAGCTGCCCAGTGGAAAAGGACCTGGGGATCAACATACAGCTGAACACAAGCCAGCAGTCTGCCCAGGTAGCCAAGAAGGCTGACAACATCCTGTCTTGTATCAGAAATAGTTTGGACAGCAGGGCTAGAAGAGTGATCATCCCCCTGTACTCTGCACTGGGTAGGCTGCACCTCAAATACTTTGTTCAGTTTTGGGCCCCTCAGTACAAGAAAGATATTGAGGTGCTGGAGCATGTCTGAAGAAGAGCAATAAAGCTGGTGAATGGTCTAGAGCACAAGTATTATGAAGACTGGCGAAGGGAACTGAGTAATACAGTCTAGAGAAGAGGAGGCTCAGGGGACTCGTTGCTCTCTACAACTATCTTAAAGGAGGCTGTACTGAGGTGAAAGTCAGCCTCTTCTCCCAAGTAACAGGTCACAGGATGAGAGGAATTGGCCTCAAATTGTGCCAGAGAAGTTTTAGATTGGACATTAGGAAGAACTTCTTCACCAAGAGGTTTGTGAAGCCCTGGAACATGCTGTCCAGGGAAGTGGTTGAATCACCATCCCTGGAGGGAAGATGTGGTGCTTACGGACATGGTTTAGTGGAGGACTTCTCCGTGTTAGGTCAACAGTTTGCATTTTCCAACCTGAATGATTCTATGAATCTTACTTTTTTTCCCTCCATGCTTTAAGATTGATTTTGTTACATGGGGATCATGGCTTCTGCTCTGCCACTGCCTGCCCTGTTTCATTGTAGATTGTTCGCAGTCAGGTTCTCTGCTTAAAACTGGTGTGCCTAAAGGGTCACATTCCCTTCAAGTCTTGCAGCAGGGTCCTGCTCCAATGAATTCTGCAGCTGTGCCAGAAAGTCCCAGGCTCCTGCCTAATTCACTACCCACATGTGCAGAGAGGAAAAAAGAACCACTTCCCTTGCCAAAAAAATTAAATAAGTCATAAGCATCAATCACTCTCTAACATGCACATTTTTAGTCTCAAACAACTTCATTTAGAGTGTTTTAATATAGAACAGTCTGACAGAAACAATGCCTCCTAAATAGCTGTATGGGACTCTTCAGTCAATAGTACATACAGTAAATATTTATTATAACGTAACACAGGTTCTGTTTGTTTCTGTTTGTTTTTGCTTTTTATACTTTGCATTTGATGTGAGTGGGAGACACACCAAATATTGTAAATATTTATAAAGTATTCAGATTTTATATTATTTGCTCAGGTACAAATGGCTCCAGTTACAAGACTGTCACAAATGAGAAAACCACAAATACAGAGCAGCACTGAATGAAAACACAGTGGAAACATGACATAACCACATCTACGGACTGCAGTAAACATTCCTCACAAGAAGGAACTAAATAAAGGTGCAAATACCTTTTTAAAGAGCTGTTTTGGTAGATATTTTAGAGACATCAATTTAGTGACAGCTTTTTTGTTCCCCACCTTCTAAGCATCACAAAAATATCTTAAGTCTAAACTTAGACGCAATTAGCTTTTGGCTATTTTGTTTTTAAAGAAAATTTCCACCTGGAGAGTGCAGGTAAGTGGATAAGATAAGGTGGGGCTCTTTTTTTAAGATATTCACTCTTGCTTTGCAAAATAAACATCCCTTTAGATAAGCTGCCTGAAGAGTTGTGAATTTTGTTACTTGTGTAAGAGATCACTGGGAGAAGCATGGACCTGCTGTCATTTCCAATTCAATTGTGGGGACACTATTAGACCTGCCCTGCTAGTAAACAGTATATTGTTACCTTAGTGATTTATTCCATCTTTGATGTTTGTAAATCATTTACCATGTCAGAGAAAACCCCTTTAGGTTGGGGATGAATCAGAGGATCTGGCACCCAGCAATCTTGTGTGATGACAGTTTGGCCATGTCAGGTGGGGCTCTCTCTCCCATCGCCTGGAGGCAAACCCAGCATTGATGCCTCCTAGCGCTACACCCTGTGCGTCACAGCACCGGTCTCCAAATACATTGACCCACATCTACCACCACGCAGCAGGACACAGCAGGTTCATGCAGCTATTTTGCTGTCCCACCTCGGCTGTGGGGATTCCCTCTTCTCCCTCCATCCGCACAGCAGCAGTGAAATCCACCACTGTAGGACTGTTGTGGTTTTAGTTTCCCAATCCATCACAATTACTTTTGTCCACAGTTTTCAGCAACCACATGCAATGCAGAGACATTTTTCTAAGGCAGTTGGATGGACCAGTTTAAGTCATATAACCAAGGATCTGATCTGCAGGCAAAGTTTCATGCTAACTTGTGTTTTCTTCTCAGCTATTTGCCCAGTGCTAATTTCTCTTTTAAACTTGCTACAATCAGTGTTGTTTCCTCACTGATCACACTTGGTATATCATTTATTTCCATGGAATAACCCCTCTGAATAAAGCATAATGAAGTAAACACCAGAGACAAACACAGAGAACATCTGGAATATGTTTTTTCTCTTCAGCTGATTCATCATTTCAAAATGTACTTTAGGCTGAACTGGTGGCCCAAACAGGACTCAATTTTGATCATGTTTTCCTCCTTTTTTGTTGCTAGTCTTTTTTACAATTAAGTACTCTTTCCCCCCTCACTAGACACTCTCCTCTTGTTTTGCAGCTTTCCCCATGATGTAGTAATGACAATGTATTATTGCCATGGCCTGTAGTTCAAGGTCATTGGCATTTCTTTTTACAAATGCATCCCTTACAAGGGCCAAAAAAGAAGTTAATAACAGCATTAAACTCCCTTCTGAATGGTCATTTAAATGCCACATTTAAATTAACTATAAGTAATCTACACCTTCCCAAACTCCTGACTAACTGGTGGGTTTGCTTTCTCCCCTTACAAACTGTGGGTTAGGTACTAAAAATAAAGTGAAATAACACTCAGGTGCTAAACAGATTATGACTCACAGCTGGAGGCAAAGAAATTGCAACTGTATCCCAATTACACTAATTTAATTGGGTGTTAAAAAAATCCTGGGTTCCCAACAGTAATAGCCAGAACAAGGTTGTAGACATCTGACAGGCAAGGGAGCCATCTCCTTTTATTTATTTATTTGGTTTAAACGTTTTTCTGGTGCTGGGAGAAATGCCTTCCCAGGCATGAGTTCTTTCATCTGAAATTACTACTTAACAATAATGTTTTGGTAAGCAGCAGAGCAATGCCTTCATGTGGGAGGTGAACTCATAGCCCCATTTGACACCAGCATTGTTACTCCTGCTGTGGGCAGAAGTTCTGTGCTAGAACAAAGAGGGTTAGGTTATCCAGTTTATTCCCTCCATCCTCTGGGTTCCTGATGCTGGGTTCCTTGCTCCTCGGTATGAGGAGCAAGGGCTTTTTGCCAAGTTTTGACACCTTTGGGCACAGGGATATCGATGCTATCCCGTCCTGCTCAGAAAACCAGGTGCTGGCAGGGTCCTAGCACTCAAAGAATAAGTGCTTACCCATGCTAGGGTAGCATCTGTAGCCCACCCTACAATAGCCTACAGTGGGTGATGAGCCTTGTCACAGCCCCAAAGGACCTTTTAACCCACCCAGCGTGTGGGTGCTGTGTGTTGCTGTGGCTGGAGACACCAGTGTGTAACCTGGCTGGCCTGGGGAGCCATGGAGCAGAGAGCTGAAGACTGGATGCACTCTCCTGCTGGGTGGAAGAAAACGGAATTACTTCCTCCCTGGGAATACCCTCCTGAGGCTTTTTCCTTCCCCACCGGTAAAGATGCAAGAAACACAATCCATCTCCTATGCAGAAGAGTTCCCCAGCCCTCCTCTCCTATGACTATGCTTTTGCTGAGTACCTGGAGCGAGGCCATTGGAAGGGTCATTTGGGAGCCACAATAGCATCCCATTGGGAGCCACCTCCTTGTCCTGCTGAGCAACTTCACACTCATAGAGCAGCCTACCCATGATGTGGCATCGCCTGGGGAGCCCACACAAGCATAACACGCCTTGGGTTTGGAGAGGAGAATGTGTTTAAGGGATTTCCTCTCTAATAAGCAAAGGTTTCTCTGGCCTCACACATAATGGATCTGGCAGCAGGGGAATGTGTTTCTGTTTGCTTTTGGTTCTGGCAGATGGAGGCTCCTCATTGCCTGCAACAGCATGGCTCTGCCTTGTAGCTGCAGCATCCTTATAAATAGTCTTCTGTGATCTGTGCATCGAAGGGAAGCCTTCACTCACCGGTTGAAGTTGCAGCCTGTTTTGTGACAATTTCCATTGTGCCAGATGCTTCTCCTTCAGTCTGGGGTTTAGGTTTAGTGAGAGGGAACAATCTGAAATACATAAATTGTTTTACAATATAAATAGCAGCGATCAAACTTTCTGTATCACTATCTAAGGGGAATAAATAGCTTCAGGCCAAACATTTTAAAAACCCTGCACATAAGAATTACTTTAAGAAAAAAACAAACCATGATAGAGCTAATGCAGAGATTCTGGTAACGAATGATTTATAAAGGGGCTGTCAGTACAGAAACTAAATTACAGAAATAAAAGCTTGTGAAGACCTCTGAATCCACCTCACCCCACACTACTAGTTGTCCCTCACATTGGCCTGTGGCACTGGGAGCAGCTCAGTGTCCTCTCAGCCTTCTGCACTTAGGTAGTCTTTTCTTATCGAGCCTTATCGCTCTCAATGTCCCCTTATTAATTACTCTTATTAATTACTCCTTATTAATTTGGTTTATGGACTGCAGCCGAGGTCCACCACACGAGAAGCATCACCATTCTCCCTTCAACCCCTTGGTCCCTCTCCAGCAGCCGCTTTCCAGCAGGGTCATTACCAGCGGGAGCGGCTGGACCGGGCGGGGAGAACGCACCTCGGGGCGAGCCGAAGGCAGGACGGGGGAAGAGCACTGCAGCAGGGAGCCGCAAGGCTTTGCCGGACCGACCCGGGCCGGGGGGGCGTACACCGAGTGGAACGGCGAGGCTGCGCCGTGAGAGAGCTGTCTGGGGCTCGGTGGCGGTGCCGGGAGAAGAGCACCCCGGGAGGGATCGGCTGGGCTGAGCCGGGAGAGCGCACCTCGAGCTAAGCGGCGAGGCCGGGCCGAGGGAGTGCACCACGGGAGGGAGAAGCAGGCCGGGCCGAGGAAACACACCCCGGACCGGAGCGGCAAGGCCGAGGGAAGAACAACCCGGGCGGGAGCGGCGGGTCCGGGGCGGCGGCGGGCCCGGGCTGGGAGACAGAAGGTGGCAGTGCAGCATAATGTAGCAGCTGCCGCCCGTCGCCAGCACTTGTGGAGAGCCGAGTGTGTCTATCTAGATAAAGTACCGCACTTACCATTTGTTTGTAATTCCCGAGGTCTAGGCTAACAAGTTTAACTGAATAATAAAAAAAAAAATATTTTTTTTTTTAATGTACAGATCAAGCTAAAATTAAGGGAAAATTAGAGATCATTGGAGAAAACAAGAGTGACAAGTACAAATATCGATGTGGTCTGTTTTATGCATGCACGCAAAACATAAACAAACAAGGAACCTTTGGTCGACAGGAGCTGAAAATGTAAGAATTCCAGTGCAACGTCCTGTTTCTTTCCATATCTCTACACGTGTGGTCTTTTTTCTGAACTGCTATCCTACAAATTATATAAAAATAGGAATAAAAATTTTCAAGGGCTACTTTCACATTAACGTAGGGCTTCCATATTTGTCTTTATTTACAAAGCTTTTTCTATTTTTTTCTCCAAATGCTATATTACAGTATCCTTATCTTTTCTTTCACAAAAAAGGCACAGTACACATTCGGGATAAAGAAGAAAAATGTTCTTCACTCCGTTTACTTCCTACTGTGAGCCAATTAAATACATGACCCATCAGAAAGAGAACGATTTTTCATTATTTTTTAACTCCCTAAAACTAAAATATCTCCAGTGTTCAAAAAAATCCTTACCCTTCACCAAAACCCAACAAATACAGTCAGGCTTTTGCTTTGTGTTTGGTTTACAGCATTCAATAGTCAAAATCTGGTTTAGAAAAAAACCCACGGGACATAACTTTCAAAACTTAAAAAACATGTAATTATTTTCCCACATTTTCCATTATTTGATCTATGAGATATCATGAGGATATAATTTAGGCCCCAGTATCATTAGTCTTTCCTCAGAGAAACACTATTCTTCAATATATATTTTTTTTTTCCCCTAAGCCCGAGGTATTTACCAGGCTGAGTGTTTCAGGGACAGAGAGGTTGGGGTCAGACTCAACGTCCCCTCAGCACTGAGCCCATTCACTTGGGGAGACCCTGAGTGAGGGTAAGCATTACAAGCTGGGTTCTGCACAGCCTCCTCGGGCTAGGCTCCCACCAAAGACACTGGGACTTCTTTTACAGCATCTGTGGTAGTTTGACCTGAGAAAAGGAAGCAGACTCTATCCCGGGACCATTGCTTTCAGTGGGGCAAACACTCAGCTCGAGTCAACTCTCACTGCTTCCCCGACCTGCTGCAGGAGCCTTAGTATTGAGTTAACGAGGAGCTGGATCCCAGTTCCTAGAAAATACACGGCATGGCTTAGCATTAAAGATACCTGCCAGAACATTTAAAAATAAACCAGGAAAGTATTAAACATAGCTTTTAAAGTAAATTAGAAGCTTGCATATAAATACTTCATGGAGGGGGGAAAAAGAAAGAGAGAAGGGTCTTAAGTGTGGCTATTTCTCCAAAGCTTAAAGTAAGTCGCTTTTGCTTTAGAAATTGCACCCTCTTGGCTGGAGATGTTATTTGTTTTAGGCTTTCTTACAGGATTTCTTGGAAATATACAGGCTGCAGAAGGGAGGAGAAAACATCAAAAAATATCATGAGTGTGTGAGGTGGTGGAGAGGGAAGGCTGACAATAAAATAGATCCCCCACTAAATGCATATTCCTCTATTTATGTATTTGATAATGAGACAGAAATGCCCTTGGCACTTCGTAAACAACAGCTCCGTAACCAGGAGGGAAGGGCAGAATGATGCATAGATACATCTCAGATTATAAACTATTTCAAGCACTATTAACACGCCAGCCTTTTAGATTATTGGGGATTTTCTTTTTATTTTAAACTAATGTTTACCATTCTGAAGTAATGTTGCTGTCTTACTTAATTGCTATTTCTGCAGATTTACAGGAAGATTATTCCTTGTGAAGCTCCTCTCCTGTCAGAAGTTCCCTAGAAAAGAAATTATAGTTGATTTAACTGTAATACCCATAAGAACATTTTTAGCTTTGCATCAATAGAGAGAAATGTTTATATAAATGTGTTTTACAACGTAAGGTTAAATTTAGGGGTTATTCACCATGATGAGTTGGCAACACAAACCAGAGCTCCATAACTTTTGGAAAAGGAGATAGGAAAAGTTGATGTTCATAATAAAAATAGATTTTTTACTTTGCTTTTTAGATGCTTTTATGCATTTAAAAACATCATTCTCTCATGATAACAAATGGTGTTTGTGCATAATGTTTGCAGTGTCAGATGGTATAACTCTATCTTATGATGTAAAATTAAACAATATAATTACCATATGGCAACCAATACTTAAAGCTGAAATAACTATTTCTTCAGACATTATTTAGACTGTATTTAAAAATAAGAATGAAAGCTGTATTTCCCTGTAAATTAATTTCAAAACCTTGAAGCTGGAGTGTCTTTCTCTTTTTTCCAGTCTTCCTTCCATCCTTCCTTCCTTTCTTTCTTATTTTTAACAAAAAAGAAACCAATTATTTCTGTTTTAAAAAAAGTTTATGATACCTTGAAAAATAAGCTTTTATACAGCTGTGCAAGAATATTGCTGCACTGAGGCTGAGAGCTGCAGAAGAAGGTGAAATATCTTCAGTTTGATTTTAAAACTGAGTTTTGTCCTATGTTCTGATTACTGAGTATGGAGATGAGAGCAGGGGATGAGTCCTAACCACTGGGAAAGAGAATTTCTTCAGTCTTCTTCTGATTCAGTCTGTTTAACAGGTTCTAAAATTAACACTAACAACTATAAAAACCCCTTGTATTACAAGATGCATATAGGCATCTGGTTTCTTTGCGGCTCATTACCAAAATTTACCACAGCTTTATCTTGGTCCTCCTCTGTTTATTGCATTAATTAACCAAGCCATCATTATCTGTTAGTTACCACCAATTTTTCCTGGATTATGGATACGTTGAATTTTACATATTTATTTTTAGCAGCCCATCACATCTAAGGGAAGAGAGATAAGCAGGATACAGAATTTCTCCTTGTTGCTGCAATCCTTTTCTGAAGCTCAGACTACAGAATACAAAGGCATTTTATTTCCATGCATTTACTACAACCAAACTAGGAGTCAGAAAGGTATTTTACTTAAAAATATCTGCATGAATTTTGAAACTGTTTTTCAACTGGATGTACAGAAATGGCCATAATTCTATGTTGTTGGTTAATATTATGTTTAACTCATGAGGTTTTATTCTCTCTCTTTAATAAAATATATTTTTTCTCATTAATTTCTGAGCATTTTAATTTTGTTAAATTAATGGAAATTCTTCACTGTGGTGAGAGACAGGAGTACTTCTCGCTCTTTTCTTGAGTCATTTCAGTCTATAAAGCATATGAATAAGCAGAACAAAAGCCAGCAGAGACACGGTTTCCAGCAGCAAAAGCAATGCTCCCGACCCTGCCTTCCTCTTCAGTGCACACGCAGGCTCCATCCCAGCACAACTCTCCAAACTAAAACCACATTTCTTCCAATGCTCATCTCACATGGTAATTTGGGATAGACAAACATTGCTAAAAACATCTCATTAAGGGCTGAGAGGGAAGGAATTTTTTATAGGGGGTACAACAAAAGACAATAAAGGGATATTCTTGCATTTGTTCTAGATGTCCGAAGACTAAGACATTTTTGTTTTATTTTGCTAACCTTTTCTCCAGTGTTCAGAACTTTCCATCCAAGTAAGCAACTTTATTTCTATTTTATATTTTTCACTGCCTCATGGTGCCTAAAGATGTTGAGTTTCAGGGATTTCCTAATACTAAAAATATCAGCCAAGAGACCTTAGCACTATGGAAGTTTCACAAAATTATTTTAATAATGGATTAAAATCTTCTGATGCAGATAATAAAATCAAGCAAGCTAAATTATGTCAATGTTCCTTGCTTGCTAAGTTACCTAATGAGAAAGACAGTGCACTTCCACTAAAAAGATCAGCTCAAGAAACTTCACTTGCAAACTGTGGTGAGATATAACCGACACCAAGTGAATTTATATGACCAATATCTTTTCCTTGTACTGATGGTTAGCACATGTATGCCAAGCTGGCATGAAGAGTTGCTACCTATTAAACGCTGTGGAGCTATCAGCATTTCAGTCAGTATGTGAATCATGAGGGTGTGTTTGCATGAATGCATTTAGTTGCATGAAGAGGGCATTTGCTTCTTAGAAAAACAGCCTTTTGCTTGTCAGTTGTCACTCAAGATCGTAGTAAGGAACCAATAGCAAGGAGGAGCACAAGAGAAGAGCATAGCCACAAAAGGGCTTGGGGTAGGTTCAACTGTAAAACTTTAGGGAAAATGCTGACAATGTTTTCTTGTGGTTTAATATCTCATTCCTCAGAATATTCTACTTGTTTTAAGTTGCCCATTTGAGGCTGGAGGACAGACAAGTCTTAGAGCCATGATGTGAAGAAGAGTTTCCTCCTGGTGATCAACCAACACTTGACATTGCAGCAGCATGGCTGGGTTGTGGAGCCAGGGTGCTGCCTGCTGGGGCCAGAGGAGCTGGGCTTTGTGTCAGTTATGGAGTGCCCATGGCACACAGCCCTACAAGGTCGGCACTTATGGGTGAGTTTGCTTCTGAGACCTTCATAACTCATGCGGTGTTCAAGACATTTTGCTTCTCTTCTCACCCCTAGAGCAATCCCCGTGTCACTCCCAGCAGGATTTGTCCTTCCACAGGGACACTGTACTGGTGGGTCAGAGCATAGTAAAGCCCACGCCATGCCCAGATCACATTCTTGCTGCCCCAGATCCAGGGGAACGAGGCAAAGGGGGTGGCTTTATTCCAAGCTAGAGAGAGAAACACGAACTCCAGCAGCCATGAGAGATGCTTTTCTCCTTTTCATTACATGAGTTTCTTAATAAAAACTGAAAGAGCTTTTTTTTTTCTCAAAAATGAACCCCAGGGGCCCAATCAGTGAAATATATTAACCTTTCAACTGTCAGCCCCCCTCCTCTGAAATTAAGCAATACCAGCTCTTGAAACGGCTAAAATACCTTCTTATTTTTTAATTGTGTAATGATGGTCCAACAAAAAAGGAGCAACTCAGGACTAGTAAATATTCAATGAAGAAATTTATTGTAGTGCTTATAAAGGGAATACCCACAGCTTTCTTCACGTGGACTTAAATCAGGCAGAAACTAGAGCGATAGTCATAAAATGAAATAACGGATGCATTATTTCTAGTGGGATTTACATCACCATTTGGTCTAATTATTCCTGATATTTCACCCATCATATTAGAAGCTTCTTCAGGGAAAGAAAAAACAGTTTGTCTCCTTGAGAACAAAGAACAAAGTGTCTCTGCTCTCAAGAAGCTCAGCTATCATTATGAAGAGAAAGAATCTGTCCATTATCAAGAAATCCCACTAGAAATCTTGAATATCTTACCAAATAATTCCTAAGCACACTAAAAATACCAGCAAATGAAAGAAGGAGAAACTGTGGGACCTTGGAAAATAAATAAATAAAAGAAGGATCACAACCCACTCATTTTTTTCTCACAGAATGGTGTTGATCCAAAAACTATACCGCATCTGGCACATACAGTTGAAACAAGCAACATAGCCATCACTCCTTTATATTCCTTGTTCAGCAAGACACACTTTCAGCTGTATCTGTGGTCCTGGATTAGCTGATGGAAACTCATTTACATACATTTGCACGGTGAGTATTTCACTGTGAATGATGATGCATGAGATCTACTCCCCAGACATATAAACTTTTTTAGACTGGATTTCACGAGGACTGGATGACAAGCCTTAAGAGGAATTCAATACAGATCTAGGATGATGTACAGCTTTTGAGACTATAATTTCTTAGGACCTGCATAAGAGTGCTTTGGTCTGGATCTTGTGTTTTGTACTACAGTATCTAGCAAAAGGCATTTTAAATGAGCATATGGAGCCATGGGGTTCAGGTGCACTCATTTGTCAACTTCCTAAACAGGATCTTGCTGGGTCAACTTAAGAACTGGGAATATTCCTAGGTCTGAGGGAGAGCCAGCATCTCCCAGCATCCTGCTGTGATCCTGTACCTCTATAGGCAGCCACACTTTGTAAAATGAAAGAAAATAAAACCTCAGCATGCAGAGATAAGAGGGATCAAAATATCAGTTTTCTGGAGAACATATTTTGCCTTATTCCTATAAAAAAAGAACTTCTCCAAATCATTCCAAAGGTCTTTTTCAGTCCCTAAACACAGACATACGCTGTTCTCTCACTGCCAAGGGAATATTGAATGCATTTGACCTTCTACGTAGATGTTATTTAAATACATTTAGCTTTATTACTTGAGAAAATCTTCAGTCCTTGAAAGCAGAGTTCATAAGTTTAGCTGCAGTGGCACAATTTATACTGGTAAGTGGTGCCGAACATCTTGGAAACTCCGCCAGTTAACTAGGGGTGAAGTATGCAACAGCAGATCTCTGTTTTGGTGTGTGGGAGCGGGGTTCTGCACTAGTAAGGGGTTTCATGGCAACATACTGTAAAGTTATGAAGAATTAAATACTCCCTCAGATAGTTTGCACAGTTCCTGTTGAAATCGGTAACCAGTCTGTTCTGATTTGTAAGAGAACATAGTGTAGAGCCTGAATGTGGACTTTCTGTGGTTACTGTGGTCCTATAAAGAATTCGTGAAGGACTGAGTATCTCAAGGTCCTAGCTGCCCTTGCCTTGTATTGAAAGCAATTGCAAGCGGGATGCATGACCTAAGATGTGATGTTAGTCAAAGCTGAGCATAGTCCCAGATTGCAAAATCAGGCCAGAATGATGAAAACATTTGTATATGTGCTACCCTTTTATTTTCTTTGGCATGCTCTGAGTAACCTCTGACCTTTTCTTTCCCCACATAAATCTGTTCTTTGTTTGAATGGAAACAGAATGTGAAAATGATGACAAAGGGATTTTTGGAACAAACATGATAGCAAAAAAACCAAAAGCAAATGAACTTTCACTGAAATCTAGTACTCTATCAAACTCTTAGATGTATAGGAAAAGAGCAAGCTTCATGATTATGGCAAGATTTTATACAAAGAAAGATGACAGTCTGAGAAATATTCCTGCATTTACATGGGGTGAAAAGGAGCCATGACAGTCCATGGTGGGGACATGCAGACACTGTGCATTTTGCTCAGGTAGCAATGGAGCACTCCCAGGCTAAGCTGTGCTTCTGGGAAGTGCTGCCATTGCCACCAAGAAACTCTTGTTGGATTGATAAATGTGAAAAGGAATTATCAGCAGGCCAAAGGAGCTGCAGCATTAAGAACACAAAGCTATTTCCCAGGATCTCTTGAAAGCTCTACCTGCCATACACACATCAAGAAGGACAGAAAAAAAGTTCATTATAATTCAGTTAAGACAGCTTTAGAAGAAAGAGAGTTGGAGTGTTTACAACTGTTTTGAGGTACAGGGCACCATCCTCAAGCAAGAGATTGGTGGTGTTTTGGATAATGCACAGATAAACACTGTTTCCAGTGTTGGGCTTGGAGAAGGCTATGGGATTTCCCCTACCAGGTGCTGTGCTCCAATACTAGTCACTGTTCAAAGTAGAAACTCAGCACTAACAGGCATGAAACCTCTTCCTAAGCCATCAAGATGGTGATTCCTCCCCTTACCCACAAAGAAATATAATCCTCTGCTTCTTCAGTTCAGAGCTTCTGCTACAAAGCCACCTTCCTCTAGTGCTGCCTCAACCACCTCCCCCCCTTCCCTTGAACCCTCCTCTCCCTAGTCTACTACTTTTAAAGGAGCGGATCCAATACATTTGCTTTCTCAGTCTTCTTCTAGAATGATTGCCTCACCACAAAATATTTTTGAAGAAACCTGAATCAACTGAATCCTTCCAGCTTCTGGTGTCTTGAGCATAGAATGTGAAAAGCCAGATTCATCATTAAAGTATTAGCAACTCCCTTGCTTGGTGATACAACTTCCTGCAGGCAAGGCATGGGACATGTTAGGGTCCTTGTCAGCTGATGGCTGGTGGGTTTCTGCACTTGGTGAGTGTGATCAGAGTTCATTGATGTGTGTCTGAATCATCATAAATTTGAACAGCCTTTGTGTTGTGTTTCAAATGCCTTACATGCTATTTGAGTCTGTCTATAGTTAATATCCCAACATCAAGGGGTCAGAATCGCCTCGTCTGAGTTATTCTGATGTGTTCTTTTCCTTGGGGTAGGTTGCTGGGTGAGTCTTGTTTCTTTTGTGTTTGACCCATTTAAAAGATTTTACTTTCTCGCTTCTAGGACCTGTTAGAAAAAAAATCAAGGGATGATATTCCACAGATCAATGTGGACTACTGCCAAACCTCTATCCCCAAATACATTCATTGTTGCTCTCAAAAAGAGACTGTGCAGACAGAATACAGTGTCTTCTAAATGTATTTTTTGAAAATTGAACTATTGTGAACAAGACTAAGAAGTCTTCATTACATTGTTGGAAAGAGCTCATATATGCATATTCATGTCAGCACTAAATCTCACTTCTGACTTAAAAACCATAGTATTTAAGAGTCAATAAAGCATTTAATTCTATATTTGCATATTGAAAATTGAGTATACCTTTAAAAAAATCTATCCCAAATTCCAGATGCTTTGGGAAATATTATAAATACAGTCCATTTAAAAAGGAAAAAAAAGTTTTCACAGAGTTCAAGACCAGAACAAAGAACATATGAAACCTCTTTTCCGTATTATCCTGCAATCTGACACTGCCATGCCAGGAAGCAAAGCTGGGTGCTCCAGCAGTTCAAGCAGCAATTCCCCATTGCCACCTTATTTGTTGTAGTAAAACAGTAAGTCACAGTGAGAAACTCAGAGCCATGTAAGGCCTCACATCTCCATCGTTTCAGTAATGAGTATTCATCTTCTGCCTGAATTGCATCTTTTAGGAGGAAAGACAGCAATGCCTTAACAGTCTACCACTTTCTAGGAAGTGAATAATTCACCATATTATTGAAAATACAATAACTAAGACTTTGGTCACTACATCTTCAGTCTTGCAGAAAGTGGCACAAACAGTTTAAATATTTAAATAGTAATGATTTCAAAGTGCTAGTAATAGTAATAGTAATGATTTAGTAAGTAATGATTTCNATTGCCACCTTATTTGTTGTAGTAAAACAGTAAGTCACAGTGAGAAACTCAGAGCCATGTAAGGCCTCACATCTCCATCGTTTCAGTAATGAGTATTCATCTTCTGCCTGAATTGCATCTTTTAGGAGGAAAGACAGCAATGCCTTAACAGTCTACCACTTTCTAGGAAGTGAATAATTCACCATATTATTGAAAATACAATAACTAAGACTTTGGTCACTACATCTTCCGTCTTGCAGAAAGTGGCACAAACAGTTTAAATATTTAAATAGTAATGATTTCAAAGTGCTATATATTAACCTACATCTACTGCCATTAATGGGAAAGGTAGCGAAACAGAAGTCAAGAATAAGCACTACTGAAACTCCCACTTGAAACAATAAGATTTTGGTTTTTTGTGTCAATCAAAGGTTGCCTCCAGCACAAATTCTTCCACCTTTAAGAAGACAATCACGCATTATTGAAGCAGAGGGAATATACCATCTCTGAAATACCACACTTGCTTACTGGAGCCCTTTGGCAGTATTTCATGAGACCACTGCACTTGGTTGTGCTGCTGAGAACAAGCAACTCAACGTAGCGTAACTTCAACAAAGATGCATAAAAAGGACTGTAATAATGTATATTACATGTAATAAGAATGTGTTTCACATAGAAATAGCATGGAAGAAAAGGATAAGTACAGCTCCTTAATGGATCCTTCAATAGTAAATATTCTGTGAGATGAGACATATCTGGCTCAAACTTTATGAGTACCAGAATCACCCTTACAAAATCCTTCACTGCAAGAAAGGCAGCTAAGAATCAGATTTGTTTATATCTAAGTCTTGACATTTTGTGGGCAATGTTACTGGGTTAATTCAACCTTTCCCCTGGCCTTCAAAACACTTTTGAGTGGTTAGCTAGAGAAACAGCAACAGCCTTTCAGGCTTTGCATCCCCGTTCCGTGTTATCAGGCTCCCTGTCCTATTTATTCATCCCAATTTTTGCCTCTAAAACTCCAAGGTTCTGAAAATTTGATTGCAATTAAGCCTTCAGTGGAGTTGCTGTACATTATTTACATTATTAATACACTGTTATCTAAGACTTTGTACCAATCCCTTACAGCAAAAAAATCTGACAGCAGAGAAACACTGAAAAAGAGTGTAACTAAGAAAGCCCTGTTATTTTGGGGGTTAAGCCATGCTTACCTACTCATCTACCAGGAATTTAAAATGCAGACTCTCCTAAAACACAGAGAGCTGACTTAGTGCCAGATGCATACATATGCTGCTTAGCAGTTCACCTATAATAAACATTTCCCTTTAGAAAAGGTAAGACAGAAGATATTCATATTCAAATACAGCTGTCAATATATAGATGAGTAGAAATGATTTGAAGCTGCATGGGCTCTCATGGTTACACTGGAAGAAGATTAAGCCACAAACTTTGCCTTTGATCATGACTCTGTTTCTTGACAGGGGAGCTCCATGACTGCTGCTGGCAAAAGGCACTCTGGAACATGATTCTTCATTACTCATCTTTCAAGGCTTTTCACTTGCTGATGTCTCATCCAAGAAGAGTTGATAGAAAACTCTTCTCAAAGAACTACATATTTCCTAGTACCATAGTCCCATGGCATAACTGCATCTCTTTATATATAGGAGCCACAGGGTCCCCTGCAATCTGCTACAGCTGTATCCAGCCCAGCTGGGCCTCATTTTCATAGTTGATGGCACCTGGAGAGGAAGGAGTAGTGAAGACTGGAGTAGAGTTTCTAATGGCTGGACTTAATTTCTTCACTCAGAGCAGGGAGTCTAGGAGTGTGTCTACTTCAAACCAAATTAGTTTAGGGGAGATAGGGTAGGGAAAAGAGTGTTATAAGTAGTGCTGTGCTGTCTGGGATGTTAGGGTTCCAGATAGAGGTCACTGGGGCAGAGATTTGTTCTCAGCGTATAACCTACTCAGAGATTCTTAACAACTAGATCCTACAGGTCTCCCCAGTTTTGGATACTGGAACATCCATTTCTACCACCATATTGCTGCAGGCCAAGGCAGAAGACACCAAAAGATGATGCGAACCTGTGAGTAATTTTAGAACACTTCATAATATTTTGTGTGTGTGCAGCTACTCGTGCTTAAGTCACATACAAGAAATGCTTAGAAAAGTTCACAGAAGGAGTGATCAATTGAAACCCACCTGAGTTACCTCTTGGTCTCTCTGTTTCCCCTCATTCCTTTGTTACACTTCTCGCATTTGTATACAGACAACTCAGAAACTTTCCTAGGTGACCTTTGAATTGCTGCCTTTTTTCCTTTGTTCCATTTCCTGAGTTTTTCACTTAATGTTCTCTCTGTGCTTTTTTCCTTCTCTGTGGATCTTGCATTATCTGTATCAACACTTAAGATTTTTCCCTTGTTATCCAAGTATTTACTTCAGCAGCCTCTTCCTCTTTCCTGCTCTCTGCTCCTGCTAAGCAGTGATCCTGGCCTGGCCCTTCAGCCCATTTCTTTAAACTCTTTGCTTTCTCTATGGAGCTGTTTCTGGTGGTATGTCAGTTTTCTTTCTGTTGAAATTAATTCCATCCTACCTCTTACTGACATGTTCCAAATTAAGCCCTAAATGTCCAATAAAAGTAAAAACCTTCTATGTTAGGTACTGCTCCAAAGCTAATGAAGTCAATGGAAAGATTCCATCAGCTTCCAAAGATTTGATCTGATCTACACAACTTTCTGATTTTTTTCTTATGCACATGTGCACAGTTGCTATTTATAAACTTTGGATTTCACATTGCAAAATATTGCAGACTCTATTCTCACAACATTGGAAAATTACGAAAAAAAAAATGAGGGAGAAGGGTTTTTTTAGGATCAGAATCAAAATCTGAAGCAAAACTAGAATGTGATTACTAACCAATAATTTAACTCTGGATATAAGTAGTTTTGTCCTGGAGGACAGACTAGCCCCAGAAGGCTTCTGCCTTTGGGTAGTTTTATTTCCTGATTTAATGTCATTATTCATTTATTTTTCACATTCCTAACAAATTTGGAAGCATCCCTGCTGACTTTTGAAAGGGGAATGATTTCTGCAGGTTCTTACTACTTAAGAAAAAATTCTAACATGCTGAATATCTTGGTGCCCAAATCACTAATTGCTTTTGAATTTTTACATGAATGCATTTTGTTCCTTAGTTCAACATTAGTGATGATATAATGAAAGTGAAAAATATTTTCACATTTAATTTTCCAGAAGTGCTTCAGAACCATTTGAGAAACTGAAAACCACTTCAGTTTCGGTGACAAAGTCACTTGACACCTTATTGCAGCCCAACAGTTCTGGTTGACCCTTCGAGGGGCTTTCATTCACATTCATAATTTTAGTCTTTGCAGAAAGTAAAAGCCCAAAATCAATGAAGCACAGCAGCTTTAGAACATGAAACTCTCCTAAAATAGCCAGAGAAGGCTTGTTCCTGCTAACTACCTGGTAGAGGGAGTGAGTTTTATCATAGCAGCACTGAAACACTCATAATATCAAAAAAGAAAAAGAATGTGGCATCTGAGTTACTGTGGAAATTTAACTTGCAAAGCAGAAGTCTAGAGGCTCAAAAGAAATTTCATCTTCATGCAGTGTGGCCCTTCTGCCACCATCTTACCCGTTGACTACTTTGTTAGTGACACCTGTATTGTTATGTGATAAGAACTGAAGCCTTCAGCTGTAATGAAGGCCCTGGAATAAATTCCCATTTGGAGAAAAAGGGTGTTTAAGCATTCAGTATCTTAACCTCCTCAAGCTTTTACGTAGAGATTCTTCAAGAATAGGACACAGTACACCTAATGGAGCTTCCTTTATTTTGTTCTTCTAAAGTATAGAACTAAATAACGAAAAAGTTCTTTGTATTTCTTGACAAAGACCAAATTCCTTCTTTTATAAGAGTCAGAGCCTTACACAGCACATTTGGGTGTCTGATTCCAGCTGAAGTGGAAGTTGATTCAAGTCTGTGTGGTTGTATTGATTTTAAGGTTTGATTAGCAAGGTACTTCAACCTGGGTTTAATTTTGTGTCTGTGAGCAGTCATTAAACTCAGCAGGAAAACTCATGACCACAGTCTGATGTGTATTTGTGAGCATTTTTTAGGGACAAAGGAAAGGGCAAACATCTCGAACAATTTTCAAAGTGATGCTCAGATGCAATAGGCAGTATCACTGTTACACCAACCAACATAAGAACAGGTATTCCACTGGTAGAAGTGTGAAAAGGTCCAGGAAGTCAAAGAGATTGGATTTATGGGATTTGCACACCTGTGCTGTGGTTATCACAACATTACTAACAGGAGCTGGACAAAAAATGCCTAAGTAATTTAATCTCTCCAAAATCTGTTGAAGCTATTCTCATTTCTTAAAGTTTTGTTTTGGAAGAGAAACATTCACTTTCCAAAAGTCCAATTTTGTCATATTTTGTTTGGGGATTGGACAAGATGACCTCAAGAGGTGCCTTCCAACCTCAACCATTTTGTGATTCTGCTTTCTTCCTCTTGACACTTTTGTAACTTTTGAAAGATTTCTCTGCCAGGTGCACAACAAGCACAACAAAGGAAAATGAAAGATGATGGGGGAACTGTAACCATTATCATAACAATGATAGTATAATTTGGTACTACTTGGAAGTCAGGAAGAAAATAAAGCAGAAGAAAAGTGGCAAAAATAAAAATCCCAGATGTTTGAAATAAAGCCAAAGCAACATTATTTCTGTTGCATTTTACTTGAGACTGTTTTGGAAAAAAAGAAAAGATATTTAAAAAATATTAAAAACCTGATTTAAAAAATGTTTTCATAAACAAGCCACTTTTTGTCAAGAAAATAATAAATTGTTCTCTCACTTATGTAATGCCACTATCTGTGTTTCCTCTCATTTTTCTAGTCAGGATCAGAAACAAAACCAAACCAAACAGAACAAATGTTGAAATCTGTAATCTTTCTGACAACCTCTGACAGCTTGAAAGAGAAATGTGATAACCCTACTACTACAAAACATGGTCTGCTGAAGACCTTGTTTTGGTAAGGGAACTTAAAATTGAACTCGAGGATCCTCATCTTGTAAACATTGTTGAGCAACATCCCTATAGAATGATGACTAGAGCAATCACTCTTGGAGACCAGCTAGCAATATGTGCAGGCAACCAAGCAAACAATAGAGAAAGGAAGGAGCTTGAAAAAGAGTGGAAGAAAGGGGAATATTTTGTTGCATCTCTCTTGCCCTCTCTTTGTCTGCTTTGTCCCTTAAGGTTCAGCTACTTGGGCCATATTTTGTGAACTCCTCTGATATCAATAGGGACATGTACTTAAAAACTGATGGCATGATATGGCCCTAGGTATTTAAACTAACGAGATGTTAAATATTCTGTATTTTTATCTGTAATTAGATGACATGGATGCAACTCGATCCCAAGAGTGATTTGTAATATTCTGGATTGTCCACTTAGCACTTGGGGCCTGATCCACCGTCTGCTGACATCTATACAGGCATTTCCTTTGACATTTTTGGAAGCAAGGCCCCTGGCTTGCTCACACACAACTCTCATTTATTTTTCTGTTTACCAACGTCTATACACAGATGTCTGATCTCTCCTTCCCAGTATCTCAAAATACTTCAGTTTTACATCAGTGAATGTCCTTATTTTGGGGGCAATTTAAATTAATTTTTAACTGCTTTTTTTTCTCTGTAGTTATATTTTGCCTTTTCATTCCTGGCTAATTGTCAGATTTTGTTCAATATTTACAAGTTTTGCATTGAGCAGGATTTCTTATGCTAATCCTCTTCATCTAATATGCTCACTAGAGATGGTTGAAAAAGTTGGAAGTTTTTTAGAGGAAAAAAATATCTGTAACATTCCAAGTCCTTTCAGTCAACTTTTTACTCAAAAGGATCCATTCTTACCTTCTTCCTGTCCAACAGAAGCCAATGTCAGTACGTATCCCAAGGTTACCCATGCAGTTGCAGTAATTGAACACATTCTGGTCAGTGCTGCCTCTGCCTGACAAAGTCCTTGGCAGGACTTAGAGTGCTGTGCTTCTAGGAAAGCCCATCGCACAGTCTTGCCTAGGAGTCAAACTGAAGTCAATGCTGGAGCCAGGCATACAAGCTGTCTTTCAAACTTCTTCCCTGTTTCAAACTAGGTCTTCTTCCAGAGAAGCCAGGAAGGCTGAGGCTGAGTTTGCACTGCTCTCAACACCCTATGCTTAATTTTCCCATTCATATCTTGGGCTGCTGCCATCTTCCCTTGGTACTGGGAGCAGAACTGGTGGGGCTAAGAGGCTGAGAGCATTCTGGCTGGGCTGTAAAGGTCCTTCAGGGTAGATGACAAGCATTAGGATTATAGCATTAGGAAGCTTCAAACTACCTGAAAATTAAGAGTAAATAAGCAAATAGCCAATAAGAAGGGAGAGAGAAACAAAAGACAGGGGTGCAAATGGTGTGCTGATGTTCCTGGGACACTGCCAGGATTGCTCCCACTGGGAACTTCAGCACGCTCATATCAGACTGTCTTAAACATCCCGAGTGAAGGACCTTCTGCAGCTTGTTTGGGGGGGCTATTCTAGGGCTCACTATTGTTTCATGACTAAAACCAGATGCTTCTGAGATTGTACTTGCATCTCTCTTTTGCTCCCTATGGTCTTATTCCTCCATAGTAAAGTCCTTTGGGCTTCCTGGAAAGGATTCCCCTTCCTCCAGTGCACAGAGCTGTTGTGAGGGAATGAGGGCTGCCTCGTCACTTGTCCTGTCTATACATATTTCAGTCTTTTAATCTTTCTACCCCGGACAGTCCTAGAAGCCCCTTCATTGTGCTCACAGCCATCCCTGACTCCTCCAATTTGCCTGCAGTAATGAGGTGCCCAGTGCTCCAGTGCAGTGCACTGCTGTGCTCCAGGTCTAGCCTACACACGCTCTGCTTGGGGGGACTGCTGCCTTGCTGACACATCCCCATCTTTTTTTCTCTTTTTTTTCCCTTCAGTGATCATCATTCAAAATTAAAATAACATGGAAAGGCAAAGCAACTGAAATCAAAATCTAATGCATAATTAGATAGAGCATGAGACAACAAACACGTCTTTGCTATCTGCCTCTGTATTGTAAACAATGATTACTTTACATGTTCAATGTGCCATGAAAGAAGAAAGAGCCTCTTGTGATGTTTTGTGAGAGCTTTGACTACATTTGCCCACTTTTCAGACAACAAAAAAATAAACTCACACTAACAAGGTGTATGTTTTCAGTCCTAAAATATGAGGTCACTCTCTGTTAAGGGGTCCATTCAATGATGAATTGAGATCAAAATGGTTAAGGCCACTGAAAGAAAGCAAGGAGGATTTGTCTGAAGTTCTGGTATACTGGCTATTATTTCAACCAAATAAGGATGCCTGGCTTTATTCTTCATGCTCCCTTGCCCCTTTTGAAAAACTGAAAAGAGAAAGGAAATGGCTAAGTTGTATCATGTATTACCTTGATGAGTGCTTATAACTCTTGATTCAGAGTTAATCATTAATCCAGGTTTTTGTAGTGATTGTTTTAGCTATGAAGTTTCCACAGGAAATTTGTGCAGCACATCAGCATGGAAAAGAAAAAGACATACAAAAATCAAATAAAGTAATTAGAGAGGGTGGATGTGCACATGTGCATAGATTTATATATCCTGCTGGTTTTATTTTAATATACACATGAATATGTGTATATCTATGTCAAGACTGCTGACCCTTAAATTGGAAGTGCTTTCTTGCTCAAAACCATATTGCTTTGATCTATTATTTTTTAATGTATTTATTCATTTATTCTGTCCAGACTCTGATACTCCTATTTATTCTGAGCAGTACTCTCAAACTGGGCAAAATATTGTTCTCCTAATCTCTTGAGTATCTTTTTAAATATTTTTTTTCTCATTTTGACAAACAATGAAAGCCTGAAAACTTCTGTAAAGCAAAAAATTATATCACTTCAGGGCTGTGGAAACCTGTTTATGTTTTGATCATTTTGAGACATTTCATTTTAGTACTGGGATTGTTATTTTTGTATGCTAATTAAGGTACATTTCAAACAATCTTGTTTTGAACTGAAAAACTGGATTTTTTTGTTTTGAAACTTGTGTTCCAACAATTAAAAAAACCTATTTAATTAAAAATGCAAAAAAACCCCCATTTTCTGTAGAAAGACTTCATAGCAAGAAATCAGCACTTTCTGACAATAGGCTTGGGTTTGGTTTTTTTTATCTATTTAAGTCATTATTATCTCTAGCAATAGAAATTTGATGTAGAAAAGGGGTGATCTTTAACTATTCGTGATGTAGCCTAACCGAATCTAGTATAATTTCTCATATTATGACTTTACTCACTAAAAAACAATAAGATTATACATGAGGCAAAAATATGATTAAATGTTAGAGTACTACAGTCTGACCCTTGGAGAGCAATAAAAGATGCACTTAAAGAACCCACTTTATATAAATGCATGAATGTGAGTGTATGCACTTGTGTGTGTCCCAGTGCACACAATATGTATCTTATCTCTCCATCCATCCATCTGTCCACTCACACAAGGTTTTTACTCCAGCCTAAATAGCTCAACTTCATTTTGGAGGGATTTGCTCATTATATTCATTTCAGGGAATAATGATCTGTTGTTGACTTGTTTGTACTCTGTCCATGCCCACAGCTATTAATTTATTAATTAATCCTCCTAAAAAGTCACACCTCTTCTTTCTAGATTGATTGTCCTCATTTTCTATTATTTAACATCAGTCCCACTAAACTATCACATCTTGTTTTACTGACTCAGATCCTGAATCAAACATCTATTTCTTAAGGGTTTTCCAACAAGTATATTTCATCTGTGCACTGAACTCTTGTGGTTAGATTTTGGTCTTGAATGATTATTATTCAGAAACAGCGGACTATTCAGCTTGAAACAAGAGTATGACTTTTTTTAGGTTTATTAAAATTGCATTAAGGGTTTGGATTTTTTTCTAAACCCAGTACTTAGAATGGCTGGAATTGTAATGTGTTTATATAAACTGTATTTCTGCAACCACTGACCAGGGTAATAAATAATTTATTCAATATTTCTTTAAATACAGTTTTGTTAGGTTTAAAACCAAGGTTAGACATATATATTTTAAAGCATTGCCTTTCTCTGCCTACATATATATATATAAGGTTATTACAGTAAAGATGGATAAAAAAAATCTTTTCATCTCTGCTAGCTAATATTGTGGCCATTTTGATGGCTACCAAATAGATATTCTGAAGGTTTTAGTAAGAGTTGATCATTAGTTCATCAGTTATATTTATTTTGTGCATCTCCTTCCCTAAAGTAAAATGAATGGCTTTAAATAAACACAGCAATATGCTGGGCACAATATGCTTACTGTGAGTGAAACACCTGAAGAAGTTGTAGTAGTTCTTGTTTGTTTATTTCTGTTAATTGTTAGGAGAAGCTGCTCATGGAGGACCAGAAAAAACGGTAGGAGCCAGGCTTCTGTTTTGCTCCCTCTCTGACAAATGCTGTCGGACACCTGCACAGCTGTCCCCATTGTCTCTTGTGCTCCCCCAGGCAGGGACAGCACTGCCTGGCTGTGGAGGCAGCAAGCACCTTCACTTCAAGGGCATTTTCTACAAGAATACTACAGCATCTTAAAAACCCCCAGTGTTTCTCAGAGACTAATCATGCCAAGATGCTTCTGGAGTGTGAGCTCTCTTCCTTCCCCTCGCACACATATGTGAATGCACACGCACATGTAAGTGTACACACACACACTTGCCACCCCTGCCCTAACCCCTCAGCAGTCCCTGCATCCTTTCAACTGCCTCTGCTATCTTCTGCCCCCATCTGAATATCACAATCTATTAAGGGGAATAGATGGATCAAGGCAAAATGCCCAGCGGCTATAATTTTCCCATCCCACCCCAGGCAAAATTTTTCCTATGTGAGTGAAACTGGGGAAAAAAGAAGAGGGAAAAGAAAAGATTTTGACAATGGCCCCCAAAGATACGTCAACGAGGCTAGTACATCCATTTGATTAAACTGCACAGACACTGCCACCTCCAGGGTTTTCCTAGATTAGAATCCCTTAGTGCTTCCCATTGGAGTTAAAGCCCCCAAACTTCAACATCTCCTTGCACTGAGTGCAACAGTGGTGAGAAAAAAAAAACCAACCAAGCCATCCCTTGAAACTTTTTCTGACCCCTCTTGCTTCCTTCTACCTCTACCTGCTCTGAGAAGATGTTTTTACCAAGCAGGACACTGAGGTTTGGTTTGGCCCCACCCAGAGGAGACGGGTGTCTGGAGTGGGCAAAGACCACGGCTGCCCCCAGCTCTCCCACAGTCCTACCAGCAGCTCCACTCCTGCTGTGCTGAATGGTGCTCTCTCGCTGCTTTCACATGTCATGAACAATTGCTCTCATTGCTCATCATATTGAAGTTGTCAGGGATCTCTGATGCTGATAATTTGTGTGAGTTGATCATACGTTGGTAAATCAACAGGTCATGACCCCTGACCCATCATCCCAGTGGCTGGCTGAGAGCCACCTACAAATCTTATGACAAAGACAACAAGGAGGCTGTGAGCTTCTCAAGTGCTCATGTCTATCAGCTACCCCCAGAGAAGCTGATCCATTCTGCCCTCCACCGCTGGAAATGTGCCTTACCCCAAAAACAACCCTGTCTGTCAGTCCATCTTAATTTCTTCATGTCTGTTCAGGTATGTATACATGTGTGCACATGAGCATTTTTAATAATTTTTATTTGCACTACAGTCACTCAGAACAAACTTTAGCCTCCTCCATATGTTTTAAATAAAGGATCCCAGCATGGGAGATAAAAGGTACACTACTTGATGTCCTCCTGCAGCAACAATGAATTGCTCTCATTCTAGATGCATGCAATGGTTAAACATCCATGGCAGCTTTATGGGTTTCTTTTATAAAACTTTATTGACTCACACGTTCTCAAGTGGTGGCTCTGACTCTTTATTTCCAGTTAGGTACAGTATGTATGTTCGAGATGCTTTTGGTCCTCTGCTTCCCTATGTTTTTTTAACGTATAGGATTCCTGACCGATGCCTCACAAGTACACACTGTGCAAGGGAAGGTAACATAGGCATCTTTTATTACTCATGGTCTTCAATAACTCAGCAGCTAAACAAGCCAGAGGAGAAAAGGAGAGACCTATGAACTGGAGCACAAAGGATACTGCATGGATCAGCTGGAGGGAAGTCAGGAACGAAGTGGGTTCAACTTGGAAACTGAAAAGTTGTTGAAAGTCGCATGCCCTGCAGAAAAGACTTGTCCAACACAGACAGAATTCTGTAGCAACTGGGAGTTGCAGGCACAACTGTCTGAAAAACCATCACTTCTTACAGAAAAAGGGAAGGAGAGTTTCTTTTTTTAGCAGATAGCACAAGCAATGTCTTTGCCTGAATCTTCTCAAGTGTATGGACCCAGAGGTAACTCCTCCACTTTCATGAACAGTGTGGGTATGGTGGGAAGAGGATGGATGGTGTGAATTTGTAATTCTGATTACAAAGGCAACAGCTGGCTCTCCCTGCTTTGATTGCCAGGTGTTCATCTGATGCCACATGTTCATTTCTGTACCTTTCATAAATATGCTGAACAAATGAAAGTGCCCATATTCCCCTCTTCTGCACTTGAATTTAAATTCAATGATGTGCAAAATAAATAGTATAAACTTAGCTGAGTGGGGAGCAAAAAGAAAACCCAGATGATTAGTCATGAAAATAAAGAAATTTAAGAGGTTTCTGTTGCCCTATGTGTTTTCCACAGAACTTTGCTTTTCTTCCTGCACTTGAGTTCTCCTGCTGCTGGAGCAGGCAGAGCACTGGTACATGATATGCTCTGGTCTTAGGCCTGAATTCCAAGTTCAAGGATCTGCCAAAATAAGCAGAGGTGGCAATGGCAAACTCCCAAACTTCCTTTAGCCATCACTGGAACTGCTGTGGGCAGAGAAGCCATTAAGAAATGGTTCCCCATCTGAAAATACCCGTTTTCCTTGGCCACATTACCCATCTTCAGTCTCTTTAGAATGAGCTTTAGACTAACCAGAAGGATCTGCTATTTCATTGATTTTATAATAGTGCCTAGAGATTCCTAAGTTAGCTGCATGAGAGAAAAGCATGCTGCTGCACCAAGGCTTTTCCCTGTGTCAGAAAGAGGAGGGAACAGAGCAAGAACATGGAGGAGCAGAAGATAAACCAACAGTGAAATATATCTGCCCTGCTCTGCAGCTAGTGTGATCTAGCTGTTCCAACATACATGAGCCGCTTCACTCTGGCAAGTCCTACTGATCAGTGCGCAGGAGTGAACATGAGTGGTCCTCTTGTGTGGTACATTGTGTATTTGGGTTTTCCCTTTAGCACATCTTAAATAAAGTGATGCTTAGGTTGAAACATTAAAAAGTCTTATTTTTTTAAAGTTGCTTGGCAGAGTATTTTTTCACTTTTTTACCAGTATATTTTCATTGTTAGTTATTGCCAATGCAAAGCATTGATTGAGCGTTAAGCAAGAATGTGTAATAGTTATTTGGTAGTGGAAAATAACTGAGTTATCAACAAAACCAAACCAATTTCATTCTGTGAACAGAAGAAATTCTGTTTCTGTCAAGACAAATATTAAAACCATAACAAATTAGATTCAAGTAGAAGAAATGCAAGATCTGAAAGAAAAAATATTCCAGTGTTAATAACATTTAATGAAAAGAAGAAGCCAAGAGGGAGAAAAAGTTTAGGAGTGATAATAGGTAGAAAAATAAGAATGGTTGCCATAGATCATGACACTGAAAAAAAATTTGGCAAACAGATGTTGGGAACACAAAAAATCCTATCACTGGGAGGAAGTTTTTCTCCATGGCTAGCCTGACTGCAATCAAATTACACATTCATTTCAGGGTGTCGTGTTGGCAGGGAGAGATTGCAGACCTAGTGGAAACCAGATGAAAAGCAACAACAACAGCAACTTCAGCTTTCCATAGCTGTGGAAACCTGTTTTATAAATGAAATGTAAGGGATTACTATTTGTGTTTCACTTGGCTAAAAAGGAGATGGATTACAGATACTGCAAGAAATTCTTTTCTTTTGCTACCTCCCACAACGTTCACATCAATCTGAGCAAAACATGCTAGGGGTAGACAGGAAAATAGAGACTAGAATTAAGATGTTCTCTCCTGTCTTGCAAACAGCAGACATGGGAGTCATAGGAAATGAAGAAAATGAAATTTTAAGCAGATTTCAGCCTGACTAATTAGGAGCTTGACTGGACCAGAACTAGCAAATCTGCTCCAGAACATGCATAGGGTCTCAGTAAGCTAGGAGAGATGTTCATAGCATGCACAACTAGCTGGAGTTCTTCAAATTAAAACATCTTACCTGTTTGGTTTTTGTTCTGGTTTGTTGTTGGTTTGGTTTTTTTCAGACAGATAACTTTTTTCCTTTTTGATCCTTTTCCCCTGTTTTAAGTAGTTTCCACACCTCTATATATTCTTGGCTAATTCTCTTTTTCCAGCTGGTAGTTGTATATAGCTGCAATTTGAGGACTATGGGCTTCTGCCTTCTTTCTGGAAGACCTCAGACCCAGCTGGCAGTGACCTCAGCCCAGCAGTGGCTTCTGAGGTAGGTGGGATCCTATAAACTCCTCCAGCAGGAACTTACTCTATCTGTCTTGTAGTAGATATGTCCAGAGAAAGAGTAATAAAAAAGTGAAAAAAAAGTTAAATGCCATTCTCCCACTTTCACTGTTAAATCACCTGCACAACAATGGTGAATTTTGTCTGCTTAAAAATCAGAAAAGTGACACTCAGAGAGATAGAATGGGGTAGCTTTTTTTGTGCTTCAGTTACAGCTTCCAGTGCCAATTCAGGGAAGCAATGAAGAAATAAGCAAAAATCAGTCACTTTCCTCAAATCAAGACCTTTATTTTCTGCTGGTCACTACATGTTACTCAGTGAAGTAGAGCAGAGCTGTAGTTGCACAGCCTGTGAAGTTTATTGAGTAAGGCAGCTTCCCCATGTAAATTTCCCTATAACAAAAAAACCCCAGACCAAACCAAACCAAAAAACCACAAACCAACCAACCAAAACCCCGAAAATATTTAAAAAAACCCCCAAAAAACAAAGACCTTAGCTAAATGAGAGTGGGGACCTCTAAAGGTGCAACCATCAGTTTAATGTGTCCCATTAAGTCCTGGTGGAAAGATACTGGGGCTACTGCAGCCAGGTCACCCTTGCATCTCCCATGCTTTACCCACCTGACATCTCTGCTCACTACCTTGCTTAAGGATTGGTAAAGCCAGTGCCAAAATGGCCTTCCCTTGGGATATCAAAGGCAAAAGCCATGCAGAAGCTGAGAGGATGGACTCCAAGCGTCCTGCGTTGACCATTTGACAACACAGCCTTTCTCCTGATAAGAACACAGAAAATTTTGCTGCCCTTAATCCTATAGTGTAAAGTCTGTCAAGAATAACATTCAGTGACTTTTGCAAAAATGCAGCTAAAGTTTTTGCTTGTTTGCTTAATCAAATATATATGATTTTGAAGAAATTTGAAGACAACGCAGAAAATATTCTCTTCTTATTAGCTCCGGGTAGCCTGAAGGAAAACAACCTTCTTTTCTTTTTTTTTAAAGGCAAATTATTTTGAAAAGTTGAAAATCCAAGTGGAATGATGCCAAGTGGTACTCAAGTAGGAGTGAACTATGAATCCTAGTGCTGATTTTGTATTACAGGAGAGGAAAAACTGAGAACTTTGAAGAAACGTAGTCTTTGTTCTTGAGTTAGACAATTAATTAAGCACCAGACATGTTTAAAAATGTTTATTCTTTTAGTAATGTTTCCCTAAAGTGACAAAGTATAGCAATATTTTCATAGCTTCCTAAGTCTGGGTTGTGAATCCCCAATTAGGGTATACTACCTGTCTTCTTCCCTCTTTGTCTCCTTTACTGCTTTTAGGAAAGGAAGAGTTTTCTGTGATTTATTTTTTTGTAAGATGTTACATACTGTTCTCTGCACTCCATAGTGACTTCCTGGACATCAGCCTGGATTGGAAAAAGCAAGATAGTAGCTCCAGGACTGCAGAGCCAAGATCAGTGGAAGGCCATCCTCTGAAACAAGATGGATGGACCAGGTCATCTCAGTCTCTGTCTGCTTCCTATTTCTCCCTGACTGTGTGGAAAATAACAAGGATTTCATCTCACTTTCTCCCTGTCTTCACCCCTCCTTCAAAGAGTATCAGCAGCTCTTCCTGACAGCTGATGAAACAAAACCTGCTTCATCCCAAGTGAGTCATTTTTCCCCCTTGAAATTTCCCCCTTTATTGAATAGCTGACCTGAGAGGGTTTTGATATTCACCAGGTGGGCAGGGAAATCTCTTAGTAGAGGTAGAAGGAAGGACAGGCTTGATGTGGCTACAGGTCAGGCCTGGGATTTGAGACTGAAGTTCAGTTCTCAGTTCTCCAGCAGACAACTTCACTCACCTTGGTGAGGGTATTTATAGCCTGTTTACCTGACATCTGTAAAGGAAGAAGACAACACTCCCTTTTACTCCTGCTTCCTCTCCCATTGGAGCAGAGACCATCTCTTGCTGTGCTTACAGTCTATAGCACTATAAACTGACCCAATTTGGCTTGAGAGATGTAAATGCTAAATTTTAGCAGATGCTTATTCACAACGAAGCGAATCAGATACCCAAAATCTGATGTGCCTGTGGTCAGATCCTAGTCACTGGGAAAGCTCTTCTGCACTGATTGTTATCTGTTCCCTTTCCAAAATCACAGCACAATATGGTGGCCACATGATTTAGTGAGAAATTATATTAATTCTCACTAATTTTCCTAATTCTCATACTTCCTAACTACACACCCTGGGCAGGTGATTTAACTTCTCCATTTACTTAAGCTTAACCATCTACTGGAGGAAAATAAGATATCTATATTAATTTTATTAGTGTTCTTATAATGATATCTGGCCTGAATGTTAAATTGAACTAAGACAGAAGAGCATGAAGTCCCAAGTCTTCCAGGAAAATCAGAGTATCTAATGTTGTATGTGATATTCTGAACACATTGGACACATTTTCACTGTCACCCTGAAAAAATCCTAAAAATAGAGCCTGATGATGAAATTAGAGGCTAAGAAAGGAAAGAATTCTTCACTTCTAAGAGATGACGGATGTTTGCTTTGGCTCCGTAATCCCTCTGATGTTTCACTAGCAGGTTTAATTTGATTAACAAATACAACTCTAGACCCTAATATTATTAACCTTTGGCTGTTTTCAAGGAAACAGTCTTTTCTTGGCACTTTCTATGAGTTTTGCACAAATGATGTCACCTTCATGAATCATTAGTTTCTCTACATGTTAAATAGGATGAACCAAAGACTCATGAAGCAAAATCTTAAAATACTGAATAGCAGTTGGTGCCTAAGTCCTGTCAATGATCCATTCTGCATTTGTAAGGAACCTCTCATGAAGTATTTATATTAATGATAACGAAAGCCAAACAATGGGAAAGGTGGTCCTTCTTGCTGTAGGGACTATTCCTGGAAGCAGTGTAACTCAAAAGCTTTACAGACTGAATTAGGTGTAATCCTTACGGGATCACTAGCAGCTCATAAATAACTTTTAATGAGATTTCCAGCAAGTAAAATCGCACATGGGAGGGGAAAAACAGAGAGAGCAAGGGAAAGAGAGGGGAAAAAAAATAATACAAGAGAGAATCTCAATGAAAAATTAAACTGCTCATCCCCCCTGTTGTTTCATACATGTACACAAAAAGAAAGCAGGGATGGTTTCAGTAAGGCATTATTAGTACCTAAAATATTTAATTAACTGATAGAAAAAGGGAAGGACTTACCAAAGGTTACTGCAAATGCAGTGACACTGGCCACTAATCTATGGAAACTTATAGAACTAAATCTAAAGCATGTTCCAGAGTTAAGCAGGGAAATAAATCAAGGTTTGCAAATGTCATTTAAGTTTTCACCTGTCCCAGAATTCAAAATTATTGGCTTCACAATGAAAAGCATATGTTGCACCCCTTGTCTAGGGAATAGTAATGAAGTGAGGCAGACACTCTCCAGTTCTGCACTACCATCTCTCCCCTCTTTATTTCCCATCGAGTAAAAATAATTACTGTATACTTGAGGGAACATTTCTCTCAGTCTGCCGATAACTGCTGCCATGTTGGCTCTTCATGAGCCGCTCTTCTTCCTTGTGGGACTATGATTTGATTTATGAGAAAATAGTTGGCAAATTGCGATGTCCATCTTGATGGATGACATCATTTGGGCCATTTTGCTGATCATGTATGACTAACTTTTTTTTTAGTGCTGTTGCAATTGATCAAGTGCTGCAGCACAGCTGAGTTAAGGAAGGGAGCAGGGCAGGGGGGCAGGGGGGTGAGCAGAGGAAGGAGGTGACAATTGCCTGTGCTCTGTAGGAACTGGAATGGCATTCACAGAGCAGAATCTGCTCCTTTTTTTTTGGTTCAGATGTAATCTAATTGAAGAGGAATATAAATTTTATAGACTGAAAATAAAGCAATGTACATACAACAACGGGAGTAAAAGTAAATGCCCCAGCCCACCACATTAAAATTAAAGGAAAAAAAAAACCAAAAGAATAAATGCTGAGTATCATGTTTTATGCTGAACCCTCTATGTCTAATCCCTTTGGCACTTGAGTTATATTACCACTCATTACAGTTAACTGCTACCGTATATTATATAGGAAGGGAGGTAGATGTATGTCCTCTAGACCAGATTTGACATCCATAGAGCTACGTTTTTCACAGATGCCTGCTTCAGATTTAAAGAGATCTTGATCATACTAGGTCTCTGCTTTTTAAGTTTTTTCTGCAATCTGTGGATTATGAAGTAGTCCCTGAAAGATGATCAGGAAACAAAATCCACTCCCACTAAATTGATCAGACAACACTCCCCAACATCCTGAGAAGATCTGCAGGGAATCTTGCAGAACCAAGCGTGTCCTTTTGAAGTGTGTGTAGATCAGTATACATCTGGCTGGCACACAGAGAAGGACACCTAGGCATGACCACCAACGGATCTGTGTGAGAAACAGAGAGAGAAGCTTGCAGCACATTTGGAAAGGACAAGTTTGCTTTAATGCCCTTCCAGAGGTTCTCAGTAGACTTTGATCAGTATTTTCAGTTATGCCAGCTGTACATATGTGTGTGAAATTAATCTGTCTACATCCTCCAATGTTGTCTAACCTCCCCTAGTATCTAAGAGGATGTTAATGAGAAGACAAAGCCAGTGTCTTACATTGCTAAAAGCCACTGCAGGAGGGCAAAGGACTACTGACATTAGTTGAAAGGAGAAACTTTTTCACCATGAGGACATTCAGATAGTGGGATGCCCAGAGAGGAGGATCTGCCCCCCTTCCTTGGAAGTTTATGAGACTCAACTGGACAGAGCCCTGAGCAATCTAATCCATCCTCCTCATCTCTGAACCCAGGAGTTTGGACTAGAGACATCCTAAGGCCATTTCCAACCTGAGTTATCCTGAGGCCCCACATGGCTGCTTTACAAAGAAGGCATTATTTGAAGGCAGTCTGAACAGCCAGCAAGACAGGAAGTTGTGCGGTCAGTCCTGCAGTACCCTCAAGCCAGTCTCCACTTGATCCAAACTAACTGCTCTTCAGGCATGAATGTGATTTAATATCTGGGAGATCTTGGTAGCAAGATGCTGATGCTTAGTTTGGCCATGCAAGTTTCAAACCTTTTCAACTAGTCAAATGTTCAAGGACACTGCAGGCAGTAGTTCTCAAAGCGAGTGTGAAGTTGGGTGGTGTTTCATGCCCTATCAAGCATCTGGAGAACAGTCAACCTCAGGGAGGGTCTTACCTGCAGCAAGGAGGAGTGAGGCCTCAAACTTTAGCTTTCTTGAGGGCCAATATTTTGACAAAGGCAACGCATAGGGTAGCTCTGAATTGTTTCTCTGCGTCAGATGAAGACTTTGCACCTAAATTATAGCTACTTGAAGCAATCAACAGGCCTCAAACATTCATCAGTGAGACAAAGAGGCTGTTTCTTCATGAATAGAGGGTGTCAATAGTTCTAATGATTAGGAAAAGAAACAAAGGAAATATGGATAAGGATAATTTTTTCAAGAATTTCGTATCCTGCAAAATTACCTATTAGACCAATAGATTTGTAAGCTAGATTGCATTAAAATTGCTTCCACACAGTACATGTATTTTTCTTTTAAATCAGTTTATCCAACTGCTGCCTTAGATTTAAAAGCACTCTTGTCTATCCTGAAGGCATATTTGTAGATTGGATTTTCCAGTATAGTGCCTTCCAAGGGAATTTTCTTTAAATGATGAACAAGCTATGAAAATCTAGGTTCCTAGATGTTTTGCTCCTCCAGAGGCAGCTCTGGACTTTTGGATGACTCTAGGGCAAACATTTACCTGTAGACTTCAATAGACAGTTGATAAAACTGTCTCCATCATGTCTAGGTGTCCTTCTGAGGATGTACCTATAGAACATATCCATTATTCAATATTTCCAGCAGATAGGGCTTGCCAAAAGGAGATGGAAAAAATTCTGGTTTATAACTGGGGAATAAAAAATATGTTCAGGAGAATCAAAAATGAGTATTTTTCTATGTCTCAGTATTTCTTTTCTCAATATATCAATAATGGAGGTTTTTTTCTAAACGATTTTTTGTTTCTCTTTCGGCTAGGTCTCCTACTTCTTTTATGGACATACCTGGTGAGGGTTTTGTTTGGCTTTTTTGTTTGTTTGGTTTGTTTTGGTTGGTTTTTTTCATTGTTTTTGTAGGGTTTTTTAACCTGGTTTTCATATTTTAGTGTAAAGGGCAATACATAAAAATTTACAAGGTTTAAGTTTTCTTTACATTTCCTAAATGCATGCATCTGCTTTTCTCATTAACTAACTGCTGCTCACTGATGGACTCTCTGCACTTTTAATTCATGGTAAAACACTTTCTGTACATTTCAATGTTTCGCTGTTTTATTGAATGGTCACAGCTTTTTACCATGGCTGATTTTTATCTGTTGCTGCACTTCTTCAGCCAACTTTATCATGTTGAAATTATAATTTTCAAAGGAATTTCCTTTCTCCCCCTTCTCTCTCCCAGCTATAATCTAAAGTGCATAAGTTTATTGCTATCTGAATCCTGCCAAAAGCACACTTTTATGGTACCAGTTATCCAGCATGTCTTGTAGAAGTGTGAGACACAGAGAGAACAGAGTGTTTCATATAAACTGCTTTCCCATTAACTGTAACAATAATCATCTTGAAGTATAGTGTTTCATCTGAAGATATCTCCCTCAAAAAGCCTCCAAGTTGGTAAATTAAAGCTGAGAATCTCCTGGCTTGGTGGGAATGAACAGATTGGCTCAGGCTAGCCCTGAGGTCACTCTGACACATTTATGAAAAAATATGGGAAAAGGGTTGGAAAGGATATGCCTTCATCCCCACCATTGCCCCAGTGTTGAAAGACTCAAAGCATTTACTGGCAGATTGTGCCAGCCCCATGGTACTGGCCTTGGATAAATATTCCAGAAACAGCTAGTGGCCCAGGCTCTGAAATCACGTGGTTCAGAAAAAGGACAAAAGACATTATTGCTAAATCTCATATGGGTGCATGATCTATGGAGCTTGCTGGGCCACCTGAGGCTGAGACTACTGAGGGACCTGCCTGGGGACAGGAAATGTTGAAGCCCTGCCACCACCTCTCTCCTGGTTCTGCATCTGTGAAATACTGGGGACTTCTCCACAGTCTGTCTAATCACAGCTGGTCATCTTGCTGTTTGGAGCCCACAAGAAGGATAAGAGCATCAGGTCAATGTGGTGAGATGCAGACATTCTACTTGGTAAGGGAGGAACACTCAACATAAAAAATCCGTCTTGAAAAACCAAAGACATAGAGGAAGAGCAGACCTTCTTCTCTCTATCCTATGGAGTACTCCCTGGTGTCCATCAGACACCCCAACTGGTAGGACACGAAGTCCACATGCTCTGAAAATTTCCAGGCATGCTGAGTCCATGTCAGAAGTGCCTCTCTGGTGCAGCCCACCCCAGCTACCAGAAGTACAGGTCAGCCAGCCTGAACTGAGCCCAGAAATCCAACTGTTTTCCCCACACCTTACCCTGGGGGAGACACTGCAATAAGTCCTCCTGCCTGCTTGGTCCCAAGGGCAGCTTGCTTTCCCAAAAGCCCAACCTGGAAGTTAGACTGCCTGGACTGGGGCCAGACATCTGGCAAGTCTTTGCCTCAGGTTGAATTCTAACTTTTGTGGATTTTCTTCTTATACATGGAGCAGGAACTCTCCATGTAGAAGTCTCAGGAAAAAAAAAAACAACAAAACCCCAAAAAACGTCAACATTGCCTACACAGAGAAGGGAATCCCAACCTGTGACATGGTGAAGGACAGCAGAATTTACCAAAACACCTGATCAAATAGCTTGGTTTTCAGAAGTGCTGTGCATCTAGGCAGTCCCCATTCAACCTATGTAGGGTTTTTGTTCATTTACATCAGTAGTAATTTGTTCCCAGGTTTCAAAACTTTCTTTAAAGTGTCATATTAATTTCTCAAACTCACTGATTGTGCTGGAGAAACAGAAATACACAGGTAACTGGTTTCCTTGTAGGCATGGCTAGACTAACTCTTAGGCTCACTAGGGCCACAGTAGCACTTTTGTCATTGTTGCAGGTCCTGCTACCCTCTGTCTTTATCAGAACCTGTTGCTTGCACTGTTAAAATACTTTCTGAGGACAGTGATTTCAAGGAGCACTTAGGGTGCAAGCAGGCCTTGACCTGGGCAGGATTTTGCCTCTGAGACAGAACCTATCATGTTTATGCCTCTTAAATGCCAATACAGTCACATCATAATGACATTTCATTCCTGGGTATCACTTTTTCTCCAATAGATCCCCAAGCCTTGTATAAAAAACACAAACAAAAGTAAAGCAAAAAATAACCTCATGGGACGTGCATGTGAACACGGTCAGGAATCAATATGGAGAAATCATTTCTATGTCAATACACAGCCAGGGAAGGACGACACCTAGGGATGCTCTGACTTCCTGGTTCCCAGCCCACCCTCCTGCCTCTGTGTACTCTTTTTTTCCTTCCCAAGATGGTCTACATTGCTGCCTGTTTGCCAGCGCCTGGGCTCCCATGTTGCAGGAGTCTGCAAGATCACAGTGCTGTTCTTAGGAGGCGGTGGATATGGCGTCTGATTTTCCATAGAGAAAATTCAAAGCGAAGGGAGAGGGGGAGGGATAAAACGATCCTGCAGTTCTCGTGTTGTAATGGTTATTTATTTTGTTTGGAGAGCACACATCACAATGCATCTGGTTAAAAAAGAAACTTCCTTAATTATGTATAGGCCTTTGAGTCCCAGAAGATACGTTATGTAAAAAAAGAAAAAAGAAATCCAAAAACAATCTACTGTTTGTTTGGATGCTCGATCTGTTCAACTGAAAAAGAACAGTTCCTCTCCAAGCCATCATTACCTATGTCTATGCATTTTGATTTGAGTCTCAGCTTATTGTAGAAGCCTTCTGCTTTGATTCTCAGCCTCTGTACCTTTTCCTCTCAGACTACAGTTTTTAGGGGGCTACAGTGCAGTGAAAATCAAGTGCTACAGAGAAACTGCCTGATTTCCCTAGGAATTTTTATGTGGGATCAATCTATGATTCCAAATAAGGCAGAATAAATCAAATCAAATAACACTCACACAAAGCATATTGATGAGGGCATGGATCAAGCAGGACAGACATCCGGTTATATAAATGACAGCCTGGAGAACACAGCTTTGTTCAAATAACTCAGGACGGCTCCCAGGGGCAGACCTTAACTCAGAGTAACCCAGGATTTCCTCTTTGAATAAAGGTACATCAATGTAAATGAGAGCAGATCCATGTACTACAAACCCAGCATGTTTTCCCTGTTGGTAAGAGAAGCAACAGCAAAAGCAACAAGGAGCCTTCAAGCTTCTCCTGGTTTTGGTGAATTTTTCATTAATGTCAGTAAGGCCCACAGTGGTCATCTCAGCAGAAGCCATGGATCCAAGGCCACTGGTGGACTGGATCATTTTGGCAAGAGGAAGCTGTGGCTATGTGTTGCCTCCTAGCCCACAAAAAACAATGAGTAACACATGCATCATGGGGAGGCCCTCTTCCCCCATGGCCAGAACAACCCAAAACGCTCTGCAAATCCAACACTTCATACGGTGGAAAGGTAGCAACAAAGCAGCACACCCATGAGCCAAGAAAAACTGCTGGCAATCAAAGCCTTTTTAGGAGGCCAGCACAGTCCTGCCTTCAACTGCCTGCTCCCTTGAGTACAACCTGTCTGAGCATATAATGCCCATGTGATGGCACCTTGGATTTGGCTTTTCACTGAAACACAGCCCCATGGGGTTTGCAGTGCCTTTTTAGTTTTCAGACTATAACTTTTTAGGAATATGGACTAGATCACATGTAAAGAACTGGAGCTATGGATCCAACTTTATTGGCCAATGGCTTTATAATCCATTAAGTTAAATCCTCTTGGTGCAACAGCAAATTCCATTTTTCCTAGCTGTGTTTGCAGAGGGATCCAGGAATATTCCTTCTGAGGTTTTTATCCTGCCAGAGATACTTAAGGGAAAAAAAAAACCCTAAAACCAAACAAACAATACAACCTCAACACAAATCAATACAAGAACCCACCTGAAAAATCACTGGCTGTTGTATTTGTCCTTTATTTGTTTCAAAATATTTGTTATTTTTGTAGCATTTGCCTGGACATTCAACCAAGTAATTGAATGAGTCTGTGTTTGAGGCAAAGATGATCTTTACAGAAACAAGGAAAAGTTTCTCATCCCTTAAAACGAAGGGGGAGTGAATCAAAATAAAAATGGTTTTGATTATAAAATGAAGGCTTACAGTGAGCAAGCTGTATGTGGGTTTTGGCATCACTATTTGAGTAAGAATTGGAGCCAATCCTGCAAGATGAGTAGGTCTGAAGATAATGTAGACTATAAAGAAATATCACTATCCCTGTTCCAAATTCCATATGTTAGTTGACTTATTTGCACCTCTAACAGCACTGAATTTAAAGTTCCCCCAATTGTTTCTGAGCTGGTTTGTGTGGGTTTTATGGGTTAATTCACAGTGTCAATGTCTGCAATTCTGGTTTAGAGCACGTAAAGGCATCTAAACAAAGCGATTTCAGTCTGAAACAACATACGGCTTTGATATGTGTGCAGCAGTAGTGTTATACTAGATACACAGAATGCAGAATGTTGCAAGTCGTTGTGTAGGGAAAGCACCTCTCTCCTACTGCTATTTTTAAGTTTTTAAAGCAGTTAAAAACCTCAGAAATATTAAACATATTTTATAGAAAAAAGTGGGAACAGGACAGAAAAACACTGTAGTCCATTAGATGGCATAAGTGTAACAATGGAAATTCAGGGAAACAAATTAGAAAAGAATGTTTTGTCTTGTGGATTTACTATTGCCCATAGCTTGTGGTTGCAAAACAGAGATGGGAGGGAGGAAGAGGAAGAGAGAAAGAAAAAGGCAGTGATAATTTTCCAACACTTTAAAACAAAAACCTGAAGGAAAACTAACTAAAATTCCATCTGCAAACAACATGCATCACTATGAATAATTGGTTGTTACTCATGCGTACGTATTAAAATAAAAACACACTGATGTGAACCAACGCCCCTAGCACAACTTCAGAGGTGTTTAAAGGTCAGGACTGGATTCATATTGCAGCATATGAACCTTATCTCTGCACTGTGCCAAACAAAAGCTACTTGAGTCCGAACAAGCCTGAACTTTAAGCTGCTTGAAACCTTTAGCCAGGCATGACTGTGGTGAAGTTTAGCCATTTCTAACCCTTCCCTTTCCTAATTTGTAGAGCTTACAGCATTAACCCTTTTTCTTGCTTGATCTTTAAATGGGTGAGGACAGAAAAATACTCTTGAGTAACTATGTTATACCTAGAAGAATAGGAGATCACTAACTGATGGCCATAGGTCTCGTTGTCTTGTGAATAACAATAATCTCAAATAAAAAAGAAAAATTACCCATTAGGATTATGTAAAAAAGCATTACATTTCCTTAAGAATCAAGTTACAGAGATACTTTTTGTAAGAGAAAAAGAGGTCAGTTACCACTATTAAACTTGTATATTGTTTTATACTAAGCCCTTCCAATGGCCTCTCTGAGGGACTGTTTAGTTTGTATTACACTCTAATAAACTCCAGGTGTGGAGGACAAACTGAATAATAAGAACCCGATGGACCAGACTAGTTAAAAATAATGTGGTACATTCCTAGTTCTCTGCATTTAATTTATTGTTAATCATTGTTATTACTTACATTTATTGGGTAGTTTTTCTAGATTTATTAGGCACTACATTTAACAGTGTTATCGCTTGTAACTGACTATCAGTGGAATAGAAAACATATTTTCTTAAAGAGCCTTATTCTAATTAGTAAGTTGTTTCCCTATTGAAATAAAACAGACCCTAGGAGAGTCAAGACTGACTTTTTTTTAAAGTCAGAATAAAAGTTCAGCTAAAAAGCCTTTTTCAAAACCACCTGTTGGAGCAAAGAAGCAGAAGTATCCACATACCCTACTTAGAGCTCTGCTGGGTGAAATACTTGGCCACAAACCATCAAAACAAAAGCTTGAGGGTTTTCAGCTTGAAGGCTTAACTAATCAATGGAGTTTTTTCCTGACCACTGTGACATGTGGGAGGGAGTCATTAAAAAGATGAACAAAAGCGAGTTTGAGCTGCTTATTCAGCAATCTCATACTACACAACCAAGCCAGTAGGACACATCCAACAGCTGGTGGAAGACCCAGGGTATATGATGCTTCAGGAAGTGAAGATGACCCCAAAGGTTGGTGATGGTGATGCTCCCACAGATTATTGTAGAGCAATCAGGGCTGGCAGCAGCTGCTTCACATCACCTTAAAGCTACTCACCACCTGACAAACATCTTCTGGGCCAGGACAACCCCTTGCAGGTCAGCAGAGATAGCCTCAGGGTGGGAGCTAAGCCAGCCCTTCATGAAAAGCAAGAGCTGCCTCTGGTCCACCCCTGTTAATTATCTACCTGCTCCACCCAAACCTTAGGCACACATGCTACCAATCTGCCAGCCAGCTATTTGCATCACCTCATCAAAATAAAAGAGCATGATAGACATGTAATGCTGTGGTTATCTGCTTGAATGGACAAATTAAAATCACTTCTTTGGTGGCAAGGTCATTAGTCACCACTGATTGAAAAAGCAACAAACCCTCCCAAATGCTCAGGGCTCCTATTAAAACTAGGGAATGCAGAAAGCTCACCTGTGGTCTATTGAGGAGGCCACATTCAATAAAGAGCAACCTGATATTCTTAAGCACCTCTGTTTGAAGAGCTCAAAGGATTTTTCACACAGCACAGGTCAGTTTGGAAGTTCAGCATAAAAGATACTTTGGTATAATCAGTGTTGGAGGTAATGTCAGAGTCTGGAGGAAAACTCAGAATTTTCAGGCTCTGCATTCAGCTGCAATAGCCAGAGGCAAAGGGTTTCCTTTTAGAGCTTTGCACCTCTGCAGGCACCATTGAATTGTAGCAGTGCCTTGGGCACTTACCACATCGTGGGTTCCCACTTAGAACAGGCTAGGGGAGCTGGGTGCACTGCCAGATGACATTCACAGCTTTACTTCCCATCCATCAGGACAATCAGTTGGCACAAAACACCAAAGTCCTCAAAAAACAGAGTGGGAATGAGGACAGAGAGATAGTCTGAGTTTCTTTGGGCATCCATGCAGCTGCTCTTGCAAAGCATGAGCTCAGCTTCAGGTCCCTGGTGACTGCTGTGTCAAAGGCTGAATCTTCCCCTGGCAGCTTCTCTTCCTGTGGAACCAAATATAAATCAGTGCTGAAGGAAATTCTGCTTGAAGAGAGACAGAGAGAGGAAGCAAGAGCCAACAGATGATTTGCTGCTCTGCTCATCCTAAATCCCTGGTATTTAACTCACAGGAAAGCAGCAGGAAATCTCACTATTTTGAAGAGGGAGGAGGTGAACAATAGTAGGTCAGATGAATCCTGATGACAGCCCCTCTATATTGCCAAGATGGGGAAAGTAGGGATCATCAGAGTGGTTCCTCTGCTGAAAGTACTTAAGTCATTGCTGTTAGAAATACCAGATCTAAGGGAAACAATTCTCAGGTCAGCAGAGAGCAGATGACCCCTTCTAATTTACAGAAGCCAGGAAATATGGCCGTAGGTGGAAGGTGACTGCTGTTCAGAATGTTGGCTGCCTTTGCAGAGATCAGGTGCCACAAGCCCTGCAATCCCACCTTCTACAACTGGTGTTTCTGCTGCCAGTTGGAAATCTGCTATGGGTTGTCTGAGTGCTCCACCTTCCCATCGTTCAGCAGCAATGTGGATGATACGTACATGCAGGTAATGTGAAAGGCAGACTACGGCAGAGTCCTTTTACCTTGGTATTCCCCTTCTCTCCTGCCCCATGGGGCTCTCTCACTATGGTCCTGCTTTTGCTCTAATATCCTCCTATTCATATTCTCAATAATTCCATTTTCTGCCTGCCACTGGCATTAGTTTTTTTGCCCCTTCCAATCTGCCCCCAGTTGGGTGGTTAAGTAGAGGCATGTGTTAGCAGAGGTTACAAATTGTTTAGAGGCTAATTTTAAAGGGATGCTTGTTATTGGATGTGATACATGTATAAAAATGTGTGTTGCTTTTCCAGTAATGGTATTTTAGTGCCCCATCATGCTCCATCAATATCATGTGTGTTCTAGTGTGTAGCTCTTGTGTCAAACTCTGTGGCCATAAATAATCCCTGTTTTGCATACTGCCCCTATTCTAAGCAGACACTTGGTCTCTCTTGCATTTTGGTCTGTGAGATCCACATGCTGGAAACAGATTCCAGAATGCCCCATTCAGGCTATGGGTACTTTTACAGCTGGGAAGGAAGCCAAAAAACTGCATTGCTTTGCGTGTGCCAGTAAAATGATATCTCAGGCAGTGTCAGACAGTGCAGGGTAGTTAATAAATAATAATAATAAATATCACATTTGTAGAGTTTTTCCCCTCCATTAGGATCCACCAGGCAGTCCAGGCGGAGGAAAAGCCCTCTCTTCCTCGTCCCATCACTTCCTCCTGTTTTGCAACACTCTTAGCTTTGGGGGAAATGTCTGTATTTTAATCCAATCAAAGCAACATCTCTTTCTAATCCACTCACAGAGCAGGGTGTGATACACCAAAGGGGGTGAGAAGGAAGTAATGGGACATTAGCAGTGGTAGAGCTTCCAAATCCCCCTCCTGAGCCAGGGCAAGCAGGGAGAGGGGCAGAAAAGTGCATTTTCCTATAGAACAGGAGCTGCTAAGGAGGCAGTGTGTGAGGGAAGTTAGATTCCTTCACATGCACTTCCAGCCCCAGGGAAGAGCCACCCTGGGAGAGGGGGCCGCAAAGGAAGATGGCTTCTTTGGAGTTTGCCCCAGATCAGGCAGTAAGTGGGGCACACACATGCAGATGTGCTGTTTTCAACAGTGGGGTGGGATTCAGTGCTGTAATTGAGGGTTGTCTTCCCATCATTTGGTGTGAAAATAATTCCCAGATGTTGGACGGTAACCTCTTAAATGTACCAAAAAGAACTACCCAGAACAGAAGAAGAAAGCAGAATATGATTTCAACAAGTCAGCAAGCAGTCTTCTGCCTCTTCAATGTTCCACAAAATTTGCAGTTATAAAGTCCTGACAGGACCTCCTGAACTGAGTACCTGTGGAGAGAGGAACAGGACAAATCCTAAGTTCTCTTTGCTTCTTACTCTCAGAAAGGAAGAGAGACATGAGAATTCAGCCTAGTGTGAATAACTTTATCCATTCCTGATATTTCCCATCTACAAAAGTGGTTTCTTTTGCTGGTTGTTGTTCATATAATTTTCTAAACAATACACTTTAGCAATGAGACCTCCCTTTTTTAAATGCATTTCCAGAGGGACTTGAGTCCAGATCACACACACACAAGGCAAGTTTCCAGCATTCTTATTACTCCAGTGGAAGAAATAACCAGAGCCAGCATCTCTGAACCACTTCCCAAACTGTTCTGTTCTTCTGATTTCAGCATCAGCAATGCACTGTTTCTAATCCATTACAGGAATTTATCACAGTACGTGTCAATTTGTTTCTCTTCTTTCCTCTTCTCAGTTTAAAATGACATCAGGAAAGAAATTTTACAGCAGGGCTGCTTCAATCCAAATTTTAGTGACAGAGCACTTTACTTAAATGGATCCTAACCGTGCACATTAAGTTTTAAGGGTGTGTACTAAACAGATTGAGCTTTACTGTAGTCTAGAAACTCCTTTGTTTCCTTTTTGGTGGTGAACTTTATTGCAAACAGTTTGCAATACTAGCTAACAAGAATCCAGGGTTTGTGGCTTTGGTTTTTTGTTTGTTTGTTTGTTTTCTTAAATGAGGAATCTTGTCCTTAATAGATAGTTTAAAGCTTTGCTGTAGGGGACATCCACAATGGGATGATTCTGTTTGGAATGGTCTTAATCTGATACAGGAGAGACAAGTCTAATGATGAAGAAATTCAAAACTTATATCTGTATGCTTGTTGGAACAAATCCTCCTTTGACAAGTTACTACTCTCTTTACTTGCTGGAATAAGGATTGAAAAAAGATCTCTTTGCTGAGTACATTTTCTCTGCCTGAATAGTCAGTAGTTAAAAATCTCAATAACGAAGGCAAACACTTGGGAAAACTGCATCGTTGTGAGTTTCTGAAGGACCCAATCCTATATCACTTGTTTTTATGAGTCATTGTGTGAACTGAAGCTGAAAGGATAAATCAAGTCTGTGAGGATTAGTGCATGAGTAAGGATTTCAGGATCAGGACCCTAACCCTCAGCCTCATAAATTTCCTACTGGAGAGGACTCAATGTTATTCATTCATCTTTTAAAGAGAGAGTAGGGAGGCAGTTGTGTTCTTTTTCTTTTTAATTAGATTTAATTTATTTAGATTGTTATTGAGATGGTCAACCACAATAGGGAATCAAAAGCACAAAGTAGGACAATTCTTAGAAGCCTGTTACAATCAGCATGGGATCATGTTAAGTGCTGGACACTTCATTTTCATTACATGATCTTTGATTTCCTCAGAGACAAAATAAAAATGTACATGACTGCAGTTTATGAAGGGAGATATCTCAGTTCAAATGGGAACATTAAGACATCCCCAAACCAACAGCCAAAAAGGGCCAAAGAATGAAGGAAAGAGATTCAGATTCAAATGCATTCCCCAGAGTAATTACCGGAGAAAATGGAGGTGGGGGGCAGAATAGGAGATGGCCATTGAATGGGATGAAAACCATGAGCATTGCCAAAAAAAAGGAAAAAAGGGGGGGTAGGGGCAAACAGGATGGAAGGAGAGAGCATGAGTGGCAGATGTCACTGGTTTCATTCCATCGTCTTAACTTGCTGTTTGAAAAAACTCCTCATGTGTGACCTGAAAAGAGAGAGAAACAAAATGAAAACAGGCATCAACAAAGCACTTGCTGTAGGATTTCAAAAAAATGTAAATTAATGACTGGCAGTAAGAATCTCCAAAGGAAACAACATCCCAGTTTAAGCATTGCCATCAACAAAAGCACAACAGCATATGGTAATGTTAACTTTAATATGAAAAGATAATAACAATCTTTAAAAAGTGACTTGAGAAAAAACCTTGCTAGGTGCTCATCCTTTTCAACTTGCCTGAAAAAGAAAAGATGTTGGAAGGTTTTGTGTTTTTCTGGGTTTGTTGTTTTGCATTTTTTTCCCTCTTCTCCTAAACTGTTCATATTATGTAGTTAAATGAGGTTGAAATTGGTACAAATTTTAAATAAAAGTGCCTATAATCTCCAGAAAAAAAGGCAAAACCCCCAGATTTTTAATGAATAATTACATCTAAACTTATTTAAATATAGGCCTATTGATTCAGATAAATTCTTTAGAGCAGATCCAAGGCAACATTTCCTCCCCTGCTCCTCTTCTAAAAGTGTTGTTGTTGTGTGGTTAAAAATGAGCATCCACTCATGGCCTACATGAGCCTCACCCTCTGCATTTCCTGTTGCTGGCTGCCCCCTTGCTCAGTATCCTTCCTCAAAGCCTCACCCCTCCTTCAGACCCAGCTATCTAAGAACATATTACTGACTGCATCTGTGACAAGTGCACATGCATGTTGCATGCTAAAATATTCATTGCTCATGCCATTACTTTGTGGGTTTATCCAAATTTCTGCCTTTTCAAGCACAACTGTTGCCTTTTATCTTTGAAAATCTCTCCCCTGTCCCATGCTGTAGTCAAACAGAAGGAAATTACTTTGTTCAGGTCATCCCATGAAGGCCTGAAGATGCTGTTTACTCACATGAGAGACCTAACTTCAGTTCGGACTTATATGAAAAATGGCTATTGATATGATTGTAGCACCCAGAAGGAAAGGCAGCTTTGAATATTTCTTCTGACCTACAGTGAATATCAGCCTCCTAACGTGCCTCTAATGGGCCAAAGTGAATAATTTTAGAAAGGTGGGTATTTAAACCAACAGAATCTCCACGCAAATGTGCATTACACTGCTGGTTTAACCCATGATCCCACAGTGAGGGCTTGGAGATATCATTTTGCAATAAAGATGTATTTCACGGTCAATTGGCTTTATCCAAAAATAATAGCAAAAGAAGCTTGCAGGGGGAAAACCAACCTAGTTTGGCACAAAATGCTAGCACTACTGGATCTGAGTAGAGAAGAGTTTAAAAGACTCTTGTGCGCTTAGCTGTACGCTGAAAGAATGACACACAAACAACAGCCGCCACATGAATGCATCCATTATATCCTTTATTGAAGATCACAACAATAGTAGCACTTCATTGAAGAAAAGATGATTCCTCTATTATAGACAGGCCCCTCAGATCGCCTAGCTCAGCGTACAACTACAAGATGTACAGTTCTCTCTGCATTTTCATGTCATTGCCAAAACACACAAAGTAGATTCTCAAATGCCTGGGGCTAAATTACAGCCCATACGAACCACACTGGAAGTTTGAGAGCCCAGAAAAAGTTCTGAAGGTTTTCTCTCTCTCTCTTCATGAGAGAAGCCAAAGCTCGTGGGTACAGTGTTTGTCATGTGAAACAAGGTTATTTTATATCATTTGGGGTTGTTTTATTAATGGTGCTGAAAAATTGTTCATTTCATTTCACTTTTTGTCTCCTTTTGAAGATAGTGGGATGAAGGTAGAGTGTTTTTAACACATCCAAGATAAGAAAAGAATAGACCCTTTTGTCTCTAGAGCTGTATGCCATCACTATTAAAAATCTTTCATCTTGTCTCAGACAACAAGCACAGAACATGACAAAAAATAGGAGTGTCAACAGTAAAAAAAGCATGGCAGGGGGTGGAGGCTGACAGGTAGATAGAGCCACCTCTTTGCCTCAAGATTCATCCTAGAAGAATTGGTCAGGGCAAAATTTTTTTCTCTCAGGTGGTTATTCTCCTGTTTTGTATGAGACAAATATTCTACGCTTGTGAAAGAGTCACCTGTGAGTGGGTGAGCAGAGCTGCTCTGCAGGATGAGGGGTTGAGTCAGCTGATGGAGGAATCCTACATTGCTGTGGTATCATCAGTGTCCAATAAAACTGGAGTTCCTGTGGCCCAGTGTGACATTGTCAGCACGACTGAGCATGAAGGAAAGCCAAGGGGGGACATTGTGAGCCAAGGAGGGACACTGCAACAGGTGCTGTGTTTGGTGACTGCGCAGGAATGCTCTAGGACTGCCACACCAGCAAAATGTCCTGGCCAAGTGCTTGTTACTGAATATTCACCCAGGCTGGTGTGTGTCTACTGACACCTGATGTGTGCCATCAGTCAGCATTCATGGGAGAATAGGAGATGGCCCCAAGTGTCAGGCTGAGTACAACCTCACGTTTCAATATCCCCACCACCTCTCCTCATGCCAGAGCAGCTCTGAGAGGAAATCTCTGCACAACAGGATGAAAGGAGCTCCTTTCTAAAGGCACTTGTGAATCAAGGCTAGGTTCAGCAGACGATCCTAAACCAACTTATAAATGAATGTTTAATATATTTCCCTTTGACATTCCTCAAATAAATATTTGGATTTTTCATTTTGAAAGAATACTTAATTTGGAAATTAAAGTAAATTTCCCTTTTGAAGGGATTAAAAACAACAGCAGTCAAAACAGAAGGAATTTTTTTTCCAACTTGAAATTGATTCCTCTTATGGTTTGACTTTTCTTATTTATTTTGGGGCTACAGGAAAGATAAAGATTTCTTTCAGGTTAGCCTAAAAAAATGTTGTTCAAATCAGCCAATGATTCAAAAAAAGAGGAACAAATACACCCAGCTCCTGCCTGCAGACCTCTGTTTAGAAGCCCTTTTCAGTGTGTTACTTGGTGTCATCAGTCCTATTTCTCTTCAAAGATTTGTCACTCATTCAGCAATTAGGAGTCTAGTGGCATCACATGTAGGTTTCAGGGATGTCAGTTTGCCAGGGTGGAATGCACTGTTATTATACACAAACCTAGAAATACCTACAGGATATAATACAGATGTCCTACCAGGACTTATAAAGATCAATTTATAGATGTCCTGCCCCCAACAGTAAAAAAATAAAGCAGCAAAGTATCTTTTCTGGCAAAAGAAGGCAGAGCTGAAGAGGTAAATGTTAAGTAGAAAAGCTTGTATTGTCTTGGAGGTCCCTTCAGCAACTGTGATTTATCTTTTGACCTTTTCTGTTTGTTTACTGTCACATTTTGCCAAAAAATAGTGGTTGCTGTTTCTTTTTTTTTTTTTTCCTCAGAATAACCTTATTCCTCTCAGATTTCCCTGAGATGGCAGCACTAAACTCAACACAGCTATTGAAATATACACAGTGGCCTTGAAAATATGTCTGATCAAGAGCAGCAAGGTTTCTGGTTCTTTCCTCCGGATGCCATGGTCAAAACCTGGTATCAGCTGCTTGTTTACTTGCTTTCTAGGTTGGGGGATGACATGCAAAAAATCTGGTTGGAGATCTGCTGGCCTTTTAAGAAGACAGTGTGCTGTTCTTTTTGATGGGGTGAGACTGGCTTTAGAGGTCAATCAACAGAACTGATAGAAAACAGATTTTTCAGCTTATTGAATATTTTTAACTTTTGTTCTATTTCTTATCTGAAGGGGGCCTACAAGAAAGCTGGTGAGGGACTTTTTAGGAGGTCAGACAGTGATAGAACCAGGGGAAATGGGTGCAAGCTAGAGGAGGGTAGATTTAGGTTGGATATTAGGAAGAAGTTCTTCACTATGAGGGTGGTGAGACAGTAGAACAGGTTGCCCAGAGAGGTTGTTGAAGCCTCATCCCTGGAAGCTTTTAAGACAAGGCTTGATGGGGCCCTGGGCAACCTGATCTAGTGGATGGTGTCCCTGCCAGGCAGGGGGGTTGGAACTAGATGATCTTTGAGGTCCCTTCCAACTCTGACGATGCTATGATTCTTGTTGGGCATCAAGAAAAAAATGCTTCTAATTGACCAATTAGTCAAAAAGTGTTATTCATGAACTGTTTAAAGTTACTTGAATTGGATAAAACTTATATTTTTGATCAAGTGATTTGAGTTTGTAATTAAAAACAAGAACAATTTTTAGATTTAAAAAAAACAACATCACCACCAACAAAAAAGTTAGCATACCTTCTAAGATGTTGGCATCACCCTAAAATGCATTTTTCATTTAAATCTTTTGCCATGAAGAATTCAGACCAAAAGATGAGCAGAGTTTAAAGGAGGAGTATGAACAGTAAGAACCTGTTAGGCCTAGAAGTTACATTTTTCTCAGCAGCATTGGTTGCTATTCTAAACAGTGTTCAGTCATCAAATCAGCTTGAGGAAAGTGTTCTTGATGCTGCCAAGTCACTAATGCAGATTCAATGTGTGTATCTTCTGTGACAAGTTAATAAGCATGTATATTGTTCAGTTTTTAAGCCAACTGTTAGGCATGGCATTTTTAAAAACCAGTGTTTATATTCAACCTTCTTTAAAATTTTGTGAAGTCACAGTCAAATCACAAAGCCCCAAACGACTTAACTGGTTTGGTTCCAAAATTCAAACTGGTTTCTGAGACAGAAACATGGCAAAGTACTGGCAAGGGGCTTTCTGAACACGAAGGATTTTTCAGTTGAAATCACTGGAGAGTGAGTCTTGGATCACCAGCTGTGAGTCTGAACTTTACCCAATTCAACCTCAGAAATTAATCTTCAGATCAACTGGGTCCTCAATGTGAGGCAAATGTGGAGAAAGGTCTCTCTACATCAGCCCTACTTACACATTGGTGGCCATACCGCTGATTGGTGATCTCTATAAAACTTGAGGCTGAGTTCAGTATGAGCAGCCAGCAGGGCCACCTGAGGCCTGTCTGTGAACAGGGACCTTGGGAAATTTCAGTTTTGACACATTTTCTACCTCTGTATCAGTAACTATGAGAAGTCCTCCATGTGCTGGAAGCCAGCATGATGTGTGGGAGCTTCCATGTTAGACTTGACGTCTTCTATTGTCAAGGGTTGTGGCTGGGCTGACCACCAACCCAATGACAGACGCTCTGTGTTATCCCATCTTCCCCCTTCCCCTCTAGAAGGGAAAGGGGATGAGAGAGACAGAGAGACTTGTGGACTGGAAAATAATAATAAAACTACTTTAATAATAATAATAATGATAAATGAAATAGATACAAATATGTACAAAAGGCAATACTGAACCCAACCCCCCCTTGATGGCAACTACATCAACGCTGATACTGCAGCAGAGGGCCTCAGCAGAAGATAAGAGTCAGGCTCAGGGTCTGGATTCTGATACTGGATGTGGGAACTTATGGATCACTGAAGCACAGGAGAAAAGGAAGACCAGAAAGGAAGAACAATCTAGCAAGAGGAGCTGACCCTCAGTTTATATATCATATAAGACATATATGGGATACTTTAGTTGATCAGTTTAGGGTCACCTGTCTTGTCTGCTCCTTTACCCTGCACCCCCCAACATGAGACACAAGATTCAGCGGTGACCTTGCTTTGTATACCAATCCCTGCTAGTAAATCTATACGTTAGGCCTTATGACTGCTAAAAGCTGGCAATGTATGCAAAAACATGTTCCTAGTTTTAGAAAGTGCAGTTTCTCAGAGGAGCTTTAATTAAAAAGTAAAATCACTAAACAAAATTAATTATGTTCTAACCCAAACCAGGACATCTTTATAAGAACAGAGGATACAAGAGGACATATATCCAAATAAAACATTTTTCTTAGTTTCAAAGAATTATTTCTAATTTCCTTTACAGATTTGACCCCTTTACTAGTGGGTCTCAAGAGCAACTCCTGCTCAGTAGGTCACTGGACAGGGAACATGGTCCCATAGTTGGAACACCAGATGGCAGCTGCAGGGACCTGTGCTCCACTGCCATCCTCACCACCCAGTCCAAGGGTGACTTTGGGCACCTCCCTTAATTCCTTTCATAAGATAGGATGCCGATGATAATCTCTGTCCCCTCTTTTGTTTTATTCCAGTCCCATTGGTCTACTGGTAGGACCACAGCATCCCACAGCTGTCGGCAGGACAGGGAGGTCTCAGGGAGCTTGTTCTTGGAGAGAGGGAGCTTCCTGAGGATGCAGATCCAAGTTGGGACTGTCTGCTGGGCTTTGTGAAATGCCTCTCCAAAACATCCTCTTCAAAATCTTCGGGAAAAAGAACATGCCAGATGACTTTTATTTAACAGAAGAGACAAAAAGAAAAAAAAAAAAAGGGAAAAAAAAAAAAAGGAAAGAAGCAGAAGACTTTATGACTCAATGCTGCATCAAGGAAAAAAAGTGTTAACTCCCTTAGCTCCCCCGCCTCCCCTGCAGCGCTTGGGTTCTGAGTCACAGTGACCCTCCCAATTACTGCAGGACTATCCCCTTCAGGAAGCATCAGTCAGAGCTTTGGCACTGGTTAGTCCCCATCTTACATTACCTGATACTTTGTTGGATGAAACCCGGTTATTTTCCTCTGCCTCTTTCTACAAGCTGGCTACTGCTGGTACAACAGCTTCTGCAGCTCCTGCCATCTGGAGCAGACTTCCTACCCTGCTGATTTTGGCCTCTGTTTCGTTCTAATTCCGAGATGAAACAATATTCTCCTCCCTTGTCTATGACTCTTCATTTCTCTCTGTCCTTGCTATTATGTATTATTTATGCTAGTAACTGCCTGACAGTGGTCACTTGTTAGTACAGGGTAAAGAAAAGAGAGCAAAATGTTTCCAGTCACAGACTGGGTTTGGGTTTTTTGTTGTTTTTTTTTTACTAACATGGTAGCTTTCCCTAAGCAGTCTCCTCTTTTTTTGGCTGAAAATATAACTGCATGATCTCTCAAGAAATATGATTAACATTAGTTTGAATTCTTGAGAAAGCTTAATCAAAGTTGCTTTCAACCATTTTTAATTATGTATGCATGAAAAAAATATACACTTTTCTGCTGTGGAAAAAATATTGTCACACATTCTCATCCCACTATACGCTCATAAACACATCAGGTGGCTCAGATGTTGGTAAAGCTGGAAAACGAGATATCAAATTAGCAGAGAGGAACTTTTATGGACTAATTGGACATATAGATCAGGGAGGGAAATAACACTGTGTCTTTCATAAAGGAGGGAGGATTATTTTGTTTCTTAGCTTTTTCTAATATCACAAACCTGAGAAATGAAACATGCCCAACATGCAAGCAAAGCTAAGTTTGCACTAATGAGAAAGCAAAACCCCAAGTATTTTGGAAAGGGTTTAAACCCTCATTCTTCCAGGCACAAAGGAGGCTTCAGTACTGGGGTCAGGGAGACATTTTGTGAAAGGTCTACTGCAGAGCCTTTAATAACATCCTCAGAAGTATGGGGTAACAGCCTCTGCTTGAGACACTCTTTTATCCTACTGTTTTCTTCTGCTCTTGCCATTCTTCTCTAGCCACTGAACAAAGATGGGTCTTTGTTCCATCACAACAACGTCTCTTAGATTTGAAAGAGTGGGCAATTAGTTTTTGTGAAGCCCATCAACAGCACTCTCCATTAGCCACATCAACCTGGCAATGTTCTGCTTGCTCTCCCTATTTAATAAGAATGTCAGGAAAACACATTTATAACTGAGTCATCAGTGGCACTCATTGCCACATGGACCATCAAATATTTAATAGGATTAAAAATATCCAAATTTGTACTTCTTTGTAAGGACACCAGCCAGTGATGCTGGGTGGGACTGAGAAAAGGTTGAAGACCCAAAGGCCTTCGTGGCTGTGGAGCATCAACAGCCACAGAATCACAGAACCACAATTACGGTTGGAAAGGACCCTCAAGATCATCTAGTCCAACCGATAGCCCTACACTACTCTTATACCTAAATCATCCCCTGAAGAAACACATCTATTCTCTTCTTAAAAACCTCCAGGGATGGTGACTCCACCATCTCCCTGGGCAGCCTATTCCAACATCTCACTATTGAAGCTAGGAGAGTTTTCAGGAGACATTTGGTACTTCAGGGCTCCTCTTGGCCTGGAAAACACGAGACCTTATTGAGTTATTGAGTAATTGAGCTGGAACAACAGGGTACCACAGGAATGAACCACTGGACCCTGCTGGCTTTGCTTGATTTTTCATCTTCCAATTGCTGCTCCCCTGCGTTCCTCTCTCTATTGACTGTGGTTGATTTGTGGGGTTTGTTTTTCTTTACTTCATTCCACCTTTTCTCTTCCCTTTTATGTCCTAAATTGTTATTCGGCTGTTTTGATTTAAATTATGTTTATGTACAGTTACTCACTGCTCTGACTGTTGCCTCCTCCCTCCTGTGACTGTCTCTGATGCTTGTACATTCACTTTGGCTTCTTTACAGCAGATGCCTGGAGCAGTAAATGAAAGCAGCTCTTTTATCAGTGAGCCCTTTCACCTCCAATTTTTTTATTTCTTATTAAGGCTCCAACCAGTCCTAGCTTTCTCTTCAAACATAGTATGCTCAACTCACAACAACAACATCCACCACTGCTTCTGCCACGAGAAACCCAGCTAAACTGCAAAATTATCTACTCTTCTAAACTGTCCCTCATCCCTCTCCCTTGTTTTTCAGAAGTGCAGCAGTATTACTTTGTAGAGAGTGTTACATGGACCCCACTGTGGCACTCTGAACACCACATGTGGCCAATCTAATTTAGCCTATGGCTACAAAAATCCCCAGTTGTGGAATAAACCTGCTTATGTTATTAACAAATGCTGTGAGAAAATGTTTAACACGGCTTCATCACAGAATCATAGAATATTAGGAGTTGGAAGGGACCTCGAAAGATCATCTAGGCTTCATGAAATAGAAGTTGGGATAAAAAAGAAACAACTCATAATTTCTTTCAGGGCACAGAACTGTCAGTGTGGTCAGCCATTCACCAAAATGTGAATATTCAAATATGTATATAATTCAGTGTTTAAAAAAAATGAAGGGAGGGTTATTTTCTTTTACACAAGATTGCAAACACCAACACTGAAAATCTGGTGGGGAAACTCCTTGAGGATTTTCCAAGAAAAGTGGACAGAAGCACTTCAGTTTTGAAATTAAAGCCTCTGTTCTTTCCAAGGGGTTTTTGTGTTTTTCATAAAATAAGATGTTTCTCATAATTTTGAGAAGAGATGCACCCCCCCATAAGTCCCATCCTCAAGACTGCCCTTCTATAGACAGAGTCTGTACGCCATCATTTGAAAGGAAGATGAAAACTGCCATCAGTGTTAAATTTATTGCTAATTCACTGAAAGGTATTTTTTTTATCTGCATGTTATGCCATGTTACCAAGGAACAATCAAAATAAAAAAACCCCAAATAAACCCCACATTAGCAGTAAAATTTCCAGTAATAACATGTTTAAAAGACAAATATTACATGCTTTGTAAGAAAGTACACTCAAAAACCAATGGAGTATTTGATTCAGGAACTGAACCCATGAGTACTTACTCATGTGAGGTGCCTTTCTTATCCTTTCAAGCCACTGAAGAGAAAAACCCCTTGTAAGCCTACAACCATGCAAGAGTTCTTCTTTGTTCTTCAGAGATCTTCATTTCACCTTGCATGGAGATAGTTTTATCCCGTATTTGGAGTGAGCTCTAACAGGTGTAGAGGTACAAGACCTGGATCCAGAGGCTCAAACTTGCAATAACAAGAAAAAAGAGCATTGCAGCATGGTATGATTGGAATGCTATCAAGACATTAAGTAATAAAGAAAAGACATTTTCAAGGAAGTGTAGTAATAGAGTAACTACAGACAGCATGGATGAATTTCAAAGAAGGAAGAAAAGAAACATCATGTAAAGAACTACTTAACAATGGATATGAAAGATATCCAAGTAAGAAGAAAATAACAGTCCCAACCCAAACATTAGAAGGCTTCTGGCTGTCATTATAGAAGATTATGCTATTTTTCAATTACATAATGATTGCTTATATAATTCATCCAATTGTAAACAGATTCTTTAAAAATCCATTTTAGCCAACAAACAAGAACGTAATATTTATCAAAGAACCACTAAACCTTTCTCCCTTGTCTCGTTGTCTGTAGAGCTTATGTTCTTCATTCACCTGACTGGATGGTTTTCTGCATCCTTTCTGATGATGTGAAGTGTCCTTTTCCCTTTCATCCTCTTCTCAGTCTCAGGAGTAAGAACAAAGACTTCCCTTATGAGAAGAATCTTGTCTATCCAGGAAGCCAGAAGCACTGTGTGCTCTAGAGCTCCACAGCAGAGGTGACTAAGTTCTCTATGAACACCAAAAGTTTCTGCATCTAAGCATCAAGTATTGTGAATGTTTAGTAGTGGTCTTAGCAGTTCTAGGTTAACAGCTGGACTCTTTCCCAACCTAAACAATTCTGTGATTCCTCTACTACCTAAATTGCACCCCACAAAGCAAGATAGAGATGATTTACAACCCTTTCCAACTGACCTGTCTAACTGCAAGAAGCCAGGTCAAGAGCACTGACAATGCTGGTTTTTAGGACACCAGACTGGAATTGATGAATTTGGGTTTATTTCTTCTTCCTGCAGTCTGCTTGAGTGACTATTGTTAGTTTAATGCAGATTTAATTCATCCACCTGGGGCCTTGTCCCTATTTTGTCTTGTCTCCTTAATTAAGGGCTGCTGGGAGACTTTGAGAAATGGCTCCCTTTCCACTATGTGGTCCTTCTCAGCCTGCAATCCAGCTGTGCAGGGGATTCTGCTTCTCCGTTGCTTGCATTTGTGATTGAATAAGGGCTATGATATCACATCTGTATATAACATACCTCCCATTGCAACCTATGCATAGCTATCTTTACAGTCTCTGAGAAAGGAAAAGGTACTTTCCAGGCTTCCTATCACCTTATGCCTTGAGCCCTGGTGCCTGTTCCATACCTTGGGACACTCTTTGCAAAACTATGACTTCATTTTTCCCCCTAAGGAAATACTCATCCCAGGTAAAACTGCTCCTTGTGCATTCCTGCTACACCAAGCTGGTTTCTTGCCTACTCCGGTTGCCTAAAGCACATCCTGAATTGATGTGGGACTGAGCATTGATGCCTTTGTGCCTAAAGAGGAAATGCCAAATCAGATTGATTGCCCTCATGGTGGTTTAAGCATTAAAATGACCTGAAACGCAGGTGGGATTCAGGGATTAGATTTGCTTGGGGAGTCGTGGTGGCTTTTGAAGTACAGAGAAGCTGTAGGTCTTGGTGGAGGATACACTGAAGAGGAAGAGACATCATGGGATCTCAGCTGAAAGCAGAGGAAAAGCAAGGAAACACTGTAGATACTTAGAGTAAGAGAAGAGGTTGTAGAGAGCATATTCATTTCCAGACCCATAATCATGCATTGGTGTTTTAAGAGTTAAAACATAAATGCAGATAGTGACTTTGGAACCCATCCTGCCATAGCAAAATTCACAGCAGGTGGGGGGTTTTAAAATGCAACTACCTCAGTGCAAAGAACCTGGGGGTTAATGTGAAAATAATTTTAAGAACAGGTAATTTTAAAGGCCTTGGAGGTTGCTTCCTTTCCTCAGGCAGCGAGAGGTACAGGTTGGGAGCAATTAAAAGAAAGCAAGTTTGCTTCAAGTGCTCACCGACAGGGCCAACAAAACAAAACCAAACAAACAAACAAAACCACCAGAAACAGTAAAAAAAATAACAACCAACACCAAAAACCAAAACAGTTACTAAGTGGAATTTGGTTTACATATCAAGCAAAGTTGTACTGAGAAGCAAGGGAATGCTCCACAGTGATTGTTCATGACACGGTCCTTCCTGTAGGCTTTACACATGTCCCAGCACGCACACATGAATAAGACAGGAACCACTAGAGAAGAGAGATGGAAAGTCCTCTGAAGACGGGAAAAAAATCAATGGAAAAGAAGTTGACCCAGCCAAGCTGACTCACTCATTAACAAGGGATAGCTGAAGGCTAAATGAGGGGGGAAATGCAGCATTATCAAGATACAGATATGTCATAAAGGCTGAATTAATTTAAAATATTTTAGAATATTTAAGACACCAAATTTGTATATAGGTAGCAATAGTCCATCTACAGAGATTAATTTAGGTGAAAGACCTATTTTGGATAATCCTATTGCAGAAGCCACAGAACAAGACAAACTGATTTATTATACTTTTGCAATTTTATGGCACACATTGCTCATTCGAAGTCTTAAAAACTACTTGATTTTCCACCTGGCAGAGTAGAAGAAGCCCAGTCTTTTTTTCTTCTGCACTGAGAAACAAATAACTTCCCAAGATCTTACAGAGATCTTACAGGGTCTGTGGCACAGGGAAGAATTGTTTTCGCCTGTCATGAGTCACATGCCAGTGCTGCCATTTCCCAGCTATTATTACTCTCTGTCTGTGAACAAAGTTTTTGCTTATAATCTGTGGGAAGATAGGGACAAAATGCAATAGCTATCTCCTCCACAGGTGGGTAGGTCCAACAATTTCACTGCTCTAAAATAAAATTTTTTAAAAAACATATACAATTTTGAGGAAAGATCAGTTAAAAGCAGAAGATTGGATGCATTAATTGTACTGTTTTTTTAAGAGATGATTCGCAGACAGCATAGGACAAAAAGGATCCTTTTGAAAAGGATTCCTCTCACTCCTATAAGTGCTTCTAAATGGTAATGGTCTCTAACTATATGTCTACTCTTTCCAACTTCGTTCATCAAACAGAACCTCTAGAGAGACCATGTTGATCCCTATGGCTATAAAATTCCCTTGGTGCTGTAATGATCTGAAGGTATAAAAATTCCATGGAAATAAATCCCAATTAAATACCCATTAACAACGATGGAAAGATCACTGGGGCTATTAGAGGTAGCCCTAAGACACAGTAACCACACACAAAAATTGTCCAGCTTCTTATTTATCTGCTTTAATGACTGTAGTGCAAAGAATAACCTTCCTAACATTTCAATAACCAGTCCTAATTTATTACAACTGAACTGTAGCATTTTCATAAGGCTTAAGTACTTATTATTTGTATTGTGGCAGCAACAGCAGTCTCAATCCAGTTCATTACTTTTTCCTCAGTATTATAAGAGATGTTTCTGCTCCCCTTCCTTCAGAGCAATAAAGAATGGAGGATGTAAGAACCCAGTGTTACCCAAACAACACAAAGAGCTGAAGCAACTTGTCTCATTTTACTTGGAAGGCTGTTGCAAAGTCTGGAGCTGAGCATACTTTTACTAATTTTTAACTACAGGAGACTTCCCTTTAGTAGTAGGATGTCTTTAAACACATTGGTGGTAATAAGCTTGGTTCACAAGTGTGTAATACTGGCTGTTTTCTGTCATGTTCCACAGACTTAACACAGAATCGAGTAAGCAGATTATTGTTGAAATGACTACTCCCATGTTGCTATTCAAAACCAACTTTGCTCTTTCAGCATTCAGACATGTCTAATGCCCAATCCACTTAAAATATGACAAGGAGACAGTCCTCAGCCTTGCCAGCAGTCAAGCATCATTCGGGACACTGAGCATAAGGCAGTGCCACATGGGCTTAACCTCTTTATTTACTGATATTGCAAAGGCAGTTTCCTCCTGCATGTTAAATGTTGCTGCCATAGGTAAGCAGAATGAAACCTCACCACCCTGTGACAATTTACACCAAGTAAAAATCGGGTCTTTGCAGCTTCTTCAAAATTCTGCTGCAATTATAGCTGCAGACCCACAAAAGTCCAAGACCTGAATATTCCTGATATTGAAATAGACTGTGCCATCCTAACTGCACCATCACCTAACAAGCGATGTGATCTGTGTGATACACTCTAGTCCAGGTTTTGATCTCAACACAGCATACAGAGACCATAGTTGAAAGTGACATGTGATATCTTACTGAATTCAGGCTCAGGAAAATTGCCAGTACTTATCTTGCTTGACCAGAGTGCAGCCTTCAAAGCAGTAATCATGAAATCTTATTATTGTACAAAGATTGGAATTATACACTGGAATCTGTGGTTCACACTTTTTGATTGGTTTAGGCTTTACTTGACTGGGAGATGCTAGTTTCTGTCAGTAGGAAACTATTCCTTGGTGCTGTCATCCTTCCGCCAAACACCTACCTGCTCCACAGGGGTGTGCATTACACATGGCTTTGACACAAGTGGAAGCACAATTTATTTAGTTTTCCTCAAATCTGAAAAGCCACCTAGACTTTTTCAGCCAGGTGCCATGAAATCAAAGTTAAAAATGAACGATTAGCAAGCAAATACTTAAAAATCAGAAACCACTGGCCCTGCATTTTCATCCACTGCCTTAAAACGTTTACTCCCACTGCAAATAATTGATTAATCAGATTGAAACTTTTTTGGTAAAGCAAATGTTTCTGACCTGGCCTGTGTACTTTCCACTTCCCACTAATAAATCAGTGTTTTTCTACTGCCTTTTGCCTTTCTTCCTGTAGGTTACCAGTAGTCTCATTGCCTAATTGTTATTACCATTGTCAACTGGATTCTGGCTTTTTCTTTCTTTTTGCTGGCACCTGTTTTAAAGCTTCAGAACACACTGTCCATCAACTAACTTCAACAGAGACTTCTTTTTGCAATGCATCATGTTGTATTCCCTGGTGCAGCTTTCTGCCCTAATGTTCACATCTGGTGGGCTTCATGGATCAGTTTTTAAAGCAATAAATCATTATGGTTCCCACCCAGCTGCCACCAGCATATTTCTGCAGACCATCATGTGCCCTACATTTGGTTTAATAAGAAACCCTTAGACTTCATTTGCAGCCATGTAATAGGCCTGTAGAAACTACAGCAATCATCTCAAAGAAACAAGGTCTTAAGAAACTGTGTCACATATTTTTAGTGTCTTTCAATACATTTTGTCAGTTGGAAATGAGGACAAGCTAAGATTACATGACCAATACATTTCCTCACACATAACCTCATCATGAGGCAAATGTTCCTTCTCAAGCACCAGTTTAGAATTAGCTTTGATCAAACTCTGATTATTGAAAAAGATCAAATCCTGGAGCTGGCCACAAGCCCTTGGCTTTTAATTCCTACTGAGAATATTCAATATCCTACATGAACATAGCTTTTTGCTGCTTTCTTTGTAAATTTTATTTTTTTTAAAAAAATATTTTTAGTAGGTCTTATCAACTGGATTTAAGACTTTCTAGAGCAAAGACTTTGAATGAAATCTGTGAGAACTGAGATACAATGCATCTGGTACAGCTGGTATAGACAATAGCTAAATTTTGATGAGCTTCTCACTCTAAACCCCTGATTCTAGTAGGGTTTAGATTCACCAAAATGTATCTGGTTTGGGTGGATTATATTTAACACATGCCCGCCTCATACTGACTTTTCTTTTGTAAAAGTTCAACCAAAATGACAAAGACCCTATTATGCTCCTCTTACATCTGTAGAGAATATATTTTGACAGACAAGAGTCTGTTTTGACTGAAAAACAACAAAAAAAAATGTGGCTGGGTGCAGGAACACCTCTGAGGAGAAGGAACTAAAGTAGTTCTGAATACAGTGAAATCAAAAGCTTAAATCACAACTTTAAATTGAGTAATCCCAAATTAAGAAAATCCTAAATCTGAATCTTCTCCCAAACTAGGCTTTATAACAAGGGACATCAGGATGTCTCCATCTAATGCTCTTGGCTTTCAAAACTTGTACCTCATCAGACAGGTCTGAGTGTTGAGTTGGATATTTTAGTAGGATAGTGCTGGTTCAGAACAATGAAACATCTTTGATTAATAAAACTCATATTTGTGCTGAGGATTGAGGCAGGACCTGCTCTCCACTTAATTCTCATCTAAGCCCTCAGGCTTAAGTGAAACCTATTTGTCTTGTGCTGACTTTCAGCACAGGCGTTAATTTCATTCTATGTGAGATCTATGCAACATAACCTGTGAAGTAAAGAGGAATGAGAAATATCTCTCTCCGTTCCCACAACATGTCCCCGATTTCCTCTTAAAATGTCTCTGATAATTGCTTTCAAATGCTGGCATGTACACACACTTTGGAGGAGGCACTCATTCAAAGAAAATGTGCAAATCTCCAGGACTGATTCTGGTTTTCAGAGGATGGAGGTTCCTAAAACAAACCCTTTAAAAAGTAAGAAGTCCCTATTTCTCTAATGAGCTCATCAGAAGAAAAAGTTGGGGGGGTTTTTGGTTGGTTTTGGGTTTTTTTCAGTCTGACAGAATGAAACTTCAGTCTTGTGGAACATTTGCATGTAATTAAATAGCTCATCTAGCTTTTTCTGATCAAATGATATGGCATGCAAGCCAAGCACCAATGTACAATAAAACAGACTAAATCCTCATCGCCAATATTAACTTCAACTGTTCTTTGGATTTCTTGGTGAAAACTCACTTTCACATCAGCTGATGGCTTCATATCATTGTCCCACTAAAAACTGCTGCAAGGGCTAAGCACTCTGAACTCCAACTATTGCAATGATTTATTTCTTCTGTTGATCTAAAGATGCAGCAAGTCCTCATCTTCTTATCATGACTGACTTAATGAAAATCTCTTGTGACGAACTGATTTTTTTCAACCTACCAAGTTCCCATAGTAGATTGAAATGTAGAAAACTTTAATTTCTTCTTAGTATTTAATCCAAATAAAACATTCAAAGAGCAGCTTCTTCTGGCATTCAGATTGCAGAAGTTCCAGTTTGTGGATGGATGCATTTCTCCTCTTTACGCAATAGACTATACCCAGGGTTATGTGGGTAACATGGTTGACCCCAGAACTGACTTTACCATGGTGTATTTTGTTTGGATTATGATACTCAAGCTTTCATATACATAGACCCCTCACTGAAGCCATGTTAAGCTAAAGGTTAAGAGATAATGAAGAAATACATCCAGTCTGGTGTCACCACTTCATCAGCCTTAAATCAGTTGGTGGGAGAAACTTTCACACAGAAGCAAAGCCAACCCCAATGAAACTCTGTTTTTATCTCTCATTCTGTAGGACACCCTTCAGAAGATCCCATCTTGGAATGACCTATCAGCTAAAACATGTAGATGTCTTCCTGTAACACAGCATTTCAGGAAATAAATCTACTGCTACCTAAAGTAGAAATGTCATTTGAAATGCCATCAAACCAAACACACACAACATTGGTGAATATTCTCCAACTCTTGAACTCTGTACTGGTTTTTGCATAGCTCACCCACATAGGAAAAAAGTTCACATTTTCCTCCTGTTCAAGTGTTCGGTGCTGTCAGCAATGTTGCCAGCATCAACCCTGCTGCTTTCCATAAAGCCTTTCACAATTGTAAAGCACATTTTTGTTTTCTTCCATCATAGGCTTTTTCATTCACTATTGGCCAAATAATGTTGATAATAATCCCTTCTAGGGAAAGAAGTTTACAAGCACAAAAATTACCTTTGTGTCTTGTAAGGCAACACAATCTCTAGCTCCCCTTGGTCATTTGTCATAGGAAAATGAAAGCTTTTAATGGTATAGACCAACACTACATCCTTAATCTTCTCTGAGAGCCCAGAACTTTTGGTCATGCGTTAGAGATGACCCAGCCATGCATGCCACATCTATATAAAAACCAGATCTTCAGTTTAAACTTTCCACTTAAAACAAAATAAAATCACACACATTGGTCTGGCATCTTTCAAACAACTACTGCTGGTTGCTGTATGTATATAATACCTTTTTTGACTTAACCTCTCACATCTCAGAGAAAAGCCATGTGAGGGGGAGAAATTGCACATGGGGCCGCATATCTTTTATCAACATCTTCTGACCTTATCGAGCTGAAGGCAAAGGGGAATCAAAATCCTATCCAGAACTGTTGGAAGATCGAGGTATAAGGCTCACAGTCTTTTCAAGATGGCCAAATTGAAGTTTCTTTGGTTTCTTTTGGAAAGACATGAAAGCTTTAAAGACAACATAAGGAAGACAAGCCAGCAAGATCTGAGTTTGAGCCGAAGAGGAAACCACTGAGATGCTTACCATCAGGCAGGCCTCTTTGTCTCCTGGTGTCTTTGCATCTGTCTCTGTCCACCTGGTGACCCTTGCTTTCTAGTTTGATTATAGGCTCTTTGGGTTTTGGAGATTTCTAGATGTTTGGGTCTTTTGGGGCCTGTACTGTACTCGGAACAAGTCTTCAAGTCCTAGTCAGCAAAGGTCTCTCATAGGGTGATGTTCATGGTAGTGACAGATCAGAGATGAATGCACTGAGAAAACACCAAGTCCACTATTTCCATAAATGCATGGAAACCAAAAACATTCAAGAAAGAACAAAATGGGAGTACTGGGCTTTGTGACATGCTTTCCTTTCATCATCCTCAGAGGCAAAAGAACTCGGTGTCATTCTCCTAGCTCTCCTGCATCTCAGTCTTGGCTCAGTGTGTAAGAAATAAGTGGATAACTTTTCTTATATTTTCTTACTAAAAAAAGAGAGAGGGAGAAAGAAAGAAGCAGCAAACCCAAACTGATTTTGATCCAAGAACCTTTACCTTTTCCCATAAAAGATTCACATTCTTTGGCCTTATAAATAAGTTTATGTTAACAGACTAACATCATAAATAACAGCCTGGTTTGAAGCTGGCAAAAAGATGAACCGTATCTATTAAGTGTGGCTCACCTCCATGAATCTAAACTAGGCTGTGAAAATATAACTGATCTAATTCCACAAGACAACCATAAAAGACAATGCACTGGGCACACATGCCTCACCTCTCAGGATACTGCTGCTGGAGCGCTGCGTGAGAGCTGGCATGCCTCCTTTAGGGAGCCAACTTCGGTACTGAAATGTCAAAAAAAAAGAGAAGTGTCTAGCTGGATGATTCATCACAGCTTCCTTCAGAGCTCTGTCTCCCCATAAGGATGGCAAAAGGATGCCAACGCAATCATAAAAACAGTCCCTTTTTACATTTCCCCACCCCAGGGAAGTGGAAACCTCATGGCAGTGTGACAGAGGCAGTGAAACATCTACAGTTTAGCCCAGACCATGCCCCCCCACAAACTCGAGAACCTTTACAGTCTCTCAGGGTTTGGAGCACCCACTATCTAAGAGGAGATCTACTGGGCTTACCTTCTTGTTTTTAATTTAAAGGCTAGCAGACCTTCTGCCCAACTTTGGCATGATGGTAGCGGCCTAATTAGACCCATCCAAGGAGCTGCAGTGCAGATCATGTGCCCCAGGGGTGAGCCCAGTGCAGCAGATGATGGGTCAAGTCCCCATGAGCCTTTGTTGGAGAAATGAAAGGGTGATGAAGTCGGGAAGTAGACAGGGAAATACCCGTGTCCCATTCAGAGACCTCTGTTTTCAGGATCCTTGTTTTTCAAACAGACTCCAATGTAAAATAAACACTGCCTGGGGAGAGATTAGTTTAAGCACCTTGGTATGGAGGATTCCTTCCCCACTATGTTCATTACTGTCGCTGCTTGTCAACATGCTGTTTGAATCAACTCCTTGTTCATTCCTTTGCCATTCATATATTCTAATCAGTCTCTACCCAGTTCACTATCAATGGCCCATATCAATCCAGCCTCACAGCCTCTGCAATACTTTATATCAAAGTCAGACCAGGCAAAACAGACTTTAAACTTCAACCAGGTTCAACTCCAGGTTGGAGACAGTGGAGAGTGCTGGGACAGCACAAAGTGGGGTTAGGAGACCCAAGATCTCCTCCTAGCATCAGTTCTCACTCTCTGTGTGGCCTTAAGAAAATTACAACAATGCTAGACCAGACTGGGGTCTGAGTCAAAGGCAAGGGTGTTAAATTTGCTGCATTCACACTTAAAATGTCCTTATAAGACTTTGTGAGGCCCTCTGATATCTACACAGCAAAGGTGCTAGGGAAACAAGTTAAGTTATTCATGGAGATCCAGAAAATAGAACCAATAAGTGACTTTTTCCTGTGTTCAACCCAAAAGCAGGTAAAATTTACCAGTTTTGTCAGAGTTTCACTGCCAGCTTTTGTTCAGCTGAACTTAATCTCCTGGAAAGCAGGAATCCACAGAAGGAAACCCTACATCTTCATGTGTATGTGAGTGAGCTGCTACTCTGCTGAAATTCAATAGCACAACTTTAGCTGACGTACTTTCTCCAGGGATCTAGCAGCTCACCACAAAAAATGCTAAGGTGCAAATTTGCAGTGCATGAGCTGTTCTGCAATAACTGTATGAACTTGCAAGCCACAATGGGTGTGAGCAGTCCAGCCTTCATTCTTTGACAGTGAAGCTACTTCACATTAAATGTAAGGGCTTACCACAGCTACCTTATGGGGCCAAGCACAGGCACAAATTACCTTACAACACACACTAGTTGATGAGCTGTAATTTTGCACCACATATCACAACTTGCTACAGAAATATGCTATATGCTGGGCATGCAGAAGATGAGGGCAGCAAGACTGACTCTGGGCTTCCCAGAATATAAAGCACTGCTTGCACCTTTTGTTCTGCAGGGTCTTGACAGCAAACTTCTGCAACGTAGCAAAGCTTTGAACAGCCAAATCTGGGGCCATGTTCAATGTGTGTTTTCTGCAGTGTCCAGACAAATTTAGTGTACCACAGAGCCTCTCTCCCTTGTCAAGTGGCTCACCAGCACAAGCCCCAAAGGTGAAACAGTGCTGTATGCACTTCTTGCCAGGGATTAACCCAGACCAAGGTCCATGTGTCTGCCCATTCTGTGAAGCTGTGCTCCTGAGCTCTGTGCTTGGGGCACCAGGTGTTTCTGCAGCTTTTGGAGTATTTTCTCTGTACTGCAAAGGCCAGGCATTGAGTCTTCCATGCAGAACGCTGGCCATCACAAAGCAGACTTTATTGTGGGATGAAACCATAAGGTCAGGCTGAGGTCAGATGCAGTGTAGTGAAGAGATGTCAGGAGAGGGGCTCTGATGTAGAAAGAAAGTAAATCTGTCTCACAGCCACCTTCCTGCTCCCTCTGCAGTGCTATGAACCTTTAAAGGCCCTTTCCCTACCCATGTGCTCCCACAGTCCCCACCTCAGCCCAGATCTGTTCACTCAGTTTCCTGTTAACAGCTCCCATTGTCCCTCTGGGAACAGCAGTGCCAAGGATTGTTGCTGCATGGAACATTTTTAATTGCAGAGTTAAGAAACCTCAAGTCACCTCTTTGTGACTTGTTTCTGAGAGTATATTCCATCTTAAGGATAGAGCTATGAGCCTTGGTGGCGGAACACTCCAACTCCAACCATCTTGAGACATGCTCCCAATATCCTCAAATTGTATGATAAATGTAAATAATTTAGGTACAGCCTAAAGGACAAGGAATCCCAAATCCTAAGTCTTGATAAACGTAAATCATTTAGATACAGCCTTAAGAACAAGGAATCTCAAATCCTAAGTCTGCTGTTCTTGGCTTTTCACAGTAACATAAAAAAGCCAAATTTTTATAAGAGTGATTGCTAAACTGAGATTGACTTCTTGGAGGTGTTGCCTTAGGACCAGGTCTGATGGATTTCAGGCGCAAACATTCTCTGACAGTGAAAAAGCCTTTTCAGGTGTTTCAAGCCAGGCATCCCAATTCAGTGACCACTTTTGAAAACAAAACCGTAGGTCTGGAAACCTATTCCCACTAAGTCTTGTTTATGTGAGCGCACAGCTACAATGAACTGCTTGTCTGTGCAATAGTCAGACTCTGAGTTAGGATTTGCAGACTCAGCCTCCTAATCACAGTCAGTGGAATCCTGGCCCTACTGAAATCAGGGGAATTTTCCCTTTGACTTCATGTGGGACCTGGATTTCACCTTCTGAGTTCCCACCTACAAAATGTGATTAACCAGGCTGCTCTTTCCACGGGAGTTGTGGGAAGCTGTAGTCATTAGTGGTTACGAAACATAATTTTATTTTTTAGAGGGGAAGCTGCTGCTGAAAACTGCTGTTAATACAGCTTTTTAAATCACATTTCTTCTTGAGCATTTTGCAAACAAGCAAACGAAATGCCTGAAGCTCCCCAAAATAAAATAACTTCCCCTTTAGCACTTGAACTTGGAAGTACCATATGTCAACCTGGGAGTGCAAAGTCTGCATTTCATGAGCTGCAAAAACTCCCTGGGGAAGATCTAGGGACCGCCAAAAGTTCTTTGGGGGACTCTTTTGTACTGAAACTGGGAAACTCTCAGCGGGCTTACCCAGCTGCTGGAAATTCTTCCACAGACACTGATGTGCAGCGCTGTTCCAAAACAAATATCTCCGAGTCCCACACTTCATCCATCTGTTTCACATTTCAAGGAGTTAGTGTTCCACACACAAGTGTGTTAAGAGACTGAGAGAGCAAGCTGGACCAACAAAGGCTCATTAAAGAAGAGGGGGGGGGGAAGAGAAAGAGGGGGGAGAAAAAAGAAGAAAGAGAGAAAACAAACTCTTTTCCAAATATTGCATATGAAGCCATTGGGCAGAGTTAGCATGGAGCTGCAAAGGCCACTGAGAAATCAAAGGATCTTCCCCCTAAACCCCCTCTGAAATATAAAACATTTAGTTCCAGTTCAGAACAATACAGAGAGCTCAAGCAGAAGCACATTAATGTCAGGGGGTAGTGCAAGTCAAATTTGTCCCTGATGTCAAATCATTCACTGGAGAGCAGTTACACTAGGAATGAAGGAGGCTGCAGGTTCCTATCAGTTGACCTGACTTCTACTACATTTAAAGCCATAAAAGATATCCAGTGCTGACCAATAAAAATTAAAAGAAAAGTCAGGGTCATTTTTGCAGTTCCCTAGGTCTGATCCAAACCCTTCATACTGCTGGAAACCTAAATGAACTGCTCTGCAGCTTTTGTTTTCTGTAATTGTCCCTCACACAGTGCACTGTGGGGACCGCTGAATGCATTTCATACATTTTTTGGCAGCAGCGTTCTGTGTTGTGTTAAGGGTTCATTAATCTGCTTGCCACTAGGCCCCTGTGAAAAGAGGAAATTGTTTCACACTTGCTGAAAGACAGAGAAAAGAGTTTAGAGAGGAAGGAGAAACAGATTAAATGGGAAATACAAGCGATGGAGAGACAGGTTTGGGGTAGTGCTTTGTCTCTTCTCAAATCATACAAAGGCTAACATGTGAACTAGGGGAATGTGACACACTTTTGTTCAGGGAAACTGTGCTACTGTGTCATTAATTAGCCCAAGACAGGAGATTTGGCTGCAGCTCATCTCTGCTCAGATTGTGTGAGCTGAAACAATCGGGGCTCACTTCCAGGCTAAAATGGCAAAGGAAATGACGGGGGCGTAAGAAAGATATTTGTAAAAGGAGCAAGTAAAGAGTAAACTGACATCATGAATCAAAGAAACAATCATTCCAGGGGAAAGAGGCTGGCAATGATTTTCCTGAGAAAGACAGGGTGGCACTGGCACACATTGTGCCTGCCAAGTGATGTCCAGTCTCTCAAATAGGCTCACCCTATTAACTCAGTCCAGACTCTCTGTGGTACCCAAGGAATTCCTGCAGCCGAGATTCAGAGTTTAAAACACCCTCAAGGTCTGAATGTACACTGCAGCTCCCAATATGCTTTCCAAGCCTTCATCTAAACTCTGTGGCACACAAAATGGGGCAGGAAAGAGCACAGGGCTTCCAGGATTCTGACCACTGCATGGGTCTATATGACTGGAAGGAAACACCAGGGGAAACGTTGTTCTCCCAGCTGGATTCAAACCTTGTGGTTGCCCTTTGTGTGCAGCAAGTCCTCTGCAGAGGCAAAAGCAAGAGCAAGAGCTGTTGTCACTACTTTTCACAGTAAACAGCTCTTTGGGAGCAGTTCTGTGAGTCCCACTGATTTAGATGCCTTTAGTTTAGTTATTCATATAGGTATGTGTTGCAGGATCAGGGTCAATACTGTGCAGTGAACATCAGACATGCAGTAAAGATAACATATTGTGTTTTCACAAAAAATAAACAAACTGCTGTGGTTTGAATTTACACTCCTACCAAGCATCTAAAGACAAGTGGAAATTCTGATAAATGGTTTCAGCATTGCCTCACACAAAAGTGTCCTAAGTAGGATGGGTTTTAGTTTTCCTCAGTGATTACGAACTGGTTAGGCAAAACAAAATTTGAGAATAATTTAGAATTGTAATAATCTGTTTTATATGAGCTATAAAAATACAAAGCTGGAGCTGCTAAATAAACTGTCATTGGGAACCAGCTCTAACCAGGAGCTTCTACCTTTGCTCTTCACGAAGTTTAACAGAAGTAAACTGGTTACACTGGCCAGATGGCAATAAAATACACAGCATCAAGTTTTACATGCTTTAACATTTTGATCTGGCTCTGAGTGCAATCATCTCTCAGAAATAGACTTTTGAAATCTTCCCTTAGTCTAGCTCCTCAGAACAAATGTCATACATTGTTGGCTAAGAAACACCATATTTAACTTTTCACCTCGTACTTATATTACAAAGTAGTTTGGTTGGTACCTTTGCAGAAGGAGAGGATTTCTTCAGAACTCTAATAAATGTTCCTGCCTTACCCTTTTCATTCTGCAGTGCCTTGCCCGTTTGACAGTGTTTAATCTCTGCACAAAGATAAAGGAACATGAAATGGGCAGATGTACTTATGTATTGACATTACATGTAACATTTGCCATGACAGACCTCACTGTTGCTCATTTCAGGAGTGGACTTTTTTTTTGTTTCCCCCCATCTCCATTGGTATTTTGTGGAAATTTGCAATAGGTCAAATAAACAGGAATAACCCATGACATTATACCTCCCATCACTGAGTCACTGCTGGCAGGACCAGGATGGAGTTGTGTGCTCCTGTACCACAAAAGAGCCTATAGTTTTTCAGATACTTGACTGGCAGTTCGATGAATGGCAAGCACTTTGTTCTCTGTAGTGCGTCATGATTAATTCATCTCCTTCTCATACCCCGCTGTACACGTTGTAGTGGGCTTCATTCATGAACCTAAAAAGACCTGAGTAACGCTCCCCTACTCACAATTTTGTTTCTCCATAGAAGGTCACAAAATATACCATGGCTGCAGGTGGTCTTATGTAAACAAAGCAATCTGGCCAGAGCTCAAGGCTCAGCAATATAATATTGTCAAGCGATCATTTTCTTGAAATAGTTGGATGCCTATAAAACATCTGCAAATGTTAAATTTAAAACACAAATAAAGACCAAAGTTGGAAACTCCTCAGACTTCTGGTGAAAACATTGTTTTGTAGAACACAGCTCCTCTTGTCCCATGTAAATGTAACGCTAAATGTGGACAAACAGCTTAGCTCCTGATAGTGCCAATAAAAGGGTCTTTGTATGGGTGTAGAGCTCTTTTATTCCTGCAAGATCATAGCCCATCTTCACAGAGTAAAAAGTGATGGGAGAGCAATAAAATCAGATTGGGAAGCTGGGGGAGAAGGCTCAGGGTGATACTCTTGCAGATTGTGAAACCTAAATTAAACAGAGGAATGAAATCATCTTTCTGTTACTTATTTAGCACTTGGCTGAGATGCTAGACCTTGTCCTGAGAAAAGTCCATAAATGGTATCACCCCAGGAACAGAATGGTGAAGGCATTGTAGGGATGCTCATCTGAGATAGAAGTCCCTACTGACTTTCTGCTGTCCCACAGAGACAGTCTCTGGCTGCTGGAGCAGAGAAGATGAAAATTCTACCTCTGTTTGCCCCCACTCTTTTTTGTTGAACTGTGTGCTGCAAAGAAAAGTAGGGGATGGAGCTGAAGGTTCCTCCGCTAACCATCTGCTCCAGAGAAGTTGAGGGCTTGCAGCAGTGCAACATCTACTGAAGGAGCAGTGGGAACTGAGGAAGGGAAAAGTCAGGAGCTGGATGGATTAGGAGGATACAAGAACTTCCATGGGAAAAGGGTTTAAAAAGGACATCTGCCACCTTAACTTACCCAAAAGATGAAGGATTATGTGGTTCAAGCCTCCCTGCATGTAGCCAGCAGGAGTCCTTCGGTTTTGATTTAGCACTTAACAAATCTGACCTGGGAAAGAGAAGAAGGGAATGGAGAAAAGATTTCACATCTATTTTTCTATGTTTGTTTTTCAGCTCTGCTGACTTTTCAGCTAACACCCTTGTTCACATTTCCCAAGTAAGACCTACTTCTGAATGCCTAGGGTTAGAGGACAAAGTGGCTTTGCTGCTCTGAGCATAACTGCAGCAATCTGCTGCCGAGGAGACAGCATGCACTGGAACAGCAGGTGGTGTTGCAGGTTAGGAGTGAGCTACACAGCAGAGTTTTGCTCAGCTTTTGACTGCACAATGTCTGGCTTGAAACAGTGCTATTAGTCTCTGAGGCCCTGTCCAAGCTACAGCTTGAGCTGCTCTTGCATTCGCAGCTGTGCTGTGTTCACAACTGTCGGCAGAGGTTTCCTGGCATGGTTTTACTATCCAGCTTTGCAGCCTGGGGTTTCTCTAACAATTGTGTGAGCAGAAATCATGTTCTTGACGGTCCCTCTGGGTAATATGTCACTTAATTGGTTAATACGCTTATAATATCACTTAAAGTCGTAGCGGGCGTGGACACAAATGGCTTTGAAAAGCAGGTTCAGATGCAATTATAAGCCTTATTGGCTTTTAAAAGAAAGAGGGAAAAAAAGCCCCCTTCTCTTGCTGGTGCAGGCAGGAGTGATCCTGGAGATGGGGCAAGAAGGGTCTTTGGAACTTTCACCGTGGCACCAGGTCATTGTCTCAAACAGTGTGTAACCATCATTTTCTCTGATGGGCAGCCCTGAGCAAGCTTAGGTGATACTGGGTTTCCAGCTCCTTCTGCTGCCCTATGGTTCTCATGAGGGTCAGATGTGGGCTGCAAAAAGCAGGGAGTGTCTGAGGGCAGCAGACCCCTTGGAGCACTGAGACGGTCACTGCTGTGCTGCTGAGCCCTCCAGCAGCCCAAGGAGTGTGAAGTATCTTGGATGCTGCTTCTGTGCTAGCAGGGGTATCTCCTGCAGTTCTCATCAGGTATCTTTGGGGAGCAGCGTTCTCCCCACAGACACAGGTAGGGCTGGGGCAGCACAGCTGCCAGGCTAAGGAAGCATAACTCTCCCATGACAATTTTCATAAATGGTTAATAATTCACTAAATTGTCCCTTCCCAGTTACTAAACAAATAACTGGTGATTACCTGAATTGTGAATGCTCCTCAAGTGTTAAGCAAATATTGCTCTCCAGCAGTCTACAGACACTGTTGCCTTGCACATGCATACAATTCACTTCTTGCATAGGAAAAACATACACATTAATGATATATTCAAACAGTAACAAAGCAGTTAATTCATTTGCTAATACATCTTTTCTGCTTTAGAGCCTATCAAGTAATGAACATTTAATGACCCATTCATTTTCCTAAGAACTGCTGCATAGCACAGTGGAATCAATACAAAAGATGACCATTTTCACGCATCAGATAATCTTATCTACAAGGTTAAGATAATATTATGTTAATGTTTCCTGCATTATCTTGCATACCTTCAACTCCTTTGAGAGGGATTCATTTGGTTTTAGCAGCTTTTGCAACCGTTTTTGCTTCCTGGATGATTCCTGTTTCATTTTAGCTTTACAATTATTTTCTGCACTTGGTCAGATCCAATAAACAGTAGCAAAAAACAAAACAAAACAAAGAAAAAACAACAACAATGACAAAAGCCCCACAAACAAAAACTAGTGCAGTCTAATGTGGTATTTGACCTGCCTTAACCTCCAGTTTGCTCTGTAGAGCAGAACCAGAGAAGACAGCAAAGAAAGGTCGAGCTGCTGCAGAAGCATGGCTCTTGAGCTTGCTTCCAAGATTTTGCTATGAATAATAATTGAACATAAATTAAAACTAAACAAAAACCAAAGCAAACCTCTTTCAGACTAACATACCTCTCAGCCTTCAACTTGTTCAAAGCCAGGCCTGGAAGGCAGAGAGACAATGAGGATCCTCTTGTGGCAAGGACCAAGCTCCCTTGGAAAACTTAGCCTTGGGCTTGACTCAAGCCAATGATGGAGTCAGAGGTGCACTGTGGGCTGGGGTTGGCATCCCACAGTGTGTTCTGCTGCATGGCTGTGCTAATTATATGGTGATAGAGAAGATTGCTGGGCCATCATGTGTCTGTAACACATCAGCATGGCTCCAATACCCTCCTGCCAGCTGTGGCAAACATATCTAGAGGTGCCTCTTGGTGTGCCCCATGCTGTTTCTACAAGACATACCCAGAGCTCTCGCATGCATTCATGGTAGCTATATAGTAGGCGTGTTTAAGAGTCTCTGAATACTCATTTGCCACTATAAATACAACCAAAAGTCTCATTATACTTTGTTGGGTCAAAACACAACTTTTTTTAAAAGTCCCTAAGCATGTATTTTAACAGGACACCTCAAAACAGCTCAAAGAATAATTCCTCTAATGCACCAGATAAATAGCAAGCATTAAACATCTCTAAGCAGCACTGTGAGGACAGCCGCACGCAAAGTCACATGCAATAGCCAGGTTCCACTCTTCAAAGCCCTGAGCCACTGCTTTCACCAGGAGCACCTCAGCTTTCCCTGGTCTCCACATGAAAATGAGCCCAGAAGCTCCAGCGGTCCAGCTACAAAAGCACAGAGCCAAACTAAATATCACCACTTCCATCTCACTTTGTATTTCTTTTTTTTTAATTGCTCCTTCCTACAAGTAGCACCCAGGATGATATGACCCAACAGAAGGTTTGAAAACATGGATGTGCACACAGGTAGAGTACAAAAGAGGAGACCTGGCACATCCACGCAGCCACGCACCGCAAGCCCCTGCAGGCAGCTCCCACTGCTCTGTGCAGCTCTTTCATGCAGCAACCTGGGAGAAAGAAATATTTGTAAAAACTCAAAAATGAGCTGGCAAAGCCAAAAAAGCCTGGCAAGTGAGCTCAGTTTGGTGTGCTGCCGCAGCCTGATTCTCAATTCTGTCTTTTGTGTGTGTTGCCTACCATCTCTGACCAGGTCCTTAGCTGCTACCCCTCTAAAACAAATAAACAATTTTATTATGAAATGAGCACCGATATTACTTTTTCAAGCTAAGTTCCACATCAAGATGGCAGGGCTTGCTGGTTTTTGAAAGCATGAACACATTCCCAACATCAGCAATTGCTCCCAGCTCTCCAGCATTCTAGGAGGTCTTACTGACCTGAGCATGCTTCCCTTCAGCCTCAAAAGTGTGCAATATGCAGAGTTCAGCTTTCAGTCTAACTATGCCTTTGGTCTCTGAGATAGTACTGAAAGCCCTGAAAATAAGGGTTGATCCAGTTCTGCAGCTCCAAAAGGAACAGATAAACATAAAAACCAGCAAATGTTATTGCTGTTTTATCTGGAGGAGACAAACTTGCATGTTATCAAGGAGACATAGACATTAGAGAGACAGTGGGAGGAAAATTTAGTTTCTCATTTTGTCATAAAAGATATTTTTCATTCTTTAATTGTAAAACACACAGATTTATTTACTTATTTTTTACCTGAACATTGTGATTACCTTTCAGGTTCTTGCATAAAAGTAGGCAGCCAGAATAGAACTACATTTTCCATCCTGCCTATAGGTAAAAGAAATACAATCACAGAAGTGCAAAAAACGTTTTTGTTTTGTTTTATATTTGCACAACACCAGTATTTTCACTCTGCTGAGAATCAAGTAATTCTGTAAGTATGATGATTCCTATCTGCAGGCAGCCCTAGCAGGACATGAGATGTAATCAGATGGGCATCTCTGGGGATGCTTCTTGTAGTATAAAGAATTTTATCCTGTCTGAGCACAAATACCACTCTCAGATTTCTTATGTCAGAGAAAATACAGAAAGGAGAGGAGAGGAGAGGAGAGGAGAGGAATTTTTGCCTGAAGCATGTTTTTACATTGGTCCTGCAGGTTAGGTTATGATGGACAACAGCTTTTGCAGTGCACTGCAATAACAGACTTACTGAAAGTGGAATGGGGGAACAACCAACTGCAGACATAACTGGCTGCCTTTTGGGGGATTACTGTTCACAGAAACTTGTGAGGTGCTTACATTGACTTCCTTTGGGTTTGGACTAGATCCTTAGTCAGTGATTAAAACTTGCCTGATTTACTCAAGCTTCCAGATTAGTAGACTGAAGGATTTTGCTTGCCATTGAAAAGCAGAGGAGTATAAGCCATAAGCAAACCCCTAGCTACAGCAGGAGGACCTGAGAGCAGCCGGCACCACTGAAATGAGCCACAATGATTACATTAAGACAAATATGCCCCCCTCCTCTGGGGAGGAAACCATATTAGAGCCTACAAAGCCTTCCAGCAATAACTACAGTTCTGTAATGTTATTGCACAACCTCTGCTGCAAAGTGAGGAGGATCCAAAGAGAATACTATAAAGAAGCCACCTTGAAATGAGAGGAGAAATCCCTTGACAATTGGATGATTGGCTAAAATTAGTCCCACTACAGAAAAGGAACTGTTCTGATCAAACCCATGAGAATGAATATCTAACATTGAGGAATAAAAACAGATATAGAGACAGGTTGAGAACACAGCTTTTATATAGCTCCACAGATCAAAACCATCTACTATTGATTAGAATAACAGTGGCAATTACTAGGAAGGAATCTTAAAGGAACAGGCACTGAAGAGGCCCATTGGAAGAAAAGGGAAGACTGAAGTTCTCAACAACAGGGCTGAGGACCAAAAAACAAAGAGACAAAATGAACTTTTCCAGAGCACACCAGGAAAACCCTGTAAGATAAGGTCTTTGTAGATAAAATGCTAGACAGGAAATGGAAGCTTGGATGACTAGTTAAAATTGATGAAAATAGGGCAAATATGAATGAGTTCTGTTTTGCCTCTTTCAGTAACTGACAAGATGAATGCCTCGGTTTTCCCACATACATAGGCTAATCAGTTCTCTGTCAACAGCAAGACAGTCTGGTATTACAAATAGTTCAAAAGGGCTGGGAGAGCCTTGGATGCTAAGTGTCATATGGGTTATATTGGATTTATTTCTGGGCCTGCTGCTTCCAGGGTTGAATCTATGAACAGATGGGACAGTCAAACAAAGGGATCTCCTGACTTTCAGCTCTATGCTCTTAACATCATCTTTGCAAGAAGTACCTCCTAAAAGTAAATCATCTTTTTCCTTTGCCCTTACTAACCTTTCTAAAACTGCCTTCTTCACCAGCTCTTCTGTAACAAAGCACCAGTCCCCTACTTTTTCTGCCCTCCATATATTTTCTGTGCTCCTTCTTTTTCCACAGCATGATCAGGAGTTGGCCTATTGTCTTTCATGCTTATGTGAATTGTTGTTTTTCCCCCTTACACAGTGAATTCTCATTGTTAATATGTGAGTTATATGATTACCCACAGCTGGAAATTCACTTCTGTAACCATATAGCTATTTCCTGTATTTTTAGAAATGGCTTTTTCCAGCCCCTCTTACATCTAGTCCCAGTAGTACTGGTTTTAAATAGAAACTTGTATTTATCTACAAAGTACTGAGTCCTGGCATCCCTCAAGGGATGCAAGAATCATTCTCCATGTCACATATATGACAGTTCTGCAGAGATTGGTTTGAGATGGCAAGAGGGACCTATAGCTTGGTCTTTGCTCTTCCATGAATGGGCATCACAAGCACCTTTGGGGCACATAATCAACCTGCAACCTACAGCCTGTGCTTAGATGTTCTACACAGTTTCTCTCTAAAGTGCACCGCAAAGAGGTTGCTTGCCAGAAGTACCTTAGTTGCACTGAGTGTTGCAAAATGTAGGTAGCTCATTTTCTGCCTTTACAGCTATCAGTAGCTTTAAATTCTGATCTTGCTCAGAAGGGCTCTTCCAGGTGACCTGGCATTGGTCTAAAGGACAGAAACGGATGGTTATTTGTGGAAGGTGAGGAAACATTTGGTCTTACAGACTAGAAGGAAGCAGTGACAGAGAGCGCTAAGACAAAGGCAAGATGTAATTCAACAAAGGCCAAAACAGTAGGTAACAGTCCACGTTGGATGTTTTTCCCGTATTAGAAATGCTCTGTGTGTGATAGAAAGGTGAGCGTAGTACCAGCACACAACTTCCAATCACATCTACATATATGAGTTAGAGGAGAAACCAATACATTGGCATGTGTGACTGTAAATAGTGTGCATAAATGATCTATAAGGAAAGAACTGAAAGGTTCTCTTATTCTGCACATGGGCCATTCAAGAAGAGATGTGCAGGACACATACAAGAGCTGGTAGAAACACCCAGCAAGCCTGCAACTTTTGTCTCTCTTTCATTTGTCCAAGATAGCAGAGACTACTAACACGTATCAGTAATTCTTGTCTCTCCTTCCTCCTTTTCTACTAAAGTTGCCTCCATAGGTAACATAATAGCTTATGCATAAGGGCCTGACAAAATTGTCAGTACAAACAAAAGTATCTAGCAGAAGAGATTGTTTTTTAATAAAAATATAACTGAAACAGAGCAGACCCAGAAAAGACCCATTGATCCTATGGCCAAAAGAATAAGGCCTTTTTCAGAGCTGTTAATTTGAGATCACACAGGTGACTTGTCTCAGTTCCATAACTATGAAGACAGTGACTGCAAAGCAAAATGAAAAGTGTGAAGCAAACCCAAAATATCTCCTCATGTGACTTCAGAAGCATGCTCCTAACTACCACCTGCCATTCAAGAAACTAATCAAAACACAAGGTCTAACTTATGAACTTAAGCAAATCTAAATATTTTGAGCTTGCATCTAAATATTACAATGAGCAGGGCATGTCCCTTACAGAAAACTCTGAGGTAATGTCTGTGCAACAGGTAGGTCTCCACAGTGCAATGCTGTCTGAATACATTAGTGTGGGATTGGGCACATTAAAGGCACACTTGCATAGAAACACAACAGTTATGTTTATGCTGTTCCTGAATCAAATACTGGTTCGTGTTGTGGGAGACATCTGTGTCTCTGCCTCACACTCTGAGCTCCTCTCATGCTGGGGGATACTGCACAGGACACCCTTTGTACAGAGGCAAGTTGTTTATAAAGCTGAGAGATCACACCCTGATCATTTGACTTCTGCTGTGGGATTTTTTTTCTTTTAGGCCCCTCTTACAATGGCATATAACATGAAAAGGCTTAATTTTTCACAAAGAAATATTTTGCTGTACAAGTGTTCCTGTGAAGACATCATTTCATGACTGCCCTGGTTCAGTTTAGGGAATGCGTGCAGGAAGGAGGGGTTAAAAATACTTAAGAAGAAAGTTTCCCCAGAACTACTCCCTGTTGAGTACACAGGGGGGATAAGCTTTGACAGTTTAGTTTTAAACAAGAGATAACATCAAATAGGCCCATGGGACTGGTTCCAATTATCAGCCCAAACAAAAAGAACAGCTGCACCCAAAAAGGCCTGTGCTTACAGTCGTATTTCATTTTAACCACATTACAAAGAAAAAGTCTCATGATATACAAGGCTTTTGGGTTTTCTTTTAAATTCCACAACATATTTAGTAAGTCACCACATCATATGGTATAGAGATGCACAGTCAATTAAGCAGGCACTTCACTAACATTGCTTTTATGGTCGCATCAAAATGTCTTAGGTTAATCAAACCATTACATTAGAAGGGAATGCCACAAAAAGGAAATAACTGACAATTCTACCTACAAACCCCATGACTTGATGTTGACATTGTTCCTCACTGCCTGTCAAGGTAAAGTATCTTCGGATTGTATTTCCTTGGAGTTTTCAAAATTATAATGAGAACAATTATATTTCTCCATCTGGAATCCATTAAATATGATTATGATTGCTGACTTTCCTATCCTTATTACAATCTGGATTAGCTAACCCCATTACAAAGACCATGCTCCCAAAGCTCACTTGGAAATATTGTTATATGATTTCCTGTCATCCAACCAGAATGTCTTTCTCTTTTTTCTCTTTCTTTCTTTCTTCCTTCTTTCCTTGCCTTCTTTCTCTCATGTATCATTTTGCAAACTCTTTTACCCTTGTCTCAATTATAAGAACCTTAATAGGTTCAAACTCCCAGGTGACCTGCGTTTGCAGGTGTTTAAGGAGGGGGAGGGAGAAATCAGCTGTCCTATGTGGTAATGACTCTTGCCTTGCCTCAATCAAGCAAATGGATCTGGCCTGTAACTTGCAGGTGGTACAGAGTGGAAACTTAAACATCCTGACCATCTATTTCATGCACAGTATGTAAAGATTAAGTAAGGACTATTAAGAAAGATGTTATTACAGAGGAGGAAGAAGACAGGTTTTGTACTATAAAGTTAATGAGCGATTGTCTCAATTCAGCAACCTGAATTATTGGTTTAATGTTTCCCAAAGTCCCTGATTTTCATTCAGTACTCATTTGCACTATTAGTTAATGCAAAGCAGTTCCACTAGCTTCACTGACGTTGCTCCAAATTGATACCAGTATAATAAAGATCAGAATGTATCCTTATTTATCTGAACAAATTCTTATGAATTTTCATTAAGGCGTCTGTTGAAAGCAGAAATGTTGTTGGGTAAGGGTCAATTCACAGTGGTTTGGTCCTATAGCAGATTTGTCTCAAAGTTTCTGTGTCTTCAGCTGCAAAGTTTAGCGTAACTCTTTGTAAATGACAGTATCTGTAACAGCAATAAGACACACAAGAATTGTATCCTCATCTTTGCTCCTTAACACTAGACAAATGGCTTTGGGTCAAAGCTGTAATGATTTCCTGTGGGGCTTTACATGAAATTATTTCAGAAGAAGCTCTTACTTGACCAACCTAATAGCCTTTTATGAGGACATAACTGGGTGGATAGATGATGGTAGAGCAGTGGATGTGGTTTATCTTGATTTCAATAAAGCATTTGAAACTATCTCCCACAGCATCCTTGCAGCTAAACTGAGGAAGTGTGGTCTGAATGACTGGGTAGAGAGGTAGATTGTGAATTGGTTGAAGGACAGAAGTCAGAGAGCTGTGGTCAATGGGATGGAGTCTAGTTGGAGGCCTGTGTCTAGTGGAGTTCCTCAGGGGTTGGTAGTGGGATTTTTCAATATATACATAAACGACCTGGATGAGGGAACAAAGTGCACTGTCAGCAAGTGTGCTGATGACACTAAACTGGGTGGACTGGCTCACACACCACAGGGTGGAACATCTTCCTTCTGAAGAAAGACTGAGGGAGCTGGGTCTCTTTAGCTTGGAGAAGAGGAGACTAAGGGGTGACGTCATTTATGCTTTTAAATATGTGAACAGTGAGCGTCAGGAGGATGGGGTCAGGCTCTTCTCAGTGAAGCCCAGTGACAAGACAAGGGGCAATGGTTGTAAGATGAAGCATAGGAGGTTCCTTGTGTTCCCCGTGAGGGTGCCAGAGCACTGGCAGAGACTGCTCAGAGAGGTCGTGGAGTCTCCTTCTCTGGAGATATTCAAAACCTGTCTGGATGCATTTCTGTGTGACCTGGGAATCCTGCTGTGGCAGGAGGGTTGGACTAGATAATCTTTAGAGGTCCCTTCCTACTCCTAACATTCTGTGATTCTGTGATTTACCTATACCCATAGATCCATGCTTTTTCCTCAATTACTTCTGTTGTACCTCAAACCTCATCTACTGATTTGAGCACTAATTTATAGGTTCATTGATGCATTATTGCTTTGCACAGCCAGCTCACAACTTTCAAACTGTTTGCTTTGTGCTTTGATTATGCATTCATTTTGACTTGAAAAAGGATTATATAATAATAAGCAGCATTTCAATAGAAGGCAGTTGTAGCTGTTTCTATCCATAATGATTGTTTAATGACTATATAAGATATGCTGCCTGGGGTTGTCTAATCAGCCAGTTTTTATTAGCTTTCAATGAATCCATAAAGTGATACCTAATCAGCAGTAAAACTTCTGTATTAAGAAAGGTAGTGTTTCATGCAGGAAAAACACAAAGGTCAAAAATTATTAATTTCCATTATTAATTATTATTGTGAACATTTATAAATCAGCTATTGTCATGACATCCAGGAGACATACATCAGAACAAAGAATGTTTTCTTAGCCTGCATTTTCTTCATTAAACTATGGGAAACTGTGTTTGATTCCAAACTTCTTGAAGCCAACAGAGAAAACTGCCTTGATGGGTCCACTGCTTTTGGACCAGGCCAATGGTGAGAACAGTTGTTCACACTTTGCTACTCTAAAATCAATTTCAGCAGCTTTGATCACAGCCACTTTTAATTCTTTTTCTTACTGCACCATTGTGGATGTAATGCCTTCAAAGCAAATTTGGGGAAGAACAACCGTGAAGGGAATTTGAGAACCACGTGTCTTAGGGAAACATGTTAGGTCATCTAAAACACCATGTATGTGTTTCTCCCATTTTTTTCTTTAAGGAGTTAGGTATTTTTTAATTACTGCAGTCTAATGAATCCTTTCTACTCACCAGCTGAGCACCAGCAACTGACTGTATGTGTTATTTGTCCATTGCAAGTATGAGTTGAGAGATGTTAGCTTAAAACTCACTGAAAGAGGTTTGTTCTGTCTCACTCTCTCATGTTTGTGACCAGCTAAGGGTATGCACATGCCACCTCCCACAGCTCAGCTGACATGCAGTAGTTTATTAAGCCACAATAATTTGATCACGTTTCAAGAATCCAAATTGTCATAACTGTGGCTACCACTAATCTGCTGTGGTTGTACTGAAATCTATCAAGCACCACCAGTGTGAAATCTACATTAAAAAAGTAAAAGCTTTTTAAATTAAACCTCCTTTAGTGCCCAAATTATATATCCAAGTTGTTCAACCACTTATTTCCAAGCAAGCCAGATCTTCTTTGCTGTTTAAACTCTCCTTTTATGTTTCCATCTTCTTTCTGTCCAGATCTTTCTGTTCTTTCCCTCTTTTGTGCTCCTCCTTGGTAATGATAAATTCACAAGGCCACAGCAAATCACCCAACACAAGCAATATCCACAACAGTCAGAGCATTGCTGTTGATGTGGCAGCAGAATCCGAGTTGCCAAGTAGATGTCTGGCCTAACTGAAACTATCACCGAACTGTTGGTTGGTCTTGTTCCCTACTCAAGGAAAGACATCTTGCAGCAACACGGGCACCTCAAATCTAGCACTCATGGGGAATCTGCAATGTGAAAGACAGCCCTTTTCTCTTCCATGATGTGGGCTTGAATCAACAAAGCATTTGGGCTGGTGTTTTTCTTGATATGCTGAAGTGCTCATAACACTGGATGTTATGGGACATGAGGACACTTCACATCTTGCAAGATCAATCTATCATTAATTGCCATTTGACACACAAAAAAGAAAGCATCTTCAATTCCTTACATGCAGATCAACTTGCAAAGGCCTCTTGGAGTTACCTACTGAAAACCAAACCCACCCAGGAAAATCCTACCATAAGTTACATGTAAAGTTTTTATGAGTTGAACTATGAACTTTAAAAAGTCTGGAATCTTTAGCAATTGCTTATTGCCTGCAGGATAGATGCAGTTAGTATAGTGCCTTGTGGGCATGCCCTTAGCTGCAATCCTTATTGATGTTCCTTTGCTACTGCTCTCAAAACTGTTAAAATTCCTTCGCTCAAGTGTTCTTAGCACTTATGTTGATAGGGAATACTTCAAAGGATACATCTTTACTTTATCAAATCTGCTCTAATTTTGTAGACAGAATCAAAGAGGTTCATTTTAAGTCTAGTCAAGTTTGCCAACTGTCCTAAGCTCAAGAAATCAATTCTGTGTTGCCATGTAATCAACCTAAGCGAGAAGCCCAGAAAACAACAGGGCAAACTTCTCCTTGATGAAACTACATTTGCTTCAGCACATTTACACTGGAAATAATTCTGTCCCACTAGTCTTACTCCCACACTTTTTCTATTTCTCCCATTCTTCTTAAAGCTTCCCTGATATATTCAACTCTGTGGCTGTATTGATGAGGAGCTGACACATCAGTCCCCAAACATAGCTTTCAGTGGTGTCTGTTAAAAGTACAGCATGATGTACTTGCTTATCTTTCTCACAGAAATCTCCTTTGGCACAAAACACTTGTTGGGTGTTCTCATGCTGTTAGTACAACAGCAAGGTATATAATGAGGGTCCATGCACTTGGCAAGCTTTTGTGAAGAAGTAGCAAAAGACAAAACAGGAGTTTTGCAGCTGAAGTCCTGAGCATTACCTCCACCTACTGCGGAAACAAAACCACCTTTTTTCTCTCAACAACTTAAATACAACCTTATGTCAGTTCTACTGACTCATTCCTCATGTCATGTTTGGTGCCACACATAGTTGTACTTCTAACTGAAGCTTTAGTTCGAGTTATTATGAATTCTGTAGCCAGGATACAAAAGAGAATTCTTTTGTATGGGTGTTTTTCGCCTTGTAAAATAATTATGGAGAGAGTCTAAGCTAAAGAAAACTATTTGAACATACTAAACAGTTTCAACAGGATAAAAGGATGCAAAGCCATGAAAGCCATGAATCTTTCCTAGCGAAGTGCTTATGCTCATCTGGGATCAGATCAAGTGTGTAGAACAGAAGGGTTATCAAAAATCTTCATTCCTATCTCACTTGCATGAATAGACATTTAAAAATCTTTCTTACCACAGTGCTGGACTGGGCCTACTTCAGACTTTAAGAATTACAAAATCAGATTGGTTTTATACTTATTTTAAGTCTTCTCTCAAGTATAGGCTTAGAAAAGTTTTGTTTCAAGTGAGACTCACAACCGTGATTAGGATCCTCTGTAATGCAACTTGCATCATATGCAACAGACTGAAGATTATTACCCTCTTGGGAAATTTGCCCCTCAGAAGCCATCCAAAATCAATATAGATTCACAGATGCAAAATACGTAGTAGAACTGTTATACAACTTCCATTACAAAGTCCTACAGATCCAAGATTAACCCTGTCTCAGCAATAGCAATTCACTCTACAGAGTATCCATGCTTTCCAGAAAAAGAACATTCTCTTTCCTCACATATTTAGCCTCAGAAAGTCTTCCCTGATATTTGATTTCAGTTTTTACTTTCAATAGTATTTTGATTAGACAATGAAACACTAAAAAATTGTGTCCTGTGCTACTGCTATATTCACACTAAAAACAGAGTATCAAAAAGCCATCCACTAATGTTCTTAGCTTTTTTTTTTGGTATTACTGACCTCAAGGCCTGACCCTGATGCAGGCAGTGGTCAGAGACATGTTGACTTCAACCACGTTTCCAAATGAAAGAAGATACACTCCATGAAGACCTTCATTTCTGCTTTGTCTTCTCCTTACATCTTCTGACAAGGAACTGACTTTGAATGTGTCCTGGAACCTGAAAGAGATGACAAAGCAAAGTCAAGACATCTACAGCCATTTGCATTGGCTCAAACACACCAATTTTTGGGTGAAGAAGTTTACATATTCTCATCAGCTTAAAGTTGTGGTCAAGTCTCTGAAAAAGGCCAAAGGGAAAAAAATGTGTAAAGTACATATAGGAATACACAAACATATATAAAAAGATTGCAGCATAGCTTAAAAATAACTTCCTTTGTCTTGTGCTTCCAGTTGCCTGGCTGAAGGCCTTCAGTATATAAGAAATGTATTTGCATGGAGTTCAGGCTTCATGAGGCTTGACTGCACAGCAGAAACTCTTTCTGTTTGCAAATGTGTATATACATTTAAATGTATTTGTTCTATATAATTAAATGGTGCCCCATCTTCTGCCTGAGTATCAAAGGATGGCCACTGAAATAAATGACGTAGATAACTTTGGACACATTAACACCACATCCAGAGGCCAGTATATGAGGTCTGTGTATATGCACAGGTATGCAACCACAGGTAAATACCCCAGTATACAAAATATACAGAATTAGTGGGTATCAATCCATAAAGCATCTGTGTAGTTGCTTGGGGAACTTTCTGTGTGGAAGAACAGACTCATGCCTGCCTATACAGTGTTCATATGAGTTTAAGCAGTCACTGAAAACTAGAGGAGTGAGCGTACAAAGTGTGTGTGCCAATTAGGCTGAAGAGACATGGCTTTGAATCCTGCAACTCCAAAGAGGCAGCGGTGAGAAGGAGAGTGGCTGGATCCACTGCCATGTGGGAGACAGGCAGCCTGCAAAGAGAGAGCATTGACTTGATTGACATGTAAGCATTGTGCTACTCTGTGAGCCTTTGTTGTGCGCCTATATGGTCTCATTTGTTTTTCTTGGCACTCCCCAACAATTCATTTAGTGACAGCAACACTTGAATAGACTGTGGCATCTGATGGGGAGGGAAAGAGGGGAGCCATTCAAAATAACAGCAACTTTTAAAAAGAAAATATTTTAGTTGTCTAAATATTTTACAAATTATTCTGTGTTTTATACAAGCAAGAAGGTGAAGAGATTTTCACCTCTGTTTGTGTGGTGATGAAAGCAAGAAAACAGTGACCCTGCTGCTAAATAGGCCCATTTCCAGTGTTTAGAAGGATTCTCACTTGATATTCCCAGCAAGGGATATTCCTCATTATTAACCTTTACGTTAAGTTTTTGCAATTCCTGAGTGCTTTCCTCCAGACATCTCCTTTCTTCCCATTTGAAATGGGAGTGTAATACACATGCAGATTGACCCCTATGCCAGCACAACCACAGTGTCCTCTATGTCCCATGCCTGCTGCAAAGCTCCCTCCTCCTGGGCCATGGGGAGAGTGGGTTGCCCTTCTAGGGCATGGAGAGGGAGGGCTGCCCTTCTAAAGGGTTAAAGCGTTTTCGAATACGGTTTCATATCTTGGGCACAGAAAACAGCACGTCGAGATGAACAAGAAAAAAAAAAGGATCCTGTTTAGTTTCAGTGTGTGACATTTGCCTGGGGGAAGAAAGTGCAGAGCTCATTGGAAATCCTATTGTTGAAACTCTGACCAGTCAGTTATAAAGTGTCATGATTTAATATGCCAGAGTTGTTTCCATTTTCAGGGTCAATCACTCCATCTGGGTGTGTGTGAATGTGTGGTTAGCCTGTGCATTTAAAGAAATATTTTCAGGTTTTATGTTGCTTAATTTCCTTTACAGGAATTAATTTTGTTTTCAGCAGAACAGATTTCTAGCAAGATTGCTTCCTTCACAGCACGTGGAGGCCCATTTTCCAACATCAAATCCTCCGATCAAAGAAATGGAAGTTAGAGATTGAAGCCATAATTATGACCTTGATCAGGGTTTATTCTGTTACATGTTTAATCCTACACAATATTTTAATATATCAGGTGCTTCCCTGCTGCTGGTGTGAATTTCAACTGAGAGCACCACTTACAAAGTAGCTAGAAGAAAGGTCAACAAATCTGAGCTTGTTATGGCAACCTGCAAGTCCCACACACTTCAGTGTTTAGACATCAGTTTGCGATACCTGTTTTCTTTTATAACTCTGGGCTTTGTTACCAACTTACCATTAATAGGGTTCAGCCAATGCAGATCTTTTGACTCTTTTTCTCTCTCTGTCCTCACCTGTCAGCCTTCTCTTCATCAACTATATTTATTACAATCAAGCCCTGTCAACTGTCACAGCTTACATACAGTCTGCCAGTAAATATGTCTTTCCAGTCATTAGACATTCCTTCCAGTCACCTTGGGATTTCTACCTTGTCTATCTCACTCCAAAAAAACTTTTGTTCAGAAGTATTAGACTCCCACAGAGCAGTGTCAGCTTGGGGCCATTACTGTAGGAAGTGACAGAAAACACCAAACTGTCACTCATTAGGATCTAGTTTTTCCAGAGTTGATGTAAGTCAGATTTAGCCCCAAAACGAATCATGATTTATTTAATATATTTGCTTCTACAAGTGTCAGCTCATCAACTTAAAATGTTTCTCCTTTAACTCTACTGAGGCCTGCACAGAAAGTTTTCTTTGAAACCTAGTTTTTGCTCTAAGGCTCAATAATTAGAACAGAATTGTGAACAGTCAAGTTTCTGCTCTACAGGTGCACTTTAGTAGCCCTTGGTTTTATAATTATATGTACAAAGCATTCATGTTAGAATTAAGGCTGGACATGTGAGAAAATGCCACCTGGTGGGTAAGCTCTTTTTATGCTGGCTCACAAGTCTGAGGTGAGGTAATTTAAGTCTACATATAAATTTAAAGAGAGAAAAAAATTAGCTAGTGAAACAATGATGGAGAATTTCTATTATTTCTTGGTTATGCTATGAACTGTCTCTCAAAAGGAGCTAGAGTGCACCTATCCAGAGCAAATTAATACCAGTGAGGTATATCCAGAGATGCTTTTGTAATTGTACCTTCAGTAAAAGTTTTTGTTGAGAAGCATAAACTCTAAATGTTCCCCTGTCTCCCCAAAAATGTGTATGTCGAGCTAGCTGAGTACTGGAATGGGTACTAGCATCTTATCCCATGTAGAGGAGAAGAGAAAGATGAGCATAGGGCCTTAGAGGTCAGTGGATCTCAGAGAAATGTGAAAGTAGTATGCAGCATCTCCATTTGAAAAAGTAAGAGGAAAGAAGGGAGGGATAAATGCTCAGGATCATTAATCTAAAAGATTTTAACTGCTTGTAGCTCAGTCACCAGAGAGCAAGAGTTAGGTCCTTCACTGGTAGAAGACCATAACTCAGATGACTCTAGTGGATTTACAGAGCACAGACTTAACAAGCTAAGTAATATGGAGAGAATGTCAGTAGCCAAAATCTGCATTCAATTAAGGATATCATCATTAGTGATTCACTCACATAGCAGCTATTACAGACTGTAGGGCGCTATGCAGTATTAGAAATAGCATGTTTGTACCAATGACTTGGTTTCACTATCAAAATGCAAACATCTCTGAGGTAGAAAGAACGTCTATAAAATCACAGGTTATACTGTGAATATATAGAGGACTATACACACAAGAATACAGGAATACACATGCAAATGATGGAGAATAAATAAACTGTCCCATAAATCATAAGTCACTTGGACTTTTTAATAGACACATTCTTTGTTTTCTGGCTGTGAAAATAACAACTCCCTCTTCACTTCACTTCTGCCTCTTCACTTGTTACCTCTAGTGATCTAGGAAACCAGCCTACAAAAGCCTACCTTATCCCAGTGGACAAACTCCCAACAAAGTCATCAAACCTAAGTTTATGGATTAAACTTAAGTTTATGAATGAAATGGCAAATAAATTGTCACAAAGCAGTCTGAGAAAGCAAAAATTGACCAGCAATAGGTCAACCACAGTGCGAAACAAATGAACGACCCAGTACAGTCTCAAAAAGAAACAAGATGGATACAACATAGCAGCTATAGCCTCAGTGTGCTCCCCAGCAAAACCCAAAGCAAGATCTATAAAAGGAACATCCTAAGGAGGTGGGTGTCAATAACACAGCATGATTTCCACATGCTCTGCAGAAGCTGTAAGAGGTACCTTTTCATAGGAAGGCAATAATTCCTGTCTCCCTTGGCCTCCCACAGGGAATCTGTCCAGCACCCTCTCAGAGGACAGCATGACTCAACCAAAACCAGCTGCAGACCTTGATGGAATTCCATTGCTGCACTGTCATTCCTATTATACCTTTGATTTTTAAGCACTTTTCCCCTCAAATATGTCCTTTCTTTCATTACACTAAAAATTCCTGTACCAACCTAAAAGTCTTCAGCACTGGCCTAAAGAGTATGTCCTAAAAATGAGACACTGGATTCTGGTTGATGAATCTAAAATACTTACACCAACCTGAGTGTTGCACTCAGTCTCCTTGGAAGGAAAAAAGAATAAATAAATGCTTGCAGCAATTCAATTACAGAAAATGCAACCAACAAAGAAAATAATAACTGCTGGAGGTGTAGAGGAGGGAAGTGGTGGGGGGAAGGAGGAATGAAGGGAAGCTCAAGGTTAAATGAGCAATGGGTCGGGGCACACAAAAATAAAGGTAAACAAGAGAAATCTTTCAACATAATTTTGAAACTAAAGGCAGACTGAATCATATTATGCAGGTGTACAGAAAGCACTTTGCTGCATTATGCCATCTCAAGATCTTGCTCCTATTTCCTTTTGTCAAGAGGTCTTTGATTGAAGACAAGATTGTCTTCCAAAGAAAGGATAAAATGTCATGTGAATAGCTCAAGTGATAGACTGCAATATCTTGGATGCAGCAAGAAAAAGTAATGCTAATGGATTTGTACAGTAAATAATACGGGGCAAGAGAGAGAAACAATCAGGCCTAGCACAAGTATAGAGAAACCACTTGAACCTCCATAATTTGCAGTGATTGCTGTGGGTTACTCAGCTCAATGTACTTCAGGCTGGAGGAGAAAGGCTTCAAAATGTCCCCTATAAAAATCAGGGGGACAGACTACGTGTTATGTAACTTAAGCCTTGATGTTTTGAATTACCTTTTTTTTTCTGGTTAGATAGTTCCTCAAAAATGCTTGTTGAAAAACATCTGTCCTCATTTCTGAGGTATGGTGCACGCCTAATGGACCTACCCTGCAAACTGGGACACAGAAGTTCAGCTCTCTAACTGTTACCCATGGTCATGAAGTACTTCTGACCCACAGCCAAATGGTGCAAACTTCCTAAGGCTCTTCCGTAGCCATGTGAAGTCAACTTTTCTCTCCAAGAGACCAGTGTCACCTGAGGTTTTACCAATTCAGTGGGAAATAATGACCTCCTAAACAGTTATGAAAAAGTTCTAAGTGATCCCAGGGAAGGAGAGTAAATAGCACTAGCTGCAAACATCCTGCAGGATTAAAACTCATGTCACAAAAAGTGTCATAAGAGAGGAAGGAAAATGAATGGCCTGTGACTTTCAAGACTGGGTTGCTATGCTGTTTCTGGACTCAAATGTCTACTTCCTGCTGTATTAAAGTAATATAACACACAACAGCACTTCTGCTGCATGGCTGGCAGGTTGCTGACCCGAAAGCTCTGCAGGCTGGAGATGCCAAAGCCCAAGAAGCCAGCACAGCCTCAGCTCCAGCCAGCCCCAGCCCAGACAAATGGGTCTTTAGGCATCACCCTCAGCATAGTGTTCTGGAAGGCTGTGCTTTCTCACATGTGGAGGAGAGCTTGGCTTAGCTCACAGAGATGCGATACACCTTTCCAGTCCCCCTATTCACCTTCACCCTGCCAGCCCTTCTGCTCTTCTCCAATCCACTCACTACACACACAGATACCTGCCTTTCTCCTTCTGATCCTTCCTCATCAACCTTTCTCAAGGGCTTTCTCCAGCTGTAGCCTTACCCAATCTCTCTAGCTTCCACTCGTGCTTGCCCTGTGGTTAGCTACTCTTCCCAGTTCCCATCTCTGGCCCACAGCCTTGCACACATTCTTCTCTTTTTATACCCTCTAAGCCTTCCCACTTCTGCTTCTTTCCATCCCTTCTTCTGTTTAGTTCTAGACCCAAATCCTGTTCCTTCAGAGGCTTGTCCTCATCACCATGGTGTTCATTCTTCTACTGTGTCCCTGGCACCAGCAGCGGAGGTGAAAGTTTCTACCTTGTTGTCATCTTAAAAAAATTACCAGCAACATATTTTGGGGGTTTTTTTGCCTTGAAGCTGTTAAAATACTTTGCTTTGATCAGTGTGAATTTTGTGTCATGGGTTTCACAGTCCTTGATGTTACTGTGTTTTCTCCTTTAGTTGCTGCTGGGGCTCTATTTCTCCCTGTACTGTCTAAAGGCAGCCTCAGAAAAAAATGCCTTTATGGATGCAGAGAGATGGCTAACTATATTAGTGCCCAACATGACGCACTCTGGGGGAAAGGTGGACAAAGGGGGCAGCTTTGAGACATTCTCTCCCCTTTAGGAGCAAGCCAAGCCACACCACCAATGAAGGCAGGACAGCAACAAGGCTCGAGTGCTGGACTCAGCTTTCTACCCATCAGCACATAAAAAAAGCCCTTTTTGAACTGTTGTGAGTATTCAGCTTCAGATACAAAAAAATACATCCAGCTCCCTTTGGCTTTTTGACTGAGATCAGTTGCAATATCTGTTTGAGATCTGCCACGTGCTCTACTGGGGACAACAACACTGACTGTCGGGGCAGGCACTCTGTGATCTAACAGATCTTGCCTGTCTGTAACTCCTCTGATGCTATGATTTGGCTGCCCTGTGGGTACACTGTGCACTTACCTGAAGATGCACAAGGAGCTGTGGGATGCCATCATGCTGTCAAGAGGCTTCATGAGACACCAGCAGCAGAAGACTTTCTAGAAATGACACCGCGTCATCATCCACTTCATGCTGCTAACTTTGTGGTGCTGTTTCCTGGAGCCATCTCATCCTGTTCAGTAACAGTAGACAGGGTAAAAGAAGTGAGATATGAACTTAAAAAGTGCCATTATCTAGTTTTGCAGTTATTGAGAGCCTAGAGTGAATACCAGGACTCTGAGTACGTCTTCGATCACTGAGCTGACTCAGAGAGCTCAGGAGGTGACAGTGGTAGGAGATTTTGGATGTATTACTCCTTAAGACATGTCTGGAACACATTAAGGGGAAGAACTGCATTGTTAGGGGATCCTCAGTTTGGGACGCATATACTGGAAGTCTCATGCAGCTGGTAAACAAAGCATTACTTGGATTTCTCAACAAAATAAGACAGAGAGAGAGATAGAAAGAAGTATAGAGGACAATTCCTTTAATGAGAAATGTACAGATCCAGTACATCATTTCAGAATCCCAGGAGTTAATCAGTTATAGCCATGAAAAACAGTGGTCACTAGACACCTACAGTTGTACCAATGGCACAAATAGGAGAGTCTAGGAAAATAGCATATACACTTGGCTCAAAAGAGCCAATTAATCAAAAATAAACTGAAGTGAATAGAAAAGAAGACAGAAAAAATGCAAATGAAGATTAGAGGTACTTTATAATGAATTTCTTAAGTGAGATAATTCTGGAATTGTTAAGTTATCTATTATTTCAATGAAAAAAATAGTATTTGCAATACTGATAAGGCACAGGATGAATGGGTGAAGAGCTGCCTGTTTGGCAGATCTCCAAAAGGCAATTGTCAAGAGAGAGTCATCACTGAATGGGTTTTTTCCTTAATGAAATTTAGCTGTGAGTAGTACTGGTCTGCAACTGGCTGATGTTTTCTTCAGTAGATTCAGTTAGTAAACATCAATAGCCTCATGCATGTGAATTAGTCTCAGTGAAAATTAAGTCCACATCAGAACATCTCCACAAATTGTTTTTGGAAAATTTTATCTCATTGGAAATATTTCTGACCTGCTCTCTCAAGTCTTTGCTGATTACAGGTGTGGGAGAACATAAAGCCTGACAGAGGGACAAAACAGGTTGCTGTTGATGTGGGGTGGCAGTTGCAAAACACTGAGACTCTTGGCAAGATGGGAAGACTTCTAAGAGAAGATATTCTTGTACACCCCGAAGCAAAATTACATAAATGGGAAAGCATGCCCTTCAGACATGTTCATCTATCTCAGTTAGCTGTGAAGGGATCCTGGGAGCTCAGCTGAAATTAAATGACCAACTTTTAGATGCCAAAACTTCTAGTTTGGCTAAACTTAGGTGGGATGTTTCCCAAACTAATAGCAAAGAAGAGAATAAGCAGACTAGAGAATACACCCCAGGTGAGCATATGCTAGACTATGGGATCCAGTTGTCATGTTAAAAAAGGGCTTTACAAAATTGGAGAAGGCTCAGAAAAGAGCCATAGAAATGATTTACTGACTGTAGATAATGTTTGACAGTGAGAAACCTAAAGATCTCACGCTGTTTAATTTATCAAAAGGAAGATTAAAAGGTTACTTCATTGCAAGCATTATCTCATAGGAACGCCACGTACTGAAATGCTCTTTAATCTAGCAAGAATGGCACAAATATTTAACACTGAGAGTGATTAGCCACTAGAATGAACCACCAAGGGAAGAGGTGGATTGTCTCTCTCCTGATGTCTTCAAATCAGGTTTGAACACGTTTCTGGCAGATGTGCTTTAATTAAACAAAAGCTATGCTCTAGTCAGATGCAAGTTATTGGGCTGAGTGCAGGGGAAAATGAGTGAAAAAAGGATGCACTCCTGGCCTCAAAAATCTACAAATCTGTGAATGCCAAGTGTAATTTGAATATATGTGCAGGAATCAAAGTGTTCAAAGTGTGCTCCACTTTAAGGGGTAGGAATCCCAGGAGAGCAGGTGGAGACGTGCTCCTAGGGTTTATGAACAACAATCAGCTCTGGAAACTCAGTGTCTTGTTCAAAACCTGACACTGACTCCTTCCATGGCCCAGGCATGACCACTGCTTCAAACAGAGTTATCTAAAAAGAGATGTATCGATGATTTTCATAAGTCGTGGGCAGGCATGCATGGCTCTGAGGTCAGAGGGATTTGTCAGCACTTAGCACATGTGGATATGAATTTAGACACCTAATGAAAAGGGAACACTTTAGGAGTCATTTCAATAGCATCTGAAAGATGTGTAGAAAAAACAGCCCTCACTTTCAGCAGTCACCGTGCTTTTAAAATTCCTGCTTTTTGGCATCACCTTCCTTTGTCTCTGTTCTCTCAGTTGCAAAATAATCACATTTCCTGGACTGGGCAGCTGAGAGGATTAACATTAGAGTGCTAGTTTTCAACCTGGGTGTCAGCAGACCTCTGGGGAGCTCTGTGGTCTACTTCTAAGGTGTCTGTGAGAGGTGGCTAAGAAAAAAAAGTCCATTTATGCTGTACAGCACTTTAAGAATGTGCATTTCAAAAGGGAAACACTTCTCTGGAAAACACTTCATGATCCACAAATCAAAAAAGGTGAAAAACACAGAAACAGAAACTGAGAAACAGTCTTTAAGTGACTGATGATATGTAGCCACTTTCCACAGGTGGCAGCCAGGGATGCTCAAACTTGTCAGGGAGTAAGGTGAGAAGCCCCTCAGGCTACAACCCCTGACCACTTCGGCCTTCTCAGGCAGCAGCAAGGGCTCTGCCAAAGGAACCCATCAGCAAGCAGCCGGGGGAGGAGGACTCCTCTCCAGCCCTGACCACAAGCAAAGGCAAACAATGGAAATAAGCAAAAAGAGCCACAGGAAACAACTGCATCTAAAGCATTGCCCATATCTCCCAGCTCCCTGGCTGATACCTTCCACCTCCCACCAAACTCAGTGCCAGCTGACAGCTTTTTGGTTGTCTCCTTCAGGGTGAGCAGCAGGGCCCACAGCACTGCCAATCGTTCTCCCAAGCAGCCTCCAACACTGGCACATTCAGAATCATTTCTCATCTTTGTCTCTAGCCTCTGTCTCTTTCACCTATTCCCATAAGTTTGAAACATTTTTTTCCCTCACCACCTTCTTCTTTAAAGAAGAAGCTTTGCTTGTCAAGCAGGTTTTTTCTCCCTGAACTCTTAGACTTCCAGCCTTGATGCAGACACAGAAATATGATTCAAAAGGTGAAAGTTACTGTCTCAAAGAGCAATGCCTGCTGCTATCTTGGTAACAAGTTCCATTTCTGTTACAGGAGGGATGAGAGAGTGGGAAGGAGAAGGTAGCAGCATGGATGCCTAATGCTGTGGGACTATTCTGGGACTCAAGAAATGTGGTCTAAAGGCATCTGTATCTCCAGGTGACCTGAGAAACAAATCTTCCTCTGGAGAGGGAGCAGGCGACTGTGCCTAGGCACAAAGCACCTGCCTGGCCTTGGGAAACAGCATCCACCTCCCTCATGCCTCTACTGTTCGCATTATTATTATGAATATAACTCCTCTGTAGGTTGCACAGGCTGTAATCAGATAAAAAAAAGGCATAAGAGAGTAGGGTGCAATAAGGAAAAGCTATTGAAATTGCAACATTTTGGGCTTAGCTGCCCTTCTAATGACAACTTTTTTGGTGGATATCAGACTGTGAAGTTCATTTACAGCTGTAGAAACGTTTTTCTACTACGCATGTTTTTAAAGAATTTTGGAGCATTTCTTTCACAATGCTGATTCCTTTTTTCTTTTTTCTTTTTTAATCATTGCCAAACAGCTTCTAAAATTCAGACTAACAATACACATTTACAAGATACATTCATCTCACTTTTTAATCTTGGAATCCTAGTTCTTCTTTAATCTTAATACTCCAGCTTTGTATTTGAGCTTTATATTTGCATACAGAGTTTAAGCAAACAGTCAAGGTATCAAATAACAAAGTACAGAAGCTCTAAGAGATGAAATGGTAAATAAGAAGCATATATCTTAATACCCAGGCTTGACACTGGACGTTTTGAAATAACCATACTGCTGAAGGAGACTTCACAATGTTATTTCATTGACATCTGACTTCAAATTCTTTCATCATTTTGACATTATTAACAACATAATAAAACAGGTTTTCTTTTTTTTTAGTTTAGATACATAATTTCTGATTTTATCAGTAAAAGGCTTGGGTTTTTTTACAAGCCATTGGTGCAGAAAGCTTTGTGCTGGCTTTGTTAAAGCATCAATGACACTAAGATGTATATATCTAGTACAATGATGGACCCGCCTTTAATATTTATTTTATAGATAAATGAGTATAAATATACATATACAAATCTACTGTTGATGTTTTAGAAAATCTGAAGTAAACATTTCTTGGCATAGTTACTTGAGATACTGCTTTATGAGAAGCAAATATATTGACACAATGTAAATTATGTATCAGAACCAAACTGATGTCACTTTCACAGAATCAGAGACTGTTAGGAGTTGGAAGGGACCTCGAAAGATCATCTAGTCCAACCCCCCTGCCACAGGAGGATTCCGTAGACCAGGTCACACAGAAGTGTGTCCAGACGGGTTTTGAATATCTCCATAGAAGGAGACTCCCCAGCCTCTCTGGGCAGTCTGTGCCAGTGCTTTCATAAGGTAGGTAACAGTAGTAAGTTGGCAAAAGAGTCAAGTGCCAGGAATGAGTGAAAATGCATATATCTACAGGTGGGGATGTGGCAACGTGTCCTGTGTTTGGCACAGGCATGACAAGTGGAGGAGAGGCTTTGGCTCTCCACCCTTCTCCAGCCAGCCCCATCCTGAAGAAGTGGCTTTGGCATTCTGCCTACATTCCTGCTCTGGGGACACTTGGGCAGCTTCACAGAGTGTGGCAGTGCCCCACGCTGTCCCCCCTCATTGTCCTACACCTGCTAAGGGCAGGAAGAGTTAAACCTTTGTAATTACACGCACACACACACACACACACACTACTTCCTGTCACTTCTTGAATTGCAGGAGCTTTGTACATCTGGTTCAATTTGTTCCCAACGATTCAGGTTCTCGTTTTTCCCCTCCATTGGGAACACCTTTCCTGAGTCTTGCTGCAGAGGCTGACCCCAGTGCCAGCAGGATAGAGCCCCAGGAAGTCCCAACAGCCTCATCCTGACTGCGAATACCCAGCTGGGCTTTAAACACATTGCATCAGAGAGCAGTAGGTCACCACATTAATCAGGAACTCTGAAATCCTTTGAGACGCTTTGTTGGGAATGGTTACTGGGTTCTGGATAGTCTTACACATAATTTAAAATACTTTGGGGTTATTTTAAGGCTTTTTCTTTCCTTCAGCTTTATCTGTATGTAAATGTTCTCTTCTCACTGCTGACTGCTTCTAACAGACATATTATTTTGCTTCTCTGGCCTACTTTGTTGCAGACAAAGTTTTGACTATCCGAGTTCTTTTTTATTCCATTTTACATTTTTAATGCTATGTTGTAAAACGTCCTTCCTCTTGAGCAGTAATAAAACCCTTTTTTCCCCCCTCCCCTCTTCAGATTTCTTTTATAACACATTCAGCATTTTCTGGGACATAATTAAAACATCAAACAGTTTTCCTGCTGGTTATGCTAAAATCTGAATGCTTGAGTCTGCTGGCATTATTGAAAATTAAAATGTACTATTCTTGAGTGTATTTAGGATGCCCTTAAATAACTATCAAGAATGATTTTGTTCTGCTTTATATACAGACTAGCACCATAATGCTAAAATACCTGCATTAAATAATGTCTCTAATTGGTAGCATGAGGATACTTTTTTAAAGTATAAAATATGTAATTTTGTTCACTATTTTTCCTAGGCTAATGTGTCTAATTTTCCCATACAACTTTATCCCCAAGGAAGAATATAGATGGAAAGACCATTACCAATACATGAAGTTCAGTGGTTCTCTCTCTTTAAATGTAATTGCTATCAAGGAGGCTGGCAGCAGGGTAATTTTAGTTTAAATAAGTACATAGCCTGAAAAGGATAAATCAACTTTTGTAGGTCTGAAATTAGATCCCAGTGTGGGATTGTTCTAGGTAAGTGTGCATCAGGTTCATAAAATATATTTGCCAGGATGAAAAGCTCCTAAAATCCAAGGGTATCCGTGAGTGTGGAGCTAGAGGAGAAAGATGTCATGCCCTGCTAGAAGACCTCCTTCCTCCTCCGTTTGCCGTTAATGGCCTCAAACTACCTTTTTGGTCAGGCAATAAGGGCTCAATCCTGCTCTCATTCAAGGCAGTGGAAAGCCTTCCACAGCACCCAAAATCCCTTTCTCAGGATGATTAATAATTGGTCCATATTCACAAAGTAGCTGAGAAGGGAAGAACTGATTTCATTGGGAAGCTGAAATGGGATACCTTTACCAGAATTAGGCACCTAAATATCCCTGTGGCTATGGGGTTCCAATAGCAGTCATGGGTTAAATAGCTGAGATAACAAAACCTACATGTCGCCTTCAGTGTCCTGTAAATGTCTTTGCAGAGGAATTAATGCTCAATAATGGTTTTGTTTATAGTAGATATTTCTCTTTTCAGTGGCTGCCTTGGTTATAGGGAGACAATGAAAAAGGAGGATTGCTTGTGCACAACACAGAATTTAGGTCATACCTCTGATTTGGACAGTGTGATGTTTTTCATGCACTTTTTGAGCTCCAATGCACACATGTTGCACCATATGGTATGAGATGTGTTCCTTATGTATCTGTGTGCATGTGTGTCACATAAGCAGCTGTGAACCTAGGCCTCCTCTTCATGTCACAGTTTGAGGAGTGTGATGCTTCTTGACTTGGGGCAAGGATATACTCTGTCCCCAGAAAAATCTACAACAGAAGTTTTTACAGAAAGTACAGGATAGCAGCCTTTGTATCCCAGAACTGTCCTACAGTGTGAGATGTAAGATCACACTCATGCTTAAATTTTATCTATGTGCTCATTTTTTGCTAAGGGCTCCATTTTTGTTAATAAAATGGCTCCAGCTTCACAGAAAGAATTTTCAGCAAGACTGAGTTCCATTTTTTTCCACACTAAGGAGTATTTTATTAAAAGCAAATATGTCCAAGCCAGCATCACTTATTCACCATGACTTGGAGCACCAGGATGTCTATGAGGCAACAGGGCCTTGGCTGGTTGCAAAGCCTTGCTGCCTCAGAGAAGATCCCTTGTCCCATGGTCCACACCTCTACATCAAAGAATGAGTATTGAACAGGAAATGGCATAAAGGATCAATTTTAAAAAAAAATTTGCCATTCAGTTGCTCCTAAAATGAACCTGAATTCTACAGAAACAGGATAGAATTGTAGATAAAGAGATGTCCCAAAAAGTTTAGGATGCACTTTCTCAGAAAACCTTCAACAGCCATTCTGCAGATACTGTTTCAAATACCTTTCTCTGAAGTTGTTTTAATTTAAAATTCTAGGTACTGGATGTCAGAGTACATGGGCCATGTACAATTAACTCACATTGAACTTACATTGAAGTTCAATATTTCAATCTATTGTAGATACTTAGGCAAATGCTGATCAGTTCCTCGAAAGCCAATTGATAAAAGTTTTCCTGGAAAACTAGGCAGGTGACTGAAAATTTCCTTTCCTGAAACGCAGCCTAACAATTATAGTCACTTTTCCTGACTTTGAGGAGGAGAGTTTGGTGCAGACTTTCTCACTCCAGTTCTCAGTCTCCTTCTAAGCATGGACAGACCATTTTCTTGAAGGTTAAAGACAGTCTGCATAACCTCATACGTACAGCATGTCTGCTCCTTGACCTCAGTTCTCAACATTGTCCAAAGTGTTACTAAAGCAACAAAAACAATAATAAACCCCTCCAAATGCAGAAGAAAGCTGAACAGATTTCTTAAGCCAAAGACTTCTGTCTCACTACAATATGCTGAAGTAAAAACATATCCAGGAGTCGTCCCTGGAGTCTCAAATCATTCTCTCATCACACTGGGTTCAAAGACAATGTGAGTTGTGTAGCATAGCTGAAAGTATCTGCATAAAGCAATTCCTCTATGATGTTGTTTTGTTTCTGGCTTGCTTTTACCTGGGCTATCTGAAGACATTGTTTGAGGCTAAGGAAAAAAATATGAATAATGTTTGGGCCTAGAGATCAAAAAATCAGGCTTATTTCCATAGTTGTTAGTAGCCAGTATCCCATGTGAATCTCTTCTTTTCTAAAGCTGCACTGAAATTCTGGGTGTGTTAAGAAGGATTTCTTTTTATTTTTATTGTATTTTTTCTAAGAGTTTGTTCTTCTTGATTTTTGAAGATGCTGAAAGCTTTTTGATGTCACAAAACCAATCATAAGAAGGAAAACACAAATTTAAATGTGAGATAAAAGAAGCTTTGCTTGCATGCATAACAAGAAATCCATTGAACAAAACAAATTACTTACCACCTCCACAATGGCTCTCTGCCTCCAAGGGATGGGCTGGTTCGCAGTGAGGAGGTGACGGTGGTAAAGTCACTGTGATACTGTGATCAGAAAAGCTGCAGTAAGAAAAAGAAAAAAAAAAAAGATATAGGAAAAAGTAAACTACAAAGAAGGGAGTGTGGAAAAGATGGCTCACCATTCCCCTGAGACTGAGTGACTTTCAGCATTCCCCAAAAAGTTTCACTTCAAACGTTAAGAGGCCGAAGAGGTCTCTTTCTGCATGCCAGTTCTGACAGAGGAGGGAGGAAGGCAGAGGAAGGGGGATGGCTGAAATTTTCATTCAAATAACTTCGTTCCCGTTTGGATATACCTTGTCTGGAATCCCCATTGATGGTAATGGGGTGTGAATTTTCTTGATTTGGACGGCAGAAGTGATCTCTTGGATCTGAGGTTGTTTTTAAAAGGTTTAGTTTGGTTTGATTTTGTTTTCCATTTACAACTCTCCCTTTCTTTTACCATTTTAAAGCCATGAATTATGAGCGCTAAGGGCTGGAGAAAGGCCAAGAGAGAGATGTAGTTATAAATTTCTTTTACTGTTCTGTGTTTCAGTGTTTGGGAACCACTTCAGAGTGGTTAGCAAGAAATACTCTTCCAGTCTGCCACTTCCACTCCCAAACAAGAGTAGGTCACATTGGACACAATCCTTTTATATGTTTTTTAAATGTTTATTTTGTTTTCCAGGGCAAAGCAGTAAATCTTAGAAGCTGAAAGTCTGAGGATACGTCAAAGGATACTCTATCTACTACAGAATAAGAATATTAAAGATACTTGCTATGTAGGATAGAAATTATACCTTCATTTGACCAGCCCTTCTTGTCCAAAACATTGAAGAATTTTCTGAATATGAATCCTTACCTATGCAAGTCTTACACCTACACTGTGCCCAGGGCTGTTGTAATTGAAGCCCTTCCCACCTCCCAGTGAGCCCCACTCCAGTTGCACTGTAGGCATCGCACCTTCAGAATGTATGGGTTTGCACAAGGGTTCTCCATGACACATTTCTACTGGGGTTTAAAAACAATGGTAGGCAAATCCACAAAGCACCCTGAGGCAATTTCTTTTCCAAAGGACATGGAATATGGTCAGAGTGCCTGGAAATATTTAGCTGGTTTTCATTTCAGCCTTTTATGTGTTATGTTCTTCCTTTTCCTCACTTCTTATATCATTCCCTGTATTTTCTTTCTTTGCATGTATTCTTTCAGTCTTCAGTGTCCTTTTGACATGGGCAGGTAATTTTTCTGCCTGCTATTGAGCCATTGGTCACACCAAGTTCCTCTTCTGTCGTTCCATCACAGCAAATCCTTTGGTCACATTTTGACAGCCAGCAGCCTTCAGCTTTCATATGTATCAAATCTCAGCTACCTGTGAAAACAGTGAAAACAGTTATTGTCAAAGGGTTTGCTCAGTAATCCTCTGATGTCAATAAAAAACTATCCATAGCTTTCAGTGGTGTTTTGGGATTAGATTTGTCTTTACTTGGTGGACCACTGATCAGTTCTTTCTCCAGAATGCTTACCATAAGGGTATGCTTGCCATATGTTCACTGATTCGTTTTATAGGATTTTAACTTGGTTCTTCATATCAAAACAATGGTTCTGAAGTGTGTTGATTATCACTTCCAATTGAAAATTATAAATTAAAACTAAATTTTAATTCAGAGATTCTCACTGTATTTTTGGACCTCTAATTTTACTATCAGGGAGGAAAATATATCTCAAGTGCATAAAGATTACACGAAATGGGTAACAGTGTTGGAAGAAGCCTGAAGAGGCTTTAAGAAGCCTTCTGCTACTTCAAGTAAGTACCTCTCTTAAGAGCTGCTTCTTTTACTATGTCTTGAGAATCTGAAGAGCATTTCCATCACTGAGAGGAGTTGCAGAGAGTTATACAATAATCACCTGCAAATTTGACAAAGCAAAGTCAGGATCTTAATACTCCAATTCATTTCCTTTGATATATTATCTGTCATCTCCCCCTTCCCACACAACCTCTTTATACTGAGGAGATGGCACATCACCTATTCCCATGACTACTGAGGGAGACAGCTATTTCTCTCCCCTTTCTGTTTCTCCTTCTCAGTCTCTTCCTTCCTTTCTCTTGTCTTTTTCCCTCCCTGGTTTCTTCTGCTTGTTTCTTCCATCTCTTCATGCTTCCTTTATGGCTCTTTCAAAGGAGAAGGAGGAATGCTATTCACTTCAGCTTGACACAAAATACTGCAGCAGAAAGAGAGCCTATGATGAGGACTTTGGCCACGTGGCCCACAACCAAGTGAGGGTTTCCCAGCACGCTTCTTTAGGTATAGCCAGGCTGTACTTCAAGCAGAGGTCTAAACTCTGCTCATTTCACTTTCAAACGGCCTGGACAGGCCTTTGGGGAACTCTGAAGACCAGAGGAGGAGAAAGCTTGCATTCATGCTGCCCACTGTGCAGGGAGGACAGGCCCGGCTCTGGGCATGTCTGCACGACTACATTTGCCACCAAGCTGCCCTGGGGAGCTGCAGGGTATGAGGTCTACATGGTACAAAATAGTGCAGAGCTGAGTGATAATATTTACACAACCAGGCTTTTCATTACTGTAGGCTTTTTTGTCACTAGCTCTCATTAGCTAGTAGAGGCTAAATAAACATCAGTTACAATTCATTTAGCATTTAAATATCTTCTCAGACTTTACAAGTTAAAGACTAGCTATGGTTTCAGGTGTGATTCACATGCCGTATCTGACTCATCATTTTAAATCAACTTAAAATTTTGATAGAAACTCTGAAAGCTACAAAACTGAGGTTTATTTATATCTCTCATAATCCCTATGAAATCCTAGGAATGAAATCCTAGGATGAGAAGTCACAGTGTTTGGGTTCTTGTCTAACCAAGGCTCATTGATTTTTGAGCGCATAAATTCAGGAACTAAAGACCTAGCCAAAGACAATACAGCAAGCAGCACAGTTTGGAGATCTCTTGGGGGAAGAGATGTGGTTGTAAACACTTGAAAATGTTTAAATCTACTGAATGCTCTAGTTATACTTGGTAGGTCTGACAGGACAAGCAGTCCTAACAATCTGAAACACTGGGTAGAATGGAAGGAAAGTTTTGCCAAAGATAACGAAAGCCTCACAGCCCGTTTCACATCGTCTCCACCAGGACATGGATCTATCATGGTCTTGATCCTCCTAGGGATGTTCTTCCCTTCAGGCATCTCCGATCCAAGGCACATGGCTGATGTCCTTTGCACTGCATGTTCACCTGACGGGGCCTCACACATTACATGAGGAAAGGGAAAGACCTTAGGCAGCAGAAGCCTGGCACTTTCAAAGCGCAGCCACAGCGCAGCTTGGAGAGCAAAGCCCTTTGCAGTGTCTGGCACCCTCAGCCACATCTAGAAGTTTCTTTGTGTCTCATGTCACAGACAGGTTTAAATCAGCTTTTGTACAGATGTGATATTGAAGCAGAAAGATTAAATGACTTCCCTAGAATCTCAGGGGGAGCCTGCAAGAGAAGAAAGGCTTGGTTCTAGCTCATCCACATTACCCTGACCCTGCACCATCTCTCCTGGCAGTGACCAGTGCTAGGCTCCAGGCCTTCAACTCCTAGTAGCAGCCTTAAGTGCGGTAGGGAAGGAAGCCCTCCTAGGTGAGGAAATGGAAATCTATCTGTGTAGAAAAATGTTTGAGACTTCTAAAAATACTTCAAGAAGCCTCAGAATTCCTCTGTAAAAAAAACAACCAAAACAGAAAGTGGTGCAGAACAAGGAGCAGATAATGTCCAAAGCATGATGAATATAGGGGTATTGTGGTTCAAAACAGTCCTGAGGTCTGTAAGCAATGGACTTGAGTAGGAAAGAGACCAAAGAGGTTAGCATTAGATAGATGGGTAAGGAGAACAAGAGTGTTCACAAAATCACCAGGGGAAGTAAAGCACTAGCAAGAAGTTGAATCCTTCAGTAAACGAAGAGACTCAACTCTTTTGAAATCTGCCTTTAAATAAATATAAACCCACAAAGTTTGAACAACCAGAAAACACTAGAGAAAAATAAACCTGTAAAAATAAAGATAATGACAAAGAATGGGTGAGGGAATATAGAGAAAATATGAATATAAACAAATCAGCTTTGCAGATTGTATAAACCTCAGAACGCTTAGGGAATTGAACAACAAATTCCTCGTACCACCACCACTTATTTTTTGACAAATCATGGGAGATTCCCAAGGCCTGGAGCAAAGCAAACATTGTACAGATTTTTCAGAGAAGAACTGAAGCGTGATCCTGATAATTACCACCTCCTACATCAGTTTTATGTCCCTGGTAGTTTAACAGCACAAATAATTTCCTGAGACCTATGGTGCTGACTTGCTCATTACTCTCAGATGATTCAGCATAGTCCAAACAGCTGACTGACAGCTATGATCCCAATCAGGAGATTGACTCTCTCAGTTGCAATGCATCCAACAGTGTGTCTCGATCCCACAGTGCAACCTTGTGAAGAAAATACAAATGAGCATGCTGAAAAAACTCATGCCCAAACTATAAATGATGCCAGTGCTCTACCTAGGCTAATTAGTCTTAATACTAATTTACCTGATCCAAAACTCAGTTATGATGCGGAAAGCAGGAGATAATCCCAGCTCAGCCACGTGTCACAGGGACAACCTGCCCATCTCGCTTGGATCTCATGTTCCCAGAAATATATCAGGAAGGAACTCAGGGAAAAAGAAAGATTTACAGACGGCCTAAAAAAAAAACCAAACATTTTTGATCTAATAATAATTTTTAAAAACCCCAAAACAGAGAGACAATGAATAATCAGCCACCACGGCATTCAGACTAAAGCTCATAGATTCTTTTGTCCAGCTTTTGGGAAAAGGCTAAGACAAAATTCCTTTCCTTAATTTCTTGTTCCCACCCAAAGTCTGCTGGTTTTGACTTTGTGCAAGGCATATATATTTCATCTGTAATCATTATTTGTAGATATTTTTTAGGGCCAGGAGGGACCATTAGATCATCAGTTCTGGCCTCCTGCATGACACATGCTGTAGAATTTCATCCAAAAAGGTAATGAACTATTCACCTCAGTTATGGCAGTAGATGAGGACTGAACCTGTGACTCTTTGATTATGTGGCTTTTAGGGGAATTGTGGATAAATTTTGACATTTCTTCATACATATTCTGCAAAGCACAATCACGAGGAAAAGCACATATGATAATTCTCCTTTCAAAAATCCCCTCTAATTAGAGAAAGAGAATGGGGGGGGAGGGGAGGGAAGGGAATGGAAGCCTACAATATAAATGGAAAAATTTAGAGATCATCAGCTTTCCCCAGATTTCATATCAAGGTTTTGATTCTTACCTGTTTCTTAGTTAACTTTTGTCAACATAAGCAGATACAAACATCAGAGGAACTAAATGATAGTTTAGTCTCCAAAGGATGGGGGAAGTGTTGCTAAAATTTGTTTCTATAGTAGACTTTATACATCCATTCAATGTGGTCTAATGTAAGTCAGGCTTTAACAAATATTTTTGCTCAACTTGGTTCCAGGATAAAATTGCAGAAGTTACTGAAAGGTGAAAAAAACCCTCAATCTATTCAACTTGGGGGGGAAAAAAAAAAAAGGACATTTGGGGGGGGTCCTAACTGAAGTATACAAAAATCTTAGCTGAATGGATAATATCAATGCATGTTACTACTTTTGATACTGCACAGATGACAGGATCGGGGGCATAAATGGAAGTTCAAAAAACAAATTCAGAGGAGACATAAGGAAGTGCTTTGTCACTCAAAGAATAATAAATGTTTGGAATGGCCTACTGGGCAAGGTTGTTGAGGCAAAGACAGTGGGCTCGTTCAAGAAGCAATTAGATGCTATCCTGGGGGAAACGCTGTATTACAAGAGACAAGCATCAATGTGTTGAATGGCCTTTTCTCATTCCTAACATTTTCTATGTTCTTTTCTCCAGCTTGTACTCTTAAGGGTCTGCAGCCTCAGTGTATGATATCAAAACTGAAATCAGGCCCAGCAGTGTTCTCCACTAAACTGGGCCAAGAAGCATAATAAAGATTTGGCCTTGCTATAAAAATGTGCCGCGCTGTACTGCTACCCTGCTTATTCCATGCTGGTTTCTGGGCTGCTAATAAAGGAACAGGCATTGGGCAGAGCACCCAGGGTTCAAAGATTTGTTTCACACCTTGTGTCGAGTCCAGAGCGCACTTTCAAGAAACTGGGGCACCCTGCCCTTCAGGTGGGAGCACTTCAGAGGTGGGCCAGGACAATTCCAGCACCTGCAGGGTTTTATGGATCCTTCACAACTAATCTCGCTATTCAAATGTGACTTTATTAGTAGTTATTAGGGGTTTTTTTAGGATTGCTCCATCCCTTTCAGCTTACCTGTATGTTCTAATGCTGTTTCTTCTTCCTCCAAGCAAGCACAGCACTGATCCTTTCCACCCTCTTTTCCCCTTTGCATACATCAAAAGGGAAGTAAAGTTTGTATTTGTTCTTTGGTGCATGAGAGGGTACCCACAGGACAAGTGACTCTTTAGATGGTTAAATAACATACCATGTTGTGCTGAAACAGCTGTATAACTCTCAGAGCAATCTGCCAAAATGATGCAATTACACCCCACCACCTCCTGGGAAAAATGCAGCCCCCTCCATGTTGAGGTCCTGTTATCTCTCCCAGCACTGGTCACTGGTCATTGTACACCCACATGATCTGGGGGCAGCACAGAGGGACCCAGAGAGGGTCCTGCTGGAGATGTCCCCTTTGGGACATGTTAGGTTCAGCTGCTGAGGAGCACAGAGCTCCTGGTGCCTAGCTGGGCAAGCTGAATTCCACTCAGAAGAGAGGGGTGATTAAAGATATATCTTAGATTAGCTGTTGTTTTGCATTCAACTGACCTATGGGTTACAGAGGAAGCTTCAAGGGGAAGGCTGTAGCAGGCTGAATTGAGGCACTACAGTAAAGATGATCCCTCCTAAACTTACTGGGTATCCTACAACAAGAAGTAGGAGGCAGGAACAAGTAGACAGTGAGGAAATCCTTAAGGACATTCATTTTCCTACATGCACAGTTGTCTTATCAAATGTTTCATAGGCATCTCAGTAAGGGGGTGGTTTAGGGAAACATCTATAGAATGCCACATTTGTAGCTGTGCAATTTTGTACAGGAATTTCCCACCAAACATAAGGAACTGTACAAGAGAAAGTATTAAACTTGTTTTGGGGTGGTTGAGGGAATATGTGAATATGCAAGAAATGCTCAGCTAAGAAAGCAGCTTAAGGAATAAGAATGGCAGCCTCTCCTCCAGACAAGGTGAAGAAGGAAAAAAAACAACCCTAAGCTGCTACCTCCATATAGGAGCTAAGGAAGCCTTTCATTAAGGGTCATGCAAACAGAAGTTAAATTAACATGAATTGATGAAAGACTCCAACAGTCTTTCCTTTCTTCCCCTAACCTTCCTGCAAGTTTGGGGGTTTTTTATTTTATTATATTATTATTTTTTACTGGTGAGCAATTCTTATTATTATGGTTCTAACCTTCATTGCAGGGGCTTTGAGCCCCCGCACTCCAGGGGAAATGTATATCCAGAGTAGCTTTGCAAGTGCTGATGGAGCCATTTGATGTCTGTACCATTAGCTGAATTATTTGCTAACAAACTTTGAGACTTTCTGCCCTTCCAAAGGAATCATTTCACATGTGGTTTTTGGCTTCTTCTGCAGTGGCCCAGCAATATTATTTTATCCCAGCAAAGAGCATATTATTGTTTAATATCACTACTATATTCCAGTATGTTTCCCAAGATGATAAATGTTGGCACGGAAAAGAGGCAACTTTTTCAAACAATAAGTAATAAATTGTGGAAGGCTGAGGTAAATATTTTTCCATGTCCCCAAACAACTCTGAGTGCATTCCTGAGGAGTGTATTGACAGTAAAATGTCTGAGAACAAGAAAATTTGTTGGATTTGCTTGTGGTTGTTGTCCAACTCATAAAATATCATGAAAATTCCTAGCTCTTTCTACCATCTGTTCCACTGTGTACTTCTGGGTGCAGCTTTAAGTAAAGAATTCAAAATGTCTACTATAGCAAATATGAATATGAATGAGTTAGTTGTTCCAAGGCTTTAGGGGAAAAAAAAAACAAAACAACCTGAAACATGAAGTTTGTCAGATACATCCAGAAACCTTGGCAATGCATTATTCACGTACTTGTGCCAGTGAGATCTGCAGTGCTATGGGCACCCACTCCTTCCTGGTGGCATGCAACCCACCCAAGCAAGGTCAAGAGACGTCACATATAGGTCACTGAGCACCAAGTGCGTGCAATGAGTGGCTTGTGAACAATCCACAGATAACAAATGTCAGAAATTAGCTGCTAAAAAAGTCACCTCAAGATTAGAATTGAAAACTAGCCCTGCTGGAGGGCAAGCTACAAAGAGAAAAGGAGGACCAAAATTAAAATATTTTTATCTGGTATAATGTTTACCTGCAGGTAATGCTACTGCAACCCAACCATTCTTGAGTGCATCACCTCCAATACCACACACATAATTGTCTATCCCTACCCCTGCACATCCCTTTGAACCCCATCCTTACAGATTCTGCCCTTAGGCTGGCACATTGACCCAGGAGAGGTGCTCGTTTAACCCACCAGGAGCCAGAGGGAAAAGGGCTAGTGATTGGGAGCTAAGCTGCAGATACCTGACCCCAGCTGAATGAAAATATTCACCTCAGAATATATAGAAAAGGCTATTTGATTACAAATTTTGCACTGATTTCAGAGGATTTTACAATTTTTAAATCTTGAATATAGGCATATTCAGCATCCTTCTGGGCCATATCTGTCTGTTTAAATGGAAACTACTAGTCCTCTAACACCATAAGGGGAAGACGTACTCAGTACACATACTCTGTACTTGAGACATAAATAATAAATGCAATTTAAACTGAAATTTGAGCAGACTTTCCATTAAGTAACAGATCACTGCTGGATGGTCATGGTTTTTTATATCTGGCAGAGGGCTGTATCTCAGATATATAGACATCCTGTAGAGATGGGATATTTTGTACGAACATTAATAATGATGTTCCTACATTGCTCATGCTGTGGAAATGCTTCCTATTCATCTCATTATGTTCTGGCCCTACAATGGCAGCATGATGAGTGCAGAGAAATGAGTGAGAAGCCTTCTATGTCTTTGTGTGGTGGGTATAAAATGGTTGCAAAACAGATGAATGCCTAAATACATTAACTCTTTGACATTTCGCACTATCCTTCTGGAAAGACCCCATATATTTAATATCAAAAGGGCAGAGACCACTTACCATGGGAGAATAAGAGAATGACTGCTTTGTCCTGCTATCTGTATCCTAGGGAGCAGATCACAGAGGACAAAGATGGTTCCCCTTATGACTTGAAAGGGGCTGATGAGAATCCAGAAGCACCTAGATAGAAGTCAGATATATTCACTCATATGGGTCCCAAAGATCTGCTCTAAATCTCTCTTCACAGTTGCCTCCTCCAGGGTTAAGAAGATGACACAGCAGAGTGTGTTAGAGAGAGGTTGTTTGGAGTTATCGTTGTGTATGTTCCAGTGGCCATTGCTGTCTTCATAACCCTCATTTCAAGATAAATCACGGCTGTTTTCATATTTTCTCCTGGACTAGTTCCACATCCCATGGACCATTCCCATGAGTAGCTGTTGAATTTGGTCCCCCAGCTCTTCTCTGATGACCTTTCAGAACACTGGTAAAGGCTTCAGCACTCACTCAAAGCATCAAAGGGGCTATTCTCATCTTTCATGAAATCTAATAAGAATGTTGGGGCTGTATATTCACAAAGCTGGCACTGCTTTTCTGCATGTCCTTGGGCAATGCCTTTAAAAGCTGCAGGAGTCTTCATGTGGGAGAATGGGAATAATGACACTGGCCTGCCAACCACGAGGGTTACAACACAGAATCACATAAAAGATTTGTTGAAGAGCAAATCAGTTGATGCAGGCAAAACAATTTGCAGGAAAGTAACCAGTATACACATTCATGAAGAGGAGAGTAATGTGCCTAGAGGTAGCTTAGCTGCCACCCTAGCTTTGTCATCCCAAAATACATGACAAGAAATGATGACAAAGACTGAAAGCATGAATCCCAAAATGATGACACGACTGCATGCATGAATATCCCAAGATTCACTGATCTAATTTACATCAGTGGACAACTTGTACAGACTAATCTCTGGAATAGGCCTCTTTCCCTTATGGTATTAACAGGACTATAAATATTTAATTTGAAATACAAGATACTAATAAGTATCGCAGTTAAAAGAAGATTGTGATAGAGTGGCAGACTGCCATGCTTATCTCCACTCTATACAGTGCTTTCTTCTTGTCTTGAACTGCTAGATGACATCCTTCCAATGGAGTTAATTTACCTCTTTCGTGCTACTTCTGGTTTCATGATCTTGCAGTTTGGCCATCAGTGGATGATGTTCTTCCTTTTGCTGCTTTTTTGCTATCAAAGTTCTCTGTTGGTAATTTGCTTCCATTTACCTCTTACAAGTACTTGACCAGTATTTTGGGACATTTTCTGCAGAAATAACCATTTAGATGCCAATGCAAAGTGAGCTGTGACCAAAATCCATTGGCTTCAGCAGCTGATAGATCAGATTTTCACAATTTTCCACTTGCCTAAGCAGTCAGAGGGCAGAAATGTGCATTAGAAAATGAAGTTGCACATGTGAGGAAGAAGACAGACAAGAGCGAATGGAAGAAAAGAAACTGAGTTTCTGTTTTCTCAGGAAACTACAGATTGACCTTAGGTTACTGAAATATTTCCATTGACTTAATGGCTTTTATTTTGCAGATATATCAGATATGCTATCTGTCCAGTGAAGTGTATTCCCCTGTAATTAGCAAATCACTAAAGTGCAAGAAGTTACAAAAAAGATAAAATGCACATTAGAATTAGCCAATGTGGGTGTTTTTTGTTAATTTTTAAGCTAAGGAAAAGGAACCTTGCTGGGTAGAAAGAAGGAGGGAAAAGGAAAGTCAAGCCTACAACCAAGCTGTCTTTCCTGGTAAACGGAATGAGTAAGAGTGTGCTTTGGAAAAGTATGAAAGAATATTACGAGATGAGGTGGTCTACTGGTTGGGATTTGGCGCTGTCACCACTGGGACCTGGGTTCATTTTCCAGGTCAGGGAAGCTTTGTTGTGGCCTAGTCTTGGAGAATCCTGCTCTGGCAGGAGGTTTGGACTAGATGATCTTTTGAGGTCCCTTCCAACTCCTAACATACTGTGATACTGTGAAAGCCATTCCTAAGAAGTTTCATAGCCATAGAAGATCATACTTTCAGGTCAAAGAAAACCCAAACCCAGCCCAAACTCCTAATTTCCATCTTTTTCTGTTCCCGAGAATCTTTCAGAATTCACGCTTTGTGGTAGCTGGTACCTCATTTTCCCCATACCATTACATATTGCTTAGTTTACATGTCCAGCCAGTGCCTCCTTATATAGCCTGTTAGACCTGGTTTTGTGTCAGGGAGGCGAGTATTAGTCAAGCTGGAGAACGTTCTCCTAGATCAAGAGAATGTTCCTGCACTATGAGCCAGGTACTCCAGCTACACTTGAGACCAGCCATGGACACACACTGCACTTGGTAGTGGTATTTATAGGACTGCTAGCAGTCAAAGAGATGTGAGGCACAGCCCTGTCACATTATTTCCTTTGCCTTCAAAAAGCACTTCTCTGAAGTGCCCGGAGACACCCTGTCTTAAGGGTTATTCCCAGTTAAGATGAACCAAGTGAAAATGTGTGACTACTGTCAAAAGAAGAATAATGTTAGTGCTTACAAAAGCTCCCCCCAGATACGAACACCACACTGCTATGCATAACCTCTGTGTTTGATTTCTCTGTCATATTTTCTCACACTGGAGATGGTCCCAAAGCAAACCTCTGAATGCAAGCACAGAACATGATTAAGAATCAAAGCCTAGAACACCACAACATATGTTTGGCTTCTTGTTTGTATCTTTATAGAAGTTCAGCCAAAAAGCTTAGTGCAAACACCCAGACTGTTTGTATGTTTTGAACATTAGGCCAAAACATTCAAGTTTAATACTATTAGCCTTTTGCTGATTAAACCTGTAATGTAAAGCTGGTAATTTTCACTGATTCTGCAGGGGAGAGGAGCCCTTTTTTACTTCAGTACAAGACTAGCTCAGCCTTGGTTGTTCCCCAGATGTTCTGATTGCTTCGTCAAGTCAAAAGAACATTACTCCATACTGAATCCCTGAGGTGGGTTCCCATAATGTTCATATTAAGCTGGTTTACTCCAAGCAATAATAAAATTGGATAGCATGTGATATAGTTACTTCAGCAAAGAGAAAAGTTCTTCAGTATGACTAAAGACCTGTGCACGTATCTCTCAAACCTAGAATGTACCCATAGTCCTTTATGAGAGAAAAGTCAAACTTGCCTGCAAATTTCACAGCCAGATGTCTGACATCATCAGATAACCTGGACGTTGCCTCCATCCTTCCTGTGTCCTTGTGGGATGCTTCAAATTCTAGTGAAGGTTTCTGCTCTTCCACTCCTCCAGCTTTCTTAGACACCTCACAGCTGTCAGTTAACATCCTGTACAGGTCAAGACAAAGTGTCAAACAAGTGATTTTTGCCATAAATCAAGCTTTTGTTCAGGTTTAGGTATCCACTATCTTTCATTCCTTGAGGTTGTTTCTGGCAATCTCATTAAGTGAATTAACAAATATCACACTTAGTAGAGATATTTTTACACCACTTATCTATGACCACTACAAAGTATCTGAAATCCATGCTGGCTACTAACTCATAGATATGATACAGCAGTTACCTTAGTGTGTTTTCCTTGCATGCCCAAAATCCCAATGAAAATCAAGTGATTTAAGATAGTAAACATGAAACAACCTCCCTCCCCCAAATTAGTTAAATGTTACTCCAGAAAATTTCAGGATGAAACACCTTAATCGTGTTCATTAATGAAACCCGAGGTAAAATCAGCTGCCTTCTAAAGTGAGAACAGAAAAAAATTAGGACAACATATATCTGTGAAGAAAGTTAGACTTTTTTTTTTTTTATTCCAGGAGAACTCAACTAAAAGCTCCCTTCATTCAGGCACCTGGGTTTCATTTCATAATAGCTTCAGTCCATTGTTCCTTATTATCAGAGCTGACTATGTTCAAGCTAAGGCAGATCTTGTACCTAAATTTATGTCTCTGTGTGTGACCACTACAATATGTGTTTTGTATGCTTTTTCCTGAAAGCCTAATATAGTGATACCTGTGACATGGCTTGGACTCCCCCTTTCATGTATATTACCGACTCGAACTGCAACCTGCTGGTAGATTTTTCTTAAACTCTAAAATGAGGGTCTAACCTTCTCTTCTTTTTCTTTTTCTTCTCTGTTACCTATAATCTTGATTTGACTCACACAAAAGTGACACAGTGGGAAATCCACTCAAGAAGACTTTGACAGCTAACAATGGAAACCTACCTACACGAAAGTTGACTGGTGGCGTTTATAGTGAAAAAATGTATTCAAGTTTAAAGATGTCATCTGTGTTAACTGATCCGTGTTGGTTTTGTGTGTTTTTGTCAAAAGAAATGTGCTGTGGAGTCACCTCTGTTAGGGTAAAGAAAACTAGCCAGAACAACATCACCAGTGAAAAAGACAGGTATATTCTAGAAAACAAAAATACCCTCAAAATATTTAAGTTTGGGTAAATGGTGATTCTGAGGTTGGACTAAATCCAAAGAACTCATATGGAACAGTGAAACTTCAGCATATTTAAATACAACTAACATACATAATTATTTATACTGCTGTTCCTTTTGCCTTGTCTAACATGAAAAATATTATTTTATGCAGTACCGAAGGTGTGCTAAATGCATCTCATTGATTAAATTAAAATCACTGTAGAGTTTTCACAAGTATCTACTGTTTGTTTTAGCTTCAGTTTTAGATTTGAAGTTGAGACAATTTACACAGACTCCTTCCCCCCTGGAATGAAAGGAATCCAGTGCTTGCTGCAAACCAGCCTTCTTCATCAAAAGGGCCATCAAATGACACCCAAGCCCATAAGTTGCCATAGGGTATTTCATCCTGGAAAAGAGGAAAGATGCGAGTCAGTAAAAGTTCAAAGATGCTAATATCCAGGTAAAAGACCTTGACTGAACCTATTAGGATATTAACAGCGCTGATATTGTATAACCAGTCCTCATGTCCTCTTCCACATTACCAGGTATGCTCAGCTAGGCCAGATCTTGTTGCCGGTCTCAGCTGACTTGAAGCTGTTTGTCTCACCATTATATTTACTGCTAATAGATGATTTTCTTGAAAAAAAAAAAAGAAATATTCTCCAAATGTGAAAGTCAAACCAGAAATAGTCCATTGGAACATGTTACGGACACATGAGGTTGAGCTGATGGCTACTACCACATCACTATGAAATGCAGGACAGGAAGTAAACCCAGTGGCTCCTGGAAGGAACTTGAGGTGCTGAGATGTAACAGTGATGAATACTATGTAAAGTGTGAATGGAATAGAAAGGATCTGAGGGAAGAAGGAGGCAGAGCAGCTGTCACATCCTGAATGAACTGAAGCTCATTCATCCAGGTCCGAGTAGCCTGAAGAAAAGACAGCACTCAAAGAGGTCTGTACCGTTGTTGTCCATGCTGTAGGGGTGGTCTCAGGCTAAGCAGGCTATAACGAAGGAACAGATTTGTAGATGGCAAATCTTTTCCTATCTGTGTATTCCCTACACCTGAGTGATGTCTGTTAATTTAAATTCACTTAAAAATTAAAGAGAGTGGGGGAAAAGAAAAAGATCATCTCTCAAAATGAAACAATTTGAAGTGAAACCACTTTGTTCAAAGGCTTTTCACTAATCCAAGTTCTTTGTCAGCCCTCATGATGTAGAAGAGAAGACGTTTATAAAAGCAACCGTTTGGCTGCTTCAGGAAAATTCATGCAGCACACAGGGAACTAAAACATGTCATTGGTACAACCAGGACTACCCCAGAAAATTCAGTGAAAAGCAAATATGTTGGAATGAGTGACCAGAGAAGGAATTTAATCTCCCACTGTTGTAGCAACCCGGCTTATGCTGTGCAGCTCCTGAGCATGCTTATTACAGAGAATAAGAGGTGTGGAAGCCAGCACAGCTCACAACTGCATTTTTTTTACAGTCATTTTAGAGCCAGGTAAACTGAGGAACTTGCTTAATGCTGCAGACCCAAACCGCTAGGAATGTAACTGGATATCTTGTTTTGTTTCAGCCACTAAGGGACATTTTCTGATATGCTACTTTGTACAGAGTAAATCTTCCCCACATAGAATCTTCACCTGAGCCGAGACAAGGGCTATCGAAGGACCCCAGCTCCCACAGCACTCACCTGTTTTCTCCTACAACTTCACTGCCAGACAAGTCTCAGCATCAGACCTCCATGAGATGAAAGCCTGATAAATTCTCCAAACAGAAAACCCCCCAAAGCTGTGCGATTAAACAAAACAAAACAAAAAGGCTTTAAATTCCACTACAGAGAGGCTGTGTTCAAGTGCAGATAGGGGTTATTGTGTCTCACTTCTGTCATCGGGTAGTGAGGGTAATTGACCTAGCGATACCTGCCCAGAGGAAGAGACAATGTTTGAAATTCCTGTTAGAAACAATTATATACTTGACCTTAAAGTATGGGTCTTTCTGCTTTTATTTTTTTAGGAGGGCATAAAAAAAAAGAAAAAGAAGAAAAAGAAAACAAACCCAGAAATGCTCCCAACTCTTTGAAGGTCCTGTTTGTGCTGAAGCAGGCTCTGTGAATCAGTAATTGGCCTCTCAGAGCCCAGGGGATATGAGGCTGAGGCAGCGCTCAGCAGGCAGGCATGAATGCCATGCTCAGCACTTCTGCAGTCACCCTTGTCCCCTGCCCTACTGTGAGGTCTTATCTGCAACGGGACATACTGTGGACCTCTCCCACAGCAGCTCCAGTCCCACAGCCCACTCTCATCACCCTCCTTGCTCAACCTCTTCCCACCTCTACTGGCCCTTCTGCATCGCTCCCATCCCTTTGCTCCACTGTGAAGGGCTGGAGAAGCTGTCACACAGAAATGTGGCTGACACATGGATGTCAGTTTGTGGGCAAAGCACTCAAGACCTCATGTTGCTGGCCTCTTTCACGAGGGTACAGTGGGCAGGAGCCTACCTCCATGATAGCCCAAAACAGAAGCAAAAGAGCAAAGCCACAAAGATGAAACATGTCTATTCTTCTGCATCATTAACTGTTCCCTGGTAAATGAGTAGCTGAAATGATGAAAAATCTGTGGGTTTTACTTGCTCCAGAACACAAGAGACACTTGCTTTGCCTAGCAGTAAGGTCAGAGCTGATCCCACGAGCAAGTGTCTTGTCAAACTAGGACAGAAAACCCTGCTTCTGGGCATCGGTCTGGTGAAATTTAGAGGGAACACGCTGCTTGATGTTTAGGGTGGCCAGAGGCCCTCAAAGCAGCCCAACGCCAGATGGTTAGGAGGCATCAGGGAGATACCTCCAGAAAGGGGAAGACTTTCACATTAGTAGTAACTTTTCTGCAAGACATGTGTGTCCCCAAGGGCTTAAAACATTTCACATGCTGTTCTTGAGGGCTTTGCCTTCACTCAGGGCAAGGCCAGCTCTCCTGCAGTTGAGAAGGGGGAGGAGATGGCCTGCTGACTGAACAGGGAAACCCAAAGCTGCTGACTGCAGAATTGCTCAGGTTTTCTTGGCACTGGCACTGCTTTGGCTCAGAGGCAGACAGCATGGCAAACCCTGTGCACAAACACACCCAGACAGGTAGGAAACTTCTCTCTTCTACAAGCAATGCTGTCTTAGCAGAAAGATATGTAGCCCAGATTTTACACTTGTCCCTTTTGCCCTTATAACCACATGGACTAGAATCAAAGGGTGATCTTCAGCAAGACTCTCGGTATTTCATGGACAGCCTCTTTGTTTCCCTGCTCAATCAGGCAAGAAGACAGTGGTTGGTCCCAGAAGCAGACTCTTTGGAATGGCCTCTCTGGAAGGGAAAGTTTGTTGTGAACCTGGAAGTGGTGCACAGCATCATCCCTTTGGGCTCCAGTTCCTGCTTCTGCTCCCCCTCTGGGGCCATGGGTGAAATCAATCACACAGTGCAAATGCACACACATAGGGGAGCGGGATCATGCTCATGGCTGGGCATAGAATGGGCGATTTCAACCCTCCTGGTCCTGGGGAATTCAAACCATTAAAAAAAACCCCACCTTGCTAATATCTTTGCTTTAAAAAATCAAAACAATGATAACAAAAAGACCAGTCAGGTTAATTAGACTGGACCAGAGAGGAATCTCTAAGATGTAAACACATTTCCATGAACATTAAAAGCAAACCCCTTTCTAAAGTGTTTTTCTTCCACAAGCAAGCAAGAAAATGCATTGGATAAAACAACCTTTGCTTATTTTAGTTTCGACTCAATTACCTGTTAATGGAAAAAATCTGGCATCGCAAATAATGAGGCAGGAATGAGATCACTGTTCTGGAGGCCTGGCTTGTCAGGGAAGCTTGCAACAAGAAGTGCATTTATCTGCCTTTCTATAACCCTTTTCAAGCACTCTGTCAGGGAGCCCAAAGTGAACAGCCAGTTTAAGAGGAACTTGGAACCTGCTCCAGGCCCCCTTGGCCCTCTGGGAAAAGGAAAATTATTGTTGGCAAGTCTGCCTGGCTCCAGAAGTTGATCCAGTGCCCCCCACTTGCCCATGCAGCAGCAGACAGAGCTAAGAATTTTGTTATAATTAAATAAGGGAGTGCTGATTGGTTGCTGGAGGTGGTCTTGAAACTGGTGTTTAAGGCAGTGGAGAACAACGGTTACTATTCATAGAAAAAGCAGAGTCTTAAAATCCATCTGTTTCGTTCCAAATTTAGGCCAAAAAAATGCTCACTCACTGTCTTTAAAAATACCACCTGCTTACTATTTTGTATAATGTGCCATTATATAAGTTTGAAGGAGGAGCAGGCAGGGAGGCAGCGGGGGCTGAGAAGGGGTGGGGGAACAGGTTAAAAAGATATAGTTGGATCCAAAAATACCCCAGCAGAATATTCAAAAGCGAATACAAAATAGGGGAGCAAAGGACACATTTTCTGTGGAAGATTAAAACCAGGGTGTTTGCTCATGCCTGGGAACCAGCTATTACAAATGGGCTTGTTTGCAAATAAGGTAAAAATCTTTTTTCTTTTTTTGGGGAAAAAAAGGACCCAAACAAACAAAACAACACTTCCTTCATATGCACATCCAGTTCTGGTCCTTACCATGCTACAGGGCTGTGGAAACACCCTGAAACTTTCCTACCCTGCAGACCTTTCTCGTGAGGGGCCAGGCCAGGGCATTGCAGGCTGCCCTGTGGGAGCCCATGCCAGCAGGTACCTCCCAAATGGGGCTGAGCTTCTCCTTGGTGAGCTGGTGCAAGCAACTAGGTCAAAGGAATGCAACAAGGATCTGGTAACACCACAGCATCTACTTTTCCAGAGCAGCTTTGCTCTGCAAGCAGTAGCATTAGCAAGACTTCTAGGTGTCTGCAGATGTCTTCTCTCCCCTTTGTCCTTCCCCTCCTCTCACGTCCCCGCTGCAGTCTTACATAATATTACACATTGCAGCTGCAGTATTTCCAGTTTTCCCTACACCCTTAACTCTCTCCCAGGTCCCTTGTTCCCTCTGACACCCCAATGCTCTTCATGTCTCCTACCTAATCTTCATAGCCTGCCAGCTGGCCAGAAGAGTGCAGATGCTGGTCCAGAAGTAGACGTGTGATAATTGGCCATCTGGATGCTGCCAGAGAGAAGGGATAACAGCTGAGCTCTCCCTGAGTTTTCTTCAGCAGCAGATCTGGAAAGTCTCGCTTATCAGTGCCGGCAGAGATTTCCCTGGAACTCAGAGGGACTTTATCATCTCAGAGTTTGACTGCCACTGTCAAATCTGGTTCAAAATGCCAGAGGATTCAATAATTATCAGGAAAGGGTCGAACAGATGGACAGACAGCATGTCTTCATGATCTCCACTACCTTAGAAGTCTGGGCTAACACCCCCCATCTTAAATTAAATGGATTTCCAACTTGAGAAAAAGAGCAACTCCTAGAACATGGATACAAGTCATGACTGAATAGTTTGGATTGATCCCTGAAGAAAATCAGTCCAGGGGTTGGCAGTCTCCTTTCCTCAGAGAGTCCTTAAAACGGGCTGGTAACATTATTGACAATGATAGGTTGTTGGGATGCATTCACTTGTAATTGATCTGCCTTAAAGGTGTCCAGATGTTTTTCAAGAACATCTTAAAATGAATGCCAGAGTACTTGTCCACCTCTTTTTATAATACAGCAGTTCCTACAATCTCTGAAGAAATTTGCATACTCCTACTTTTAAGGCTCCAAAGACATCAGCCTTCCTGTCCAACAAAGACCACGGAAGCTCAGTGCTGGTCCTGTACTGAATTTAATCTTCAGCTGGAGCATCTCTCCCAAAAAAGCATCCAAATTCTTTACCCAGAGTCTTAGATGGTAAAGCACTCCTATGTGCATGCCAGACATAGCTGAGCAGCACTGTCACACACTCATTTTTTAAATTATTATTATTGTTTGCTTTCATAATTGTTGCAATGGCCCATGCAACTATTTTACTGTGAGCTCTCTTTCCATCATTTTATGGTCTAATGACAAGAACAAGACACTAAGGATTGCTTTTTTTCCTGTCCTTCCCTTCCTTCTTTTCTTTTAAGCAAAGCTTAAAACCATGTGGCACTGCTTCATTGAGTCAGCAGTTGCTTAAATTCCATACACTACGTGAAAAACGAGATTTACAAAACTAATGCAAAATAAATGTCTTCTGAACATGCAATACATTGACTTGCTTCCTTGTCTTACCCCATAAAAACAGATAGAAGCAAGGGCTACAGTGAACTACCTATTGTATGTAGGGCCCCATGCTGCCCCATGGCAGTCCCATACAAGGACAGTGTGCTGGTTTGTCACCGCCCTGCTCTGGAGGCTGCCCCCACTTGTGTGGATCTAGAGGTGAATAGGGTGATCAGGCTATCCCTCTAGCCAGGTGCTCACCCTATTTTACACCAGCAGTGTACGGGGAGGGCTGTCTTTTCACCATGTTTCCAGCGAACCTCGTTTGTTGGGGTCCTTGGCTGTGACTCCTGGGCACAAAGGGAGTACATACAAATAATGGTAATTTTCTCCCAGAAGCTTTGACCCAGCTTAGGTCCTCTAAACATGGGAAATTTAGAGGCAAATCTGAAGGCATAAGCCCACCAAGGGACACAGACAATGCACAACCTACAGGAAACTCAATCAGCTGCTTTCCCAGGAATATACAATTATTTTCCACAGCAAACAAGTGTTCCCAGCATGAGTTATCCACCACTCATAAGCTCTGCTTGACATACCTTTCGAACACATCTCTCTCACCACACACAGGAGGAAAACCAATTTGTCCAGGAACAGTGTTTCTGGACTCTGATTTCCAAAGGCTTGCTAATAAAGCATCGAGCAAAGAACACACTATTTTGCTGAATATACAAATCATACCTTGATGGTGTCTCCTTTGAATCATGGCATTCAAAGATCTCCCTGGAGCACTATGTTTTACATTAGAGGAGAGCAGTTATCCCCAGCAGAGATGCAGCACATGTGTCTGGCTGATGGATGGCTATGCTCTAGCAAGAGTCAAAACATTTAGTAGAAAGAAAAAAAAAATATTCCCTAGAAACCTTAAATAGCAGGAAAGTAATTTGAGCATAATGTTCAATTTTCTGGCTACCAACAACAGCAAGATTTGGCATCTGCCACAAAGACTTCACAGCAACATCTTTTTCCCTGCCACAGAGCCCTGTCCCACCCATGCTGCCCACGTGCCTGTCATGGGTGACCAAGGAAATGTCACATTAGACCACAATGGAAACAACACCAGGCCTTGGATCAAGGGAGATAAACGGAGCCTGGTAAAAAACTCACCATGACTTAATCCTTTTAACAGGAAATATGAAGCAATAGTCACATACATTATTACCCTATATTAATACGTTCAAAACAAAACAAAAAAGGCTACTGGCTCATAAACTACTCATTAGTGGCAGCTACTTAAAGTACTATGTCTTCTGTTTAAACATTATTTAATACTTTACCCAGTATCTTCCAGCCCCCCTACAAAGCAAATTCCTTTTGCAGCCAAAAGGCAATCGCTGTGCAGCCAGTTTTGGTTTTATTGGACCCCAGAGCAAGGGACAGCATGGTCTCAGCACCAGGGCTGGGCTGCCTGAAATGGCCCCATTCCCAGGTCTCTACAGAAAATGACTTTCCCACATGAGGAAGACCACTTACCCTTCCTGTAGAGTCCATCAAGAATGACTGAAGTGCATTACCCAAGCACTACAGTAAGGAACAAACCTGCTCCAGGACCTTTGCAATCGATTGCCCTCAAGTGCCATTGTAGGAATTACCATGGCTGTGATTTTCTAAGAAAACTGGGCCTATGGGGACATCCACTTGTAAAAGACTCCTGGAAATGACAAGGCTTAAATCCCTAGTTAGTTCACAAAACAGAAACAAATTGATCATTAAATAAAAATTCTTGCATGTAAGTTCACTCTTATCCTGCAGCACCTTCACGCATTGCTGCACTGTGTGAATGTTGGATGCTCAGTGCTAAGAGCGCACTATAATGCAGGGCTCATTGCATTACAAAATAAAACAGAATTAAAATAGATAGATATACACACACATATATGCAAAAACAGACTCAAAACTACCCAGAAGATAAACTCTAAGGCCAGCACAAGACTTTTGATTACTGAGGGCTGCCTAAACTCTCTTATGTGAGCTCTATAGTGCATCAGCCCAGTGTTGTGGGATCACCACGTTGAACAAAAATATTTTAAAGTTATCATCAGCTCTAGTCTCCTGTCCCCTAGACAAGATCACTTCACACATTACTTTATCTCATGTACCATTTGCCTTTTGCCAAATCATGTTCCCCTTTCATTAAGTAATTTTCAGCCACTGCTAATCACACAAAATCTTGCCAAGCAGGGAGAAGGCTAGTGCAAAGCACATTTAGCAGGTGGCAGCATGGGAACCCACAGGATTCAGATTTGTCACAACTAGAGCTGGCTGCAAATTCTTTTTCTAAGGAAGTTTTTCACTTGGGCTGTAAATCTTTTTGGCCAGAGTAACGTGCAGTCAATGCATAAATGAACTGACAAGTCATTCTCTGCACATACTAAGTTGCTTTTATTAATCCAGAACTGCATGCTACAGATACTGTACAGCATGAACATTTATTCATTACAAAAAATGGCTTCCAAACCATTAAAAATGAAAATCGGAATAAGAGCATAAAACGGAACAGTAACATCACAACTGTTAGGAAACATTCAAAGTATTCACAAAAAATGTTATAGTTAGCATCTTAATAAACCAGAGAAAAATCTGAGACAGTTTTACAATCGCTTCATGTCAACTACAATGGCACTGAATGAACAGATGAACAATTTTTCAGCTTTATACAGCGTTTTTTGCAACATCAACATGCCTAGGATTTTTTTTTTTGTTTTAAGTTTGCTACCTACCTGTATGTCGTAAGTGTACATAAAAGTGGCAGTCTGATTTTCCTTTCATGAATAATCTAATATACAGAATTTGGCCCTTAAGGGTTTATACCTCTTCATTTTAAATGCTTTCCGGACAATCTGCTACCAAACACGTCTGTTATAGGTGACATTAAAACTACATACATATCTACCTATGTAACATCACAGCAAAACATGATGAACAAAAAAATTACAGCATTAAAAAAAATAATAAAGTTGTCGGGAGAAAGTTAAAAGTCACTGAGAATTTTGGCACATAAAAATTTTGCACACAGCCTACAGTCCTAATGTCACAGGGGATTCAGCTGCAGTTCTGAATAGGAGACACTTGGACCTTGCTATTTTTCAAAGAGCGTTGCTAAAAATTCCCTTGCTAAATTTTTCAAGTCTTTTTGTGTGTAATGGCTTTTAAAGCAATTTTCTTTTCTTTACATTATTGTTCCTTGAAAAAAATGCATCTGTGAATGTCCATTTGGTGGCAACTGTGTTTCATACAGAAAAAAAAAAAAAAAAATCACAAAAAGAAATCCCGGAAAAAATATATATATACACATTTATATATAAACTTAGAAACCTTGTACAAATGAGTTGTTATATATATAAGATGCTTACACTAAGGGAAAAAAAAACACAGAAAACCTTTATACAATGTTTCAAGAAAAAAGAAGAAAAAAACATTTAAAAAGGGACAACATACAGATACAACAAGCAATTTCTAAAGCAATAAATACTACTGGTCCAATAGCGTTGTGATACTTTTAATTGTTGAGTAGCATTCCCTCCCCCAAAAAGAACAACACCATGGAACAAGGTATATTAACACATTTTTTTAACCCTTTGTTTCTGTACATTTAAACAATAACAAGTAACATCACAATAAAGGTTGTTTCACACAAGGAAGGAAAAAAAAAAAGTAGTAGTAGCGGCACCGCATTCATTGTGCCCTTAAACGTTTAAAAACCAGATGTAAAATGATTGGTTCGCAAGCTCGTATTTAATACAAATAATAAAGAACCAATGCCTCCAGCAAGGGCTGCTTCAAAATTGCTTCTTTTTTTGTTGTTGTTGTTTTTTAATTTTTAAAATCAGTCTTTAAAACTAAGCTATTGGAACTACATAACAATTATGTATATATATATATTTTTTAAACGCTACAAAGACTTTAAACAGCTGTTGATAAAAATTTTGGCAGAATCATGAGGCTTTTCTCATCTACATATTTAAAAAGGAGAAATTGAAATAAGAATGGGTCAAATATTGACCAATGAACTCGATAAAACATCAACTAATGTAGCCACATGGCACAAATTAAAAACGAAACTGAGAAACGACAACAAACAGCAGACGACGAGGAGAAGGAACAAAAATAATAATAAAAGAAAAGGAATAAAACCAAAACCCCAAATCCCAACAGAATTCCATCCCCCCGAAGGAAACCAAAAGGGCTAACGAGGCTAAAGCTATTCTAAGGACTTGGTTACAAGGGAGAGCGGCTGGGGCTGTGTCCCCACCAGCGAGCTGTGGGAATGCAAGGAGGAGGTCGAGGGCTGTGCTAGGGATGCGGCAGCCGGCGGGAGGGCGGCCGGCGGGTGGTCCAGGGCCCCGTTGGGGCAGCTGGCGGCAGGCAGGGTGCCTGGCTTGCTCGCAGCGCTCTCGGCGAGGACAAGCGAGGATGGTGGCGGCATCATGACCAGGTGTGCCAGTGGGTCGGGCTTCAAGGAGAGCGAGAGGGGTTGCGTTTGTTCAGTCTGTGGTTTCGAGTCTCTGGAGGGGGAGGCGAGCATGGCAGGGGAGGATGGAGGAGAGTCTAGTAAGCTTCCATCTGAAGAGGGTGGGCTGACGCAGCTGCCTTCACCTTGTATGTAGCGAACGCACTTTTTTTTTCTCCTAGAAACAGGGAGAGAGTTATCTGTGAATAAAGGGCAGAGACACTGAGGAGACAGTCATCTAAAGCAAAGAACTGTCAATTAGCTACTCTGGGCTCTGTGTGGCACACCCCGGCCCCATGCGCTGTCCTGGGGGTCTGGCAGGGTGTCCTTGGCACCAAGCCTACCCGGGAACCTCCTCTCAGCTAACAGATTTGGAAAGGATTCACCAGTTGTCTCTTCACCCCCCTCCTCTTGAGGCTGCCTCCTTTCCTTAGTTATTATAATAATGAGAAAATCAGAGACGGTATTTTTGGAGCCCCCTATGCTGATCTACAAACTTGATTTCCCTCCAGAAAAAAAAAAAAAAAAAAAGAATTTAACCCTTCTAAAATAAAATCTCTGGATAGTTGATGGTATCTCAAGATGTCCCATAATGCTGTCCAACCCAACAGGGCTATCTCTACACCTGTGTCACCTGTTATCTCCTATGATGCACTCACTACACTTGGGAGGCAATGATGGCTGCAAACTACTGCTCATTGCTTTCTCCTCTGTTAAGAACCACACCAAATCCAGAAATGTCAAGTTAGACAGCAGGGATATATAATAGATAGAACAAGAGAAAGGGGAAATAAAAACAAAACAAACAAACAAAGCAAACAGGAGAAAAGACAGGAAAAGAACAGGATAAACCAAGTATGATCCAAAATAACAAGAATAACTGGTTGTATGGCCTGCAGGTTGTGGCTTTAAATCGACTCAGTTTTACTTTTTGTTTTAAGGGAGAGTGGTAGATTTGGGAAGCTGTTTGTCTGCGTTTTGGGGAATTTTCCTGAGAGGCCATCCATATGACTCCAGAGTGAGATCTGATTTCAGTAGATGAAGAGCACAACAACAGGTACAAAGGTAAGGAGCAACATGGAGCTTATTTCACACCAGGGAATATGAGAGTCTCACAAGAGCCACTCGTCTTCAAGTAAATGAATAAGTGACCCGACAGATATCTTTTCTCCTCCTTCTGCCAACTTAATAATATAAAGGAGCAATGAAAACAGATGACAGTTTCACACCATCTCTCTTCTCAAGTATACACAAGACAATTCTAGCAGCAGGACAGAAATAATGAGGCAAACAACCACAGCATCTGCCTGGACAATGTTCAGTGGCCACCCTGACCCCAGTAACGATGGCTCTCCAGTCCTCCTATTCACAAGCATACTTTCCATGGGAAGTGCTGAATCACTGACACACAGCCCAAGGCATATGACAAAGTCTACCTAGAGCACCTCTGCCACAAAAACTTTGGATGCTCAGTTAAGCTGCACAAAGCCACCCACGTGAAGGAGTAGGTTGCTCTCCCACTCCAGTAGGTACCTTACTCTAGCTTGGCAACTTCATCAGAGAGGAAGTGCCTGAGCGTGGCACAGCAGCTGAATGTCACTGGGTGAGTGTTCCCCCTCGGGCAGATGCCCAACTCCACTGCTGACTGCCAGTGTGCTCCCTTATGTCTGGCAACTGCATCTGACTTGGGTTAAATCAGGGTTTGCTGTTTAGGCAACGGGGCTAGACGTTTCTCAACTTCAAGGAGTTAAAAGGTATGATCTCCCAAAGCCAGGAAGGGAACAGCAAATCTGGAACCCCATCTTTCCATCAGCTTCAGTGAGGGACTAACGCTGCGACAACCCTTCCTCTAGAGACTCAGGATCTACTTTCAGGTTCACATTCCACATGGCACAGTAAGGGGTTAGGGCTACTAAAAGAGTTTGAACCACGTTACCCTGCAGATAAATACATGCTAAAAAATAAATACTACCATGCAACTTAAATGTTAAAAAGAAAGAAAGATAGAAGACAGCAGTTGAAGGCTGTAAACCATGCTTTAGTAGTGCAACGTTAAAAGACAGAAGAAAACTAATTTGGTGGGCTCAAAACAGAACCTGTTAATTCTTCTACCATCAACAAACAACATGGGAACCCACTGGCTCTTGGCTATGGACACTCTGCTGCTCTTTCTCCCCTTCCCTCTCCCGTCTCACCACTTTCTAGCTGCAGCTGTGCAATGCTACCAGGGCCATAGTGTGTATTTGGACCTTCCATGCAGCTCCAGTGGCAATGCAGAAGAGCGATGCATCACAAAGCTCACTAATAACACCTGTGTGGAAAGGTGGGTTCTTACAATTTGGAGATTGCAGGGCTCCCTCATCCCCAAATTACAACAGTTTGCAAGCAGAGACAAGCTCTGCCAGCCTCACCGATGGTGATCCAGCAGCCATTCAACTGGATTGCTCTGAACCTACAAGGCAGTTAATTATTTCACTGGAGGCAGTTTAAACCTAGTATGCCAAAAATTCAAAATTATTTTTTTAATAGTATTTAAGTTCTGTGGCCTGAAAGAAAGAGTTCCCATGGCAAAGCAGACTTAAACCAGGTCTACCTGACATTCTGACTGCAGAGTTAACAATCTTTCTGAAATTAAACCCACTGGTCTGCTCCCTGAAGTAATTGTCCTTTGAGTAGGATTAAGGGAGCAGATTGCTTCCTCTGCTTCTGTTGTATATTAAACTCTAATACTGTGGCTACTTTTAGTCTGAAGAGCCACTTGAATCATGAGGGACATTTCTCCAGCCTGCGCCATTTGCATCATGTTATCTGTGAGCATGTACATGTCAAGGTTAGGTGGGACAGAAGGCATAGCTGGCAAAACCCCAAACCCTGCAAGCCAAATTTTACGAGAAGTAAACAGTACCAGGCACCTCTGGTGTGGTGAAGGGGAGTAAGCAAATACCCAAGGAACCATTTATGCCTCAGTTTTGCTCTCCTAAAAATGAGAACACAAATTCAACATATCCCCCCCACAAGCACTAGTGAGGATTATTCACTTGTGCATTGCTCAAAGCATCAATTCTACATCAGTCCAGAAAACACCAGCAGACCTGACTCCACTCATGCTGCTCTTGAAACTAGCCCTAGAAAAGCACCTGTAATGCTGTAACTGCCATGAGTGGAAAAGAGGATGACAAGGATTTCTTCAGTTGCTGTGAGCAAAGATGTCTCAGTTTCCAATGCAGTAGCAAACTGCACATTTTTAGTACCTACCTAAGATGTGCTACAAAATGCTACCATGCTAGCAAATGCAATGTTATAATGGTTAGGACCAGAACTTGGAGAGAAATGCTCTAATACCTAGTGACAAAATGCCTCCATGCATTTAAAACCAAAACAAACCAAAAAGAAAAGCAGCTGACTATAGCAGTAAGTCTAAAGCTATCAGGTTCACCACTGAAGTCATCTCTAATATGCTGTAAAGATTTCTGACTGAAAACTGGACTAAGTTAAGAGGGGGTTTATATTTCACATGTAACCTAAGCACTGTACAAATGAGAAGTGCCCTTGCTGATTAATAAGTTTTAAAGGTATGCTGTTTACTTAAGCAGCTAGGGAAAGATAAAGCAACACAAACATGATGTGTCCCTAGTTCTGATACTTGGCATATAAAGCCTGACATGCTTCAAATACTCTATCTCTAGACTACACAATATCTGCTGATAGTGTGTAGTGAACTAACCACAGAATAAAGCCTAACTAAACACAGCATTTGAGTCTTCGGTCAGCATGAGACTCGAGTCTCCTGACACAGTGAAGTGGCTACCCAGCTCTTCTGGACTGAACCCCTCTCACTTTAAGCTTTAAGAAACTGCTACTTTCCAAGCTTTTTTAACACACACACACACACACACACACACTGGTACTGATACCTAAGACCCCAACCCCCTGTACTAGCATGCCTCCAATGGGATAGTAAGCAACCTGTTGAAAACATTTCTGGTGCCTTATCTGGTATTTTGACACACAACCCACCCTCCATCTGTGTTTTCCTTGACACTACGCACAAACAAGACTGCGTGCATACACAAAATACGATGGACATCTGATCTACATTCTAAATGAGATGGAGCACATGGGACTGGCATGAGTAAGAGGGGAAAATGTGGGAGAGGAATCACTACATACAGAGTGTGGTTTGGGTTGAAATACCTACCATCATAATATTCCAAATTCAAAGACTGCTTGTATCAGAACAAAGAAACAACAAATTTAACCAAATGCGATTATATAAGGAAAAAGGAATGAGAAAAGAACTACTCAGTATCCCTCCACCAAGAAAGAAGTATGTACTGAGTTATACATGGAATTAAACTCCAGTAGAACATGGGCTGTTGAAACTTGGGCTGTCTAATGTCTTTCCTCTCCTTTTAATGCTGGAAACTGTCCTACCAAAGTTTGAATTAGTTTTGTCTGGAGCTCAGGTGTTTACAGCTCACTTGTCAGGATGAAATTCAGGGAAAAAAAAAGTATTTTTAGAATCAGAGGAAAAAAAGACAGTATATCATTTAAGAAAAATATCTGCACAAACCTTACAGAGATGTAGAAGCCTACAAGTAGCTATTTAATTTTGCAGATAACACCAAAAAATGTGAGTACAATATAAGCTGTAAACACTGGCTTTTAAATCTCTAATCATGAGGAAAACACTAGTGCTGCCAATCTCAGACCTTCTCAAAAAGCCTTTGGAGACAGTGGACATAAAGCCAAATGAAAGACCAAATACAGATGTCAGGCTAAACATTCATTTTGCTGACAATCTGTAAAAAAATAATTAAAAAAAAAATAAAAAAACCCCGCCAGGTTTAATGACTTCTTTTCTTGTTCCCAGTTCTACCACCACGGAGAGGTTATTGATAAAGAGAGAAAGAAAATGGCATTAAATTAGCAAGAAATTCCAGAGATCAAAGATTATTAGCAATTGATGCTGTGGGAGACAGAAAGGTGGGGAGTGGGGAAAAAAGATTAAAAAAATAAAATCACACAAATGCACTAAGAGGACAGATTGCTTTTATTTCCCCAAAGGCCTGATGGGTAGCATTATACCTGCATGGTTTGCACCATAAACTCTGTCGGTCAAGCCCGAACAATGCCCGACACTTCTTTGGAGTATTTGCATCTGTTAGCATAAGGTAAACACAAAAAATACAACACAATGGTGGATAGAGCTCATTTGGTCTGTGTCATCTTAGCTACAGCTACGTTTAGCTTTCAATCACCTCAGTTTTATTTGGTAATCTCCCCTGGTACCAAGGGCAGGAAAGAAACCAGGATATTCACAATGAGCCAAAACAAAACAAAGAAAAAATAGTCTCTGACACGGCCTTGTGTCTGTCTGGTGTCAGTACCGCACTCAACGCCCTGCTATGAAGGGCTTTGGGAGAGACTTTCCTTGGGTGGAGGCTTGGAGGGCAGGAGCGTGGTTGAGCCATGGATCGGATGGGCTTAAGGCTGATGCTGTTTTACAGTGGGTTTTTGGCTAGCAGCAGCGAAGAGGAAGGCAAAAAACAGCCAACAAAAAAAAAGCAAAACCCTTTCAGAGAGACAATAACTCATGGCAGTGTCCCACTCCCTTATGTCTTCTAGATCACAACACAGAGCTACAAAGCAACAAGGCAGGAAAAAAAGGGGAAAGTACCAAATAAACCAGCTGCAAATCAGCCATAGCGAGTCTGGGAAAACTATACACACCTGCAGGGGCCGCACCAGTTATTCTGTTGATCAAGGCCAAAGCGCGCTCGGCATTTCTTAGGAGCGCTCAGGTCTGAATGAGTTCAAGAAAAGCGAGCAGAAAAAGGAGAGAGGAAAAAAAGAAAAAGGGGAGAGGGGGGAGAGAGAGAGAGAGAGGAAGAGAGAAAAGGGGAGAAAAAAGAGAAAGATAAAAATAAGGAAAAAATAAAAATAAAAAAGGGAATAAAAATCAATGTCCTTGTTATTAATTGCAAAATATTGACTTTTGATTTAAAAGTTTAAAGAAGTGATAATCACATTTTTATTCAACTCTTGAGATTAGCTGTTGCAATTAAAGCTGCAGTATCCCTTTATAAAGGACTGTTTCTTTCCCTTTTTAAAGAGTAGGTAGAGGAAAGTCATTGTGGCTGGTCTAGTAGGATGCTTCAGGCAAGATTTATTTGGGCTGGGGTTTTTTATTCTCTTTTTTTGGGGGGCGGGGGGAAAGGAAGAAAAGAAGCTGAGTATGGAAGTCAGATCCTGAACATGCTTTTTTCTTCAACTCAGATACAAAATAAGAGAAAAAAAAAGAAAAAAAAAAGGAAATTATATTTCCTGGGATAATGCAGCTTTTGGAGTAACATTCAATTTATTTGTTTTTATTAATTTGTATTGAAAAGAATGGATAAGAACAAGCAGGTTGCAGAATGAGCATGTTAGTATCAGCCAGAAAATAAAATGTGAAGCATGGCAAGGTGCTGAGTTAGTACAGCTAGTGAATTGCAATGAATAGGCTTGAGCAGAAAGGAAAAATAAATAAATAAATAACTGCAAAACTAAAATAATAACCAAAAAATGCATATGCATGCTAATGTGAGAAGACTTAGTGGGAGCCATGAAAAATGCCATTAGATTAAGGAGGTTCATTACTGACTTGCTTCCATTCTTTATCAGTCTCTTTAAAGAAATACTGCATATTCAATTTGCACAGTTAGTACAACTCTTCCGTTATTTTTACTGTATTACTGTTTTAATAGCAAATATTACAAAAACAAAAAACAAAGTTAAAAATATTATTAAACATATACCATAGCTATAAAGATATAGAGATAATAAACACTATCAAAACGTGTGGATGGTAATTTTTTTCTTAATGTCATAAGTGTTTAATGTTAAAATCTATAATGGCAGGAAAAAAAATTAAAAAGCAGTTTATAAACTATTTTAAATGACTCAAAATGACATTAGCACCTGTAATCGGAGGAAGTGAAAGGCAAGGATTTAGGAAACATTCGCTGTGTTCTGAAAAAAAAGAACAAATTATACAAAGGCTTCAAAAAAACTAAGTCAGGGCTTCTTCAGAATTGACTATGAGATTGCCTATGCAGTATTTCTAATTTCCTCTATAGAATGGCAAACCTCCTTAATTTAAAATGGGTGCGATTTACCACTGTAAGGCATGCATCAGAACATCCAGGTACAGCCCAAATTAAGACCGAACACAGACATACATACGTACACGCACACACAGATGCGCAAAATAAGCGGACAACTTTATAAATGATGGCATAGGCATTACAACTATGGCTCTGCAGTTAAGGGCTCTGCAACTGCTACCTACAAATTCAGCCAACGTCACAAAAGGCTTACATGCAATGGCTTGGTTACTAGTTTTAGAAGGGCAGTAACGCGTAAATAATTAGAGTGCATTAAAAAATAAAAAGGCTGTCTAGTATAGGGACCAGCTCTCTGTGAGGCCATGAGACTTGTACCCACCTCCCCCCAACCCTAGAAGCGTCACACCAGGATTGCCACAATTCCACTAAGCAAGAGGTTTAGACTTATTTTTACTTACCATTGGTCTCTCCTGGCTGCTTATCCCTTTTCCTCTTCTTCTTCTTTCCCTGCAGGAAACATATACAAATGAGAAGGATTTAAATAATGACCCAAAACAGGTGTCCTTGCACGATGGAACCGAGTCATGGGGCTGTGTCTGGTGCAGGAAGCTCCCTGGAGAGGACACTGAAGCACAGCAGCAGCTCATCCTTGGGGCAGGGAGCCTTGGCTGGCCTCAGGTGGGTGTGGCACCCACGGGATGGCTCTGTCTGCCCACCTCACAACTTTTTGGACGCTTTGCTGCAGCAACTTCCAACACTAACATCCGTCAAAGCTGTAAGCAGCTGGGGAGGGGCAGAATAACTTGCAAGATGTTTCTTTTGAAAAAAGATCATCATGAAGATAAAAACACTTGACACTTGTATGTTCCTCCATCTAGAAGTTTCAAAAATAATTTGTGGATACTTTTTGGTGAGACAGAGAGGGGAAGAAGATGGAGACTGAAGAGGGGAAAGTTGCATGAGTGAGGTCAGATTGAACCCCTGGAGTTCCTCAGCACCCAAACCCAACCATTACAGAAGACAAGGAAGATACAGTAAGAAGTAAATCCTAGCTTGCACATTTGTAAATGCACTGGCAACCTAGGAAGGAAAGCCAGGACAAGAAAAAAACCCCAGGTGTAACTAAGACCCTTCCCACATCTTACTCTATCACAAGAAAAACAACCAGTAATATCTTGCGAAATGGTGTCCATTTCCCAAATACTGGCCCACAGGATAATGCAATTTGCTACAGTTTCTGACTGGAGGGAGAAAGGTCCTTTCTGTTTCGCTCCAGCAGTGTGTGAGGGGACAAGTGGAAGCCCAACTTCTGTGGAAACCCAACAATCATTTTCCAATAGAAGAGTTATAAAATAATAAGAATAACTCAACCAAAAAAAAGCTATTTTCTAAGAAAATTCTTCTAACACTGAGCTACAGACTTTGCAGAGTGCTACAAAAAAGCCAGTGTAGGGGACAGTAATTTCATTTTCACAGCTTCCCAGAAGCTAAAATCCATGACTTTCCGGCCAGCAAACATCAACTGTGAATGACACAAGAGATTCTGACTTTTGAAGATGTGGTGGTAAAAGCTGGTGAAAAGATACCAGACCAGCAGTCCCTTGTGGTCAAGAGGGTATAAACATGACTTGGAAGAAGGAATCTCAGAGCACTTTTGAAGGGTTGCACTATCTGTGGGGAAGCCAAAGGGTTCTCACACATGGTGGGCATCTTTCTCAGTAGGTTGGTCTGGCTCCTAGCCAAATGATTAAGATGGGCTTCATCTTAGCACATTCACTATAACATTTGGGATACTCACTATGACACATTCCCTGGAACATATTAGTAAGAAATTCCTCCAATGTGAACAATGGATTTTGATTTGTTGTTGTCGTATTTTTCCTCCCCAAAAGCTGGCTTTCTTGCACAGGCCTTCCATACATGTTCCCCCTTGCTTGTTCAGGGTTGTAAACTGCCAGCCTGCTATCCAGGCTGCAACAAGCACGTTCTTGTTCATGAGAACCTTCTGGTGACAGAAAAAGCTGTGTGCACGGTCTGTTTTAAAGGATTTTTAAACAACATGCATATAATCCTGTAGCCTGAATGCTGCTGAGAAATCATCTCTGACACATCTGAGGTCATTTCTGGGGATATGGAACGTTGGTGCTCTTAGTCAATTGCTACAGCAGCCATCAGTCTAACATGACAGGCTCCATGAGAATAAAATAGGGAAAGATGTGGTATCTTGAAGTCCACATATCACATACAGATACAAGAGGGTCAGACTCTGCTCAACCTATATTGATCTAGATTGACACTAACTCTGTGAAAGCTGGTGAACTTTTTCCAGCTTTACAGCAACACAAGCAGAACTAGATACAGAGCTAGAACTAGCCTCAGGACCATAAGCCTGATTTTTATTTAATTTCAAGAAGGCCACTCGCATCATTAACAGACTGCATCTGTTGCAAATTTGGTTAACTTTTGCAGTATATTTGACAATTCAAAGGCTATTTCAATTTGAGACCTTAAAACTCCTTCACGTAAGCGTCAGCCAGAACACAGGTCACCTGCCCTCCAGGAGTCACCTGTACTGCTATAACCCCTTTAGGGAACAAACTGTTAAAAATGCCTGACATACAGGAATGTCAGCCTGGGACTAGGAATTTCTGGTTCCTTTTCAACACAAGCTTTGAAAACTGTTCCTAATAAAGAACTGACAGAGGTCCCACTAACTTCTTTGACAGTCTTGTCAGGAGAAGATATTTGATGAACTAGCTAAACTAACACATAGAATTAAGAATGATGGCAGCAGCTTTCAAAATGCTCTGCAGAAGACACCATTCTCTGGAGGTGTTTAAGAAACATTTAGATGTGGTACTTAGGGACATGGTTTAGTGGTATGTTAGTGATAGGTATGGTTGGACTTGATGATCTTGGAGGTCTCTTCCAAACTTTGTGATTCTGTGATTCTGCCTTTGCCTCAGATTGTCCTCCTAAGACTCGAGCAGATGGTCTGTAACATTTTCTGCATTGTACTACAGAAATTCTCAGGCTGCAAGTAAATGCAGATGTAAATACTTGCTAACTGTTCTGACAACTACCTCTACAAAGCTAAATCAACATGAGTTTTGACAGGACTGCAGAGTTCTTTGGTACTAATTTTTTAGGCAAGTGAGATGACTAGACCTGTACATCCTTCTGAGTCCAGCACTTAGCTCTACTTAAAATCTTACATTAGATCTCAGGAAGAGCAAATGTACGCTGTGACACCAACAAGCCAACAAGGGATTCCCTGAATCCTATTCTCTTATCCAAGAGCAGGCTGAAAGCTGTGATTCTTGAATGTACTCCTCCTGCTTCTGAAGACCTGGGCTACAGCTGGCTTTATCCTCAAGCCTGATGTGAGATGCCTAACAATTTAACCATTTCAAGCAGCCCAAAGGCCCTCCCCTGCTAGATATGTGAAGGGCTCAAGACCCTACAAAATGCTGAGGGAGGAAGGGAACTCAGAGAGCTCTGAATGACACAGGAGAGGAGACATAAATAAATCCTGCAGATGATGCAATCGTGTGATGCGAAGGTACTGTCTTCTCCTCAGGCAGGAAGGTTCCCCCTGAAGGTCACTTGGGGGTACAGCATCAAGCCGCTGGGAAAACGCTGGCTCTCTCATCTTGTCCTTTTAGCTTGAGAAAAAAGGGTTTCTCAGTGCTCACACGGTGAGGACAAAAGTAAAAGGTCCTAAACACTGAAGGCTTTGTACATGCCCATCTGTTGGTGGCACAGTCACTGCACAGAATGAGCATCCCTGAAACCTCAGTCCAGCCTATACTCCCTTTTGAACACCCAAGAAGACGATACTGCACAGTGCCAAGGAACTACCTCAAGCCTATGGTCTGACAGTCTCAGGCCAGATTATGCTGAAAAGAAAGGGAAAATGTGTTAAGCAAGAGCGCTGCCTCATGAGGCTTAACGAGGGCTCCTCTGAGAAGCGTACATAACTACACCTGCAACAGTGAACAAAGGAGAGAGCGAGGCAAAGAGAAGATGATCAGGAAAGAACAGAAGGATTTGAAAATCCATCCTTATGTACACATTGCTAAATAAGTGAGCATGCTTATTCTCCACCGCTGAAACGGTGCAAGAGCAGAGAGCTGCTGCTCTTCCAAGCTTCGCTACAGACCCTGAACTGACTTCTTCCCATCCGTATGTGTAAAAGCACAGATTCTCACAGAGGTAAAGGTTGCCATATACAAAGTACACAGTTGATGTAATTTATGGCAAAATAGGATATTTACGGTAAAATAGGCAGTGATGATGATGATGGCAGTAGAGACAAACTTCAATAAAAACAAAATGTGTAACACTATACATAACTGACATCATCTTACAGCTGCTGGTGCACAAACCTGCAGGGAAGTCTCCCTGGAAGGTAGGGAGCAGGGTTTATTCCAGAATTACAGAGACCTTGAAAATTTTAGGTCATTTTTATTTAATATTTTGTGAAAAAAAAGCCAAGATGCTGCTATAATCCTATGAAAGAAGTTTTAGAGCTCCAACCAATCCACAAATCTGTCAAGAATTTATGGGTTTAGGCTTGCATACACTTACTACCAGCTGCATCACTTACCGTTCATGGAAGAAGGGGTTATATACTAGTAGTAAGTGATTACAGTGCTGGCCTTATGTTTTTAACAGACAGAAAGTTCTACCACTTTTAGATACAAAACAGGCTTTCTGAAAGGCTGAAGAGGGAATCAGTCTCATTCCATAAACTGATCACAAACTCCAAAGCACTTTTTAAAAAATGAGGAGGGGAAAAAAAAAGATAACATGGCCATGAAAAGCAAAACATAATCGAACTATACAACGGTAGAGTGTGGAATAATTCATTTAACCCCACTTGAGAGTAAGACTTTCAAACAAGTCACATTTTTGGTTTTGTCAGTCCTTCTCTGAAGCTAGGAAAAGTCATTTTTCCACCTTCCATTATACTCTCACACAGATAAGCACAAGACACTAATTATTCGTCTCTTTGGTGGAACGTAGAGGAGCCATACTAGGGGAATTTTTACTTTTGTTTTAAAAAATGAAATTTAAAATGACCAGCAAGCCAAACAGCATTTCCAGACACTGGTAAAGTGAAGGCAAGAATTTCTTCAGAGCTCTACTGCCATGCCCCAATTCCAACCTTTTACTAGTCCCAGCCAGGAAGCCTCTTCCATGTGGAGGGCTGGGAATTTTCCCCAATAGTTTTAGTATCGCAGAGGGAAGCGTCCATTGTTGTTACCAGATTGGGATCCTGAGGCACGCTTTCCAAGTAGTGCTTGTGTGCAATGTGTGGTCGTAGTTCAGCAGGTCACATACATATTTCTACAAGCGCTACTACTAAAAAAATTTCCACCTACATAGGAACCTACATAGTTATCCCGTGCAGACCAGCCTGGGTACAGCTGCATGTGAAGCTGTCGTTCCTTTCTTGCTAGTTCATAGTATTTCGCTTGTTCTTCTCTGGATAGTGCATGCCACTGAAGTGAAGGAAAGAGAAAAAGACAAAATAAAAAGCACAAGCAGTTTGGGTTTTTTAAGCATGTTAATATTATATTATTTATCCATAAATACAGCTGTAATTGATTTTCATTAAAAAAAAAAGATAAAAACAGATGACCTGCATGCTGACATTCATATTTTATTTGTAACTCCAGATTATTACTCCAGTTAACTCAACTGAGGAATAACTAATCATTTATGTTCACTCAGCCCCTTTGTCTCCTGATGAGAGAATTAAGAAAACAAAACAAAAACAAAGACTAGGGGAGAAGGTCCTGAGCCAGATCTCACTTACAGCTTTAGAAAAGGTCTCCCCCTCCCTTCCCCACTGACACACCCTCTCCTCTTCTAGATCTCATGGGTGCTTATAATGATACTGTACCCAAAGGCTTTTTCCTTCTCCATTTACTTTTCTGCCTGTTTTAGGACAGTGAGATTTTTTTCCATCTACAGGTCATGGAAATTACACTGCTATTAGTTAACTCCCCCTCTTCCCCATGAATGACCCCATTGGCAAAAAGTGTACTGAAACCCCAAAACCAAACATCCCTATACATTATCAAACTACCAGAAAACACAGTGACTCAAAAGGTGTGAATCCTACTGAGATTCAGTCCCTGCCTGTGCTTCTCCCTCGTTACCTACCCTTCGACCGAGGATTTGGTTGATGGCTGCGCTCTCTTTCAATGTGCATTCCGCTACAACTTTTGCTCTCATTTCCTTCATATACAACATAAATGCATTAAGAGGTTTCTTTATGTGTGGCTTCTTTTTCTCTTCTTCTTTTTTGGAGTCCTGATGTTTTCTGAAGGGTAAAGATACAATAGAAAGAAACCTCACAGTGAGAACCCTTGTGACTTTAATAAGTAAGCCCCCTCAATCTCTCTAGTGTTAATGCTCAGAAATCTCCAGAAGAGGACCAGAAGGTTCTCTTACCGCCTTCACCCTGGCTGCTGTATGAGAACAGTTTTAAGGGCATTATAAGAAACCCTATCTCATGTTTAGGCAGTATCACGAAGTACCCTCTCAGCCCCCCACAAAAGAACCTTGGAAGGACACGGGGACCCAGGCAAATGGGTTCATGGAGAGGGCTTGTGAACATGTTATAGAAATAATGACACCCCATTGTCAACGGGAACCAAAATGCTGTCTTTTTGCTTCACCTGTGAAACGAAAAGCAAGAAGCACGAGAAGCACTAGGGGCAGAGCTAGACTAGGGCTCTCCTCAGTTCAAACCCGAACTTGATACCAGGTTGCTCTGCAGCTTTGAACAAGCCATTTATGCTCTAATTTACTTCCTCCTGTTGTGTATCCAGTATCTCATGGCTTCAAACTGGGCACTGAATAACAGTAAAACTGATCAAGAAGCTTGAATCTTGTTCAAGAAAATTTCACTCCCTTGTTAAAATGGGTGAAATTAATAACTACTTGTCTCTATCACAGAATGACTCTGAAAGACTGTGACCACTATTTTGACACACTTTGGTAGTCAAACCATGTTCAAATCAGTTAGAACAGAAGAGAAAAAGCAATTTTATGAAATATTTTACAGCAAAAACATTCTCATAAATCCAAGTCTTCTTAAAAGCCATGCATGCAGAGGCATCACTTTGGGTATTCTAAAAAGAAGACACAAGAAGCAACAACTTACGAGCTGTGGAGTGAGCCGACGTCACTCTGGGAAGATTCCTGTTTGACTGTTGGTGTGACTATGGCCGGATGAGGGATTCCAGTTGTATGTAAACTATGATGTGGCGGGACCATGTGTGGAGGAAACCTAGAGGAGAGAAAGCTGTGTAAATCGTCAGAATAAAAATGAATGAATGGGGAGGGATGTGTACAGACATTAATTAAAAAAAAGGCATATAACAAGCACATGACAGCTAGACAAAGCATATGAAAGCTGGCAGCATTAATTAGCAATAAATTAAACATAATGACTCTTCTAATGTCATTAAAGCCAATCTTCCCCTTCATTATCATTACTGACATGAGACATCATGATTTTTAACATCTTTAACAAAAGGCGAACGCAACTGGATGAACTTGGACGAACATGGAATTTCAGCTACCTGCAAGAAAATCCACCAATCCATTTCTTTGCTAAGAAATTATCTATGGCAACAAGGAATCAATTTTTAGAGTTCTGAATCATGTTGTGAATTTGGGATGACATCTTTTACTGCATATTGACAGCAAAATAAAATATTAATGCCAACACAAGCTAGATGTATTTTTGATAATCCTTACAGATGCCTCATTAGATACATTTTGTTGATGGAGCAAAAGAAAATATTTGTGTCTCTGAGCCACATTGCTTTAACAAAAGGTGGCAAGACTGTGGAATTAAGTCAATTTTGACCCATTAAGGTAACCTAGGAAGGCTTAAATTAATGAAAAATAATAGTCTAGCCTTTCTAAAGAGAAAAAAAATGTTGTCAGCTTTATGGTTCATGGTCATATACATGGACAGGCCCCAGTCCTGCAACTGGATTCTGAGGGATGTGCAATCCTTCTGCATGAATCCAATTGCTCCTTTGGGGCCACAGTATGAACATGGCACAATCATTCAGACTTTTTAACTGAAATGAACAAACTTCTCAAAAGCAAAATTGACTTCTTATCATTATATCTCAACAGCCTCAGGAAGGTTTTGCACTCAATAAGGAAAGCACACTATGACTAATTGCCTTTCCCTCAGAAAATCCCCACAGGAGTCAACAGATTTCCAGGGAATGGAATCTAGCCTAAAATTTTGACTTGGAAATAACTTCCCCCAAAATTCCAAAGCTGAAGAGATTTGGCCAATGACACATTTTTTTATCATTCCAAATCCCTACTCTCATCCCAGATTTTGAACCATCTTTGTCCAAATAAAATACTCCAAGAATATGGAACATGCAATGGGATAATGATTTATTTCTTCTACCATCAATGCACAATGATTTTTTCCTATCAAATGGGATTTAAAATGAGGTGATATACCATGGATAAGTAGACTGTGTACAGTATCAGAAATACAATGGGATTTCTCTTTTTCCCCCTCCATTACTGAGCTTAATGAACAATCCCCTCTCCCCACAAAACTGCCTAGACATTCCCTACATTCACAAGATGACACAGTAGTACTTTCATGAACGAGTGGTACTGTCCACTACAAACTCTAAGGATCTTTGTCTCTCAGCTGGTAGTACTCAGGATCATTAAACAAAAGTATTTTGTCTTTGAAGGCAGTGGTGGGAAGAAGAGGAACTGAAAGGGAGAATGTGAAATTGTTAAAACTGCAGCTCCTCACAAACAAAAGCATAGAGAGAAGGAAAGAAGGAGGGTGTGATGGCAAGGGAAGAGGAGAACAGGCAGCAAAATGGTCATTTGTACTTCTGCTACAGACTTACAGAGATAAATCTCTAAGTGAATTGTCAAAATGTTTCCCACTCTCTGACAAAAGTAGCTGACAAAGAGAAGCATGTTCGGGAAAACACTTCGGTGCATGGTAGGTGAGAAGACAATGATGAGGCTGCAAATAGGTTCATGTCCTGGTCCCACTTCTGCTACAGAATTGCCTCACAATCATCAAGACATAAAATGGGCCTTCTTATATTTTTTCTCTGTTCTCCTTCTCTTTATTTTCGTGTGTATGTATTGTGATTGGACACACTTAAAGTTTGTTGACACAATGCCTGGGGCTTTCAGACATAGTACAACACAAACAGTAAAAACTGACATCAAGAACTCTTTGGAAAAAAAAATACCTTACGAACATGGGTGAAAATGAAACCCATGGCAAAATCCTGACCTCACTGACAGTGGTATAAGCATAATGATAAAAAGATGACACACATCCTATTAAATGACTCTCTGTCCCAGGCAAGACCCAGTGTTCAAGAGAGGACTATGCTGCTGGGGCATATCTAGGGTTCAAACTGGAACAAAAGCCAGTGATGATGGGACAACGAAGGATGAAGGTGGAGATGAAAAGCCCACCTTCACAGAGCAGGCAGGAGGAGCTGTGCTTGTTTGACATGAGGACACAGCAGGAAGGGCACTGGACATATACCAGAAAGGAAGAAGTGCAGTGATAAGTCAAGTACAGAAGGCTATGAGAGCAGACTTGAGTAAGATGAGACCCATCTGGAGCCAGGCTCCTAAATATCACAAAAGACTGGCTACAGGTGGAGTTAATGGGGACTAAACGTGGTGTTTGCTAAGCTTCTGAAGAGGATCCCATGATGTGGTCATGATAATTGGGTCATAGACTCGTTTTTCAGCTAAGGGTCTGGTCAAAAATTAAAACACACTGAAAAATGAACTCTGCCTACAGGGTGGACCACTGCATGGTCAGGATGTTCAGAGGAAACAAATACAACAAAAGATAGGGGGGTTTTATGAGTCTCTTTTTGATGAAGATTAAAGTATCTCCAGCTAATAAAAAAATTGAGAAGGGTGAAGAGAATCTCCAAAACCTGTAACTTCTTCCTCATCTAATTATGGAAATAGGAAAATGCCTTTCCAATTACGAGATAGTAAGTATTTGTACATCAGAGAGTGACCAGTTGGGGAGGAAGGGCAGCAAAGGTAAAATGTACATACGCATGTTGTGTGAAAGCCTAGAGGATGGTGAAGCCTCCATTGACCTCAGCTGGGCTGAGATTTTCACCCACTGAGCTCTAACCTTCAGAGACATGGCAGACTTCATCAACTGGCAGCTGCAGCTCAGTAGTTCTTTTTAGGGTGGCAATTTCCCCAAGGAAGCTGTGTGTTCATTACCAATGACCATTCATTATTTCACACTGAATCCTTCTCCCTCCAAGACACTAGGTTGCTTATTTAACTTGCACACCTCTTCCTATGTTTGGGGTTATAAAACTATGCTCTAGAACCCAGGGTTGCTGTCACAATCCCATGGACTTCAGTGGGCTGGGTGAAGGCTCAGCCCAAAGTCTGAGGGCCTACTTATTTCCATGCAGACATTCACTCATACGGCAATATAAGGGGGGGGAAGAGTGTTAAACTTTCTGGCTACACTCCACCTTCAGTAATTACATTTGGTAAAAGTGAATTTCCCCTGAAAGTTCAATCGCAGAAGGTATTTTCCACTGCCATCATCTAACTACTGTGCAATGTTTGTTTGGTATAATTCTGGTAAATTATTTCCTGATTACCTATCACAGTAGTTGTTTTTTCCTACTGGGTCCACTGTCAGCCCATCAGTCAGTAAACCCTGTCTCAATTTCCATTAAGAGCACATTACAGAGGGGTAATGAAGGATCAAGAGATGTTATAAGCATGTTGCATGCATACAAAGTGAGTGGGACGATGCTCCAAGTGCAGAAAAGAGTTGTAAATGGATAAAACAACCTGAAGACACTACCTTAATAGTCTAAACCATTTATGAAAATCACTATTAGTCATCCATTAACTTCCTATAAACTATTCATAAGTACAGTTTAACTAATTATTAAGCTTAGGGAATATTCAGGGATGGGAAGCATTATATGCTCCAAAGGTCTATACAATAACAGATGGGAACTACTTTTAAAAGAAGGCTCTGGAAAAATGTGGAGGGCAGGGTGAGGTTGGGATCTGCCCTGGCTTCAACATTTGGGCACAGCCAACACAGTGACTCCAAGGCTTGTACCAGAGCCCTCCAGGGCTGTTGCCCAGAGGACAGCACTAATGGCATCAGCCTGCAGGCAAGCATGGGCATCCCCAGGCATGCCAGCCCCATCTCCCAGCTCCGCTGGCTACTCAAGGCAAGGGCTGTCCCACGGCTGAGCACAGGCACTCCAGCTGATATGGTGGGCATGAGAAAACACGCGTCAAACCACGTATCAGAGCACAGGCTGCCCAGAGGGTGTTCCCATGGATGGGAAACTGAGAGAGAAGTTACTGGGCTGAAACAAAGGATAAACATCTTAAATCTATTCATCACTCTGCCTGTGTGCCAGAGCACGTGTGCGTGTACGGGCTCATGTCAGAGACAAAAAGAAAGGCTGTGTATGTATATACACACACCTCATCTTCACCTAAGACATCCCCCCTGTATTTTTTTCTCTCTAGATAAGTATTCCACGAATTGCAATAAACACCCTAAAAATTCTAAGCAGCTCATTATATACTACTGTCTCCTTTTATGGCTCCAAGCCAGAATATAATGATGAGTCTTAACTTGTTAAGGACAACTAATTTTTTGTTCCTGGCTGTCTCAGGGGCTTCTCTCTTACTCACTCTCACTTTACTTCACTGTTGACATGTTTCTGTTAACTGGATGTCATCTGCCTGCCTTGATTTTATGCACAAGCAGTGGGATGCATTTTTCTGTGCAACAATTCTGCTTTGAGTTGCATTAGATTTGTCATTATTCTCTCATTTCCCCCTTGCACTTGTAACATTTCATCTATTCCTGCCTTATTTTTTGAGCCACGGTGCACCCACATTATGGTTTATACATGATCTTGCTCCCTTTGAAGCCGGCAGATTTCAGAGCCAGCCCTCGTCAGGAGAAGTGCCTGCTACCAATTTAGCAGGCTGAGGGCCCCGAGCTCCAACAACTCAATCTAAAGGGGGTCACAGGGTGGCACAAGCGAGTGTCAGCAAGTGCTGTTTAATTGCCAATCTAGGCTTCTCCATGGTGTTTAAAGTATAATGACCCATCACTTAATTCTGAGAAGTCCTGGCCCTGCTGCTGAATGGAATGAATATCAAAGGATGTGCTAGAACAGGGCAAGGAGCCTACATTTCCTATAACTGCCATAAGTATAATAGACCTCTACTTCTGTCGTCCCATTACCACAATAATGTATTTAATTTGCTGTGTACTCTTTTTAACTAGATACCTTTCATAATGCCTATCTTGGGAATATAGCCTGCCCCCTCCCACATCTCCCCCTTCCCTCAAATGACTAGCCTCTCTAATAATAATTAAACTAAATCAAGCTCTACTTTGCCTCACACAGTGCCTGCAAGTCTTCTATAGATATTTAAAAAGATTAAATGGAGGCAGGGAATCATTGTTTAAATTTGCAGCTCTCTCCCCAGCCCAGGATATTTTCTTGCCTTTGTTGGGTCTGTTTTTTTTTTTAAAGTTGATTTTCCAGTTGTCTCTCTATCTGCTGGAGCAACACATGAAGATTTTAATTTTCTGCTTTTACTGTACTTATCTAAAGAACACAAGACACTATTTCTCTACTCATTCACTAACAAGCTATGGTTACAGGTTTCCATTTCTCAATGAGAACCATTCCCTCCCTCCTTCCTTTCCTCCTTAAATCCCCTATACACCAACCTTCACATATTAAACTGCAAAGATGGAGAGGAAGGGACAGAGGAGGGAAGAGACGTGGAACCTTGCTACGTAATGCATGCTAATTTAATTATGTGCCATCATCAAAATGGATTAGCTGTTTCAGCCCATCAGGAAAGTCTAAACCTCCACCGATTTAATTAACCAGACTGAAAATCAGATGAACAGAAAAATAAAACTATCATTAGGAGCAATTAGTGATTACTTAAACATAGTGCTGCCAACCAGTTCGTAAATAAAACTAGCAGCCCCTGGAAAATTAGATGGAATTAATTGGAGGTAGGGAGGGGGAGAAATAGATACTTCTAAAGCTTTAGAGGGTCAGGCAGGCCCTTTTATGTTGACTATCAGTGTTTGGAGCTTTGGTAGGGGAAAACACAGCCCAGCAACCTTCCACCTAACTCTGCTTTAGGAGAAGCCCTCCTCCCTCCTGAGACTCCCCTCTCACACACAGAGCACAGCTTAGGGTGACAGCCACCAGAAAGCAAAATGTATCACACCTTCTCCTTGCTTTTTCAACATCACACTCTCCCAGCTTTTTCATTGTGTTTGGCTTTTAAAGATGATTTCCTGCTTTTCCACCTTTCCCTCAAAAACAAATTCTTAAAGCCCAGTGACTGCGCTAAACACCTTCCTCTCCTCAGATGGGAAGGCATCCCTCACCTCTCCTCTCCCACCCCACCAAAAAACTAAGGATGACTGTTAACTGAAGCGCCTTCAGAAATACATTTCCTAGACAAAATGCCTTCCTCTAAAGAGGGTGGCAGGAGGAGTTATATTTGCTCTTGATTCAGAACCTCAGCATTTGAACTCACCTTGACATGGAAGCATTGACAGTCAGAGCTGTTGGGTACGGGTGGCGGAAACCCCCTGTTGTGATTGGGTACACTGGCTGACCTTGCCTGGCAAGAAAAGAAGGGATATAAAGAATGAGAGAAAGAAAAAAGGTTGTGTTTTCTGGTTGTTTTGTTTTCTTAAAAAAACCCAACAAACCAACAACAAAAACACAACAAAAAACTTCTCTCTGCACAGTAAGCTTTATTCTCATTTGATCAGAACAAAAATCTTGGGGATTGTACAGCAAGGATCAAAGGAAAGAAACACAGAACAATTTGAATGCCATAAATCTGATAGGAATGGCTAATTAAATTTTATAACCTCTGCTTATGTCAATAGAGACCCTCTCCCCAAGCTGAAACTAGGTGTTTTGTTGTAATAATTAAAGGCGAAGTCTCGCTTGCTTTAATGGAGCCATCACACTAATTGAGGGCTACACATCCAAAGGAAAACAATAATGAATGTAAATTTATACCAAAATAAAGTACAGTGAATCAAAGGACTTCAGTTGCGCTTTGGGCCTCTTTCGGTATTTAGATCTCGGTGAGAAAACATTAAATTAACAGAGCTTAATTTGTAGCCTTTTGTCAGATTAACAAGTGTTGACAAGAGTTACCGGGGGAGAGTCCCCAAGAAGTATTGTGGGTAACCAATAGACAATCACACCTCATTACAATAATTAAAAAATACAGCAACATGCAAAACAGCATCCTCATGAAAGACACACAACTTCTTCTGATTGAGGTTTGTCTGTGCTGGCTAGTTCTTTTCATCTGTCCTTCAAATATATCATCTGACTGGGCAGGATGTTTTCGGGGAGGGGGGGTACTATGCTACAGTCAAGCAGGCCAGTTGAGGATAGGTGGGTTGGGAAGCTCATGCTGAAGCACAAGTGGCAACGAGAGGGGAAATAAAAACCTTGGGTTACTTCTGCAAAGTTGTCCATGCTACTCTTCTAGAGCAAAAGCAAACGTGATGGTATCACCCCTCAGTAAAAAACCCTTGGAGAAGCTTAAGAGCTGTGGGTAGATAAGCATGCCATGAATTTTGACTTGTTATTAACCAGCGGTGATGACAGTCCTCCTCTGACAGAGGTATCCATTAGCACCTGACTGATGAAACTGGCCACACATGGTAACATTCATATGGTTTAGCAGCCACTACATGAGGTTCAAGGAGGACCAAGGTGTGTCTGCACACATAAGGCTCTGAGATACAGATAAGCAATCAGGTATAGGTCAGTAACAGGGAGTAATTTCTTCCCTGCGATCTCATGTCTTCAACATTACTGAATTTTGACATTAGCTGAATACATTGGTTTTAAATGCTGAGGCTGTTAGTATGCAAACTTGAGCAGCCCGCAAAGTGGCCAGAAGCAGACTGCTGTGGCCAAGGTCCAAGATCCAGCTGTCCTGCATCCACACTTCTGTGCTTGAGAAAGGCCCCCAAAGCCTTTCATGTCAAACCCTCTCCCTGCCCAAGCCCTGGGGGTGTGTGGGGACCCCCTGCTCTCCTATGGGGTGTGAATGCTTCTTCCTTAAGGAAGGGCAAACTTGTGAAGACATCTTTTAGCACAGCTGGCCAAACAACCTTGAGTGGGAACAAACTACTTCTAGCTTTGGACAATTCATTTCTTAAGAAATATGATCTCTCCAAAAATTTATGTGGCCTGTTCTTTGAGAAAAATAGGGTAACAGTCTTGATTTATAAAGTAGAGAACCATTACATCTGGCAATACTAATGTATTTTGTAAGTATTCAGATAAAATACTGTACTAAAGGTCTAGGCAGTGCTTACATGCATTGTACACCCACTGCAGAGACAGTAAAGTAAGGAAAAAAAAAAGACTCAATTACTGTAGGGAACCTCATACCCTTCAAGTGGGATACAAAGAGCTGAAAACAAAACCCCAAACTAACATTCCATGGCTTTTTTCTTAGCTACTTTTAAAGTAAACTAATTCTCTTTCTTGTTTGCAAGAAAATTCTGTTCCTCAGATGCCAACTGCCCAGCCACATCTTGACCAGGAATGCTGCTCACTGGCCGATGCAAAGCTCTAGTGTGTCACAAGAGAAATGAAAAGGGTTTCAATGGGGAAGGCCAACAAAACTTGAATTTGCACATTCATAGTGATGATAGCCCTGGCAAAAAAAAAAAAAAGAAAAAAGAAAAAAAGAAAAAAAGAGTCCATGAAACCACTCTGAGCCACCAGAAAAACCTAATCTGAGAAAAATCCATATGGTTCAGTGTAACGGCATTAACAAGAAAAGGATGCTTCTGCAGATGGGTTTAAAAACTCATGCTTCATGAGCCATCAGCTGATTGAGATGACATGCAAAGCTGTGTCCAACTGCTCCTGTTTGTTTAAGACCGCATGACCTGGCATAAGTTCTAATTAATCTTCAAGAAGTGGGTAAATTCATAACCACTCAATGGAGTGGCAGTTGGCAAACAGACTTATCTCAATGCACACACACACACACACACACACGAACACACACACAGAACTTTTAACATAAATTTTAGGTATCAAAAAAAGAAAAAGGAAATTAAAAAAATGGAACTCCTTACTGTGGTACTAACCATCCTAGCGGATGGGGGATTTGTCCTACAGTGCCCGGTGATAATGGATAATAAGGAGATATATCTGGAGGATGTGGAGGCCTTGGAATTCCTATGGAAGAGGAACATGAACCAGTGTTAGTATTGAGACAGGGAAATGAATAAAACAAAGGAAAAAGCGCACGTTTCTAAATTGCTATCTATTAAGTTTTATTACAATACTCATGGCTTCACTTTGGGTTCCCAAAGGTTGTTCCACAGTCTTTCTTATAAAGCGAGTCTCTTGGCATCCTGTTAAATGAGATTCAACTAGAAAAACTGCTGTGATTTAGTCCCTTTGTCACCTCTGCAAACAGATGAGAATTTAGGAGTCTCAGCTATAATTTTGGTGTGATGCTGTGCTAGGTGCTGTCTTAAACACTCAATAGAAAGATGGTGCCTGTGTCAACTTCATGGTTATTTTAGTTTCAAAGTCACCAAAAGAGCCATATGGTTCTACCCATATGTTGACTGTGTAGTCAATAGCATGGAGTTACCCCTCTAGAACAACTTCCAAAGTCATTATAACTGCAAATTATGAATGCTTTTGAAGAAACCTAGGAAATCTTTTCCAAAACCTAGGAGTGGAGGTGAGAGCCCCTGGGAATGCCTGCTAAAATCAGGGACAGATGCTGACTGTGTGCAGGGGAGGACAGAGCGCCCATCTCTTTGAAAGTGGTGCAGTTCATACCTGGAAAGCAGAAACCAGCTCCAAACACAAGCCTTAAATCTCAATGCTCCTTACCTTAAGAGTAAGTAGGAATTACTCAGAGGAGTAAAGGTTATGAGACTGGGTCTTTCAATTAACAAGCCAGAGCACAATTACACAGCAGAAGCAGAATTAAAATAGAGTGCATTAAAAGGAAGGGGTACCGTATTCATGGCTAAAAACTACTTTTTTAAGTCATTCAGGAAGCTTTTAATCTCTAAATTAAATCTCCTTGTGTGACATTTTCATGCAGACATTGCTTTTTCTCCATTACAAAACCCAAACAGATTAACTGGGCTTTAACCATCCAGCAAGCTATTTGCACACTTGAAAGAATGTTCACAGAAGAAAAGTAAACAGTCTACAGACGTTAATCATATGTTTTACGATAACCATTTAAAAGCTATTCCCTGTACTACCATTATTTAAATGAGAGGTTGACTATGCCATTCACTTGCAATACCCGGGGATGTCGAGAAGGATTCCTTTTAAGCCATGTGAAGTTAGCGTTAGGAACAATTAAGGGGGGGCCCCTACTTAAAGCACAGGGAGTGAAAACAAGCTAATGCACAGCCTCATTCAAGGGCTGGAGCTTAGATAAATTATCTGCATATGTTAGGGCTGGCAAAGTGATTCCTTTGACATGAATTCTGTTTCTGATGTACCTTCAAATTAAGTACCTGAGATTTGGATTAACAACACCAAAACCACTGTCACTGGGAACTCAATGAAGCCCGAAGAAAGAAGATTGACACCGTTTGACTTCTCAGGGCCCTCAGGTTTAACAGGGACTCTTAAAAAGTTAGAATAACATGTAAATTCTACAGTGTAACAGCAATAAATCTAGTCAGGGTTTTATGCAGTGCTCTATATTCAAGAAGAATGCCCTTCAGGCTGAACTGAGAGTTGGGTAGACTTACATCGGGGAAAAGAGTTGCAAGTGTAGAGCTGGAGTTAAGTAGTTAAGAGTGGATGAAAATTCAACATAATAGGAGAAAAATGGCTGAACTCCTGACACAGAAACAATGGGATTTGGGGAATTAAAAGAGATTCATTTTGAAACCGGTCATGACCCACCACCTTTAAAATTCCAGCTGCAATTTTGTAAGTGCAGATCACAGAACGTACATGTTTAATTCTCTGGGTCGTGCATGCAAACCAAGCACTTGGTAGAGAGAACTACTAGTTGGGGTACATGCTTGCCAAGAAACACACCTGCAAATGACCCCACACATGCAACTCTGGTGTCACTCTGCAGAACCTTTATGAAAATTTACCCAGAAGGTTTCCTTCTGAAGCCTAACCGGCTTAAAAAGAAACTATTTTCTCTGGGTTCTTGTATGCATTTGACATTTTACACGTCCCCTTTGGTGCCCCAGCATGGGAAATCCTTCCTCCCAAACTTCTTCCCCCCAATATGCAAAATGGAAAGATTCACCCACCCACTCAAAAAAACCTAAACTATTTCCCACCTACCTGTTTTGGGATCTACATCTGCTGGTAAGTGTGGAGGAGGGTTTCCCGGTGTGAAGTGCTCATTGCTGTATGTGATAAGCGGCGTAAGAGGGTGTACATGATGTGGGTGCTGCACAACTGGCACTTTGTTAGACTGTCAAGAGAAAAAAGTCAATGGCATTAGAGGAGCGCCAGGTGCTCCCCACTGCAGCATGAGGCACAACATACAGAAATACGAGTACCCAGGATTTCAACACAGTCCTTAGATTTTTCCAGATCCTTTCTTGGTGTTACCCTTGCAGTCTTCCCACCTTCTTGCTTAGAACCTCCTTCGCTTTCCTTGCTCTTGTATTTCTTTAATCTTTCTGACCTCTTGTGCTCCTGTACAGAGCAACAGCAAATCTTTAAATTTTTTCCTTTTTATTTTATAATCTTGTGCTTTACCTCCAAGATGCAGGTAGACTTCTCAGTGAGAGGCTGACAGAGTCCCTCATTTAATTAGCATGAGAACCAAATGCTCACTGACCTGTAGGTCTTTTTCTTTCCCCTTCCTGTCCTCACTTTCAGTTATGCATTTTACTACTCATTGCAAATACTCCAGATAAAAAGCCTTTGTAGTGCTAGAGTATTCCCTTCATCAGCAAGCATTAAGCTGACAAGTGATCATCTGCATATTTTATATATATATATTTTTTAGAAGAGTTGATTAATTATCAATTCATCAGAGTGCTAATAAATGGAAACTGGATACTGATGAATTAGGCTACTGAAATATTCAGCTATATAAATAATGGCGAAACCACAGATAAAATCATTGAAATTAACACTCTTGTGGGGGGAATAATCATACAGATATCATAAGGTTTTCCTTGATGCATTCCTACCTCTGGGGGGAAAAAAAAATCTTTTCCTTAACAACAATTAAAAAAAAAAAAAAGGAGTGAATGAATGAAAGAAAAAGGCAAGCTGAACTGTAACTTACCCTTACAAGATCACAAAGAAAAAATTAAGCTGAAACAAGCGAACTGCTGGACCATTTACTGCAAGTAATCCAATTGCAAAAAACCCTATTCCCCATAGAGGATTTTCACTAAAATCCTACAACAGGGACATTTAACCAGATTAGGTACCAGCAAAGATAAAGAGGCTGGTATTAGATGATGAATGGATTAGAGTCAGGTTTCATTTTAGAATGTGTCTTCATTTCCTTTTATTACTTTAAGTAAGGAACAACTTGCATTAACATCAAGTAAAAGGAATCACATTAAAATAAAGCAGTGATACCACAGCAGCCTGCGATAGCGCCGCTGCCGTCCAGGGTTTGCCAGTGTTCTCCTGCTCAGCCTCCCACAGGAGGATGGCTCCAACCCCACTGCTTGCTCCCCAGTACCCCCAAACACACACCCTCCCCATGCTGCTTTAGACGAGTTATTATCTGATCTTGGTTTGAAAGCTTTGAGCTTCCCTTAAGAGTATTAAAAAAAAATAACTCAGTTATTATTTGAGAATGAGTTTCCAAACTGGGAGAAGGAAAAGAGAAGATAGACTGAGAGCTAGGAGGAAAAGAAATGTCAGTCTTTGCCTGAACAAGAAAGAAAGTCCCTTCATTATGATTTGGTCAAGACATAGCAGAGCTTCACCTTTGGCTTTTCCAGCCTCCCCACCTCAGGAGGCTCCCCCAGCCCCTGCCATATGTAGATATTTGACTCACTCCTCTAATAACATGCAAAAAAGAAGTGTGCATCCAAGAGAAGCAAGCCAAAGAGCAGTGCTTATGCTTCCCACAACTTTTAGCATGTTTATCTCTTTCTGCAGCGCTTACATGGAACAATTCCCCTCTAATACCATGCACGCGGCCCAGAAGAGTCCTACGTCAAGCAGCCACCACACAGGATAGAGCGTGGTCACAATAGCCAATGCTATGAATTACAGCATGTTGTGTTGGCTTCTGCCAGATGTACAACCAAGGACAACTTCTGGACCACAATGATGAGAATTTAGCCCCTTAATTCAAAAAGCCAAGGGAGATGCTCTAGCTCAAAATCAGTTCTCTTCCAAGTGAGCCAACCTAGGCAGTCTGAAAGTAACTGAGAGGTTTGGCAAAGGCTTCAGTTAACCACACACCACGCAAACTAGCAGGCATCTCTCAACAACACATGACATTAGATGCCAAATGACCACACTTGCTCCCAGCAAGGGGGATTTTTGCTGGCTAAGAATTGTGTGAACTCTTGCTGTTAGGTGACCCACAGTCTGGCTAGTAGCTGATCCCATCATTGCAAAAAACCCTGACACAGATCTTGACAGACACTGAAGACTGTCTTCCACGGAGAGCCTATATTCATAGAAACTGGAACTGGTTAGTTAAAAAAATAGTGACAGAATAACATCAGAGAGTCAGGCTTAAGCCAACAAACAAGAAACAACACATGAAAGGAAAGCCAGACCTACATATCCCTATCACCAAACCCAGATATACCATAGGGGGTTACATGTAAACTGTAGGAAACTACCACCTAGTGCTTTGATATACTAAAAGCCTCCACAGTATCTCCACGAAATGGCACAACTGCTAAATTATTATGTATTTTACTTAACACCTTTCAGAGAAAAATAAAAAACAAAGGGAAAAAAAATCTTAAAAATCAACAACCAAGAGTATGAACCTTAGTCTGCAAACCTTTCTCCAGGTAAGTAATTTTTTTTGGGTGACTGCCTTGCAGTCAAACAGACAATTCACATCAAGGTACTGGGATGGAAAGGTAGGATACTTTTTTGCAAATCTGATGATGCTGGGGCAGAGATGTGGGGTGAATGTACTGAAGGAAAAGGGGAAACTGTCACCTACTTGCTCTACCACTATCTCCAGGACAGAGCAGTGTGATCCACTGCCCAGGCAAACAAGTTTGCACCTGTATCACTACCCCAGGCTAGGTTTGTATTCCATTTTGCACTGTTTATGACACACTGGGAAAAAGAATTGCAACTCTGCTCAGAATACACAAAAAACTCTGCACAATTTGCAAGCCACGCTAATCATGTGGAATATGCTAAAGCAGCTGCACTTAAAAAGCAGTACTCCTGAAGTTAGCTAAGCTTCCTTGGAAAACAGAAAAAGAAAGGACTAGCTGGGAAAGAGCAGAATTAATCCTACACATGCACCTTCCTTTGAAGTCAATGGAAGCTCTGCCTGAGTAACAAGTGTGGTCCTAACCCCATCCACTGGCAATGAAAGGTAAACCACAGAAGCCATCAATAGAGGACACCTATTAGATGACCTTAGCCATCCTGCTGCAAAAGGCCCTTCTCCAATATACATTTGACAGTACTTTATCAAGGGTAGTTTTAAGCTAAAAGCCATTATGAGATGCAGGAATTTCTCTAGCAACTTGAAGAACTCCATTTATGGCGATGTCAGGCAGGGAAAGAGAGCTTCACTGGTACACACAGATTAGCATCAGGGCATGTGGTAATAGGACATGAACAAGTGAAGATTTCTAGAGAGAAATCCCAGCATCTACAGAGTACCAAGTCATCTGCTGATAAATCACTCCTCTCCACTGAAAGCTGGGGTCTTTTATGCTGGGTTAGAGGGCACAGTAAAGAATTGCAAAAAAACAACAGAAGTTTGCTTTTCTCGATAACCCCTGCCTAGAGCAAACCAGAGGAAATTGTCCCCACAGGGACTGTAACTACTAAATCTCTCTATACAAATTTGAAATGCTTCTCGAAGTGTTTAAACACAGATAACTTTAAAAATAATGGAGCTCTGGAATGGGGGGAAAAAAAACCTAACAAAAAACCCCCCACCCCAAACAATAAACAAAACCATAACAAATTTTGGACTGATATATGTCTGAGAGGGATACTGAGATCTATTTAGCCTGAATTCCAATAGGTGCCTTTGAGGAACCAAAAAAAATACCTGAACTTCAGATTTAAACTGCAGGGGATTGTGTGTATAAATTGCTGTGTATTAGTCTTTGTTGTCTGGTAAGGACATTTCATTAACAGGATGAAAGATGTTTCTATGCGTATACAACCCAATTTAATACACCCCACTGATGAATACTCCCCATTTATTGAAGAAGTTAATACATGCTGCATAAATCAATAGTTCCTAAGTCTCTGAAAGCAACACAAGACTTGCACAAGATGAAACATTGTATTGTTGAGCACACAAAGAGAAAGCAACCTTTAAATAGTACAATTTTGTTACTGCAATTTCTGTTTGCAAATTCATAGTTTGTTTGGCTTTGGTAAAAAAAACATGGTATCAACTTAATGTCAGACTAAAACACGCCACGGAGGCCAGAGGATTTGTCCTTGCTGAGTTATCACAGTGCTAGTAAAAGCAGGTCTGCAAAAAAAGCCACCCAGGCTGAAAGCAAGCCATCACGCCATTGCAACATTGCAGTGGCCAAAACCTCTGGCCTCAGAAAAACGGCCAGTGGGAGAGTGCTCTGAAAAGACAAGGGCTGGGCAAGGGGATGCTCCTGCCCCAGCACAGCCTGAAACTCCAGCTGCTGCCAGCACAGCTCTTAAAGTCCCAAGTCCTACTTGTGAGGCAGGGATGGCCTGGTACCCACCAGGCACTCTCCCCCCCTCCCCCCGAATGCCCACAACTGGGAATGTGGCATGACTGATCATGCACTTGCACCCGAGACCCCCTCCCCTTCCTCCACTACAAGTAAGGGAGGAGGAATGAGAACTTGCCATTCACCTTAAAACCTATTAATCAACAGACACTGAAAACAAATGGAGCTAGAGCTCCGCCTGTCTTTTTTGCCACATCCTCCTCTTCCCATTTCCCCATTGCTTTCCCTTTCTGCTGAAGAAAGATGGGCCCTCAAAGTGCCTTTTATGAGCCTAATACAATAAAACAAAAGCAGAACAGAAGAGGTTTTGTCAGCCTTTTCCCCTCCTCCAGGGTAGATGCAGAAGGTCGGCAGTGGTCATGAATTAGTAGACCCTCCTGGAGGTGCTCCCTGGGCTTCGCAGAGGGTGCCATACAAATCCAGTTCACATAAAAAAATAGGTTTATAACTTGTCTCCCTGTATTTTCCAGTTGGTTTAACAGATGTTCCTGAGCTGCTCTGCAGCAACAAGGATGCTAGTAAGAGGAATGTTCCTTTTTTTCATAAAGGTTGATCTCTCCTTGGTTCTTCCTAGGAATGACACACACATTTTTGCTCCAAATCAAAAAAACTAAGTTGCAAGAGAAGGCAAATCTCAAAATATCACAGCAAATACTGGGATTTTCTTCTGTTTCCAGCCATGGTCACCCCCAAAGCAGAGCACGTATCAGTAAGCACTAGCATGGTCACAGAGATCATCCATGTCAGCAGCTGCTCCAGGTGGCACCCCAAACTTCAACAAGGAAACTATAAACCATTTAGGTTAACTGAAAACCAAACTCATCAACTGTATTTAAGTCAGTTCTCATCCCCCTTCCCAAGTACAAAAACCCAACGCCAGTGATGAAGCATTTCCCGAAAAAACCGAACATTTAATTTTAACCTGCTCAGTTTAGCTAGTGGAGTCACAGTTTATTTTTTAAGGATACTTTCACACCTGACTAAGCATTTTCTCCTGAAAACTACTTCCCATTGCTCCATTATGGCTGATACAGTGGCCTCAGCCCTTTCACAGTTTAATGTAGCTGATTTCTGCCTAAGGTCCTGCCCTAAGCTAACTACCCATTGTAGGAGAGACAAGGCCTCCATTGATAATCACCACTCACCCCGCTAAAAAAAGGCTCATTTTCTTCTTTTACACAAACGATGACAGGAGCACTGACAACCATGTGCTAGGACAATACCCCCCCAGAAGAGCCCAACAAAAAACCAAACCAAAACAAAAAACCCCACTGTCCTTCCCTTAATAAATAAAAAAATAAGTAGACACACACATACTTTTGCATCCTTCTGCTTCTTCTCCCACACCCCCTAACCGCTTCTGAGGCCAGTGAATGCCTACCTGCTCCTGCAAGAACTGCCAGCTTTCAGGGGAAAAAAAAAAAACAACACAAAAAAGAAACAAAAAAAACAAATAAACCCCCCTGGAGCACTAAGCCACCATGCTTGACATTTTCAGCATCCTTCCTGCAAGGGAGTGAAGGTATTGAGGGGAAGGGGGTGGGAAAGTGAGGATTTAAAATGTTCAGGAAATTTCCACTTAATTTTGCCAAAAGGCAATTATGTGAAATGCTCTGGTGACAATTAGCCTACGCCAAATCCTGTAGTGTAAAAGGGAAAGAACTGGGGTTTAGCTATCTAATTACTGCCTGTTCCTCCTTATGCAGGAGAATTAAAAACAGTAGTTGTAAAACATTAAGTGGGCTCACACTTTGCTTTCAAAGCTGTTGTGGACAGTAATCTTCTAACTATGGTATTTGGGGTGTTTTTTCCTTTTCCTTTTGCGTTTTTTTCTTTTTAAGTAAAAAAAGAAAGAAAGAAAAAGAAACTTGGGGTTCTAAATACAAGTGCTGCATCCTTGGCCCATGTGATGTTACACTAATGTCAGGTCAGACACAGACGAGCACCTGCTTAGACACAGCTCTACACTTTGAGATCATCCATCACCACTTAGAACTGACAGCAGTTAGCTTTCACCTCACTCATTCTCTTAATGCTTTATTGATAAAGAGAAAGCACTCTGCTGCATCCACTCTGTCTGATCTTAGCATATGGATTTGGACACCGGAGTTACCCCAGCCTACAGTCCAGCAACTGTGGCCTCCAAATATCAATCCAAGCCTTAGACTGTATCTCAAAATTAGAGATGCTTTGATCAACAGGTGGATTTCTCTGTGAGAGGAAGACAGGGTAGTTCTCAGACTCTTCAACTTTCAGGCACTGAGGTGCCCAGATTTATTTCTTCTATTACAAAAGGAGAGGCAGTTTCTTCCCCAACCTGACAAATACTCGGGTGCTTTCTTCACATACTTCAGTTAATTACTAGACAGGTATTATCTCTGCAGAGCAGGCAAGCTTTCCTTCATGTCTAACAAGGCAAAAACCAGAGAGACTTCGAATACATTAGACTAAAACCAAAAACCAACTGGTTTTTTTCTTAAGCAGTCCCAGTACAAGGTGTGCTGCATACACAACTCCTAAGCAAAGAGACTGGTGAAACCTAAGAACGTCTTAAGGAAACGATCCCAAACATAAAGGAGGTGGAGAAGGGAGAGATACAGAACAATAATGCAAGTACAAAAATTCAGTACAGAAAGGCAAAAGGGAGAAGTGAAAATAAGCAAATGGGTGTTTTATAATTGCCCTGATAGACCTTAATTGTTATATGCTTTGTATGGATACCCATGAATGCAATTTTACTTAACTGCCTAGCATTCTGTAAAATACCACATTATAATCAGCTTTAATTCTTGCATATAAATCACTTATTTTAGCACTAGACAGACATATTCTGCAGGAGAAATAGCTACACTGATTTTGTTAGGGTATCTGTGACTTCTGTCTATAGTAAGAATTTAAATGTAAGGCTGTTCAAAAGAAAAACACAAAAAAAGAAAGAAAAAAAAAGCATGCATGCCTATACTAACTTGTATTTAGCAATTTCAGTAATAACAGCATTATTAAAAAACTACCATGCATATACATGCCTCAAGATATGCCAGGTTTTCAGCACAGCCTTTTAAAATGCAGGATTCACAAATTATAGCAGACTGCTCAATACCGATACACAATGTATGTAGCAAAAATGTATTAAATAGCTTAACAAATAACAAAGCTCTAAAAAATATTTTCATTTTCTCATCATCATCATAAATACTCTGGTTTCATTTTTTAACATGCTAAAAACATCACATGCTGCCAGAAAACAACCAAATGATGAAATTAAGGAAGTCCGGATCAATTCTGTCTTGAAAAAATTCAACAGTTTTCCTAAAAATGTGTTGCACAACAGAAATGAAACACCTTGCAAATATTTCTGAAGAAAATAAACAGGCACATTTATCCAGTGCTGCCAGGCCTTTCCCCAAGTCCCAGTAAAAAGAATCCCTCCAAAGGTAAAACGCTTATAAGATCTCACCACCAGCCATGGAAAATCTGCCTGTGCAACAACATGCAATGAAAGAAGAAACACTTAAGTAACTATCCTTTTAGATAAATTCAATTTAGATGAATTCTACAGAATTTCATCACTTGTTTTATACATGAAAAGGTAAATAAATCAACTAAGTTACTCAGGCAAAGGCACCACAGAGTACTGAAGTGCCAGAAATCCTCCTTCTGGACCGAGTGACTCAATAAGCAAGCTTAGCAGAGTTAGAAAAGAAAACAGCAGAAAACTCAAAGAATCCCACAAAATCTCTGATGAAAATGAGATGCTTTTTGATATTCTTAAACACACTTATATTTCCTGTGTAAAATTACGGGCAATGTACAGAATTATAGGGTAGGTATACCTTCTGTAATATATACTAGTAGGAGAAAAAAGTCTCAAGGACCTCTAACAACGAACAGAGAACCACTGTGTCCAAATACGTTATCAGCATTCAGTATTATTTTTCATATTCTTTTATCACTGGGTGAAATCATTTTTATGTAGTGTCGCTAAAATTTTGATCCCTCACATTATATCTGAGCTTTCTGAAGAATTCATAAAATTTAACTGAGTGTCAAACGAACACAGGCTCAAAAGCACCCAAGTAGAAACTACTACATACTACTTCTAATAATTTCAGAAAAATAAAAACAAAGAAAAATATCTCGTTCTGTGTACAACAAGAGTTAATCCATTCCATCTCCAAACCCCCTGACTGTAACATATGTGCCCTGCTATAAACCAACTTTTTCTCCTTAAAAACAAAAACAAACCAAACATTTTTACCTTCATGGTTTCAGAGTTAATGAAATATCGTACTGAACTGAAGAAAGCTTTGAAGTGGCCCCCTCCGCCCCAAAGGAGAAAAAGAAAAGAAAAGCTAGTGATGTCATGGTCACTGTTTGACTGTATGACTGCGGATGTAACGCACAGCTAATACACGCGCACATGCTTCTCCCTAGCTGGTAACCATTGTTCAGCATCCAGAAATCAGCCCCTTAAACCTGCTGTACACCAGCCTCTGAAACACCGCTCCCCCCTCCCCAACACGCCCCGATCCCACCCTGGATGTACGAGAAAAAATTTCTTCCCTCCTCACCCCACCCCTTCCACTTTCTGTAAACCAAACCCCAAAAACAGGTGGAGGGAAGGGCAAAGAGGAGGAGTGCAACAGCTCTGCCCTGCTGCACCATTGTGTCGTGACAAAACACCGCTCTGCCGCTCGCTCCTCACCACTGCTGTACAATTAAAGTGTCATCGAAAAGTCGCGCTTCCTGCTACTGAAAGAGACGGTTACCATGAAATAAATAAATAAAAACAACGTCGCTAACAAAGGTCACAGCTGGAGATGCTTGCTCGATTTCTTTTCCCTCACTTCCCTCCCCCCCTTTTTTTTTTTTTGATTCCACACAGGAGGAAAGAAAAGGAGAGAGGGGGAGAGGGAGAGAAGTCACATCAGAAGTTCAATGGTCACGGCTCGAGATGGAAAGTGCACACGCAGAAAGTGCTACTCACCCAGCAATTCAAATTGAGATGCCAGCAGCCGAACTGCTGGAAGAGAGAGAACCCAGAGGCAAGCGCTCCTCCTTTACTACTCAAATCTTCCATTCCCACTAAAATTGCATCCCTCGGGTACATAACAGCTTTGTCTTTCCTTCTCTTATCCTCAAAAACTTTTTACTGTCTAGATACCGATTGTGCTGGCTTTGTATTATTTCCCTTGCAGCTTTTCCCTCTCTTTTCCTTTTTGTGCTCCCCCCCTTCACTTAAAGGACTGGAAAAGCTGTCTTAAAAGATCAAGATGTCTCCAGTTTTTTGGCCTGGTGTTTTCTGAATGCTCAAAATCCACTGTCATGTTGACTGTGAGAAGTGTCTTATTTCTAAATTGTCGGCTGCTGTTATCAAAATTTAGAGAAGCCTCCTGTCCTTTCCAATACAGCACTTTACCATCACCCTTCCAGGGAGTCGAGAAAAGACTTTCTTCCTCTCCCCCCTCCCCCCCCGCAGGTATGTGTGCTCAGAAGAGCTAAAAAGCAGTTACCTTGGAAATCAGAGACAATGCTACTACAACCCAGGTTGCACAGGTATTACTCAGTGCAGCAAGGAAACGCTGGCCGGCCATCAGGGAGCATGATCAGTTAAGTGTAGCAAGCAGTGACTTCATCTGCAAGACTGTCAAACCCATCTAAACAAATTTCTTAGGGAGGCAGCTGTAAGGAAAGTGTATTTTCTCATCATTGTAAACTGAGGTGGCATTTAGCATACCTTACCATTAGCTCTGGTCTCTCCCCCCACATTATCCTTTAGTATTTAATATTGCTGCACATCACTGACCCCACTGTAAAAGCGATGAAAGAAGAGCTTCAAGATATTAATGTTGCGGTGCCCTGGCTATTGTATTTTCCCAAGCTGCTCCTAAGTGAGAACAAACGGGCTATCCAGAGAGCATCGCTGAACTGAGCAAGGGTGAAGCCTTCTCCCCTGTGCCTTGCTCTTGCCTACGAGCATTGCAAGATGCCCGCTTCCTAAATCTGAGCCAGGTACCAGGGGCAAACAGCAGCATCCAAGCTTTTCAGAAGTCAATCTCTCATCTCTTATTTATCCCTTTCCCTAAAGTTGCACAGTAGTTACTCTGCAACAGGGGCAAAAGCCGTAAGGGGTGGTTTAACAGGGAATAATCAGGAAACCATAGCTGTGTTCTTCCCCTCCTCACTTTCTGAGCAATTTTGTTAATGCTGATGGTTGCTGCACAGAGGGAGAGCAATTGCCATGTGGGATGGACGCTGCTGCAGCCGAAACACTGAAGGAGACAAGTTGCAAACACTTGTCTTCCCCACGCACATCTGGGTGACTCGCGCGAATGAGTTCACAGCTCCCTTGCCCCCACACAGTGAAACAACACGACTAAACAAGTACAGGAAAGAGTTAGAACTGTTTCAAACAGGGAGACCTCGAGCGGTTTCAGGTCTGCTTTTTAGGCAGCAGTTTAATCTGCGAAGGCTGTGGGCTAAATAAAACCAAAACAAAGCGCAAGCTAGCACCTAGGACCCAGAGAAAAAAAAAATAAAATGATGAGCAAATGAAGCAAGGAGGGGAAAAATCTGTGCGTTTTCTGTCTGCCTGAGCCCCGTCCCCCCTTCCCTCCACACTGCTCTGGCCTTCGTGTGCAAAGTGTCAGCCAGCAACCTCTAAGGCCCTTAATACCAAAACAAAACCCCGCGATTTCCCTTTACACGGCAATAACAAAAGCAACGAGGCTCCAGTTTGACAAGTAAAAAGCCCTAACAACACGGCAACTAATTGCCTTCCCTCCCTCTATTCACAGCAGCCACCACAATCCAGCGGCAGCCTTTGTCACACGTGCGATTTCCCGCGGCAGCATCCAGCCCCGCGGCCGCTGACCGACAGTTCCCCAGCAGTTCCCCACAATAACTCTGAGAAGTGCTGCAAACGGGACGGGCAGCTCGGAACTGGGCACGGCCGACTCCCCCCGAAAGACGCGCGGCACACGGAAAGGAGTCCAGAGCTCTCCAGCACATCCCTTTTCCAACGGCCCCACCACCTGCAGCAAGCTTCTGCGGGATGCAAGTTTTTCCTCCCCCCTGCCCGGCCCCGGCCGCTTCGCTGGAGCCGACGGGGAAGAGCATCCCGGAGCGGGGAGGCCGAGGGCGGCGGGAGGCGGGCCAGCGGCTGGAGGGGAGCACAGCGGCAGCCCTGCCCCGAGCCCTCCCCGCCCCGAAATCTCCTTACCATGAGATTGCAATCGCAGAGGGGAGGGAGAGACCAAGCGGGGCTGCAGCTGACTGCGCGCATCCCTAAGGCCGCCAGCGCAGAGGCGAGAACAAAGTTGGGTGTTTAGGGAACGAGAGGGGAAAACGCGTGTCTTGTCATTGTCTAAAAAGTTTATATATATAAAAAAATAATAAATGTATAACCTCTGCTCATACTGGAAAAAGCAAAACAAAACACAACAAAACAAAAATTGATAAGGAAAACTGCTCTGGTTGTTTAACCTCGAGGGAAGGAAGGACAAAACAAACCCTCCGCACAAATTTCACGCCTTTCCAAATTAAAATAGCGCGGCAAGTTCCTACCGACGCAGGAGCCCGTCAGGGAGACGCATCGCCCCATCATCACGCTCCCGTCGCAGCCACAGGTCAAACACCTCCGCGGCAAGTTTCTCCTCCCCCTCCCCAAGCCGCGAACGGGGCAGGCGGGAACCGGGCACGCAGAGGGACGAGGACGCGGGCGCGAAGCCCCCGGGCACGGCGGCCGAGCCGCGCAAGGTAGCGCTTACCATTGACAGGGATGTTAGTCAGGGCGCGTCCTGCCGCCCGCTGCATGCATGCTGCTGCTGCCGCCGCTGCCCGCTGGCTGCTGCGCCCGCTGCGCCGCCGCGCAACGCCGCGCACCGCCGCCGGAGCCGCTGGAGGGCAGCACCCCGCCGCCGCGCGCAGCCCCGCGCAGAAACGCGCGCCCCGCCGCGCATCCGCCGCGGCGATGCTCAAGCGCAGCCCCATTCACAGCATTATCCCGGCATGGAGACGATCGCTCCCCATTCGCCTCCCCCGCCTCAAAAACTGTCTCCCTCGAAAAGGGGGGGAGGGAAAAAAAAAAAAAAAAAAAGAGGGGAAAAAAAAAAAAAAAAA